>CP106734.1:15209283-15812953 GCA_025506655.1 Gossypium rotundifolium | reverse complement strand
ATGTGTTAAATAATAGGTTGAGTCGCGAGACTCAGTGCAACCTCGTGCACCATTAAATTGGGCCTTAGCCCCACGTAACGTAATAACATATTATCATGCAATGTAAATTATGCAAAGCCCAACCCAATCCTAGGTTTCCATCCGCTACACACCACCCTTACCGCCAATCACATCATTGGGGATTTCTACAATCAACCCACACCGCTACACACCATCGATAGTAGTTATGCTGCAGATAGCTGCTCATCGTCAGATCATGGCAAAAGCTACTACAACAGATCATGGCAAAAGCCACTACACAGAACACTTCTCCTTTCATCAAACCCAACCCCGTGCAATCACAGAAATCAAGATACTTATAAAACATATCATCTTAATAGGAACATTCATCAAGAATGACGGAGATCACTAACACGGTGATTCGCTTACCCTCCTCGGGTTTGAACGTTATCTTTGGGATTTGGCATTTAACGTAATATAAGTAGATTTATTAACACATATTAACAGATAATCTAATGGTGTGAAAAGTTACACACCTGATAAATACGTAGGACTACCCTCTACGTCGATACCCTCGCTAATCAGATCTACTGCCCTTTGTCTACAACTTTGCTCAAAAGCCAGAAGAACACAAAGATAAGGCCTTCCTACATTCGGCCAAGGGTTAGTGTATACCTGTATCTACACGCTTAAAATTAACAGATCTCCTTACCTTGAATTCTTGAAAGTAACATGATTCGAGTGCTACTGAAGTCTGACTTAAAAATCTAAGCAATTGACTCTCCTTCAAACCCCGGAATGCCGCAAATTAAAGAAAACACCCTATTAGTTAACCATATAGCCATTCGGCTAAGATCTCTAAAAAGCCGAAAAAGACTGAAATCTCACGAATCTACACTTACCCTGAGTTTTCTTCAAGATTTGGCACAAGCAGACACCTCAGAGAGAATTCGACAAACACAGGAGATGAGATCTAGAGATTTCGGCTTTTATGAAAATCCCGGAGAAGATGAACTGATGCGCTTTCGACTTTTAGAAGGTCTGAGTAAAGTGTTTCGGCTTTGGCTTAGAAAGAAAGTAAAAAGAAATCAAGGAAAGGCTTAGAGATTTCGGCTACAAGAACAAACAAGAAAGTAGTTTCGACTTTTAGTGAATGGGAGAAGAATAACAATGGGGATCAAAAGATTCGGCTAGAAGGAGGTTTCAAAGAAAAAGAAAAGGGTGAGGGAGGTGGTGATTTTTGGCTTTTGGAAGAGAAAAGATGAGAAAAGAAAAACAACTAAGATGGCCTTGATTTTCAAAGACAAAGAATGAAGAAAAGAGTAGGGTTCAAATGCCAGAATTGATGAGCTATCCCCCCTTATTTATAGAAATTTCGGCACTTACCTAATAAAAATCGAAAGTGCCCTTCCTGATAACTAAGAATTAAGCAAATAAAAAGGGAAAATTCGGCACCCCCTATGACAATTAGAAACCGATTTCTTTACTCCTCTAGGTGATGGAATTTCGCCAACTCGCTCTCAGCAGATAGCTCCTAACTTTTTCCTTTTCTAAATCTCTTCACACTTTCAAAAGACTCCTAGATAACACCACTGCTTCTTCTATTATCAGACAATATTATCATTAAATCCTCCTAAAAATAAGCCTTAATGCCGTCCATTCCTCCTTACTCTTTTTAGTGCGAAATTGGCCCAAAGACATGGGCTCTTGCGCCAAACTTGGGCCTCTTTCAAGCTGCTAGTGACGCCACCCTCTAGCTCCCTTGCAGTCACTTAATATTGGGCCACCAGCCCACTTTGGTGTTTTAAACATAGATGCTACCCTTTTAATCCTATAGTGCCCAAACAGAAAACTTAATTAGGGCCTCAACCCAAACTTGAGCCCATTTTTTTGTCCTCTCTTCTCTTAATCTGCTTATGAGGCCTCATGCCTGAGACTAGGGTCCACTAAGTAAGAACATAAATTTTTCCTATGGTCTTCCCTAACTCTAAGGATTCAACTAATCCCGATAAAACCTTAATATTATTATTCTAAGTGCTACACATACATATTAACTCCCATGCACAGAAATTAAAAGTTTTGGGATCATTGGGGCGTTATGTAACATCCTCAAAGTGGGCCTACTCATTTATATGATAGTCTAATATGATAAGTTGAGATTGTAAAGGTTGGGCTGAATTTTTGATTAAATATATGGATTAGAGTTTAAATTAATGTTCTGAGTAGTTTAAGTGATATTTTGGGCTCTAAAAAATTAGGTTAGGTGGCTAATAAATAGTGTTAGCTTATAATTTAAGAAGATGGATAATTAAGTGACAACCTGGGCTTGTGGCCCAAAGAATTAAAGTGCATTAAGTGGGCATAAGGTGGCGCCATAAGGGGGGAGGAAATTGGGCCCTTGTATGGCCGATTGGGCCTTAAAAGATGGGTCAAATTCAGCACTTAAATAGGAAGGGGGTGGATGGCAATTAGACTACCTTTTAAGAGTTATTTCTTTTATTTTAAGTGTTAAAAAGCTGATCATTAATAAGGAGGAGTTGGTTTTAAGGTGGGCTCTCCTAAAGGTAAGATAAGGATTGAGTTATCAAGAGAGTTAAAAGCTATCAGATGACAGTAAAGTTGGCCGAAAATCCAACCCTGGGAGGGGAGAGTTGGCCGAAATTCCAACACTGTGTGTGTGGGTATGCCGAAATTTCTCTATAAATAGGGAGTAGTATTCTTCAATTTCGGTATCTTGAAACCCTATTCTTCTCTCATTCTCGCCTAAATTTCCAAGCCTTCTATAGTTTCTCTTTTTTTTTTCTAAGAGCCAATTCCTTTGTTCATACCCTCATCTCCCATAGCCAAATCTACAAGTGAGATCTCTGTTTTCCGAAGGTGCACCGTAGTAGTAAACTCCTTAGTAATCCCAGTAAGTTTTGGGATTTTTCCTTTTCGTGATTCCCTTATTTTTATCAAACTCTAATCTAAACCATTGTTCCAAGGTCCTTTCGATTATACTCTTTACTCCTAGAAGCCAAAACTATCCCATTAAAGCCGATTTGGTGGAAAAATCAAGGTAAGAAGTGGTAAGTATGGTAGAATGGTCTTCCATGATTCTTTCCATTTAAGCGAATGGCGATGGGTTAGAATGGTTGTGATTTTCGATTCGTTTAATATTTGGGGAATGGTCGAATGTAGGAAGGTTGGTGGTGACAATTTCTAAAGGATATTCGGATTGACTAACTAGGTAAGTGTTCGTTTTAAAGGTTACATTTAACTAATGAGTTAGATCTCATCGTTATTTGGTTTAGTGATTAAGGGATTGATATGGACTCAACTAATATCAAGCAAAGAAGGTTGGATCTGTAAAATCGTCGCCAAATTCAAGAAGCGATCTGTTTTAGAAAGCGACCATTAACGGTGTGGGCCAAAATCAAAGTCGATCGTGGGCCAATAGTAGTTGTTTCAAGTGATAGTAACGTAGATATAGCAAAAGCCTTAGTACATAAATCGGTGTGTAACACTTCCCCACCGTCTAGATCGATTAATAATAAATGTATATATATATATGTGTTCACAAGATTTATATGTACATTAAAAGCGAAATCTCGAATTTAAACGACGGACCCTCGTGTTAGTAAATAATCTAACCATATGTTACAAGTAAACTGTTGTACATGTTTTAAATTATTGTGCATGTTGCATGGGGTGGGTGATGAAAGGAGGAAGTTATATGTACATGTATATGAGTAACGGTTTTACTGGTGAATCATGTCAGCGGCTAATGCCGTGAATCGTTATCTGAGCTTCACCATTATATGTTATAAGGGCTTGGCCAATATATGTTGATGAGCAAGATGACCGCCATCTTGGCGTGTAGCGGTGTGGGTTGATTGTAGAAATCGCCAATGGTGTGTTGGTTGGTACGGGGGCGTGTAGCGGATGGAAACCTAGGCAATTGGGTTGGGTTTTGTATATTATTTGTTTCCATGTAAATGAAATTATTATTATGTTTAACGAGGCCCAAATCTAATGGTGCATGAAGGTTGCACACTGAGTCTCGCAACTCAACCAATTAATTAACATTTCAGGTGATGATTAGTGCATCGGACCGGGCCAAAGTGGAGCGCAAGGTGGCCATACAAAAGAAGGTGGATCCGGCGACAAAGTTTTCCATATTAGTTTTTTTAAAGTACTTTATATGATGGATCTAAAATACATTGTAATAAGGCCATAGGCCATTTGTTTACATTTTAGATTTAAAATGGGCCTTTAGTATTTATTCTCATTTTAATTTCTTTCAAGGACATGTAATTAAGTTTTGGGCTTTTGATTATTAAGGCAGACTTTATGTAATTTTCTATTTGGGCTTTTTGTCAACACGATTTATTTTACTAAAATTTTCTTAGTAACAAACCGATCCGGTAGTAGTGTTTGGGCCGGGTTTGAGGTGTTACAAATTAGTATCGAGCAGGTTCAAAACTCGGCTTTGGGATTTTGGGCCCAAAAGATTTTCTAAAATGGGTTTTAAAACATGGATTTTAATTAGTAAAGGTTTATTAGCTCAAGATGGCACTGCTGCCTCCCGCCAAGTTCGCCAGATAAGTACTCAAACCATTGTGTGATATAAATGTGGGCTTAACGGGCTTATGGGACGAGACTATTTAGGTTAGAATTTGATGGACTCTAGGCTTAGACAAACAAATTCTTAAAATCCATAAGACTTAACTTCATTAAACAAAACACGTAAACAAGCCACAAGACTAAAGTGTGGTAACAAGCATATGCATGTTTAGGAGAAGATCCTAAGAGCTTGGTATTTAAGCGGTCGAGTGACTCACCTCCTCTTCGCAGAATCTCACCGGTGTATAGTGATTGTTCACTTTAGCCATGACAGGTGTGGTAATAGGCATATGCATGTCAGGAGTGGATTGTGGAAAGCTTGGTACTTAAGGTCCTAGTGACTCACCTCCTTTCCACTAGAATCCTATCTAGTGCATAGTGACTATTCACCCTAGTTACGAGTACGTGTTGATGTGCCAAAACTACAATTAAAACCCGAAAGGACCAAACCACTGCTTTTTCTCACAAAAATTTTAGAATATCTTTACTTTGAAAAAAATACCTATGGTTTGCGTAAATACCCCGATTTACAAAGTCAACTGAATCTTTCCATAGGAAACAAAAACAACAACAACAACATCAAAATATCCCTGAGTTGTAAATGACCAAAACACCCTTAATTTGCAAAATGACCAAAATACCCCTGATTGGCAAAATTACTGAAACACCCCTCAAATTTTCAAAATTTCTGAAATAACCCTAGATTTCATAAATTATTAAAATAACCCCAGATTTGTAAAAATTACCAAAATACCCTTAGATTTGCAAAATTACTAAAATACCCCCAAGTTAAAAAATTACCAAAATACCCTTATTTCGCCAAATCACCCGGAACCTTATTGTAACACCCCAAACCCGGCCCAAATGCTACGGTCGAATCTAGAATGCTACTGAGGAAAAAGTTTGAAAAGAATTTGTCATAAGGGTGAAAACATAAAAATTTTCTGTCATTTATAAAAATATTGTATATTTAAAATTCTAAGTAAAATTATGTTGTTACAAATTTCAATTAAAACTTTAATATAAGTTTTGATGATATAAATCACTTTCTAAAATAAAACATTCCAATTATCATCTCAATCGTCATCCAACTCGAACACAATAAAAGTCCCCAAATACTTTAAGTGGTAGTTATTACAATAAATATTTACTTAAAATCTGAAAATATAAAGTGCATAAAACAATGAAAAACATCTTCTACATGGCCACCTCAGATCCGTTCTAGCCCGGTCCAAGAATCATGTATCACCGCATTGTTTGGTAAAAAAAGTTGGGTGAGTCAAACCAACTCAGTGTGTAATTAGTCCACGATTTCCACACATGGGCTTAGCCCAAACCACACCAATCCACATATCAAATAATAATGCAAAATGCACCCAACCCAAACCTAGGGTCCATCCTCTACACACCCCGTATCCACCACCA
The DNA here is from genome assembly GCA_025506655.1 of Gossypium rotundifolium. Lineage (NCBI taxonomy): Eukaryota > Viridiplantae > Streptophyta > Magnoliopsida > Malvales > Malvaceae > Gossypium > Gossypium rotundifolium. The sequence continues at coordinate 15,806,923 of CP106734.1, read as the reverse complement.
CACACCGGGGATTACTAAATCAACCCTCCAACCTCTACACACCAATTTGGCAAGCAATGCCATCCACCAAGTGGTCAAGCCAACGGTCCACGTGAAATAAATCACAGTATAATCCACAACGCGACCTCAGTCGACGTCAATCCACAATGTAGCTCGTAGCTAACATCAAATCGCGATGAGGCACATAGCCATCACCAACCACGATATGGCACAAAGCCGATACCAACCACGATGAGGCACAGAGCCGATCATCAATCCACGTGAGGCTCGTAGCCATCACTAAACCACATACATAAATGTACACCCTGTCCTTCAATAATCATATCCCAATCCCTATGCATATGTCAGTATCATGGCCAAATAATAGTAAAATTCCAATGAGCATACATCACATGCTTACCACAATTCCACACATATACCATGGTAAAATAATATCATAAACCGACACAGTTAACCGAATACCCATTATGGGTAGCCACCATCTCACCATTATTTCCATTATCATACACATCTTATACATATATATATATATATACATAACAACAAATCCAAACAAAGGAGATTAGTGCGATAACTACACACCTTTTTGGCACAATGATTAAACTCAAACCCAAAGCCTAAACGATTTGCACCTTGCGATTTGATGAACTCCTCCTACACAACTATGTTAGATTGGCTCTTACATAAATGAATGTATAACTACCTTGACCTACTACTACTATCATCTTACCTCAACCGATCGAATCCTGAATTATACGCTTGAACCTAACAGTCTTTTAAAATCCCTTGATGGATCGAAACCCGAGAGATCTCTACTCTTTTAACGTTAGACTACACTGAAATCCCGATATCACCTTTCATAGATTTGGCCATAACAAGAAAATAGAGTTAGACTTCTTGACTTTTGGCAATCAAAGAGATAGAAGAAAACGATTAAGAGAACTCTTACCCACTATTGTGAAACGATTGGAGCAGATTCCGACCTATGGCACTTTTGGCTTTAAAGAAAAGAAGTGAAGCAAAGAAATTTGGGGAGGTTCAATAGAGGTTCTGACTATTGAGAGTTATGAAGAGAAAAGAAGAGTTAGGGTTGAAGAAGTTTCAAGAATGGGGAGATTGAGAGAGATACCTTGGCTTTTTGAAGATGGTTGAATTGGTAAGAAGATGAAGAAGAAGAAGGTAAGGTTTTAGAGGTTTCTTCTAGTCACAAAAGAAAAGAAAAAGAACACAAGAGCTTTTGGAAAGAAATCGCACAAGTAAATGCCTAAACCTCCCTATACAAATTCGGCTACAAAAGAAAAGGTGTTTTGGAAGTACAAAAATGACCAAATGGAAATACACCCAACCACTCATCCTTACCAAAGTCTACCACAAAAATTTGGCCACCCCTTAGTCCATAATGCCGTCCACATACATGGTCAAGTTGGCCATTAAAAGTTTCCAAAACCTCATCCCTTAATCCAAGCCTTATGTCCCCTTATCATACCAAAAGCTTAGGATTTCATTCCTTGTTAATCACTTGCCTTTTTCCTTAGTCTACTATCCATAAATGAAAAAGTCCATCCTTACCATAATTAAAGTTTGACCGACACATGCCATACAAATGCAAAAATAAAAGTCACCTTATTGCCATCCATATGATTCAAACCTAAGCCCCCCTCATACTGCTTGTGGCGTCACTTCTTAAGGCCCTAAGTGGCGCCTTCCTTGCCACTTTGCCAACTAAATTCTTGTGTCTAAATCCTCCAACAAATTTTCTTAAGGCCTATCTTGACTAGCTCCCTTTTAAGAATTAAAAATCTAATATATTTCCAAGGCATTCACCTACATTCTAAAGTTCTCGAAACTCCCAAAACACACTGAAACCATACATAGGCACACTACCACATACATTCAAGTTAAAACGCATAACCCCTAGATCTCGAATATTACACTTATTTTGGAAAATTACGAAAATGCCCCTGTAGGATAAAATTACGAAAATACCCCTGGGTAGCGAAATGACGAAAACACCCTTAGGTAATGAATGTTACTTGTATGAACGTTGTGTGTGCATAATTCCTAGAATAGGAAGACTAAAAACTGTAGATAGGTTCGAATTTAAAAGAATCACTTTTAAATTATGTTTCATAAGACTGTTCGGGGATAATTAGTGGAAATAATTAATGACTTATAAAATTCTTAAATCAGATAAACACGAACTAGAAGAATGAGTACAAGAGGTCGAGGACGTCTGCCACGTGAAGGCTGTAGAGGTAGGATGACCGTGTCGAAACCCGTAGGATCAGGTCATGGGTCTGGAAGTGAGATCTGGCTCTACCAATTACCGAGGTAGAATTTCAAGACCAGACGGAGGAGAGGACGTGGTGTCCTGTGTCGCATTGAGGGTTTTAGAAAGAGTGGTGAATTTGGTATGGGCAGGAGCACGAAAATCTATGCCCTGAAAGGTTGAGGAGTAATGGGTCAAGTATTTAGGGAGTCTCGCATATCCCCGAGTTTCATTTGAGTATTGGTTGGAGGCAATTGGAACGATAATGGATGACTTAGACTTCACGGTGGAGGAAAAGCTGAAGGGGGTCGTGTCTCTTCTTAGAGACGAGGCCTACCAATGGTGGCTCACGGTGAAAGAGGGTACGACCGTGGACCTGATTGACTAGGATCTCTTTAAGGAGTCGTTCCAAGGAAAGTACGTTGGGGCTAGTTACATGGATGCTCAAAGGAAAGCATTCTTGAATTTGGTGCAGGGGAGTAAGTCTGTGGCTGAATATGAGGCTGAATTTCTATGCCTGAGTCATTACACTCGAGAAATGATAGCAACGGAGAATGAACGATGCGTTCGATTTGAGAATGGGCTAAGAAATGAGCTAAGGGTTTTGATCGCGCCACAATGAGAGAGAATTTTTGCGGTTCTAATGGATAAAGTCAAAATAGCTGAGAAAGTGAAACGGGCTGAGAGACAAGAAAGAGATAAGGATCGGGGTGAGAATAAGAGAAGTTTTAGGCCATCGGGAGCATCTGGGAATTTTCAGAAGAGGCCTAGAACTGATGGGCCAGCTCGTGCTCCATCGGGCTAGAGTCAAACATGTTCTATATGTGGGAGAACCCATTATGGGGAGTGCAGAGTGAAAACCGGTGGATGCTTTAGGTGTGGGTCCACAGAACATTTGATGAGGGACTGTCCTCAGATGGATCGGGGACAGCCAACGGGCCAAATGTCTGATCAGGCTAGGAGAGGTGGTCAGCCTGGATCAAGGGGTTGTGGTCAAGCTAGAGGTGGCAATGGTGCAAGAGGTGGTCGTGAAGCACCAGGCGGAGGTGCAAGTTATATTGAGGCAAGGCAGCCAGCTTTGGTCTATACAGTACATCGCCAAGGGGACGGAGACACTCCAGATGCGAATAATGGTGCGTACCCTACCATAATATACTAAGTGTTTATTTTGGCTTTAAAATTAGAGTCTTGCAATGAAAGTCTAGTGGTGAGACTTAAATAGTATGATTTCTAGTTCGTTGGAAATTTTGAGGACTAAATTTCTTTAAGGGGTAGAATCGTAACATCCTCAAAGTGGGCCTACTCATTTATATGATAGTCTAATATGATAAGTTGGGATTGTAATGGTTGGCTGACTTTTTGATTAAATATATGGATTAGAGTTTAAATTAATGTTCGAGTAGTTTAAGTGATATTTTGGGCTTTAAAAAATTGGGTTAGGTGGCTAATAAATAGTGTTAGCTTATAATTTAAGAAGATGGATAATTAAGTGACAAGCTGGGCTTGTGGCCCAAAGAATTAAAGTTCATTAAGTGGACATAAGGTGGCGCCATAAGGGGGAGGAAATTGGGCTCTTGTATGGCTGATTGGGCCTTAAAAGATGGGTCAAATTTGGCACTTAAATGGGAAGGGGGTGGACGGAAATTAGACTACCTTTTAGGAGTTATTTGTTTTATTTTAAGTGTTAAAAAGCTGATAATTAATAAGGAGGAGTTGGTTTTAAGATGGACTCTCCTAAAGGTAAGATAAGGATTGAGTTATCAGGAGAGTTAAAAGCTATCAGATGACAGCAAAGTTGGCCGAAAATCCAACTCTGGGAGGGGAGAGTTGGCTGAAATTCCAACACTGTGTATGTGGGTATGCCAAAATTTCTCTATAAATAGGGAGTAGTATTCTTCAATTTTGGTATCTTGAAACCCTATTCTTCTCTCATTCTCTCGCCAAAATTTCCAAGCCTTCTCTACAGCTTTCTCTTTTTCTTTTTCTAAGAGTCAATTCCTTTGTTCATACCCTCATCTCCCATAGCTGAATCTACAAGTGAGATCTCTGTTTTCCCGAAGGTGCACTGTAAGCCGTAAACTCCTTAGTAATCCGGTAAGTTTTGGGATTTTTCCTTTTCTGTGATTCCCTTATTTTTATCAAACTCCTAATCTAAACCATTGTTCCAAGGACCTTTCGATTATACTCTTTACTCCTAGAAGCCGAAACTATCCCATTAAAGCCGATTTGGTGGAAAAATCGAAGGTAAGAAGTGGTAAGTATGGCCGAATGGTCTTCCATGATTCTTTCCATTTACCCGAATGGCATATAGGTTAGAATGGTTGTGATTTTTGATTCGTTTAATATTTGGGGAATGGCCAAATGTAGGAAGGTTGGTGGTGACAATTTCTAAAGGATATTCGGGATTCGGCTAACTAGGTAAGTGTTCATTTTAAAGGTTACATTTAACTAATGAGTTAGATCCCATTGTTATTTGGTTTAGTGATTAAAGGATTGATATGGACTCAACTAACAGTCAAGCAGAGAAGGTTGGATCTGTAAAAACGTCACCCAAATTCAAGAAGCGATCTGTTTCGGTAGTGAGAGATTGGCCAACGGGGTGTGGGCCAAAATCAAAATCAGATCGTGGGCCAATAGTAGTTGTTTCAAGTGATAGTAACATAGATATAGCAAAAGCCTTAGTACGCAAATCAGGTGTGTAACACTTCCCCACCGTCTAGATCTGATTAATAATAAATGTGTATATATATATATGTATATGTGTTCACAAGATTTATATGTACATTAAAACCCGAAATCTTGGATTTAAACGACGGACCCTCAGGTTAGTAAATAATCTGACCATATGTTACAAGTAAACTGTTGTACATGTTTTAAATTATTGTGCATGTTGCATGGGTGGGTGATGAAAGGAGGAAGTTATATGTACATGTATATGAGTAACGGTTTACCGTGAATCATCAGTGACTAATGCCGTGAATCGTTATCTGAGCTTCACCATTATATGTTATAAGGGCTTGGCCAATATATGTTGATGAGCAAGATGACCGCCATCTTGTAGTGTAGCGGTGTGGGTTGATTGTAGAAATCCCCAATGGTGTGTTGGTTGGTACGGGGGCGTGTAGCGGATGGAAACCTAGGCAATTGGGTTGGGTTTTGCATATTATTTGTTTCCATGTAAATGAACTTATTATTATGTTTAATGAGGCCCAAATCTAATGGTGCATGAAGGTTGCACACTGAGTCTCGTGACTCAACCAATTAATTAACATTTTAGGTGACGATTAGTGCATCGGACCGGGCCGGAGTGGAGCGCAAGGTGGCCATGCAAAAGAAGGTGGATCCGGCGATAAAGTTTCCCATATTTGTTTTTTTAAAGTACTTTATATGATGGATCTAAAATACATTGTAATAAGGCCATAGGCCATTTGTTTACATTTTAGATTTAAAATGGGCCTTTAGTATTTATTCTCGCTTTTAATTTCTTTCAAGGACATGTAATTAAGTTTTGGGCTTTTGATTATTAAGGCACACTTTATGTAATTTTCTATTTGGGCTTTTTGTCAACACGATTTGTTTTACTAAAAATTTTCTTAGTAACAAACCAGATCCGGTAGTAGTGTTTGGGCCGGGTTTGGGGTGTTACACGTTACAACCCCATAGGCCCAAATCTACTAGGCCCAAATTCGGGATGTTACACCCTGTTTCTTGGTGAGAGTTGGGTATACCATCTTCTTGAAATTATTAAGGTACGTTTTAGTTCAAAATTCAGATCAGTAATAGTTATATCATGATGAATTTGTCCAAATTGTCATCCAAATTATCGCTTATTATCCCGCTTGGTTGGTATATATGTCGCTTTGTTATATCGCTGTCCAAAAAAAAATTCAAAGTATATAGGTCTGAAACCTAATGGGTTGCCTTATATCTTATTGTAAGATATAACGGATCCTCCCAAGTGTAACAATGCCACGTATGATGAATCTTAAAAATTTCATTCAAATTGTTGTCCAAATTGCGGTTTATTATCCTCGCTTGGTTGGTATATATGCCGTTTGTTCTATTGTTGTCCAAAAAAGATTCAAAGTATATAGGTTGAAACCTAACGGGTTGCCTTATATCTCATTGTAAGATATAACGGATCCTCCCTGTGTAACAATGCCACGTATGATGAATCTTAAAAATTTCATCGAAATTGTTGTCCAAATTGCGCTTTGTTATCCCGCTTGGTTGGTATATATGTCGTTTGTTCTATTGCATGTATATATCCTAAGTGGTATTTTAAAATATTACATAAATTGATTTAACAAAATTAAAAGTAGAGAGATGATATAAATAGTAAAAGCATAATTAGCTTTATCAAAAAGACATTGGATCTAGGCAAGTATAAATGAAAATTTTAATTTACATTCATGAGATTTTAATATTCAATATTTTTAAATGTTTTTAAAACTTATAATTTTCTTTATCAATATAATAATAATAACAATCATTATTTAAGTAGCTTACATAATTCACATAACTCACGTAAAATACATAACTTACATAACTCACATAACATACATAACTTACATAACTCGGATAACTTACATAATATATAACTCGGATAACTTACATAATACATAATACATAATACATAGGTTAAAGATCAAATTTCATAGCTTTCATCAAATTATTTAACTTACATAATACATAACTTACATAATTTTAAGATCAAACTTCATAACTTACATAATTTACATAACTTATATAATACCTGTATAGATAAACAACTTACCCGTGTAATTTACTGTCAACTTTAGACTTCAACAACTATGAAATGGATAGAACTTGGATGAATTTGTCAAGGGTAAGCAATGACTATCGATATGGAGTAGAAACTTTTCTAAATTTTGCATTTCAAAATGCAAGCCAAGAGAATATGATTCTTTGCCCGTGTAAGAAGTGTTGCAATATAAATTGGCATTATCGTGAAGTTGTCTACGAACATCTAGTTGTTGATGGCTTTGTTTGGGGGTATAAAAAATGGATTTTCCATGGAGAGTGTACATCTAGTGGAGCCTCTTCATCGATGAATCTGGGTTATCCTCATAGTGCTTACAATCAGAATGTTAGAGAAAATGACATGGATGGGATTTGCGGGATGCATTTAACGTGCGCGGTGATGGTTTGCAATCATTTCCACATGACTTGGGTGTAAGTCCCAATTTTTGTCCGGATCACTTTAAAACCAAAAAAATAAACCAAAAGTCCAAAACAATAATACAGTCCAATAAGCATAGTCCATTACAAAATTGGCCCGGATTCAAACCCACAAACTCGAGCCCAAATGTTATAACTAAAATGGCCCAAAGTAATAACCCAACCATTTAATTCTAAATTTGCCCAAAACCTATTGACCCAATAACCAAAATTGGCCCAAATGGCTCAAACATATGCGAGATCAGGAACCCTAAGCATCGCAGAGGCATGTTACACAAGGCTGCCTTCACGCCATCACAACGCCTCCGTACATACTAGAGACTCAGACGCTTTGCGCCGAATGACACGTCATCTCCGCACTGCAAATCGTAACACGATGATAGAAATAATGTATAGAGATGTAATGAAATAGCAAAAACTTTGTATTTTTATTTTTGAGAATCACTATAAAGGAGCCAAAGAAACCCTCGTAGTTTTTCACGATTTTTTATATACAAAACATAGCAATTTTCGAGGTATTCTTTGATTTTTCGTCCATTCTTGCTTTGCATATAAACACATACATATAGAAACAAAAGGTTTTTTCTTCAAGTTTTGAATACGTAAAAGGATATTTTCATCCAAAGATTTCGGTCTATTTTTCATTTCAAATCTGATTTGAATACAAAGAAAGAAAACAAAGAAATTTTAAAGGTGATTTTTGGATTGTTTTAAAACATTTTCATTTTCTGTGTTGCATTTTGATTCCTTTCGAATGTATAGAAAATAGAAAAGAGGGAAGAGATCTTATCTGTTGATATTATTATAGGATCTCTGTTCGCTCCGCATTAATCGAGGCTTTGACGGAGATTAGAAAACTAAAAGCCTTCCAATATGCATCCAAATGAGGCTAATCGACTTTCGGATAACCACTCGTCGTTCATGGTGGCGAAGTGGGCGTCGATTCGGTTCGCTAGGCTGAACAAGGAAGGAGGCTTTTAGGTTTTCCTTTCGTTTGGTGTCTGATTAAGGAAGGGGTAGGGGTGTTTAGGTTTTTTTTAGCCTTATTAAAATGCACAGAACGACACCGTTTAGGCCTATTTCAGTAGCTCTAAAATGATGTAGTATAAGGCGACCCGATTTGGACCCGACTCGCTACCTATGGGATCCGCGCGTTTTGGTCTTTGATGGGAAATTTCCGTGATTGGTCCCTCCTTTTCGCATCTTCATTCGATGGAACCTTATTTCCATTTATTTATTTTTAATTTCTCCCCTAAAGTTTGCGCGTTATTTTAATTTAATCCAATCAATATGCTGCGTTTTGGGAATAGGGACATTTTCTATTTTAATCCATGATCATTTGCACGTATTGCATTGTAGCCCTTTTCGTTTTTTAATTTATTACTTTTAGCTCTCTAATTTTGTTTTGATTTTAATATAGTCCCTTAATTAATTTATTTAATTATTTGTTTACTGTTTTTCCTCTTTAATTATTCTTTTGAAATTAATATCGAATGTTAAACATATTTTAAACGTATTATTTATTTCTCTATATTATTTTCATTAAACTTTTATATATATATATATATATATTCTTTTATATACATATGTAATTTATATTAAATTATTTTTATGTATATGTATACATATATATGTTCTTTATATATATATATAATTTATGTTATTTTTAGCATATATATTATTAATGTCATATTATTTATGCATATATTTTCTTTTAAATCCATCTATGTATATATTTTATTTTATATAAATATAATTGCTCATTTAAAGATCTTATTTTAAAATTATGTATTTATTTCAATTACTTTTACATATCATTTGTATATATATCTTTTATTTATTATATAAATGTTTAACTTCAAATATTTTTATTTATTCTATTGATTTCGTAATATTGTTGATGTATGTATTTTATTATTCTTATTATTTTGCTTATCATTGATCCAACATTTGATAATTATTGCCATTATGTGTGTTTTAATTCTCGTTTTATATTTATTTGTTTTTTGAGATCTAATAGCATTGTATTTCATTTGTAAATAGTTTCTCTACTTTGTGTATTAGTATTCCATTGTATCTTACGAAAGATATAGTGTTTAATGTCATTTCGATTTTAAGATCACAAGGTAATGCTCGTGTTTAGGGGTTTCGAGAAAATCGTGCTCTAACTTACTGAGTTCCGGTTCTCTTCATTTAAAACCTAGCAACCGAGTATCCTTTCTCTCTTAAATCAAATGCACGATTTTAAATAAAAAAACTTATTCTCGGGAAGTTGAGATATTGCGCCCTAACTTACTGAGTGTGATATTTTATCATCTCGAGATAAGAATTTCAAAAGAACAAATGCAACATTCCGTATTCGGGAATTTTGAGAAATAGTGCCCTAACTTACTGGGTTGCGATTTTTCATTTGACCCAAATAATTGAATATCCTTCTTATTTTTAAATGTACGAGTATTGAATGTCGAAGGATAAATCTAATTTCGAGAATATAAGATGTTGTGCCCTAACTTACTGAGTAAGACATTTTATTTCCTCGAAATAAAAATTTTCGACATCCAATATGATTCTGTCCAAACATATCTTAGATAAATGGATCGTATTCTAGAATCTTTTCAAATTTTCGACGTCAGGACATTAATTAATCAATTCGGTACCAATTTTGGGCACTATGAGGGTACTAATCCTTCCTCGTGCGTAACCGACTCCCGAACCTATTTTCTTAGATTTCGTAGACCAAATATATTATTTTAATAAAAATGTTTTATTAAAATAATTCATCTCAAAGTGATCCGATCACATCTTAAATAAAAGATTGGCGGTGACTCCATTTCCATATTTTTAAAGTCGATCCCGCTTTTTTAATCTTTCAATTTAAAAATGGTTTCGATAGCTTGGCGACTCCACTGGGGACCAAAGAGAGTCAAGCCGTAAAATTGATTAATTTCATCCTTTTGTCGAAAAATGAAAATTTGTTTTGAAAAATTATGATCCTATTATTGCACTCATATTGTTGTGATTATCAGAATCTTGTAAAATATTGTTGCACCATATTACATGACCGCCGGTTACACCTTTTTAAGTGGGAGTGAGAAGTTACTCCTTCGTGAGGTTTTCACCTACTGCAGGATAGTGAATCACTTAGGAATATATCCGCACCTATGTCTTCGTGAGATTTTCACCTCCGTGCAGCCATAGGGAAATGTATTCCCCTGAACTAAACTCGATTCATATGGGCCTATAATGGGTGAGGATTGAGGAATCTGTTGGTTCAGGTACCCTCAACTGTAGAACTCAAACCGCATATAAAAGACACTAAGAGCTTACCCCAGATGAAGTTGTTATAAACCCTAGTGGTCACCTAATAAGTGCTTGAATGTTTTACAGGCTTTGAATTTCGTTTCTATTCTACTTTTTTTTTATCCTTGTTACTTAGCATGCATTTTCATATTAGAGAGAGATGTTGGTTTAGGTTTGATTGCTAAATTAGGAACTCAGCATGGAAAACGAATTTCTTGATGAAACGGAAGACAATACGGATGTTCATATATTTGTAGTCCATTTCATGTAAAGAGCTTTGTCCTCTAGTAAAGTTTTCTAAAAGAAACTGAGTTAGAATCGACATCTCTTTACATTCATTTCATGCATTCACATAGCATTACATCGCATGCATTAGATTTCATGAGAGGACCCTGATTGGTTGAAATTATTTTAGCATTAACTTGGACACCGGTAAAACCAAACATCCCTACGGTACCCGAACCAAGATGAAGGATATGGATCAGAGAATAGAGAAGCTTGAACAACTCCAAAGGGAGATGCAGGAAAAACTTCAGCTGCAAATACAAGAACAGTTAGCTAAGATCCAACAGGATATGATGGATCGAATGATGGAATCATAAAAGAGTATGATGACTCAATTAACTCAACTATTAGCAGGAGGAGTAGACAAAGGGAAAACCTCCATGGTTAACACTATTGAAGATAGTGAGGAACGACTATATCCCCCGGGTTTTACCCTGACACATCCTGAGGTGCATCCACGAAAGACGTCCGTCATAATTAAACCTCAACAATTTCAAGAAGGTGTTTCGATGCCACCAAATTTCCAAGATGGATCGGGTTCTAATTTAGGGGATCATCCAATTAATACTGATATTCCCGACTTGGATGAGGCAACAGAGAGAGAAAGGGCAAGGGCTGAATTACCAAAACAGTTAGAGGAGCAATGCAAATGGTTGAAGACAAATTTAGAGGCATGGAAAGTGTTGATAGGAAATATGGAATTGACGCTAAAGATCCGAGTTTGGTGCCAGATCTAATGCTTCCTCACAAATTCAAGGTGCTAGAATTCGAAAAATACTATAGGACTACTTGCCCAGAGGCTCACATAACTATGTTTTGCCGGAGAATGACTGGGTACGTTAATAATGACCCACTGCTAATTCATTGCTTCTAAGACAGTCTAGCGGGAGCAGCATCTAAATGGTACAATCAGCTGAGCCATACCAAAATTGGTTCTTGAAGGGATTTAGCACAGGCATTTATGAAGCGAAGACGGTCACATAATGTATATGACCCCATGTAATTACCCTGCAAAATATAAAGAAGAAGCCAAGCGAAAGTTTTCAACAATATGCACAAAGATGGAGAGAGGTCTCCATACAGGTCCAGCCACCTCTTCTGGAGAAAGAAACCACATGCTCTTTATCAACACCTTGAAAGCCCCATTTATCAACCATATGTTGGGGAGTGCCACGAAGAGTTTCTCGGACATAGTAATGACTGGAGAAATGATCAAAAATACTGTGAGAAGCGGTAAAATAGATGCGGGGGAAGTGCCAGAAGGTCAGCCCTGAGAAAGAAAGAAGACGAGGTAAATAATGTGGGAGCATACAGTAAGGGTTATTCAAAGCAAGTTACTGTGGGATCACCAAGGTTGACAACTACAGACCTTCAGACTCCTTCAAAGAATGAATCTAGATAAAGGATGAGTATAGAAAAGTTTTAGTTCAATCCTATTCCAATAACATACCGAGAGCTATATCAAAAAATTTTTGATGAGCACATAGTATCCCCTTTCTACTTGGCACCATTGCAGCCCCCGTACCCCAAGTGGTATGATGAAAATGCTGAATGTGACTATCATACGAGAGTTTCGGGGCATTCAATAGAAAATTGCCTTGCTTTTAAGAAAGTCGTGGAAAGACTTATTAAGCTGGGTATTGTCAAAGTGGCTGATATGTTAAATGCCGATAATCCGCTACCAAATCACACTGATGTTGGAGTAAATGTGATTGATGCTGGAAAATGTACACATCAATGCCATAGATGAAGAAATCACTGAAAGGGGGACCTTGTCGGATATCTGACCTTATGAACTTGGGAGCGTTCTGAATAATTGGACTGCGAAAAAATTCCTGTAGTATTTAGAGCTTACTCGGAGTAATGTACAAAACACACTTGTTGCGTTAAACCTAGAAGCAATAAGATTTCTTTTGTGAAATATGCTTGTGTCCAGAATCCTTATTTCAATGAAATGCATCTTTTTGTTTATAGATTCTTTCATATTTTGGATTACTACCCAAATATTCTTTCATTCTTTATTCATGATTATACATACAAATATTCATTCATAAGTTCATTCGTTCTTTCCATATTCTTTTAAACTTACAATAGGTCCCCAGATATCAATGACATGGGCGACGCTGTTACTCACTCCCTTTTTAATGAGATATGGATCTAAGGGATCTAAGGACTTTGAGGATGACAGAGATTGTAACACATCTTCTGATTTGTTAACACCGCATAAAAAATAGATCCTACGTCGCGAGCCAAGGAAGGAGATGAAGATCAAAGTCTAGCTCAATGCAGAAATAATATTTCCTATATATGGAGCATGGATGTTATCAAGCCAGTCTCATCAAAAGCTTCTGGCCAATGTCGATTCATTTTCGTGGATGTCGATTACTTTACTAAGATGGTAAAAGTCACTTCATATGTCAATATTATAAAGTCGATAGTCATCAGAACAAAAAAGGAAAGAAAGAAAAAAAATATTGACACAAAAAAAAATATATCAAAAACATCATGTTTAACCGCACAATGTCAAAAGTTTGCGGTCTGTTCAAAGATCAGTTGCTACATCACAATAAAGGCAGCCAAAAATAAAAACAAAAGATCAAAAAAAAAAAGAGACCGAGACTTTTAAAGATTGGCATACAGAAGTTACTATTTACCCTCTATGCTTATCAAACATTGGCCAGGATGGTCACAGGGCAGCACATTTCTTATTGGTTTCGCCCATTGAAGGCAAATTTTTTTCCGAGTCTTATCGAGTGAAGTTGGATGAGGCGTAATGTGTTTAATCTCAATGTGATCATTTGAATTTGGAGAGAAAATGTTAAAAGCTATTTATCACGGTCAGATGATGCGAGCTCACAAAAAAAAATAATTCGTCCTAGAAAATTTCATGATAGGGCTTTGAAGAAGATTCTTCCCATGCAAAAGGGACTTCAGAAGAAAGAGAATGCCAAACCAGGAAGGGCCTTAGGCAGTAAAGAAGGCCTGTTTTAGGGAAGCATGGATATTTTCTGAGATAGAGGAAAATGACCTACCCAATCCAGAGAATTCAGATTCAAAAAAAATAATTCAAAAAAAAGAAATTTTCAGCAAAAAAAAGAAGAAGAAAGAAAAGGAGAAGCCAAGGCAAAAATTCGCAAAGGGCACTTTGAGACCAAAGGGGATTTGAGTTGAAAACCCAAAAAAGGGCGGCTCAAATTTTGATCAAGGGGGGCATACAGCAGCCTTGCTATGCCTAAATTAACAATGAGGAAGTATGCTACGTCTTGGGGCATCGACAAAGTACTCCAGATCTCCTAAACACATATTGAGCTTAAAATGGTCCTCAAGAAGTTGGAACAGAGAAGCTCAGACTGCGATATCTGAGGCACCTAGTTTCTATTTTACCCATTTTAAAATTGTTATTTGCGATATCTAAGGCACCTAGTTTCCATTTTACCCATTTTAAATTTGTTATTTATGATTACATTATTCCTTTCAAAATATGTTCACAATAAATTTCTTTCTTAATTGCGATTGCTATCTTTGCTTAGCTTATTTGTTCGAGCTATGCTCCTAATTAATTTCCTTCTTGTCCATGGTTATGATCTTTTTCAGGAATTTTGCATTGAAATAATGATTAGTGGACTAATAATATTTTCATAAAATGAGTTTCGCATATTACTCTAGAAATTTCTGAATAATACAAGAATCTGAAACATGACTATTATTTAAAACTCACCAAGTTTAAGGAAGAGTCTAAATCGAGGTTATCTCATTGGATTTTCTGTTAAAAATAGTTGGTGATACAATCTTGACAAAAATGGGCAATGTTAACCCAATGGTAAAAATGGGAATCACTCTCCAGAGAAAAACTGATATTCTTCATTCACATGAGCATCATGCATACTCATCTGGTTGGGTCACCCAAGGAGTGATCAATTGATGGAACAAGCTACAGGCCCTATACCCCGAGTTATAGTGGGATAGATGGAAGATAATACGAATCCTATACCTTTGAATAGCAATGGGATGGATAGGAAATGTAACATCCCAAATTGGGGTTACCTGGAATTTAATTATTTTTCCTATGTATGAATGGTTGAGGCATTACTTATGGAATAATAATGATCAAATTAAGGCTTTGTGTTGGCTCGATTTAGTAGGGAATTTTAGTTTTTAAACTTCTAAGGTAGGGAGCCTTAGCAAGAGGGTGTTATAAGAATAAATGGGGATAATTTGGACATAAAATGAGCTTAGACTAAGTGGCAAAGTAAGCCCACTTAAGAGCCTAGTAGTGACATACAAAGGGTGAGGGAGAGCCTTGGTTCGAGTCGCGGAAATCCCTCTTTTGTTCTTTATTTTGACGGCACATGGGGGGGAGAGTTTCTCCTCTCTTTAAACTCTTATTATTATTTATTTATTGATGATAAATAATAAGTTAAATTAAGGATAATAGGGGATTTTATTTTAAGGATAATAGGGGATATTACATGGATTATTAAGGGATTATTACGTATTATTAGAAATTAAATCATATTAATTTGAATGAGTGGCTTGGAGTGATTCAAGGAAGGTTGATGAATCTTGAACTCTTTAGAAGAAGTGGACGGCAAGGACACTAGGGGGGTGCCGAATGCTTATATAAGCACCTAAGTGATCACCTTGTTTTCTTTTTCCAAGTTTGATAGCCGAATCTCCAAACCCTCTCATCCTATTTTTTTTTTCCTTTTTACATCCTCTCCAAAACCTTGGTCAACCCTCTTTGCATCTTCCATTGTCAATTCCTCCTCAAATCTCTTCTTCTTTATTCCTTGCTAGTCAATCATCTATTCCCTATCTACTTTCTTCTTTCTTTTTCACCAAAAGTCCAAACCTTGTTTTAAACCCCAATGAATCTAACTTCTATCAAAGTGTCAAATCCCTTTTCTTTAAGCTCTACTTGGCGAATTGTGTGCATGAGAAGTAGGCATCTTTTGTTGACGATCTCGGAAGGTAAGGATCCTAGGTCAATGCCTATATTATTGGTATCTCATTATGTCGACTTTGGAAGATAGGTATGGGTTTCGCAACTATCGATTAAGAATACTAATCATGATTAATCTAATCCACCTGTAGGATCTTTGGATTTGGAGATAAGCAAGTAAGTGCTAACGTTAGTCAATCAATCTTGATAAGGAGTTACATATAGATTGGTGTTCATTTAAAAGGGTTATGATTATTTATATTGACCGATTGTAGTTTGTGAATCGATTCGTGATTTGGGCACCGAGGCTAGTATTCAAAGAGACTAGGTAAGGATTCTGTACAAAATATGACCCTTTAAATAATTTGGTTTGGCCGAATGGCCATATTACTAACCTTTATAGTTGGTCGATATAGGGGCAAGGACTTAGAGTGTGGCGATTGATTATCTTCTGGATTTAAGACTATCGTGGTAATGTGTGTACATACACACTATATAATATATTAACTATGCTTAATTTTGTGAATGCTCATTTTATTAATGTAGCATTGGAATTAATACCAAATCGGATAAGTGGTGATTCGTAAGCACCGTTAATGTGATTTATTATTATTAATGCTTTTGGTAAGCATGATGTATTGACACATGAAATTTAAGAATGTGATGGCATGAAACTTATGTATGTTTACTGCTGTGGGATTGATGAGTGGAGGGGCAAGTGATATTGTGCCGACGGGCACCGTGTTTTGGTAACACACCGTGACTATATGTCACCAGAGGTTTGGTACCTGGAGGTTTGGTACCTCAATAGCGACTTGTCCCTGTGGTTAACACCACCGTGGGTTGGCCCCACTTGAGATATGGGATCGTCTGCCAGTGATTTGGTATCACACGATGGGTTGGCCCCATCACCCGATTTGTGTCTACGGACACCAGTGTTTTGGTAACACATTGTGACTATATGTCACCAGTGGTTTGGCACCACCAGTGGTTTGGTACCACAACGGGGTAGACAGTGGCGTATGGTTGGCTAGGTTGGGTACACATTATTTTGCATATTAAATGTTATATGTTGTGTATGAAAATATTTTAAAACAGGGGAAGGGTTACATACTGAGTCTTGGTGACTCACCTTCTCCATTAATTTTTCAGGTGATGCTTAGATCGCGGACATGGAGCCGGAGGGACTCGAGGAGGCCATGCGGTGGATTTAAAATTAAATAGACTTTAATTTTAGTTATTTTAAATTTGGTTATTGGGTTGATTTATTTCGGATGTAATAAGGCCTCATATTACTTTACTTTGGTTTTTATTATATGTTGGCTATTTTTATTTGTACTATAAAATTTGAATCACGCGTTTTATAAAATTAACACGGAAAATATTTTATCGTGCCATCTAGCACATCCGAAAATTTGTGTAACAACTTGACTTAATTAAATGTTCAAATTGGACTAAGTATAATTTCAAAGAAGATAATTTAAAATGAGCGATTTTCAACAAAACTTAAGTGGATTTAGAAAATGGGTTTCAAAACTTCTTCTTCAGAACGACCGTATTCGGTCCCAACGCTTGGGCCGGTTTTGGCTTATTACAAATTGGTATCGAGCCCGTTCAAAACTCTACTGTGGGGCCCAAGGCCCAAAAATGTTTTAGTAGGCCTTATTAATTGTTTTTGGATTTTAAAGCAAAGATGGCCCGAGTCTAAAGACCGATCCGCCTGTAAGTACCTCTAAACTTCTTTGTGAATTATATTTCAGAGAAGGGTAGGAAGCATGGAACGAGATAGACTTATAGGAATTTGAACCCTAGGATTAGATTACTCAAACACACAAGCTAAACATAAGATTTAAAGAACTAAACCAATCTATGACTTAGTCAATTGAGCTAGGGTGTGGTAACCCCAGACGCATGTTCAGGATTGGAACCGAAGAGCCTGGTATTTAAGCGGTCCGAGTGACTCACCACCTCTTCGCAGTATCCTACAGTGCGTAGCTCGAGTTCACCCTAACTCGAGGGCTCGGTGGTGTGGTAACCCGCAAGCGCATGTCTAGAAAGGTTCGGTGGGAGCTTGGTATTTAAGCAGTCCGTGTGACTCACCTCCTCTCCACACGAAACCTGCCTGGTGCGTAGCTTGGGTTCACCCTGACCAGAAGGGCTCGGTCATAGGCTAAACATAACGACTAAAACCCGAAAGGGAATTAGCCTTGATTTTTGGAAAAAAAAAAAAGAGAAATGATGAAACAACAAAATTTGGTTTTAAAACTTTTCAAATCACTCCTTCAGAAAGAAGAACAACTCTTTTTACAATGTTTTACCCCGAAAAGTTCAATTTGTGGAAAATTACGAAAATGCCCTTAGGGGAAAAAATTACTAAAATACCTCGACTCATAAAATATCAAATCAATGATTTTGTCCAAAAATTTTAACTATTCTATAAATATTCAACACCTTAGCCTTGAAAATCATCAGCAAAATATTTGGTTTTGGAAAATTACGAAAACGCCTCAACTCATAAAATTACCAAAATGCCCCGAGTACAAAATTTTGCAACACCACCGTGTTAAGAAAGGAAAATTCTCAAAAGGACCCTCGAGTTTTATAATGGTTAAAACACCCTTGTTTTACAAAAAATTACCAAATTACCCCGATGGACAAAATTACCAAAATACCCCGGTTTCAAGTGATGACGATCTTTAAAATTTTACAACTTTTTGAGAAAAACCCTCCAGTGTTGGGAATTTCAAAACAATCTACTCTACTAAAGTTTTAAAATCTCTTTCATTACGAAAATACCCTGTAGGAAAATGACGAAAATACCCCTGGGTTAGAAATGGGCAGAAATGTCCGAAGAGCGAATAGGTATGGAAAGTATTAAGGAATGGATGCAAGAACTTCTTTGTGTGAACTAGGATAGAAGACTGAAACCTTGTTTGCACGAAAGAATCTCTAATTAAAATTTCTTCATAAAATTTCTTCGCGGGTAATAAAGTGGAACAAATGCTAACGCATAAAAATTTTCTTAATCAGATTAAAAGCGCAAGTAGATAGAATGAGTTCTAGAGGACGGGACGCCGTGGGACGCCAGTAGGGGTAGGATGATTTGTCCGAACCCGTCTGTGGGCAAGGTTCGAAAATGATGTACCATCGCCACCACCACCTCCACTTTTGGAGC
The DNA here is from genome assembly GCA_025506655.1 of Gossypium rotundifolium. Classification (NCBI taxonomy): domain Eukaryota; kingdom Viridiplantae; phylum Streptophyta; class Magnoliopsida; order Malvales; family Malvaceae; genus Gossypium; species Gossypium rotundifolium. The sequence goes on along the minus strand of CP106734.1, from coordinate 15,787,750 downwards.
AGAGGAGCAGGATCGACGAGGAGAGGCGGATCTCAAGCGGTGTTGCAGTACTCGAATTGGTGGTGAGGTGGTGGAATTTAGGAGCTCTAAACTGCTTCCGAGCTGATTGATCCAACTGAATGAGGTGTTCCGGTGTGTCGTGAGTGGCACCAGCAGTAGCAGAGTATTGGTGGAATCTACTGAAAGGATAATGGATGATCTTGACCGACCGAGGAGGAAAAGTCGAAAGGCGGTGTCGCTTCTAAAGGATGAAGCGTGCAGTGGTGGTGACAGGCGGGATGGAGCCACAACCGATGACCTTATGGGATTACTTTAAACCGCTTTTGGAAGAAGTATGTGGGCACCGGCCTACACCGACGCCAGCAGAGGAAGGCTTTTCCGGTCTAATACAAGGAACCAAGTCCGTGGTCGAGTACGAGGCGTAGTTTCGAGATCGAGTAGGTATGCTAGAGGCATCGTGGCACGAACACGATGTTGGTCCGCTTTGAGGACGGACTTGAGATGACTTGAGGTTACCGATTGCCCCATGAGAAGTTCGTGAGTTTTATCTTTGGTGGAAAAGGCTAAAGTAGCCGAGGGATCAAGGAGGTCGTGAGGCAAAATTATAATAGGAATAATCGTAAGAGAGGATTTGGGTGTTGGATCCAAATGGTAATGATCGGAAGAAGGCTAGGCGAGTGGGCCAAATCAGTAGCAAGGCCCGTAGCTAATAAGCGGAGAATGGGCCAAAGGTAATCACCGTGGGAAGTCCCATTGGGGAGGTTGTTCGACCGTGACGAGAGGATGTTTTGAGTGTGGATCTTTAGAACATCGGGTCGAGATTGTCCCTAAGCGAGCTCGGAATCACTGAGGCGTAACTGCACTCAGATGTGAATGTGGGACCGCAGAGGGTCGTGGTAATGGCAGAGGAAACAATGGTCCTAACCGAGGTCGAGGAACTCAGGCGTAGGTTCAGCAACACGTAGGCTAAGCGCACTGGCTTAGTCTATCGGCAAGGCGTCATGAGGAGGGTGACGACCGGATGTTATAACCTGAGACGCTTCGATTTTGGTCTCCCTTATTATGCATTAATTGATGTGGGGTCTACACATTCGCACGTAGCCGATGAGTGTGGTAGAGACTTTGAACCTAGACTCGAGGCGCTACTAGGGAGATGACCGTAGTGAGTCCTTTAGGTCACTCAGTAGTGGTAGACAAACTTTTAGGACGCACCCTAGAACTCCAAGGGGTCGATTCGGTCGATCTAATGGAACTACCATTCGGGAGTTCGATTTGATCCTTGGAATGGATTGGTGGCTAAGTATCGTGCAATTTGGATTCTTGCCACTAAGCGCATGGTTCTTAAGACGGTGAGGTGGTGAAGTGGTTATGATAGGTGATAGAAGGAATTACCTATCCAATGTGATGTCTGCCTTGAAGGCGGAAAAGATGGTCAAGAAGGGTTGTAAGGCGATTTGGTTGAATCATGCTATGGAAGCTAAGGAGTCAGAGTTGGAAAGGTCCGAACGGTTGGGGAATTTGCTGATGTGTTCCTGAAGAACTTGGGTCTACCTCGGATCGGAAGTCGAATTCAGATAGACTTGATACCGGAACAGCAGACCGTGTCTATAGCACTCCACGGATGGCACCAAAGGAATTGGTGGAGTCAAGGCTCGATTCGTGAGCTCTTGGATAAGGGGTTTATTCGACCTAGTATATCTCCGTGGGGAGCGCTTGTGTTGTTTGTCAAGAAGAAGGGCGGTTCTATGCGGATGTGCATCGACTACCATCGCTAAACAAGTTAACGATCAAAAACAAGTACCCATTACCTCGGATCGATGACTTGTTTGACCAGTTGAAGGGGGCATCGGTGTTTTCGAAGATAGACCTTAGGTCGGGTTACCATCAACTGAAGGTGAAGGGGGCCGATGTTCACAAGACGGCGTTTTGAACTCGGTATGGGCATTACGAGTTCCTAGTGATGCCCTTCGGGTTGACCAATGCTCCGGCGGCGTTCATGGACTTAATGAATAGGGTATTTCAGCAGTACCTAGATCAATTCGTCGTAGTGTTCATAGACGACATATTGGTCTACTCAAAGACGGAGGAGGAGCACGACAAGTATTTACGGATAGTCCTACAAGTGTTGAGGAAAAAGCGCTTGTATGCCAAATTGAGAAGTGCGAATTTTGGCTAAGGGAGGTGGCTTTCTTAGGTCACGAGTGTCGGTGGAAGGATTAGAGTGGATCCCGCAAGATTGAAGCGGTATTGGAGTGGAAACCGCCTAAGTCGGTGGCAGAGATACGGAGTTTTCTGGGTTTAGCAGGGTATTATCGGAGATTTGTGGAAGGGTTCTCTCTGATCGCAGCGCCGTTGACTAAGTTACTAAGGAAAGGTGTTCCGTTTGTATGGTCGGAGAAGCAAGAAAGTTTTGATAGGTCGAGAAGATTTCGATTAAGCTCGGCTTTAGTACAACCCGAGGCGGAAATTATTCACGATCTATTGTGATGCATCTCACACCGGTTTGGGGTGTGTGTTGATGCAGATGGAAAGGTAGTAGCCTATGCGCCCCGTCACCGAGACCGCATGAGGTTAACTATCCAACTCACGACCTAGAGTTAGCCGCAGTCGTCTTCGCCCTAAAAGTATGGAGACATTATCTTTATGGGGAGAAGTCGGTAATTTACACGGACCACAAAAGTTTGAGGTATCTTCCATACGTAGGATCGAATTTGAGCAATACCGATGGATTGAGTCGTTAAAGGACTCACGATCGCTCCATCGAATATCATCCGCAAGGCTAACGTGGTGGTCGCGCATTGAGCCTAAGGTCGTGACGGACTTAAGAGCAATGTTTGCTCGATTGAGCCTATATGACGATGGAAGCCTTTTGGCGTAACTTCAAGTTAAGCCAACATGGGTCGAGAGATTAAAGACAAAGCAGTTAGTGGATGAAGGCTTAAATGCGAAGAGAATGCAAGTTCGGATGGTGGTTTAGAAGGGTATGGTTTGACCGGTGATGGTGTGTTATGTTTTCAAGGACTACCAGATGCCAAAGGATATGGAGTTGAGGCGAAAATTCTCCGGATGCTCATAAGAAACCCATACGCTATGCATCCGGAGGAAGCAAGATGTATGGAGATCTACTAAACAGCCTGTGGCGGATTGAAGCGTGAGATAATGAATTCGTGAGGAAGTGTTTGACGTGTCGTGAGTTAAGGTCGAACACCGATTACCATCTGGCTACTTCAACCCAGAAAGATCCCTCAATGGAAGTGGGAGCGGATCACTATGGATTTCGCCACGGACTACCCTCACGCCCAAAGAAGAAAGATGCGCTTTGGGTAATCGTGACCGTCGACTAAATCACCACTTCATACCCGTGAGAATGGACTACTCACCCGAAGCTTGCAAAGTTGTATGTGGCCGAGATAGTCGATTGCATGGTGTACCCGTGACGCTTATCTCGGATAGGGACCCAAGGTTCACTTCGACGTTTTGGAAAGTGTTGCATCAAGCGTTGGGTACGCGGTTAGATTTTAGCACAGCTTTTCATCCTCGACGACAGACGGACAATCGAAAGTGGTCATACAGATCTTAGAAGATATGCTGAGGGGTTATGTCTTGGAATTTCGAGGTAGTTGGGAGGAATTCTTACCCCTAGCCGAGTTCGCCTACAACAATAGCTACCAAGCGAGTATTCAGATGGCACCATACGAAGCAATCTGATGGACGGAAATGCCGAACTCCGACGTGTTGGACGGAATTGGGTGAACGACAAGTGTTGGGCCCAGAAATGGTAGCAGAGACTGAAGACAAAGTCAAGGTGATTCGGTCTCGTCTTAAGGAAGCATTAGATAGACAGAAGTCCTATGCTGACCTTAAGCGCAAGGAAATGGAGTATGCCGTAGGGGATAAGGTCTTCCAAGGTGTCGCTTGGAAGAAGGTACTAAGATTTGGGCGAAAAGGAAGTCGAGCCCAAGATTCATTGGCCCATATACAAGATCTTGCGTAGTAGGACCGGTAGCTTATCGACTTGGCGCCGGCAGAGTTAAGTCGATTCATGACGCCTTTCACGATCAATGTTAAGGCGATATTTACGATCCATCACATGTGGTGCCCGTGATGTAAATCGAGGTTAACGCAGACTTATCTTTTGAGGAGGAACCGGTTCGGATCTTGGATAGAGATATAAAGGTTCTACGTAGGAAGTCGCGTTCTTAGTGAAAGTCTTCGTGGCGGAACCATGGTGCTGAGGAAGCTACGTGGGAACCTGAGGATGTGATACGGCGGCAATACCCTCATCTGTTTTAGTTATGTAATTTCGGGACGAAATTTATTTTAAGGGGGGTAGAACTGTAACATCCCAAATTGGGGTTACCTGGAATTTAATTATTTTTCCTATGTATGAATGGTTGAGGCATTACTTATGGAATAATAATGATCAAATTAAGGCTTTGTGTTGGCTCGATTTAGTAGGGAATTTTAGTTTTTAAACTTCTAAGGTAGGGAGCCTTAGCAAGAGGGTGTTATAAGAATAAATGGGGATAATTTGGACATAAAATGAGCTTAGACTAAGTGGCAAAGTAAGCCCACTTAAGAGCCTAGTAGTGACGCCACAAGGGGTGAGGGAGAGCCTTGGTTCGAGTCGCTGAAATCCTCTTTGTTCTTTATTTTGACTACACATGGGGGAGAGTTTCTCCTCTCTTTAAACTCTTATTATTATTTATTTATTGATGATAAATAATAAGTTAAATTAAGGATAATAGGGATTTTATTTTAAGGATAATAGGGGATATTACATGGATTATTAAGGGATTATTACGTATTATTAGAAATTAAATCATATTAATTTGAATGAGTGGCTTGGAGTGATTCAAGGAAGGTTGATGAATCTTGAACTCTTTAGAAGAAGTGGACGGCAAGGACACTAGGGGGGTGCCGAATGCTTATATAAGCACCTAAGTGATCACCTTGTTTTCTTTTTCCAAGTTTGATAGCCGAATCTCCAAACCCTCTCATCCTATTTTTTTTCCTTTTACATCCTCTCCAAAACCTTGGCCGAACCCTCTTTGCATCTTCCATTGCCGAATTCCCCTCCTCAAATCTCTTCTTCTTTTATTCCTTGCTAGCCGAATCATCTATTCCCTATCTACTTTCTTCTTTCTTTTCACCAAAAGTCCAAATTTTGTTTTAAACCCCTAGCGAATCTAACTTCTATCAAAGTGTCAAATCCCTTTTCTTTAAGCTCTACTTGGCGAATTGTGTGCATGAGAAGTAGGCATCTTTTGTTGACGATCTCGGAAGGTAAGGATCCTGGTCAATGCCTATATTATTGGTATCTCATTATGTCGACTTTGGAAGATAGGTATGGGTTTTAACTATCGATTAAGAATACTAATCACAGATTAATCTAATCCAATCGTAGGATCTTTGGATTTGGAGATAAGCAAGTAAGTGCGTAACGTTAGTCAATCAATCTTCTGAGGAGTTACATATAGATTGGTGTTCATTTAAAAGGGTTATGATTATTTATATTGACCGATTGTAGTTTGTGAATCAGATTCGTGATTTGGGCACCGAGGCTAGTATTCAAAGAGACTAGGTAAGGATTCTGTACAAAATATGACCCCTTTAAATAATTTGGTTTGGCGAATGGCCATATTACTAACCTTTATAGTTGGCCGATATAGGGCAAGGACTTAGAGTGTGGCCGATTGATTATCTTCGGATTTAAGACTATCGTAGTAAGTGTGTGTACATACACACTATATAATATATTAACTATGCTTAATTTTGTGAATGCTCATTTTATTAATGTAGCATTGGAATTAATACCAAATCGGTATAAGTGGTGATTCGTGTAAGCACCGTTAATGTGATTTATTATTATTAATGCTTTTGGTAAGCATGATGTATTGACACATGAAATTTAAGAATGTGATGGCATGAAACTTATGTATGTTTACCTGTGGGATTGATGAGTGGAGGGCAAAGTGATATTGTGCCGACGGGCACCAAGTGTTTTGGTAACACACCGTGACTATATGTCACAGAGGTTTGGTACCTCCGAGGTTTGGTACCTCAATAGCGACTTGTCCCCGTGGTTAACACCACCGTGGGTTGGCCCCACTTGAGATATGGGATCGCCTCGCCGTGATTTGGTATCACACGATGGGTTGGCCCCATCACCCGATTTGTGTCTCACGGACACCAGTGTTTTGGTAACACATTGTGACTATATGTCACCAGTGGTTTGGCACCACCAAAGGGTTTGGTACCACAACGGGTAGACAAAGTGGCGTATGGTTGGCTAGGTTGGGTACACATTATTTTGCATATTAAATGTTATATGTTGTGTATGAAAATATTTTAAAACGGGGAAGGGTTACATCTCGAGTCTTGGTGACTCACCTTCTCCATTAATTTTCAGTGATGCTTAGATCGCGGACATGGAGCCGAGGGACTCGAGGAGGCCATGCGGTGGATTTAAAATTAAATAGACTTTAATTTTAGTTATTTTAAATTTGGTTATTGGGTTGATTTATTTCGGATGTAATAAGGCCTCATATTACTTTACTTTGGTTTTTATTATATGTTGGCTATTTTATTTGTACTATAAAATTTGAATCACGCGTTTTATAAAATTAACACGGAAAATGTTTTATCGTGCCATCTAGCACATCTGAAAATTTGTGTAACAACTTGACTTAATTAAATGTTCAAATTGGACTAAGTATAATTTCAGAAGATAATTTAAAATGAGCGATTTTCAACAAAACTTAAGTGGATTTAGAAAATGGGTTTCAAAACTTCTTCTTCAGAACGACCGTATTCGGTCCCAACGTTTGGGCGGGTTCAATATTACAGAAAGGATCAGATCCTATATCCGTAAGTCACAATGAGATGAACCTTGAAGTTATAGTGGGGCAAATCTGTTGAGCAAGATATTTGTTTTCTCGGGTTTTTTGTCAAGAATACCAGCCGAACAAGATGGTAGCATATTACCCTGATGAACAATGGGTAATGACAACCTTAAACAGGGATCATTCTCATGAAATTCTGCATTCATGCAAAACATATTTAGTTAGGAGCATTTGATTCATTCCGATCATTGCATCCTAATCATTGCAAGAAATCATTCTCATGATATCCTGCATTCATACAAATGTCACCCATAAGACACATTTAGTTAGGAGCATTAGATTCATTCTGATCATTGCATCCTAATCTTTGTAAAAAGGGACCATTCTCATGAAATGCCGCATTCATGCAAAACACATTTAGTTAGGAGCATTTGATTCATTCTGATCATTGCAGCCTAATCTTTGTAAGAAATCATTCTTATGACATTCTGCATTCATACAAATGTCATCCATAAGAGACATCTATTTAGAGGCATTTGATTCATTCTGATCATTGCATCCTAATCTTTGTAGAAAGACCATTCTCATGACATTCTGCATTCATAAAAATGTCGTCCATAATACATTTAGTTAGAAGCATTAGATTCATTCTGATCATTGCATTCTAACCCTTTTGCATAAGCATAAACACAAAACTGATTTTACAAGACAGGTCCCCTAGAAGACGTTGTCGTCCATAAAAATGTCGTCCATAATACATTTAGTTAGAAGCATTATCGTGAAGTTGTCTACGAACATCTAGTTGTTGATGGCTTTGTTTGGGGGTATAAAAAATGGATTTTCCATGGAGAGTGTACATCTAGTGGAGCCTCTTCATCGATGAATCTGGGTTATCCTCATAGTGCTTACAATCAGAATGTTAGAGAAGATGACATGGATGGCATTTATGGATGCATTTAACGTCTTGTGTGATGGTTTGCAATCATTTCCACATGACTTGGGTGTAAGTCCCAATTTTGTCCTGATCACTTTAAAACCAAAAAATAAACCAAAAGTCCAAAACAATAATCTGATCCAATAAGCATAGTCCATTACAAAATTGGTCCTGATTCAAACCCACAAACTCGAGCCCAAATGTTATAACTAAATGGCCCAAAGTAATAACCCAACCAACCCAATTCTAAATTTGCCCAAAACCTATTGACCTAATAACCAAAATTGGCCCAAATGGCTCTCAAACATATGCAGAGATCAGAACCCTAAGCGTTAAGAGGCATGTTCGGCACAAGGCTGTGCCTTCACGCCATCACAACGTGCCTCCGTACATACGGCAGACCAGACGCCTTTATGCCGAATGACACGTCGTCTCCGTACCTACAAATCGTAACACGACAAAGAAAGAATAATGTAATAGAGAGAATGAAATAGCGTAAACTTTGTATTTTTATTTTTGAGAATCGGACTATAAAGGAGCCAAAGAAACCCCAGTAGTTTTCACGATTTTTTATATACAAAACATAGCAATTTTCGTGAGGTATTCTTTGATTTTTTCGTCCATTCTTGCTTAGCATATAAACACATACATATAGAAACAAAAGGTTTTTTCTTCAAGTTTTGAATACGTAAAAGGATATTTTTTCAAAGATTCGGCCTATTTTTCATTTCAAATACTGATTTGAATACAAAGAAAGAAAACAAAGAAATTTTAAAGGTGATTTTGGATTGTTTTAAAACATTTTTCATTTTCTCGTGTTGCATTTTGATTCCTTTCGAATGTATAGAAAATAGAAAAGAGGGAAGAGATCTTATCTGCTGATGTTATTATCGGATCTCTGCTCGCTCCGTATTAATCGAGGCTTTGACGGAGATCAAAAACTAAAAGCCTTCCGATATGCATCCAAATGAGGCTAATCGACTTTCGGATAACCACTCGCCGCTCATGGTGGCAAAGTGGACGTCGATTGATTCGCTAGGTGAAACAGGAAGGAGGCTTTAGGTTTTCCTTTTGTTTGTGTCCGATTAAGGAAGGGGTAGGGGTGTTTAGGTTTTTTTAGCCTTATTAAAATGCCGTAACGACCGTTTAGGCTGCTTTCGTGGCTCTAAAACGATGTCGTATAAGGCGACTCGATTTGGACCCAACCCGCTACCTATGGGATCCGCGCGTTTTGGTCTTCGATGGGAAATTTCCGTGATTGGTCCCTCCTTTTCGCATCTTCATTCGATGGAACCTTATTTCCATTTATTTATTTTTAATTTCTCCCCTAAAGTTTGGCGTTATTTTAATTTAATCCAATCAATATGCTGCGTTTTGGGAATAGAGACATTTTCTATTTTAATCCATGATCATTTGCACGTATTGCATTGTAGCCCTTTTCGTTTTTTAATTTATTACTTTTAGCTCTCTAATTTTGTTTTGATTTTAATATAGTCCCTTAATTAATTTATTTAATTATTTGTTTATTGTTTTTCCTCTCTAATTATTCTTTTTGAAATTAATATCGAATGTTAAACATATTTTAAACGTATTATTTATTTCTCTATATTATTTTCATTAAACTTTTATATATATATATATATATATTCTTTTATATACATATGTAATTTATATTAAATTATTTTATGTATATGTATACATATATGTGTTCTTATATATATATATATATATATATATATATAATTTATGTTATTTTTACATATTTTTTATTAATTTCATATTATTTATGCATATATTTTCTTTTAAGTCCATCTATGTATATATTTTATTTTATATAAATATAATTGCTCATTTAAAGATCTTATTTTAAAATTATGTATTTATTTCAATTACTTTTACATATCATTTGTATATATATCTTTTATTTATTATATAAATGTTTAACTTTAAATATTTTTATTTATTCTATTGATTTCGTAATATTGTTGATGTGTGTATTTTATTATTCTTATTATTTTGCTTATCATTGATCCAACGCTTGATAATTATTGTCATTATGTGTGTTTTAATTCTCGTTTTATATTTATTTGTTTTTGAGATTTAATAGCATTGTATTTCATTTGTAAATAGTTTCTCTACTTTGTGTATTAGTATTCCATTGTATCTTCTGAAAGATGTAGTGTTTAATGTCATTTTGGTTTTAAGATCACAAGGCAATGCTCGTGTTTAGGGGTTTCGAGAAAATTGTGCTCTAACTTACTGAGTTCCGATTCTCTTCGTTTAAAACCTACTAACCGAGTATCTTTTCTCTCTTAAATCAAATGCACGATTTTAAATAAAAAAACTTATTCTCGGGAAGTTGAGATATTGCGCCCTAACTTACTGAGTGTGATATTTTATCATCTCGAGATAAGAATTTCAAAAGAACAAATGCAACATTCCGTATTCAGGAATTTTGAGAAATAGTGCCCTAACTTACTAGGTTGTGATTTTTCATTTGGCCCAAATAATTGAATATCCTTCTTATTTTTAAATGTACGAGTTTGAATGTCGAAGGATAAATCTAATTCCGAGAATATAAGATGTTGTGCCCTAACTTACTGAGTACGACATTTTATTTCCTCGAAATAAAAATTTTCGGCATCCAATATGATTCTGTCCAAACATATCTTAGATAAATGGATCGTATTCTAGAATCTTTTCAAATTTTTGACGTCAGGACATTAATTAATCAATTCGGTACCAATTTTGGGTGCTACGAGGGTGCTAATCCTTCCTCGTGCGTAACCAACTCCTGAACCTGTTTTCTTAGATTTCGTAGACCAAAATTATTATTTTAATAAAAATGTTTTATTAAAATAATTCATCTCAAGGTGATTCGATCACATCTTAAATAAAAGATCGGTGGCGACTCCATTTTCATATTTTTAAAGTTGATTCCCGTTTTTTAAAATTTTGGTTTAAAAATGGTTTCGACATTGGGTACAACTGATGATTACAATTTTGGTGGAAATACTTTCACCGAAAGGGGAAGAAGTGTACCTGATGATCAGCCAAATGAAGAAGTGGCGAAGTTCAACTCGTTACTTGGTGAAATGAACGAAGAACTGTATGAGGGATCTAAATTTTCAAAACTGTCTTTCTGTATTCGTCTTTTTCACCAAAATGTTTGGGAGGGTGGACTGGAAACTCTTTCACAATGTTGTTAGAGTTTTTGAGAGAAATGTTCCCGTTTGCAAAAATCCCTCAATCTTCTAAAGAAATGAAGAAACTGATCAAAGATTTGGGCCTTGGCTACAACAAAATTCATAGTTGCCCAAATGACTGCATGTTGTATTGGGGCAACCGAAAAAACCAACAGTGCTGTCATGTATGCGGTCAATCCCGTTGGATGAATAGAAATACAGAGGATGGTGAAGATGATGAAAATGATACACAGTCAAGAAAGCAGTCAGTTAAGATTTTACGGTATTTTCCACTAATACCAAGGCTTCAAAGGCTTTTCATTTCGTCGAAGACAGCCGAGTCAATGACGTCGCACCATGATAGACAAACCGATGATGGATTGTTAAGGCATCCTACAGATTCTTTAGCTTGGAAATCATTTGACTCAAATTTCCAAGCTTTGCAAGCGATCCTCGAGTGTGAATTTGGGGCTAGCATCCGATGGATTTAACCCTTACAAAATCATGCGTCTGATGTCGCCCGTACATGGGTTTGCATGAAACAATCATCTTTTATCTTGTCTATGATTATCCCTGGAGAGAAAGGGTCCGGGAATGATATTGACATATATTTGCAGCCACTTATTGATGAGTTAAAACAATTATGGGCTAGTGTTGAGACATACGATGTACTGAGAAAGGAGAACTTCAATTTACGTGTAGCTTTGATATGGACTATTAATGAATTCCCAGCCTACGCCAATTTATCTGGTTGGTGTACCAAGGGACGTTATGCTTGTCCTTGTTGTGCTGCGCAAACATGTTCGCAATGGTTATATAATGGGAAGAAGTTCTCTTACATGGGGCATCATCAGTGGTTATCGAAAAATCATAGATTTAGATTTCAGAGTACTCAGTTTGACGGTACTAAAGAGTTGAGACTCCTCCTGAGACCGGTGGATCCGAAATATTGTTCATGTCAAGGATATGAATTTTATTTATGGAAGATGAATCAACCGGCCAACACGCAAAGAAATAGAAGATCAAGGGATGAATCTGATGACGAATCTGATGAAGAGAATGATCCTAATGAGGCGAACTTGTGGAAAAAAAGAAGTATTTTTCTTGAGTTACCTTATTGGGAGCATCAGATTTTACGCCATAATCTTGATGTCATGCATATTGAGAAAAATGTCTGCGAGAACATCATTAGGACTATTTTGAATGTCGATGGAAAATCGAAAGACAATATTCAGAGTCGACTTGATTTACTCCAAATGGGAATTCGACGTGAGCTTCATCCCCAAGCACTTTCGAATATGAAATATCGATTGTCGCCTGCTATTTTTTCAATGTTGAAGACGGAGAAAGAAGTGTTATGCATGGTGTTGAAGGATATAAAGGTCCCGGATGCGTATGCATCAAATATATCTCGATGTGTGAGTCTTAAAGATCGAAGACTATATGGCTTAAAATCGCATGACTATCACATCTTAATGCAAGACTTACTGTCAGTTGCTATGTGGTGTTGTATGTCGAAAAAGGTGACGTCTTGTGTAATTGAACTGTCCAATATAATGAAAGGCATATGTGGCAAAGTTTTGGATGTTCAAGAACTTGAGACACTACAAGATCGAGCCGCATTGACTTTATGCAATCTGGAGAAGATCTTCCCGCCTTCCTTCTTCATAATTATGGTGCACTTGTTAATTCATCTCCCTCATGAAGCAATACTTGCTGGACCCATTTTCTATCGATGGATGTATCCCATTGAAAGGTCTTAATTTATTTGTAAATTATTCCTTCATTCACCTAAATGCCTTTAGTTACAACTTTTGATAATGTTCTATACCGTGTTTAGGTTCCTATCCAAATTGAAGTCTTACTGCTGTAATAAACGTTATCCGGAAGGATCAATTGCCGAAGGCTACTTGGCAGAGGAATGTATGACTTTCTGTTCAAGGTATTTGGAAGATGTTGAAACAAGAATGAACAGATCAAGTAAAAATGTTGGGCTTACAGATCATAACTTGGTCGAAACTTATTTATTTCAAAGTTTCAGAGAACCAATAGGCAAAGTCAAAATTGCAGAATTAAATGATAGATCGTGGGTCCAAGCACATCGATATGTTCTTTTTAATCACGATTCAATGGAACCATTACGCAACTAAGTTGTAGAATTTGATAAATATTCATCAATTATAATTTGTCTGTCTTCTAACAAAGTAAACTTTTTTTTAACATAGTGAGTGCAAACAAATATTGAGAGCTCGTTCACGGTCCCGAAGTAAGTTATTCACAAAATCATTTCATGAATGGTTAAGTCAAACGGTATGCAATTGAAGTTTTCATTGACAAGTAATAATGTTTTCTCATAACATTTATAATTACTCAATTTACTTTCTATTCAATAGGTTTGGAGCCAGAATGAAGTAAATGACGAAGTTGAATGGCTTTTACAAGGTCCAAATAGAATAGTGAAAAGATATAGTGCCTTCCTCATCAACGGATTCAGATTTCATACAAAGTATCGCGAGAGATTGAGGAGAACCCAAAATTGTGGAATTGTTGTTAATTCTTCAATTATAAGTTATGCTAGTGCTAGGGACAATAATCCTATCGAGGGGAATGTGGAGTATTACAGACTTCTTACTGACATAATTGAGTTGAATTATTATGGCAAATGGAAAGTTGTCTTATTTCGAGGAGATTGGGATGATGTGAATAAGGATCGTGGAATTAAAAACGATCAATATGGTTTTACAATGGTGAATTTTTCTCGATTGATTCACACTGGAGAACAATTGATGGACGAGCCGTATGTATTTTCTTCTCAAGTGAAACAAGTTTTTTACTCAAAAGATCAAACTGATAAGGGTTGGTACGTTGTACTCCGGAACACCCCTAGAGACTTGTTTGACATGGGCAATGGAAGTAGAGATGACATAGTCGAAAGATCAGAAACTTTGCCTTTTCCAGAATAAAACTTAAATGAAAATATCCGTAGTACTAGTCAACAATTTCAATGGGTTCGTCAGGATGTGGACGAAGATATTTATGAAATATGATGTAGTAAGATTTTACGATTTTTTATTTATATGTAATATTATAATTTTAATATTGGTCATGTTATATAATTTAACTATTTTAAATGTACTATTATTGTTGTTATTTGTTACTAAAATTTTGCACTATTTTATGTGTATTGCAGAAAAACTGCTTAGAAGACGATTACGAGAATTAAGTATTGTCCACAATACTCCAAATTCAGAAGAAGCAAATAGTGAACAACAAACAGTTGTTGGATCTTCAAGTGTGCCGGACATAGATGACGAGCCTGCAGAATTTCAAAGTAATATTAAGTTTATTTTACATGCATGTTGAATTTTATTATTAATTCATTTTTCAATTTTAATATAACAATAATATATCATTTTTCAGCTGAAGGTGGTGGGACGCGAAGAGGTCGGGGACGTACACTCCTTAAAGATTTATACGAGCTAAATCCTTTCGAGTGTGTTAAAGAAAGGACAAACAGTCTTGGCTAGCCTGTTGGATCTGAAGCTCGACTGTTAGCAGGCTATTTGGGCATTATAGCATGAAATGCCAATATGTTGCCCATTAACTACGAATCATGGGATTACATGCACGATGCCAACAAAATCGAGGCTCGATAATATTAAGGTAACAAAACGTGAATGTAATTTATAATACTTTGGTTTAACTTTCATTTATATTTACTTTTTAAACTTATGTTTTTTCAGGAGAGATTTGCTTTAGAGGTCTCCGATGACTATATTAAGAAGACATTGGGTAAAAAATGGAGAGACCATAAAAGCACGTTGAAAAAACAATATTTTAATAAAGACATAAGCCTTGACGAAAAATTAAGAAATGTCCTGCCGAGAATGTTGAGGTACCAATGGGAAGATTAAGTTAGATTGTGGAATTCAAAGAAAGGATAGGTATTACGTACTTCTAAAGTCTTATAAATTTTTCATTTTATAGTATTTACTATATACATAATACAAATTTCATTATGTAGGACCGTGAGTGAGTTGGAACAAGCAGTAGATAGAAATAAAAATTCACGCACGGCAGGGTCCAGAAGTTTTACTTGTGTAATCGAGGCGAGGTATTATAATTTATTAATTCATCAAATATTAATAACTTTATACTATTAAATTATATTTTCTTTGCTACAATGTAGGAAGTCTCGTCGGTGAAAGCAGTTGGACGTTCGACTTTTTTGACATTACGATAGGAAGAAGGATGGATCTCCGATGACATCCAAGTCTTAAATTATGGCATATTTACTTAATAAAATTTGATTTATTATAAATATATATAATGTTTAATTATAATAGTTTAATTCATCGTTTGTAGTTTTAAATTTATAATGTTAAGTTATGTTGCATTCCTTCTTATTATATATTTCGTTTCTAACTCTTTCATTGATTTATTAGGATAAACTAAAGGAGAAGAAGGCGGAGTATGAAGGTTGCTCGATCGATAGTTCTGTTAATCTTGACGATATTGATAATGTAATTATTATCGATGTTTTGGGTCCTGAAAATACGATCGCTTGATCGATAGTTACGGTTAATCTTGAGTATATTTATAATGTAATTATTATGATGTTTTGGGTCTTGAAAGGTATGGTCGGGTTCGATTTCAAGGATGTGGTGTTACCCACCCAATATTTCAATCCGGCTCCAAAGAATACATGCCTCCTGAGTCAATCTCGTCGTCAAGTTCGAGGCTAAAAGACCGATGCTTCGGATGCAAGCGAAGCACGGTTGAGCAAATTGCGATGTTCAAAAAATATGAAGAACTCCAAAGAAGCGACTTAGAGCGAATCACGGAAGAAGAAGCGTGAGGGAGGCGATGGCGGTGCGAGGCAGAGGCGAGATCGATGCTAGCGAGCGAGAATAGAAAGTACGAGGAGCTTTAGCTCTGACTTGAGATATGACGCATTGTTTCAATGATGCAAGCCGCCATCTTAGACATTTAGTTTCGTTGTAAGATTATTTTAACATTATTACACTTAACATTATTGTAAGAATATTTCCATTATAATTCATTTAATTTATTGAATTTCAAGTATCATTTAGAATTAATGCATTTGGTGTAATTTTTATGCTACATTTGCTGTTTTGGGTTGGAATTATATGCTATATTTTTGTTATTGGTTGGTTTTAGTGCGGGAAGGGTATGATATTAGACAAATTGTAATCGCAATCTGCACAAATTAGCGGCGTTTGTAAAAAAAGTGCCGCTAAAAGTCATTACTTTTAGTGGCGTTTGTGGGGAAAGCGCCGCGAAAGGTCATGACTTTTAGCGGCGTTTGTGGGGAAAGTACCGCTAAAAGTCATGACATTTAGCGGCGTTTTTCTATCATAAACGCCGCTAAAGTTTGTGGCGTTTGTTTTAGCGGCATTTTTTACGACGCTTCTAAAAGCGCCACAAATACTATTAGTGGCGCTTATAAACGCCGCTAAAGGCCTAAAAAACGTCGCTAAAAGTCTGTTTTGCTATAGTGATTAGGAGCATAAAATACATAATTAATATTGAATAATCATCCAATAATATATTAAGAATGAGATTAAAACATATTATTTTTAGCACTTATAATTGAGGGGCCTATTATGTAATTTACCTAAGTTTTAACTTTGAGTTATTTAATTAGTTGAGTTTGCATTTTTGAATAGCTTAGGAGCTTTAAAAAACATCTAAATTCGTCTTTTTATTTTGGTACATAGCAAATATGACGAGCAAAGAAAGATTACACTACAAAGAAAATGCACTTTTAGCGTTTTTTAGGCTTTTAGCGGCGTTTTAAGCGCCACTAATAGAACTTCATGGCGCTTTTAAAACGCCACAAAAACGACGCTAAATGAGGCGCCAAAATTTAGCGCGTTTTTAGAGAAAACGCTTATAAACCATGACTTTTAGCGGCGTTTTAAAAAAAGCCATTAAAAGGCATGTTTTTAAGCGTTTTTTCAAAACGCCGCATTAAAGTCATGTTTTTAAGCGGCGCTTTTTTAAAACGCCGCTAAAAGTCATTGTTTATAGCGCTTTTTTTTAAAACGCCGCTAAAACATGTCTTTTAGCGCGCTTTTTTAAAACGCCGCTAAAACATGTCTTTAGCTACGCTTTTTTCTAAACGCGCGCTAAAGGTTCTTGACTTTTAGCGGCGCTTTTTTAAAACGCCGCTAAAAACATGACTTTTATGGCTTTTCTCTAAACGCGCTATTAAAGGTTGTTGCTTTTAAGCGCTTTTTTTAAAACGCCATAAAAACATGACTTTTAATAAGCTTTTCTAAACGCCGCTAAAACATGTATTTTAGCGCGTTTTTTTAAATGCCACTAAAAATAATGACTTTTTACCTACGCTTCTTTCTAAAACGCATAAATGGTTTAGCTTTTAGCGCTTTTGCCCACAAACGCAGCTAACTTGTACATATTTAAAATATTCAATTTATCCAATATTATACGCCTCGCACTAAAACCAACCAATGACAACAAATATAATATATAATTTCAACCCAAATAACAAATGTAGCATAAAAAATTACACCAACTACATTAATTCTAAATGTTATTTTAAAATAAATAAAAATATATGATATCGTACAAAATATCCTTACAAAAATGTTAAATGTAACAATGTTAAAATCATCTTACAATAAGGACATAAATGTCTAAGATGGCGGCGTCTGTGCGATTGTTGCAACATCTTCATCATAGCCCAAGTATGGTGAAGTTCTTCATACTTACATTCGCTCGCCTCCCTTGTCATTGCTTCCGCTTTAAGTAGAGAAATTTGTTACGCCTCCTCGCGCTTTGCCTCGGCCTCCCTATTCTTGCCTCGGCTCTAAGTTAAATTTGCTCAACCGTGCTAGCTTGCATTTGAGCTATCTGGTCTTTTAGCCTCGAACTTCAAAGACGAGATTGACTCGGAATGCATATATTGTTGGGAGTCAGATCCAAAATATTGGGTCGGAGTAACACCCGATTCTTTAAGTCGGAACCGACCGTAACTTTCAAAAACCAAAACAATAATTATTATTTTGTTATAAATAAACTCCAAATTAACGAGAACTATCGATAAGCGATCGTACCTTTCGGGACCCAAAACATCGGTAATAATTACATTATCGACATCCTCAAGATGAACGAACTATCACTCGAAGCGTACCGCTTCATAAAGTGTCTTCTTCTCCTTTAGTTTCTCCTAATAAATTAATCAAAAGTTAGAAACGAAATATACAATAAGAAGGAATGCATCATAACTTAACATTATTAATTTAAAACTACTAACGAAGACTTAAACTATTATAAGTAAACATTATAAATCAAATTTTATTAAGTAAATATACCATAATCTCTCCGACTTGGGTGTCATCGGAGACCCATCCTTCTTCCTATCGTAATGTCAAAAAGTCAACGCGTCCAACTTTTTGACCGGTGGAGAGTTCCTACGTTGTTGTATTAAAAATATAATTTAATAGTATAAAGTCATTAATATTTGATGTAATTAATAAATTATAATACCTCGGCCTCAGCTACAGAAGCAAAACTTCTCGATCCTGCCGTGTGAGTGAATTTTTGTTTCTGCCTGCTGCTTTTTCCGACACGCTCACGGTCCTACATAATGATATTATTGTTACGTATATAGTAAATACTATACACCGAAAAATTTATAAGAGTTTAGAAGTAGGTAATACCTCTCCTTTTTTGAGATCCGAATCTAACCGCATCTTCCATTGATGCCTCAACATTCCCGGTGGGACATTCCGCAGTTTATCCTCGAGGCTCATTTCTTTCTTAAAATATTCTTTTTTCAATATGCTTTTGTTATCTCTCCATTTTTTTCCCAATGTCTTTTTTATATAGTCATCGGAGACCTCCAAATTAAACCTCTCCTAAAAAAACATAAATTTAAAAAGTAAATATAAATGAAACTTCAACCAAAGTATTATAAATTACATTCATGTTTTGTTACCTTAATGTTCTCCAGAGCTTGATTTTTGTTTGCGTCAGGCATGTGATGCCATGACTCGTAATTGATGGGCAACATATTTGCATTTCGTGCAATAATGCCCAAAAGCACTGCTAGAACTCGAGCTTCAAGGCCAATAGGTGGCCATAAGCTTATTTCTCCTTACTTTCACACGGTGGCGAAATTTAATTCAGTATAAACCTTTAAGCGTGACGTCCGCGACCTTTGCGCGTCCCACCATTCTCGGTGACCAATGATAAATTATTGTTATATTAAAATTGAAAAATAAATCAATAAAAAGTCAACATCCATGTAAAATAATTTAATTTTACTTTGTAATTACAGTAAGCTCATCATCTATGTCGGGCACATTAGAGGATCCAACTCATGTCATTGTTCACTATTGCCCTCTCCTAATTTATAGTATCATTTACAATATTTAAATCTAGCATTCTTCTTCTACTCATTTTCCCCAATACACATAAAATAGTTGAAATATTAATTAGTAACAAATAACAATAATGGTACATATAAAATATTTAAATTACATAAAATGACCATGATTAAAATTATAATATTACATATAAATTCAAAATAGTAAAATCTTACTACATCATAATTAGTAAATATCTTCGTCCACATCAGCGAACCCATTGAAATTGTGCACTAGTACTAGGGATATTTTCATTTAAGTTTTGTTACGGAAAAGCGAGTTTCGATATTTCGACGATGTCATCTCTACTTCCTTGCCCATGTCGAACAAGTCTCTAGGAGTATTTGAAGTGCAATATACCAACCCTCATCGCTTGGATCTTCCGAGTAAAAACTTGTTTCACTTGAGAAGAAAACACATACGGCTGCGTCTATCGGTTGTTCTCGGTGTGAATCAATCGAGAGAAATTCACCATTGTAAAACCATATTGATCTTTTTAATTCCATGAGCCGTATTCACATCAGCCCATTCACCTCAAACAAGACAACTTTCCATTTGCCGTAATAATCCAACTCAATGATGTCGATAATAAGTCCGTAATACTCAGATTCCCTCGGCGTGATTACGCCCCTAGCACTAGAATAACTCGTAATTGAAGAATTAACAACAATTCCACAATTTTGGGTTCTCCTCAACCTCTCGCGATACCTTGTATGAAATCAGATCCGTTGATGAGGAATGCACTATATCTTTTCACTATTCGGTTTGGACCTTGTGAAAGCCATTTAACCGTCATTAACTTCATTCCGACTCCAAACCTATTGAATCGAAAGTAAATCGAGTAATTATAAATGTTATTAAAAATATTATTACTTGTCAATGAAAACTTAAATTGCATACCATTTGGCTTAACCATTCATGGAATGATTACGTGAACATCTTATTAATTTCTCGTCGATGTAACCTTCGGGACCGTGAGCGAGCTCTCAATACTTGTTTGTACTCACTATGTTAAAAATGGTTACTTTGTTAAAAGACAAACAAATTATAATTGATGAGTATTTATCAAATTCTAGAACTTACTTCGAAATGGTTCCATTGAATCGTGATGAAAAAGAACGTGTCGATGTGCTTGGACCCATGATCCGTCAGTCTAATTACGCAATTTCGACTTTTGGTCGGTTCTCAAACTTTGAAATAAATAAGTTCCGCCAAGTTATGATCGTGAGCCCGACATTTCTACTTGGTACATTCATTCTTGTTTCAACATCTTCCAAATACCTTGAGCGAATGTCATACATTCTTTCGCCAAGTAGCCTTGACAATTGATCCTTAGGATAACGTTTATTGCGGCAATAAGACTTCAATTTGGAGAGGAACCTAAACACGAATAGAACATTATCAAAAGTTGGAACTAAAGGCATTTAGGTGAATGAAGGAATAATTTACAAATAAATTAAGACCTTTCAATGGGATACATCCATCGATAGAACACGGGT
The DNA here is from genome assembly GCA_025506655.1 of Gossypium rotundifolium. Classification (NCBI taxonomy): domain Eukaryota; kingdom Viridiplantae; phylum Streptophyta; class Magnoliopsida; order Malvales; family Malvaceae; genus Gossypium; species Gossypium rotundifolium. Next base: position 15,766,870 of record CP106734.1, on the reverse strand, counting down.
CCACAAGTATCGCTTCACGCGGAGATGAATTAACAAGTGCACCATAATTGTGAAGAAGGAAGGCGGGAAGATCTTCTCCAGTTGCATAAAGTCGGTGCGGCTCGATCTTGTAGTGTCTCAAGTTCTTGAGCGTCCAAAACTTTTCCACAAATGCCTTTCATTATGTTGGACAGTTCAATTACACAAGACGTCACCTTTTTTGACATACAACACCGCATAGCAACTGGCAGTAAGTCTTGCATCAAGATGTGATAGTCATGCGATTTTAAGCCATATAGTCTTGATCTTTAAGACTAACACATCGAGATATATTTGATGCATATGCATCCGGACCTTTATATCCTTCAACACCGTCATGTAACACTTCTTTTTCCGTCTTGACATTGAATAAATAGCGGTAACCGATATTTCATATTGGAAGTGCTTGAGGATGAAGGTCACGCCAATTCCTATGTGAACTAAATTAAGTCGACTTTGAAGATTATCTTTTGATTTTCCATCGACATTCAAAATAGTCCCAATGATGTTCTCGCAGACATTTTTCTCAATGTGCATGACATCAAGATTATGACGTAATATCTAATGCTCCCAATAAGGCAACTCAAAAAATACTTCTTTTTCCACAACTCGCCTCATTAGGATCATCCTCTTGTCGATTCATCATCGATTCATCCCTTTCTCTCCGGTTTCTTTTCGGCTTGGTCGGTTGATTCATCTTCCCATAAATAAAATTTATATCTTTCAACATGAATAATATTTGGATCCAGTGCGATGGAGCTTCTTTGAACTCTTGATCATCATCAACCGAGCACTCGATATCTAAATCTATGATTTTCGGTAACCAAGCGATGGCCCATATAAGAGAACTTCTTCCCATTATATAACCATTTCGAACATGTCTGCGAAGCACAACAAGGACAAGCATAACGTCCCTTAGTACTCCAACCAGATAAATTAGCATAAGCCGGGAAGTCATTAATAGTCCACATCAAAGCTGCACGTAAGTTAAAGTTCTCTTTCTCATTGCATCGTATGTCTCAACACCAACCCATAGTTGTTTTAACTCTTCAATAAGTGGCTGCAAATATATATCAATATCATTCCCGGGCCCTTTCTCTCCAGGTATAATCATAGATAAGATAAAAGATGACTGTTTCATGCAAACCCATGGAGGTAAATTGTAAGGAACAAGCACCACCGGCCAAGTACTATCTGTTGTGCTCATGAGTTTGTAAGGTTAAATCCATCGATGCTAGCCCAAGCCTAACACTCCGAGGATTGCGTGCAAAACTTGGAAATTTTGAGTCAAATGATTTCCAAGCTAAAGAATCATGGGTGCCTTAACAATCCATCATCGGTTCGTCCATCATGGTGCCACGTCATTGACTTCACTGTCTTGACGACATGAAAAGCCTTTGAAGCCTTGGTATTAGTGGGAAATACCGCAAAATCTTAATCGGCTGCTTTCTTGAATGTGTATCCTGTTCGTCATCGTTACCATCCTCTGCATTTCTTTTAATCCAACGAGATTCACCACAGACATGACAGCACTGTTGGTTTATCCGGTCGCCCCAATACAACATGCAATCATTTCGACAACTATGAATTTTGTTGTAGCCAAGACCCAAATCCTTTATCAGTTTCTTCATGTCTTTGGACGATTTAGGGATTTTCATAGCGGAACATTTCTTGCGGGAACTCTAACAAACATTGTCAACGAGTTTCCGGTCCATCCTCCCAAACATTTCAAGTGAAAAAGACGAATCTGAGAAGAGCAGTTTGGAAAATTTTGATCCTCATACAGATCTTCATTCATTTCACCAAGTAACGTGTAGAACCTTGCAGCTTCTTCATTTGGTTGTTCATCATATACAGTTCTTCCCCTTCGGTGAAAGTATTTCCACCAAAACTATAATCATCGGTTGCACCCATGTCGTGGAAATGACCAAACCATCAACATGCATATTAAAGCATCCCATAACATGCCTTCCATGTTATAATCTCTAACATTCTGATTGTAAGCACTATGAGGATAACCTAGATTCATCGATGATGATGCTCCACTAGATGTACACTCTCCATGAAAAATCCATTTTTTGTACCCCCGGACAAAGCCATCAACAACTAGATGTTCATAGACAACTTCACGGTAATGCCAATTGGTATTGCAACACTTCTCACACGGGCAAAGAATCATATTCTCTTGGCTTGCATTTTGAAATGCGAAATTCAGAAAAGTTTCTACTCCATTTCGATAACCGTTGCTTACCCTTGACAAATTCATCCAAGTCCTATCCATTTCGTAGTTGTTGAAGTCTAATGTTGACAATAAATTACACGGCTAAATTGTTAATTTATAATTTACGTAAGTAATGATAATTTCATATATATAACTGAGTACTATGTAAGTATTATGTAAGTTATATATTATGTAAGTTATGTATTCTTTAAGATTCAACATACGTGGCATTGTTACACCTAGGGAGGATCCGTTATATCTAACAGTGAGATATAAGGCAACCCGTCAGTTTCGACCTATATACTTTGAATCTCTTTTTTTTCTATACAAGTATTATGTAAGTTATGTATTATGTAAGTTATATATTATGTAAGTTATGTATTCTTTAAGATTCAACATACGTGGCATTGTTACACCTAGGAGGATCCGTTATATCTAATAATGAGATATAAGGCAACCGTCGAGTTTCCGACCTATATACTTTGAATCTCTTTTTTTTTCTATACAAGTATTATGTAAGTTATGTATTATGTAAGTTATATATTATGTAAGTTATGTAGTCTTTAAGATTCAACATACGTGGCATTGTTACACCTAGGGAGGATCCGTTATATCTAACAGTGAGATATAAGGCAACCCGTCAGGTTTCCAGCCTATATACTTTGAATCTCTTTTTTTTCTATACAAGTATTATGTAAGTTATTTATTATGTAAGTTAAATAATGTGATAAAAGCTATGTAAGTTATGTACATGTAAATTATGTAAGTTAAATTAAAATTTCAAATCGAGAATAAGTTAAAATTTGGAAAATGTTATTATATGATTTTTATAATTGAAATTTCTTTGTGATGTTATTAAGTTTACAAAGTTTTTAACTTACTTCTTTTAAAAAAATTATTTTCTATATTAAAACATATTTCAATAATGATCTATATTATTATATTGATAACAATATTAAATTTAAAAAGTTTTAAATTACTTCTTATAAAAATAATTTACTTTTTGTAATTAAAACATATTTAACTAATGATCAATATTATTATTATCTTGATAACAAAATATTATTACCATTTTGGAAAACATTGAAAATATTAAATATTAAAGCAAACATTAGTAATATAAAAATTAGTAATTATTAATTAGTAATAAGTCTAAAAGCTATATAAATTTAAGTATTCTTAAAAAAATATTGTTTACTTTTAAGGGAAGATAAAGTAATAAAAATTCTTTAATATAATATATAATATATGTAATGATGAGTTTGTATTAAAATATGTTAATATCTTCTTAACTTGCAAATATTTATTAAAATATGACATTTATGTTAAAAATTATAACATACTTTAACAATTTACTTTTATATTTTGTAAATGTTATTTTTATATCGATCGCATTACCTAAATTTTAAAAATAATACACAAAGCTTGTAAAAAATTTGGCGGCATGAATAGATAGCAAATTGGAGGTTGTTCAAACATTATTAATAATAAACAATAATAATAAAAATGCAGTTTAGGCATAAATTAATAATAACAGCAATAATAATAAAGCAACAATAATAAATGACAATAATAATAAATAAACATTAATAATCGGCAATAATAATAAACATTATTATGATCAAATCGGAAAGTACTAAATATCGATTCATAAGGTGAAACATGATAGTAAGCAATGGAATTTTAGCATATACCTTGATAAATTAAGCCTTTTCTTGAAGTCTAATAAGCGCTCAGTATAATGACTCCTGCAATGATGTATACAAGGTTGAACACAAACTTACTTCATAATACAAACACCTAAAACGACCATCAATTTAACCATATTCTCACCCTAATTTTTCTCTCATCCACTTTCTCAATTTTTTAATTTAATTTTCAAAATTACTAACAATATTATTAAATTAATACGATTTCAAAAATTTTCAAATGATACTAACAATATTATTACACTTCCTTTTATTTATTTTTTCACTCATGAACCGTAAAAGAAGTAAAATTTTGAGCATCTTTGCATCAAGAATAACATACGTAAGTGTTAACAATGGTGCTGCGAGGAAAAATCCAAGTCCCTGCTATATTTGCACCTTTCGGTTTGAGAACTGAAAAGAGAGAGTCGCAAGAAGAAAATAGGCATGGCTCTCAATACAACCACCGGTTTAACATTTGTGTTGTTACCATATGCAAGAAGAAATTCAATGCAAGTCAAGAACAAAAAGTAGAAGCGACAAAGCGACACTCAAGGTAACTTGTGTGCTTAAATCTGAATCGAGCATCGTTTGTTCTATCTTTCATAGGATCAAAAATCAAAACCACATTGTCACTGTTCTATAGAGCTAATTTATCAAGGGGTTACAGATTATATTATTCTCTCTAAATAAACATTTGCGAAAAAAGTTGAAAGCAGGCGAAGAAACTACGTCAAGGCTAGACCAATTCGATTTTTATAAAGAAAGGAGAACAATTAAAGATGAAATGCAAAAGGTATACAAATCTAGTTTTATCTCGATGATACTAAAATACACTAAAATGCAAAAGGTATACAAATCTAGCTTTATCTCCGATGATACTAAAAATACACTTACACTTACACTTACACTTGTATTGAGACACATTAACAATGGTGCTGCAGGAAAAAATCCAAGTCCCTGCTATATTTGTACCTTTCGGTTTGAGAAGCGAAAAGAGAGAGTGCAAGAAGAAAACAAGCACTCAACACACTCAAGAAGAAATTGTTGTAAACAAGCGAGCTTTGTTCTATAAATGTGGCACTCAACACACTGAATTCTCTTTAAAGAAAAGCAGACAAATTGTACAACCATTGCCATGATTTCAAACACAACAAACATGTTTTGCTTAGTTTGGTAGGAATTTATGAGTTACTTGCGTGGCTTCAATGATTTCGTCTTCAACTTCCAATCAAATCTTGTTTGAAATTTCTCCACAATGATATTTTAAGCCTCAAGTTTATTGAAATCTCTTGTCCAAACCCATTTGGGATGGATTTAGACCCACTTCAATAACTTGTTTCACCATCATTTTATCCGACAAAATTAAAGATGGCCTTAGCAAAGTCACGCCTACATAATTAACAGTTTGTTCTAAGCCTTGTTGAATATAAACATTCTTATAGCGTTTCTAGTATATAGCAGTTTCTTAATCATAAAAGTGGTTCAAAATCTAATGGATAATGAAATTTTAGTTAAATGTTTCGCCCATTGTTTCTCCAATCTTTTTCTTAAAACAAGGGTTTCAACGATAAAATTTCCAAGAAAACCTTTAAAAAAAAAGATACATATTGAACACATACCCTAATTCGACGAAGAAGCTAGAGTAACATAACTAGAGACGTTGGTGGATAACAAATCAAAGCCTTTCCCAAGTCCTTGGCGAGATATTGAAGACGTAGCCTATTTAATGGTGCAAGTGAAAGCAAACCAGTTTATCGGTGATTTGAAGTAGTCAAGGCATTTGTTAGCAATGACAAATAAAAAATGGATGTTAATTGTTTGTTTGGCGAAAATTAAGCGCACAATGTACATTACAAGACAAAACATGCAAGTTTTCATATCTAGTCAGTCTCCAAATGAAAAATAAAAGGAGTAGGTAAGGTCATTTCTATATGGATCATTGTTCCATTACTCCATAGAACAAAGCTCGCTTGTTTACAACAATATCAACAATAGAGGCGAAAAGCTATATTTGTGTTGTTACCATATGCAAGAAGAAATTCAATGCAAGTCAAGAACAAAAGTAGAGCGAAGAAAGCGACACTCAAGGTAACTTGTGTGCTTAAATCTGAAGCGAGCATCGTTTGTTCTATCTTTCATAGGATCAAAATCAAAACCACCTTGTCTGTTCTATAGAGCTAATTTATCAAGGGGGTTCTGTAATATATGATTCTCTCTAAATAAACATTTGCAGAAAAAAGCTGAAACAGAACTGAAGAAACTACGTCAAGGCTAGACCAATTCCAGATTTCTGTATTATATTTGCGGAGAAACTGAAGAAACAGAACTGAAGAAACTGAAGAAACATTTGCAGAACTGAAGAAACTTACACTTACACTTGAATTCGAGACCAATTCTGTATTATATTACACTTGAAATGGCAGAAAAAGACTCCAGTGCCGCAGAAAACACTATGTCTCGCGATCTGGAAATATCTGCGGAGATGGATACTGAAACCCTCCGCGGATGGGTGGAGGAGAAAAAGGAGAACCCTAATGAATCCCCTAAAATCCCTCATTAGGGAACACACTGTAAGATTAGTCGCCAATTTCTTTCATATGAGCGAATAACATAAAATTTAGATAAAGAGAGGGTGGCTTACAAGATGAGAAAGAGAGGTCGCTCGCTTACGCTCCTGCCTCCCTTGAATTTCTATGCGAAGAAGAAGAAAAAAACCTAATTTCCTTCCAAATTGACTTTTACTCTCGTCTACTTGACGTTTTGTTCTTGAAATATGGCGTTTTGTCCATTGAGCCCAGTTGCAGCCTAAAGTTTAAAACGATAAAAGTCAAAACCCCAAATCATGTTCATTTTAATAATTAAAATCTAAATTTCAAATATTTTAGCTTTCTACAATCATGTTCATTTTAATAATTAAAATCTAAATTTCAAATATTTTAGCTTTCTAAAATCATGTTCATTTTAATAATTAAAATCTAAATTTCAAATATTAGATTTTGGATTGTATTTTATTCCTCTATTTAAAAATAGATAATTTAGTCCTTATAAATTAGTTCACAAAGCAAATTTATCTTTTTTTATTAAAATTTTCATCTATTTTAATATTAAAATTGACATAACTAATAGAATAATTAAATTGTGACACGTGACGTGCAACATATACCTCGTACTAATATAAAGAGACTAGTTTTTAATAGTAGAAATGAGTAAATTTTTAACAAAAATATCAATTTACTTATTGGTTACCATATAGGGACTAATTTACTAATATATTTTTAAAGATTTAATCAAATTTTTCTTTATTTTAAAGTTTAAGTAATATTTAAAACAATTAGATAAATTTTGAAATTTTAAAATTTAAAGTTATTTAATATATAAATTAAAATACAATTACTCATATACTCAAAAAATTAAAATATATTGTAAATAATAGTATTTTATTTTTTCATTTTTAACATTTATATTTAAATGTTATTGGTTCTAAATTTTTCTACATTACAAATAATAATAGATCGATTTAATATATAAATTTTAATATTTTAAAAAGTAAATTACAAATAAACTTTATGTTACTTAATCAATATAAAAATTAAATAAATAATAATAGATCAAGAGGATGAAAGAGTATTGCATGAGTTTTCGAAAATAATCAACACTAGTTTGTTTACATCCAAACCCTAAATCTACCCTTAAACCCTAAAACCTATAAAACCTTAAACACGTGTAACCCCAAAATTTAAACCCTAAACTATAAACCTTTATAAACTCTAAACAACTAAAATCCTAAACTATAAACATTAACCCTAAACCTTATGACCTAAACACTAAACACTAAATGCTAAACCTTTAACACTAAGGCAAAAAATTAAACACTAAACTTACCTAAACCCTAAAACCCTAAAATCTTAAACCTTAAACATTAAACCATAAACCCTAAACCTTAAACCCTAAATGATAAACTCTAAACCCTAAATACTAAACCCTATATATATGTTAAACCATAACCCTAAATAATCATGAGAATTAATATTCAATATTTTAAAATTAATACTATCTCTTTTACGATTATATAAGAAATTATTTAATATTTTTTTCATTTTAACAAATATTTTCTCTTAAATAATTTAAAACTAGAATCATAATTTTAATGTATTAAAATTAATGTTATCTCTTTTACAATTATATAAAAATTATTTAATATATAAATTTAAAACAATAAGTCATATATATCCAAAAAACTTTAAAATTACTTTTAGCGGTTTTATGGGAAGTCGCTAAAGGCCGACTTTAGCGGCGTTTTTGGGAAGCGCCGCTAAAGGCCGATTTTAGCGGCGTTTTGAAGCTACCGCTAAAAGCCAATTTTAGCGGCGTTTTGGGAGTTACCGCTAAAGGCCACTGAACTCTTAGCGGCGTTTGTGGGAAGCGCCGCTAAAGGCTGACTTTTATGGCGTTTTGGAAGCCGCTAAAGGCAACTTTTTAGCGTTTTGGTGAAGCGCCGCTAAAACGATTTTTAGCGGCGTTTTGGTGAAGCGCCGCTAAAGGTCAGATTTTAGCGGCGTTTTTGAAAAGCGCCGCTAAATATATTTTTAGCGGCGTTTAGTAAATAAGCATACGATTGCTTTTTGGCGGCGTTTTCTTTCAAACGCCGCTAATGTATAAAATTCGGCGTTTTTGTTTAAGCGCCACTAAAAACGCCGCTAAAAGTGCATTTTGGTGTAGTGTTATGGGCATTAGAAGTAAGTATTATTCATTGAGGCACACAACCAGTTTCTTATTTTCTTTCCGAGTTGTTGATATATTGGACAGTCTTGATTGAGTTTAGGATTTCTTGGATGTCCTGTAAAGCTGGAAAAAATCTCCTTCCAACCTTTGATATGCCAAGGATGATGTCAGTCCACTTGCGATTTTATTTAGAGGCAAGCTTGCAAGATAAGATCTTGTGGAGTGTCAGTATCCTGACCTATAAGTTTCAAGGTTATTATTATTTATTAAATAATTTCTCAATTAAATAATTTATAATTTAATTAAATTCAATGTTTTCGAAATGAGGTCATGGTAGTGGTGAAAGTATTAATGAATGAAATAAAGATGATGGATAGTGGTGGAGGGTTTTGATAGTTAGTAGATGATATTGGTTTATGAGTTTTGATTTATAGGCAATGATGGTTTTCTACTTCCTTCTTCTTTCTTTTACTAATTCGACTTCCTAATACCTTAAAAGAAATAGAGAAGGTAAAAAAAATAGAGGAAGAAACAAAAGAGGATGTCAAAAAAAAAGTTCAAAGAACGTAAAAGAAAAAATTTAAATTGCTCAAAACGAAAAAATTTGAGGACTAATTGTATAATTTAACCTAAAATTTTTATTTGAAATAATTATTTAACGTGCCACCTCGACTTATTATTACCTTTATTAATGACAATTAACGACTCGATCACTAAAATATTACAATACGGTAATGTAAATGGCTAAAACATAACATTTTAAACATAAATAACTAAAATATAATTTGAGATATATAAAAGTGACTATAGGTATAGTTTACTTATTTAATATAAGTATTATAAAATAAAATATGGCACATAAAGGAGTTATTAAAATTTATATTACACGAATTATTAATTTAGTTGAATACATAATCTTTTACATACATTTATAGCATATTAAAATGATATAAAATAATACTCAATTATGATTTATTGGTTGGATATTTATCTTTTTAAAAACTAATTGATTTAAATCTCAATTGTACCAAAAAATAATAAAATAATATGAATTTTCTTTGTTATCTTTGCAATAAAACTAAAAAATCCTGCCACATAAGTCCTATTCATGGGTTGTTAACATGTTAGATTTTCTTTGGGATTATCTTTTCAATAAAACAAAATTTAAAATAAAACTCAAAATATTAAATTAAAAAAGACAAATACCTTATTTAGAAAAAGAAGAAGAAGTATGAAATACCCCACCATTTTTGCACCTTTTTTAGGGCAAATATCCCAAAAATACCAAAAAAATAAAAATTACCGGAAAGGACAGGTTTCAAAAATATTGACCGGAAAGGGCAATTTCCCCAAAAATCGCGTCCACGTCAACGCGTTTTTGGGGAAAACTAAGCGGCGTCCATGAGGGAGCTTTAGGCCACCTCAAAAACGCTCCCACGAGGCGCTTTTCTTGAGGTGGCCTAAAGCGCTCCCCATGGACGCGCTTTTAGGTCAATAATCGATCAAAAATTTGACCGTTGGACCCAACAGTCAAAAAGCAACAAAAAAAAAAAACTATAAATACCCCCAACCTTTCATTTTTTTCACACTTCAATCTTTTCTCATTTTTCTCTCAATTTTCTCTCAATTTGCTCTCAATTTTCTCTCAAGTTTCTCTCAAAGCCCTTGAAATTTACGCTTAAATTTCAAAATAGTCTTCTACCATTTACTTAAAAGCCCTTTATAATTTTTTAATATATTTATTTTTTGGAAAATTTAAAAATTCTTTATCGGAGTACAATGGCCGGGGATTTACATCGCCTAGATAGCAATCACATTGGCGTCCGACAATTGAAAATGGTAAGTTTGAATTTTAATTTTCAATATTATTAAATTTTTTAATTATGTAATTTTAATTAATTTTGAATTTTATTATTTTTAAGCAGATCGTAGATCGGGTGTTGCAATGTTATATTCGCAACATGCACGGTCCCCATCGCCATTGATCAAGAATTACTGCGGAAGCGGGTTTTTGTACACGGCCACGATAGGTAGGGGTTCAAGTTGGACCCGATTTTGATCGTAGCGTTGATAGAGAGGTGGAGACCGAGACGACACTTTCCATTTGCCATGCGAGAGTGTACCATCACCTTAGAAGATGTGCGATTCTGGTTGGGATTACCGGTGGGATGTTGGTAGTCACCGGGTCCGTAACATCTCTCGATTGGATGGTCGTATGCTCTGAGCTCACGGGTGCCATTCGGATAAATTGCAAGGAGGTTGGATCGATATGGTTTGGTTCTGAGACACATTCCCGCGCCGAATGAAGATTCGATGAAGATGAAATAATACGGTATGCACGGGCATACATACTTGAGATAATTGGAGGCTATCGATGCGAACCTCTCTAGAAACCTCGTCCACGAGATGGCTCTCAAACTTGTTGATTTGAGCGGCCGGTGAATTGAGTTGAAGTCGCCGTGCTATCGACGTTGTACCGGGAGATGTGCGGGCGACGTGTCTTGAATAAAGCAAAAATTAGAGGTTGCCTATCACTATTGCGATCATGGGCATGGTTTCGATTTCCATTTTACGTCCTCGACTCGACCACCATATCCATTCCCATTGATGACGAGGTAAATTTAATATTATATTTTACAATTATGTCGTAGATTTATAGTATAATTGCATGCTAAAAGTTTATTTAATTAGGTGGAACCATCCGACGAGTCATGTTGGAATACCGACACGCTTGAGGATATCTGGCTCCTATTGGAACAACGGTCGGAATCACAAGTAAGTGTCGAATTTCGTTATTATAATTTAGTATTTATGTATATAACTAATATTTTGGTAATGTTAATATAGTTTCAATGGACACCGTCACGAGGATCCGAAATTGAGCGATAATTCGGGAGTTCCTCCAAAATCGAGCAGTTAGCACGTTAAGGTCCCGCTAATCACCTACGCGACCGTGGAGATGCACCAGTCGAGATCGAGTTATGCGGCAATTTGGATTCGACAACCGATTCCGTGGCTCTGAGGTGCTCGATGATGAGCATGATGTGGACTTCTGGCGGCGACACGGATTGGCCAATATTTTGGTCGAACATATCGAGGCGATGGGAGAACCGGTATGACTTTTTACCTAACCAGGGAACCGATCGTAGTTCTGAGTTAGCGTGCGTGCAGAGTACATGCCATGGTTTAGAATCCATGGCAAGCAGTATCTATTTGTCGGTGAAGAAGCGACGACAAATTCGCGGCGAAGGGAACGTCGGGCCCTTTACATTCAAGGAGAAGGGGTAATGAGACGGGCCCAGCAACAACGCCTACACAGTCACCGGGCCCATCAACAGTGCCTATACAATCATCGGGCCCATCAGTTCAGCTGACAACACCGACAACACAGCGTCCACAGTTTATGCGGTCGTACCACCTTACATGTATCCTCCTAACCCATATATGTTTCCTTTTCTAGTCCCCAGTGTTGGAATGCATGGCGGGTTCGAGCCGTTCGACAACTCCTTTTAGCCAACCGATCGTGAGGTCGACATCGAGTGTGGGATTAGAGGAGGTGCCGTCGGGAGCGATTCTTTCTACCGGCTCCTTCACCGTCACGGGATGCGATCACCCGTAGTGGTTTATGCAAACACCTCCGGTCATTATTTTATCAAGGTGGGTCATCATCGCAACACCTGAACCGGACCCACTTGCTGGGAGGATCAATTCCCTTTGAGGTTCTCGACCCCAGGAAGCTAGAAGAAGGAGGAATCCAGTAGCAAACCGCTCGACCGCCCCCATGTGGCCTTGGTTCCCAAGCATCCGCACTAAACCCTAAACCCCTAATTTGAGTAATTGTAAATTAATTTATAATTTGAGTTTAATTTTTTTTGTAATTAAGGTTTAATTTTTCTAATTAAGTTGTAATATATTTAATAAATTTTGAGTTTTTTTTGTAATATAATTTTTTAATTTATTTAATTTTAATAACTTTGACAAAATAGGTTTGGTTTATTTTTTTTGTAATTAAGTTGTAATATATTTAATACAATTTGAGTTTGTTTTTTTTGTAATTTAATTTTTTAAATTATTTAATTTTAATAACTTTGACAAAATAGGTTTGGTTTTTTTGTAATTAAGTTGTAATATATTTAATACAATTTGAGTTTGTTTTTTTGTAATTTAATTTTTTAATTTATTTAATTTTAATAACTTTGACAAAATAGGTTTGGTTTATTTTTTTGTAATTAAGTTGTAATATATTTAATACAATTTGAGTTTTTTTGTAATTTAATTTTTTAATTTATTTAATTTTAATAACTTTGACAAAATAGGTTTGGTTTATTTTTTTTTTGTAATTAAGTTGTAATATATTTAATACAATTTGAGTTTATTTTTTTGTAATTTAATTTTTTAATTTATTTAATTTTAATAACTTTGACAAAATAGGTTTGGTTTATTTTTTTTGTAATTAAGTTGTAATATATTTAATACAATTTGAGTTTGTTTGTTTTTTTGTAATTTAATTTTTTAATTTATTTAATTTTAATAACTTTGACAAAATAGGTTTAGTTTATTTTTTTGTAATTAAGTTGTAATATATTTAATACAATTTGAGTTTTTTTTGTAATTTAATTTTTTAATTTATTTAATTTTTTAAATTTAATTTTTAAATTATTTAATTTTAATAACTTTGACAAAATAGGTTTGGTTTTTTTTTTAATTAAGTTGTAATATATTTAATACAATTTGAGTTTGTTTTTTTTGTAATTTAATTTTTAAAATTTAATTTTTTTAATTTATTTAATTTTAATAACTTTGACAAAATAGGTTTGGTTTTTTTGTAATTAAGTTGTAATATATTTAATACAATTTGAGTTGGTTTTTTGTAATTTAATTTTTTAATTTATTTAATTTTTTAAATTTAATTTTTTATATAATAAAATTGAGTTTACTTTTATTTGTTTTGTATTTTAATTTTTTATTTTAATTTTAATATCTTTGATAAGATAGAAATGATTTAATTTTTAAATTTAATTTTTAATTTAATTTTAATAACTTGAATAAAATAAAAGCTGGCTTATTTCGGCATCAACGTTGATTAGGATGGGCTATTTTATTTTTTAAATTGTAATAATTTTTTTTATTTTTTGAATAAAAAAGTTGTTTGATTATTTGTGTTTGTAATTTAATTTTAATTATCTTATATTTAATAAATTTGAGTTATTGTACAAAAGTTCACCGTTTTCCTCTAAAAAAATAGAAATTACATAGCCAGCAAGAGACAAACAAGCTAAGAACACGGTCAACTAGTCCGATTTGGACACGAGCGAGATGTATGGCCCGGGTTCCTACACCACCCCTGCCGAGCTTTGGTTGGTCGATTCTCGGATATCCATATTGTTGCGTATTCTAGTCGAGGAAGGTCGACCTTTGGTTTCGTCTCAATTCTCTATCCAAACAAACTTATACGGTGCAAGCGATACCGATGGCCACTTACGTTCATCTGGGATGGTGGGAATCGTGTCTCCACACGTTGTACATGTTTTCTAATTTGTAGACTTAATCGACATAGCTCATGGGGTCAAGGCGAAGATTATGACAAGCCGCAAGTACATGAGCACATGGGTAACGAAGTGCATCAAATATCCACGATCGCATGTCCTATTTGTCAAGTGTACGATAATGCCCGCCAACAATACCTTGGTTCGGTCTATCAAACTCCGTGACACGAAACCATAGGTTTGTCGCGGTCGTGACAAAGCTGTGTGCATAGTGTTCGCCGTGCCTTCCCGGTTAATTTCTTGCAAGACCTTCGGGCTCCATACATGGCCTCCTTGCATCGCCCTCGATAACTCATTGCTTCTCTTGAAAATAGTCTTGCTAAACAAAAATATGTCTCCGTAAAGCTGCAGATGTCGGCGGATGATAGGTTCCTTTTAGCACGAAATTTATGCATTCGGCCGAGGTTTGTGGTCATATGACCATATCGTAGCCGTCGTCATATCTTGTGTCCCTTGTTCAAAAGGAGTATTGCATGTACTCTGCGCCTTGGTGTTATCTTGGCATAAGCGGCCAACATCTCGTGAAAGCGGTCTTTATTGATCTCGTACCGCCAATATACGTTGATATCGAATATTACATACCACTATTCAATTACGAATAAATTGAAAATTTCAAAAGAAATTATATTAATAGAAATTTCATGCCCATATCGGTCACTTCTTGTTTCGTCTTTTAGATCGGTGTTGCCCATAGTAGTTGGATGCCACATGCCTCGTGCAATATCGATGGTGTGTGCGATGCCACATGCTTCCCTGTCGTTCTATTGCTGCAAGTATTCCGGGCCCCGATCCGATATAACGCATATGTCGTTGAGGCGAGGCATGCCTCCTTAACCTAGATAGGAAGAAGTCCATCATCGGTGACTCCCGGTGTTATTGCGAGCATAATCGGAAGGATTCTCCACACCGTCTTGTGCCACACTAGCAATAGCCGATGCGTATATCTACCATACATGAAGGTACCGTCAATTTGTACCAATGGCTTGCACATCTAAAAGCATCTCAAGATTGCTTAAATGTCCGAGCAGCGCTTGAACACTACGCATCCACGAGGCAGACGATCGTTTTAGCACGCTGTTCGTTTCAATGTCTGTTGTCTTTGCTCAGGACATATTTCTCCAAGACCTTACACCACCGCCACACTTCATTATATGAAGCGTCCCACCGACCGTGCAACTTTTCCAACGCTTCGCTTGGCTATCCAAGCCTTTACGTAAGAGGCGTGTACCCCATTTGTTACGAATAATCCGTCGGGATTATTAAATCGACCAACATGTCGAATCCATCCTCGGATGATCTTGTGTTACACACATCAACGAAATACGTTAAATAATGCAACATTACATAATATTAGTGTTATTGAAATCATTGAACACATAGTGGTCTTTATCATTGGTAAGACATGTATGCGGACCTTTATACTTCTTCACCTCCCACATCCCCGTCCTTTTCCTCAACGACGCCATGATTTTCCATGCACATGTGCCGTCTTGCCAAGACACACTTCGCCTCGTACCTATCGAGCTTTGATTTAACCATAGTGTAGTTAACCCGTTCACGATCTTGTATTGTTTCAATGCACCAAGAAAAGTGTTCTTGTTGGAAGCGGTTACCAACTTCTAATTGGTCCGAATCCAACGAAGAATTTGTGCGGTCACGCGTCCGTGTGGTAGTTCAGGAAACTCCAATGCATCATCTTGAGATAGATCGACATTATGCATGTGCGCTGGAGGCGAGTATGCCCTGAATAGCGGATCTTCTTCTTCTTCGTCTGAACCGCCCTCAACATCTTCAGGTACAATTGGAACGGGCTCCGGTTGGAAAATAGTCCAACTTCGCACCGTCGTGCCACGGCTCCGAGGTGGATCCACATCGATTCATCGTCCGATCCTCCATAACCTGCAACAAACGAGGGCCCCTCGCTGGTGGATGCCGTCGGTAATACATCATCCCTCCTTAAACATCTTTCGTAAAGATTCCAATCGTATGTGGATTGCCATCCACTAGAAGTTGATGACGTCCCCCAATACGTATTTCTGTCATCCGACGTCGATTGGCGAATATGCATGTCTCATCCACCAACCAAAGTGTCGTGCGGGGTTATGTTTTCCATACAACCACCGCACACGGGCACTTCGTGTTTTGCCTTCCACTTACAGTGTCGACACAGGGTCGTGTATTCCCTCGAGCGATACTAGATGTTGAGGTCGCAATGACATTACTTGGAGATGAAAATTCTACATATAACTCGAGATAGGCGATCCACCGGCAAAATGAGTCTCCACCATTGCCTCAAGGCTCAGAGGACCTTTGATGTCGAATCGTCATATCTCACCGATCAACCAAAGCGCAAAATCTATACTTAATAGATGAACTTTCATTGGCGTTGTTCAATATTTTACGCCTAATTCTTTTCGAAGTTCTACCAAATCGATGTTTCAATTAAAACTCAATCGCTACTGTGTTCTCCGATAAGAAAACAACACCATCTTGATGTCACGCACTTCACCATCGTAGTAAATAACAACGATTAATCGTTCACTCATTTTAATTTTTTTTCTTTTGCTTGAATTTGCTTCGCCAACCGAGAATGCAATTTGGTCGATTTATAGCCTAATTTTGTCGCGAATCAGTAGCAAAAGTCGTCCACGATGGGGCGCTTTTCGCTCCGGTAATAGTGCACCTATTGAAGCGTTTGGCCATCTTGCTTGTTTAGAAACGTCTCCTCAAAATAATTTTGCGAGAGACCATCTTGTAAAAAGCGCGCCCACGTGAGGCGTTGCTGCCACGGTTTGTTCTCAAACGTCTCCTCAAAATTATTTTGCGGAGACTACCGCCCAAAAAATTATTTCATTTTCACATTGCAAGTGGATTGGAAAGATTCCCCAAAATCGCGTCCACGTCGTGCGTTTTTGTGGAAAATGGCTAAAAGCGTCCATGGGAGCGCTTTAGCCACCTCGCAAAAAGCACGCCTCGTGGGAGCGTTTTTCTTGATGTGGCCTAAAGCGCTCCCATGGACGCGCTTTAGCCGCTTTCCCCAAAAAGCGCACTGACGTGACGCTGATTTTTGGGAAATTGCCATTCGGTCAATATTTTTGAAACCCGTCCTTTCCGGTAATTTTGATTTTTTGGTATTTTTGGATATTTGCCCCCTTTTTTATTCCTTTTCCGTCCCCAGTTAAGTTCATAATTCCCTATAATAAATTCATGCACATGCATAGCACACTAGTTTGAATATTTATTTTCATTTATAATGATTGAATCTTGTCTAAAATGATAATATATAATTTTAATCTTATAAATAATTTATCATTCTCAAAATTTTGATTATATCTCAATATATATATATATATATATATTATATTGATAGTCTTATTTATAAATTTCTTTTTGGTATTTATTTATGAAAATTTATAAAATAGCCATTCAACTGTTTGATTTTTTTCTTTTTGGTCACCTTATTTTAAAATTCTTCTTTTTAGTTATTAGCGTTAAATTACTAATAGAAAGATAACCTAATAGTTTCTAAAATTGGTATAAGAGCGACTTTAGCTTTCAATATTTATACATTGTATCAATTTAGTTTTGATTTTAAAAAACCTTTCAACATTTACACATTGTGTAATTTAATATTTTTGTAGTTTTACTTTTATTTATGACATTAAAGGTTAATTTTAAAATATATAAAAGATAAAAATTATTATATTGAATTTTCGGGTGTTTCTATTTTTTTTTTTTTGTATATTTTCAATCAAATTTAGTTTATAGATTTGTTCTTTTAACTTTTTTGTTGAAAGAGTCACAAAGAATAACAAAATTGAAAAGAAGATTATATTACACAATATGTAAATGTTGAGGTTAAATTTTTAGAATTAAGAGTAAATTGATATAATGCATAAATATTGAGGATTAAAATTATTATTATGTTATTTTAAAAACCTCGACCTCATCTTCTCATTAATCATTTAATCGTTGGTGATGAAAAATAGAAAAAGATCGAATAATTAGATAATTAAAAACCCTTACCTTAATTCAACTACTAAAAATATAATTTACCTAATATAAAAATAATTTACTAACAAAATTACTTATGCTTGCTTGTGAAATTTAAAAATATATTATTTCTCTAGAAAAATCTAAACATGATCAATGTTTCTATATAGATTTATACTATTTATAAAATTACTAAGTTTGATATCATTACTTATGCATTAAGCGAGATTAGCTCAATTAATAAAAAGAATTAAAAACATAAAATTAAATAAGAATAATATGTGTTTTAATAATTTATATAATATTGTTCTATAAAATATTTATTTTTCAAAATTTATCCAATTACCTACTAAAATAAATATTTATAATCAAATAATATCATCTTTGAAATGCTCTCAACTTCTTTACTGAATCTACGAACAAGAATGGAGATGATATCTCTATCCTTGATGACTCTAATACTAAGAAGGTTCGTTTTAAGGATTCGGACGTGTCTCCTAATGATGTGATGGTGGTGGATTCATTACCAGAGCCTTCCTTGTCTTGGAAGGATATGTTAGTGGGGAAGGAAACTTTAGATCTGAACAACACGCATGAGGGCCAGTTGTAACACCCCAAACCCGGCCCAAACACCACGATCGGATCTGGTATATCACTAAGGAAATTTTTGTAAAACAAATAGTGTTGTCAGAAAGCCCAAATGTAATTTATATAAAATACGCCTTTATGAATAAAACCCAAACTTAATTACATGCCTTAGTTTAATTAAAATAAATGTTTGAATAACTAAAAATAATTTATCCCATAATAAAACAAGATATAAACTAGTGGCCCATGGCCTTATGACAACAAGGTTTAAAATCCATTAAATAAAACATAATATAAAAATAATTAACTTGAGTCTTTTGCGGATCCACATATTCTTTTGCATGGCCACCTTGCGCTCCTCTCCAGCTCGGTCCGATGCATTAAGTGTTACCTGAAATGTTAATTAATTGGTTGAGTCGCGAGACTCAGTGTGCAACCTTCATGCACCATTAGATTTGGGCCTTAACCCATAAAAATAGAACAATAAATTCATGTACATATATAATAAATAATATGCAAGGCCCAACCCACTTGCCTAGGTTTCCATCCGCTACACGCCCCCGTACCAACCGTTCACAGCATTGGGGATTTCTACAATCAACCCACACCGCTACACGCCAAGATGACAGTCATGCTGCTCATCAACATATTATGGCCGAAGCCCTTATAACAGATCACGGCAAAAGCCGCTACAACATATAACAGATCACGGTAAAAACCGCTACACATATAACGTATAACTTCCTCCTTTCATCGAACCCACCCTATGCAATCACAAAAATCAATACACTTATAACATATAATCAGAATATTCACTGACCTGGTGATTCGCTTTTACCCTCTTTGGGCTTCCATCTTTATGCCGGGATTTCGGCATTTATCACAACATATAATACTTAATAAAAGGTATTTAACAGACAGATCTAAATGGTGGGGAAGTATTACACACTTGATATCACGAAATCCAATATTCTTAGTCGATGTCCTTGCTATCCGGATCTATTATCCTCAATCTATAACTTTGCTTAAAAGCTGAAAAACTGTGAAAATATGCCCTCTCCTATATCCGGCCATGGTTAGTATTCTACCCGATTTTATATATATAAATAAACAAATCCTCTTACCTTGAAATCCCGAAAGTAACACGAATCTATAACTTAGAGATCTATGCGATTGGCCTCCTTCTTCAAATCCCGAAATGCTGAAAACAAGTGTGAAATAAGAGATTAGTTCCTAATAGCCATTCGGCTAAGGACTTTGAAAAGCCGAAAGAACATTGAAATCCCGAAATCAACACTTACCTATTGTTTCTTTTAGATTCCGGCACAAGCAGACTCCATTAAAGAGGATATGGCTTATATGGACAAAGAGGAAAATCGATAGGTATTAGTACACATGATTCGGGTTAGATCTTAGGAAAAAAAAGAGTGAAATCGAATAGAACAAAATCCTGAAACTCACCAGATTACAAAGGAGTATTCGGCTTACGATGCACCTTCGGGAAATAGAGATCTCACCTAATGGTTCGGCTATGGAGGAAGAAGATGTGGACCAAGAGTATTTGGCCTTCAGAAGGGTTTTCGAGGAGAGGAGAAACACTAAGGAGTTTTGGCTATGATGTGATTTCGGGAAAAGAAAAGAAAGAAAACTTAGAGAGAATGGGTGGAGATTTGACAAAGAAAAGAAAAGATGGAAGAATGGCTAGCGAATTTCAGCTAGCCTATACTAAACCGATTGCCCCTCCCGTAGTTGAGTTTGACCAACTCTCTCCTCTTTGATAGTCTTTAAATCTCATGATAACTCAATCCTTATCTTACCTTTAGGAGAGCCCACATTAAAGCCAACTCCTCTCTTTTAATTATCAACTTTTATCACATAAATTAAAAGAAAAAGACTCCTAAAAAGAAGCTTAATTGTCAGTCAACCCCTTCCCTTCTTAGTGCGAAATTTTGCCCCAACACTTGGGCCTCAAATGGCCACACATAGCCCAATAACCTTCCTCCTTGTGGCGCCACCATTAATGCCCACTTAGAGCACCTTTTGTCTTGAACACAAGCCCGACTTGCTACTAATCTATTATCTAACTTAAATTATGAACTAACACCATCTATCAACCACCTAACCCAAATTTCAAAGCCCAACCTATCACTTAAACTACCCAGAACATTAATTTAAACCCTAATCCATATATTTAATCAAGGCCTCTGCCCGAGCATATTAAACCAACATCTCATATAAATGCACAAGCCCATATTTAGGATGTTACACCATTTTCTGGCGATAGTTTTGCCCTTATAGAAGCAGGATGTCAAGAAATATTGTATTGATGGAGTCCCTTCAATAGATTTTTCGGAGAGAGTCTATCAACTCCTGGAAAAGGAAATGTCAACTTCGGTGGTTCTTAAGATGCTGGGCAGAAACATTGGGATCATAATGCTGTAAAACTAGTTATACAGTATATGAAAACCGTCTCAGCCTTTTCAATTAATGGATATTGAAAATGGCTACTATCTTGCGAAATTCTAGAATACTGTATATTATGATAAAATCCTTTCCCAGGGACCGTGGGTTATTTTCAGTCATTACCTTACGGTCCAGCTTTGGACGATTGATTTCAAGCCTAATCTACCCTACCCAAATTCGATTCTTACCTAGATTCACTTTCCCGGGCTACCTAGTCATTTTTATAAAAAATAGATTCTCATGGAGATAGGAAGTTTGATAGGAAAAGTCACTAAGTTGGACATGAACATGGATAGCAGGGCAAGGGGACGGTATGCTCGTATGGCAGTGTTTGCCAACTTGGGGCTGCTATTAATTTCTAAAATCTTTATTAATGGTAACCCTCAGATGATTGAGTATGAAAACTTACTTGTGGTATGTTTTAATTGTGGTTGTTATGGCCACACAAAAGAATCTTGTTCAACAGTCACACAAAACTCAGGGGTGAATGAGAAGGGCGAGCTGTTGGGGCACGATTCGGGTACTACTGTGGCGGTCAGAAAAAAAGCTTTTGGACCTTGGATGCTAGTGGAGAGGAAGTCCAAACGCGACAACCTGGAGGGTTCTAAAAAAGGTAATAATGTGAAAGGAGAGAAAAATTTGGGATCACGGTTCCAATCTCTATCTGATTTGGAGGAGGTGCCTTCAATAGTAGACATAATTGAGGAACCACAATCTGATTTGAAGAATAAAGGGAAAGCTCCCTTAATTATTTATCAATTTTAAGACATCAACGGCCAGGAAATCTTTTCTTAATGGCTCAAAGAAAGATCTATCGGGCGTGTCGGTGGAAAGCTCTTTTAAGGGCCAGGCACGTGTTCACTAGTCCACTACCAGTTTAACCACCAGGCCACATGTAACATCCTGAAAAGAGCCTATGCATTTTCGGTTTAATTGTACATAATGACATGTCTTATGTGTTATGAATAAATTTTGAATATTTTTGGAAACCTGGGAATGTATAGAAATGTTAAGTGAACATTTTGGAAACCTAAGTAAAATAGGAAAGTGAACATTTTGGAAACCTAAGTAAAATAGGAAAGTGAACATTTTGGAAACCTAAGCCAAAATAGGAAAGTGAACATTTTGGAAACCTAAGTAAAAGAGGAAAGTGAACATTTCTGGAAACTTGGATGTGTAAGGAAATGTCGAGTATAAAGAGCCGAACGAAAATTTTTGGAAACTTAGAAATGACTTAGAAATGTCGAGTTTTAAAGTTTAGAAGAGGAAATTAAGGCAAGGTGGCCTTAAGAGAAAAGTATGTGAAATTTGACACACAAACAGGCTTGGAAAAGTGGCACGAAGATGACACTTAGGGCCTCTGAAAATGGCGCCACATGCAAGGGTGTTGGGCACGAGTTCGAGTCACATGGGAAGCAAATAAAAGAAGTTTTATTTTGCTTCTAGAAACACAGTGGACTACACATGGCTTGCAAAGAAGAGTTTTATTCCTTTAAAATTTTGGCTAAATAGGGGATAAGTAATGATTTAATGATGATTATTTTAAGTAGATTATTGATTAATTAAGTGATAAATAAAAGACGAGCTTTATCAAAATAAGGAGAGTTGGCGAATAGGGGAACTAAGTGTGGTAATTTTGGCTAAAAAGGAGTGAAGGCCATTTGTTTCTTATTTTGTTTCTTTTGAAAGTCTCTTAGAAATTTCCTTGTCATCTTCTCCATTCTCTTTTGTTGATCAAAACCGCAAGCTCTCTTTCTCACACTTACCATTGCCGAATCCCCTATCCCTATTCTTCTTCTTTGTTTCAATTCACCAAAAATTGAAACCTCAAAAATAACTCTTAGCCGATCCTCCTTAAAGGCCTTAGATCCTTCCTTCTTTTCAGTCCTTGTTGAAGCCGAATACATAAGTGATCATAGCCGATTCTCCTCCAAGTCTCAAGGCCGAAACTTTGTGTTACTTGTGACAGCCATAGCCGACTATTACTAAGGATCATTCGGGATTTAAAAACAAGGTAAGTACATATATGTACATTCAGCCAAAGGTCTCTTACATACTTAAATATTAGATCAAATCTAACATGTGATTTCGACAGGCACCTGAGATAAAAGATCAATTTCGAGATTTAAGATTTGGAAAGTAAGTCTCTATAGCTTTCGGCCAAGGCTTAACCTAGTGTTTGGATCTATCTTTTATTATCTTAAAAGCCGAAAACTAATATGTTAAAGGGATCTAGAGTTGGCCGAATACAAGGAAGGAGCATAAGCAAAGTTTCGGGATTTTAGAACTCCAAGGTAAGTGTATTCACCTAATCGGCCAAGGCCCTATCTTAAGTATTTAGATCTATTTGTTGGAAAACTAACCGATTCACGGGATCTAATGATTTGCAGATTTCAAAGGGGAAGAATACAAGTTTCCGGGATTTGATTTTCATTCAATCGGCATTACACAAATCCTACTAGGATTTGGTTTTATGGCCGAATAGGCCTTTGCTAAATAGTACTATGTTGGCCGAATGTAGGCATTAAAAACCTAAAGCAGTAGATCAGATTTCGAATTTTCAGTAAAGTTGCTAAGTTAATCAAGTGTGTACCCCACACTAATCTTAATTGATTTATGGCTTAAAATTGATATATGTGTTAATATGAAAGTGTAAGAATGTGGCTAAAGTACCATGCTATGGTACAAAGTACTCAGGTACGTTTCCTACTCCTACTAGGATTACGAAATATGTTATATTTAACATGTGAAAAGTGAACATGAATGTGAAATTAAGTATGATATGCATGATATGAATAATATGGGGCATTCGGGTTATTTGAGAAAGGGGAAGTGAATGTCGTGACTTCGGTCCCACTATTTGAATGTGGTGACTTCGGTCACATTATCTGAATGTGGTAACTTCGGTTACATTATCTGAATGTGGTGTCACATGACACGATTATTAATCTGGTGTCTATGCCATAAATTTTATAAGGGCGATGAGCACGTCGACTGCAGCGACTGCCTTCGATGGAGTGTAGCGGATGGAGGGTTGACTTAGTAGTCCCCACGGTATGGTCCAGGCTCATGGGCCGGGTGTGGGGTGTTTCAATTTGGTATCAGAGTTCAGTTTTAAACTCTCGGACTGTGGGCTAAGGCCCAAAACATTTTCAAATCGAGCCCAAATAAGCTTTATAAAGTATTTTATGAAATAAGCAGGATTTTCTGGCATGGCACCTAAGTATCCGACCCGTAGTCCACCAGGTAAGTACCCCTAACTATCTATGTGATTATGTGAATTATAGAAGGGTAGAAAAGGAATGGAACGTAGAATAGCATGATAGGAACTTGAACCCTAGGATTAGTCTACTCAAACACAAATACATAAGATTTAATGCACTAAACAAACCTATGGCTAAGTCAATCGAGTTAGGGTGTGGCAACTATGGTACGCATGTCTAGGATTGGATCCGTAAGAGTGCGGTATTTAAGGTCCTAGTGACTCACCTCCTCTTCACAGAATCCTACAGTGCGTAGCCGGTTCACCTAACCCGAAGGCTTAGTGGGTGTGGCAACCTCATGCGCATGTCTAGGAATGGTTTCAGTGGGAGCTTGGTATTTAAGCATCCGTGTGACTCACCTCCTCTCCACTCGAATCTCGCCAGTGCGTAGTTTGGCTCACCACCGACCAAGAGGCGATCATAAAGCTAAACCCAATAACTAAAACCCGAAAGGAACTAGCCTATTTTTTTAATAAGAACACTAATTTTAAAACTCTAAAAATCATTATTCTTTAATTTGTGAAAACTATTTTTCCCACACAATTTTCAAAAAAATTTTGATTTATAAATTACAAAAATACCCTAGTGGTAAAATTACAAAATACCCTTGGTTTATAAAATGTCTAAAATACCCACAGTTCTAATCAACATTTTCATTATTTTATAACAAGTCCAAAAACCCTTATTTTCAAATTATCAAAATATCTTAATTTTTGAAAAATTACAAAATTGCCCTAACTTACCAAAATTTCCAAAATGATACGATTTAAAATTTTGCAACTTCATCGTTTTGGAAAATAAATTTCTCAAAAAGAACCCTCAAAGTTTTGCAAATTTTGAAATATCTTTGAACTATCGAACTTTACAAATTTACCCTGGTTTATTACCAAATTACCCCCAACATTCAAAATTACCGAAATACCCTTGGATTTTCCAAAATTTACCGAAGAGCCCGGGACTTTAAGATTTCCAAAATACTTTAATACCAAATCACCAAGGAACCTTATTTTGACAAATTACGAAAATACCTCTGTAGGGCAAATTACGCAAATACCCCTAGGTAGTGGAAAAATAATAATAATGAAAACTACAACATTTCTTTGAATGAACAAAGGTTCATAATTATTTGATGGATGTATGAATGAATGAAAAGATAGTGTGCATGTATGAATACGAAAGAACCACTCTTAAAACTCTTTCCATAAAACTTCGTCGTGGATAATCAGTGGAATAAGGACTAATTCATAAAACTTTCTTAAATCAGATTAAAGCGCATCGTTAGATATAAATTCTAGAGGACGCGGTCGTCATGGACACGGTAGAGGAAGAATGGATGTGTCTGAACCCGTTAGATCGGGTCAAGGGTCTGACAATGAGTTACCACCACCGCCACCACCCCATTGTCGGTGTCGGCGACAAGCTCAGACGGGGATGATCTTTATGATCGCGAGCTATCTTTGCGAGTTTTAGAAACTGTGGCTGGCGCGAGTGGAAATGCGGGAGCTCAAAATCATGCCGAGTGACTCGAGCCAACGAAATTTGAGGTGTTCCGTGGAGTATCCGGTGTGGCACCCAGACAATTGAAGATCTTGGTTGGAAGCAACCGAGCGTATTATGGATAAGCTCGATCTGACCATAGAGGAAAAGTTAAAAGGAATGGTGGCACTGTTACGTGATGAAGCATACTAATGGTGGCTAACTGTCCGGGATGGTGCCACGGTTGAGGATCTAACCTGGGAGTATGCTAGGGAGGCATATCAGAAAAAGTATGTCGGCACACAGTATATTGATTAGCAGAGGAAAGTTTTTTTGGGGCTGGTTCAATGGAACAAGTCGGTAGTAACATATGAAGCTGAATTTCTGAGGTTGAGTCGATATGCTAAAGGAGTAGTAGCAACTGAGCATGAGCGTTGTGTCCATTTTGAAGACGGTTTAAGGGATGACCTCAGGTTATTGATAGCTCCACATCAGGAACGGGAGTTTTCCACGTTGGTTGAAAAGGCTAAGGTAGCTGAAGGAATCAAGGACTCGGTTAAGCAGAGCTCAGATAGAAATAGACCCAAGAGGGGTTATGGGTCGTCAAGATCGTCGGGAAATGTGTAGAAAAGGCCCGAGCTAATGGGCGAGAGGGTCGCAAGTTTAGTCTTGGAGGCGATGTCGTCCTTGTGAGCATTGTGGAAAGAAGCACTTAGGGAGTCTTTGGAAAAGACAGAAGGATGTTTCGGTGTGGGTCCAAGGACCATATGCTCAAAGATTGTCCTAAGAAACCGGATAAAAGTCGATCGCTGATTCGAGAATGTTAATCAGTGGTAGAGGAGGACATGACCTCAACGAGGTCGTGGTTCGAATAATGAGGTAATGGTGCGGCGAATGGACGTGGAACACAAGGTAGAGATCTTTGCTAATCTTGAGGCAAGGCGCCGAGGTTTAGTTTATGCGATTCGCGAGGAGGATGGAGACACACCGGACGTCATAACCGGTACGTTCTTTATCTATGACAAGCCTTATTATGTCTTAATTGATGTGGGCTCGACCCATTCTTATGTTGCCTGTAGTTTAGTTGAAACATTAGGCCTAGACTCTAAATTTTTTGGTAGGGAGATGATGGTAGTAAGCCCGTTAGGCCAAACTGTAGTGGTGGATAAGATCTTTCAGAATGTACCCCTAGAAATTCAGGGAGTGAGCTTTCGGGTTGACTTAATAGAGTTACCCTTCGGAGAATTTGACCTCATACTTGGTATGGACTGGTTGGTAGAACACCAAGCCATGTTAGATTGTGCGGCTAAACGAATAGAACTAAGGACCCCTGAGGATGAGGTGGTTATCATGATAGGAGAGAGAAGAAACTACTTGTCTAATGTAGTTTCGGCACTTAAGGCTGAAAAGATGGTTCGAAAAGGGTGCGAGGCACTTTTAGCCTTTGTAAGTACATTGGATGAAAAGGAGAAGGGTGTCAATGGAGTTCGAACGGTAAGGGACTTTGAGGATGTGTTTCCAGAGGAATTACCAGGAATACCCCCAGATAGGAAGGTGGAATTTAGAATAGAGTTGCTATCGGGGACAGCTCCTCTGTCAATCGCTCCATACCGAATGGCGCCAAAGGAGTTAGTTGAGCTCAAGGCTCAAATCCAGGAATTGCTTGACCGTGGGTTTATCCAGCCCAGTGTGTCTCTGTGGGGAGCACCGGTCCTGTTTGTGAAGAAGAAAGACGAAACTATGCGTATGTGCATAGATTACCGTTAGTTAAATAAGCTGACCATCAAGAACAAGTATCTTTTTCCTAGGATTGATGACTTGTTCGATCAGCTTAAGGGGGTGGCAGTGTTTTCAAAGATCGACTTAAGGTCAGGATATCATCAGCTGAAGGTGAAAGAGGCGGATATCCATAAGACAGCCTCTAGGACAAGATACGACCACTATGAGTTTGTGGTAATACCGTTCGGGTTGACAAACGCCCCAGTCGCATTCATAGATATGATGAACCGGGTGTTTCAACCTTACTTGGATAGATTCGTTGTAGTGTTCATCGACCATATCCTCTTATACTCCAAGACTGAAGAGGAGCATGATGAGCATCTCCGAGTTGTGCTACAAGTGTTAAGGGAGAAGAAGCTCTATGCCAAATTCAGCAAGTGCGAATTCTGGCTTAGGGAAGTTGTGTTCTTAGGGCATGTGGTATCCGCAGAGGGAATAAGAGTGGATCCTAGGAAGATCGAAGCAGTGTTGAATTGGAACCCACCTAAGTCCGTGGCTGAGATCCGAAGTTTCTTAGGTTTGGCAGGCTATTACAGAAGGTTTGTGGAAGGGTTCTCGTCTATAGTCGCGCCTTTGACTAAGTTGTTAAGGAAGGAAGTACCCTTTGTGTGGTCGGATAAGCAGCAGGAGAGCTTTGAGAAGCTTAAGAAGGTTTTAACGGAAGCTCCAGTATTGATTCAGCCATAGGCAGGAAAGAAATTTACGGTGTATTGTGATGCTTCCCATACAGGTTTGGGTTGCGTGTTGATGCAAGACGGAAAGGTAGTAGCTTACGCGTCCCGATAGTTGAGGTCACATGAGGTTAACTACCCAACCCATGACTTAGAATTGCCAGCAGTGGTTTTTGCCCTTAAGATGTGGAGGCACTATCTCTATGGAGAAAGGTCAGTGATCTTTATAGACCACAAGAGCCTTAAGTATCTGTTGACTTAGAAGGAGTTGAACTTGAGGCAGCGAAGGTGGGTGGAGTTATTGAGGGATTATAATTGCTCGATAGAGTACCACCCGGGCAAGGCAAATGTGGTAGCTGATGCCCTAAGTCAGAAAGTGGTGTCGAATCTTAGGGTAATGTTCGCCCATTTAAGTTTGTATGAGGATGGAAGCCTGTTGGCTGAGTTGCAAATCAAGCCAATATGGTTGAAGAAGGTAAAAGAGGGACAGTTGATTGATGAGGATTTAAGTGTTAAGTTACAACAATCACAGAACGAAAAGTTAAAGGACTATGAAGTTAGTGATGAGGGAATGTTGTGCTTCAAAGGAAAGGTCTGTATGCCGGGGGATAAGGAGTTAAGACAGAGGATTCTTCGGAAAGCACATAGTAGCCCTTATACTATGCATCCCGGAGGTACTAAGTTGTACAAAGATCTAAGAGAACAATTTTGGTGGCCTGATCTTAAAAGGGAAGTTACTGAATTCGTGGGAAAATGTCTGACGTGTCAGCAAGTTAAGGCTGAACACCAAGTCCCATCGGGATTGCTTCAGCCAATTGAGATTCTGCAGTAGAAGTGGGAAAGAATTACTATGGACTTCGTTAGTGGGCTTCCCCTTACGCCTACTAAGAAGGACTCGATATGGGTAATAGTGGACGGTTTGACTAAGTCCACATTTCATCTGGTAAGAGTGGATTATTCCTTGAAGTTAGCCAAGCTATATGTGGCGTAAATCGTGAGACTACACGAGTCTGGGTGTCAATTATTTGGATAGAGACCCAAGGTTCACGTCTCGATTTTGGAGGGCATTTCATCAAGCTTTAGGCACTAAGTTGGACTTCACTACTACCTTTCATCCACAATCGACGGGCGGTCGAGCAGGTAATCTAAGTGTTGGAGGATATGTTAAGAGGTCGTGTGATGGATTTAGGAAGTTGGGAGGATTACTTGCCTTTAGCGAGTTCGCCTATAACAATAGTTATCGAGCTAGCATCCGAATGGCCCCATATGAAGCATTATGCGGTCGGAAGTGTCGAACTCCTACTTGTTGGGTGAGTTAGGAGAACGTCGAGTTTTGGGACCGAGGTTAGTGGCGTAAACCCAAGAGAAGGTTGAGATAATTGAGCACGCAGTTAAAGGAAGTCATGTGAGCGAGAAGTCGTACGCGGACCTCAAGCAGAAGGAAATAGAATTTGAAATGGGAGACCAAGTGTTTCTGAAAGTCTCACCTTGGAAGAAGGTGATGAGGTTTGGTCGGAAAGAGAAGTTAAGCCCAAGGTTTATAGGACCCTATCGAGTACTAAAGCGAGTTGGGCCAGTGGCATACCAGCTAGAGTTACCACTTGAGTTGCAGCAGATGCATGATGTATTCTATGTGTCCATGCTACGTCGCTACCGATCGGATCCATCTCACGTGGTACCAGTTGAAGAAGTGGAGCTAAGGCCAGACTTATCCTACGAGGAAGAGCCAATTCAAATTTTAGAATGTGATGTGAAAGTATTGTGGAGGAAGTCGGTTCCTCTGGTCAAAGTGTTATGGCGAAATCATGGATCGGAGGAAGCTTCGTGGGAACCAGAGGAGCCAATGTGACAGCAATACCCTCAATTATTTTAGCTAGGAAATTTCGAGGATGAAATTATTTTAAGGGGGTAGAACTATAACATCCTAAAAAGGGTCTATGCATTTTCGGTTTAATTATACATAATGACATGTCTTATGTATTATGAATAAATTTTGAATATTTTTGGAAACCTGAGAATGTATAGAAATGTTAAGTGAACATTTTGGAAACCTAAGTAAAATAGGAAAGTGAACATTTTGGAAACCTGAGTAAAATAGGAAAGTGAACATTTTGGAAACCTAAGCCAAAATAGGAAAGTGAACATTTTGGAAACCTAAGTAAAGAGGAAAGTGAACATTTCGAAACTTAGATGTGTAAGGAAATGTCGAGTATAAAGAGCGAACGAAAATTTTGGAAACTTAGAAATGACTTAGAAATGTCGAGTTTTAAAGTTTAAAGAGGAAATTAAGGCAAGGTGGCCTTAAGAGAAAAAGTATGTGAAATTTGACACACAAACAGGCTTGGAAAAGTGGCTCAAGATGCCACTTGGCCTCTGAAAATGGTGCCACATGCAAGGGTGTTGGGCACGAGTTCGAGTCACATGGGAAGCAAATAAAGAAGTTTTATTTTGCTTCTAGAAACACAGTGGACGGCACAAGGCTTGCAAAAGAAGAGTTTTATTCCCTTTAAAATTTTGGCTAAATAGGGATAAATAATGATTTAATGATAGATTATTTTAAGTAGATTATTGATTAATTAAGTGATAAATAAAAGATGAGCTTTATCAAAATAAGAGAGAGTTGGCGAATAGGGCGAACTAAGTGTGGTAATTTCGGCTAAAAAGGAGTAAAGGCCATTTGTTTCTTATTTTGTTTCTTTTGAAAGTCTCTGCCAAAATTTCCTTGTCATCTTCTCTATTCTCTTTTCTTTGATCAAACCGCAAGCTCTCTCTCTCACACTTACCATTGCAATCCCTATCCTATTCTTCTTCTTTGTTTTAATTTACCAAAATCGAAACCTCAAAAACAATTCTTAGCCGATCCTCCTTAAAGGCCTTAGATCCTTCTTTCTTTTAGGTCCTTGTTGAAGCCAGAATACCTAAGTGACCATAGCCGATTCTCCTCCAAGTCTCAAGGACGAAACTTTGTGTTACTTGTGAGAGCCATAGCCGACTATTACTAAGGATCATTCGGGATTTAAAAACAAGGTAAGTACATATATGTACATTCGGCCAAAGGTCTCTTACATACTTAAATATTAGATCAAATCTAACATGTGATTTCGACAGGCACCTAAGATAAAAGATCAATTTTGGGATTTAAGATTTGGAAGGTAAGTCTCTATAGCTTTCGGCCAAGGCTTAACCTAGTGTTTGGATCTATCTTTTATTATCTTAAAAGCCGAAAACTAATATGTTAAAGGGATCTAGAGTTGGCCGAATACAAGGAAGGAGCATAAGCAAAGTTTTGGGATTTTAGAACTCCAAGGTAAGCGTATTCACCTAATCGGCCAAGGCCCTATCTTAAGTATTTAGATCTATTTGTTGGAAAACTAACCGATTCACGGGATCTAATGATTTGTCGATTTCACAGAGGAAGAATACAAGTTTCCGAGATTTGATTTTCATTCAATCGGCATTAAGGTATGTACACAAATCCTACTAGGATTTGGTTTATGGCCGAATAGGCCTTTGCTAAATAGTACTATGTTGGCCGAATGTAGGCATTAAAAACCTAAAGCAGTAGATCAGATTCCGGATTTTTAGTAAAGTTGCTAAGTTAATCAGGTGTGTACCCCACACTAATCTTAATTGATTTATGGCTTAAAATTGATATATGTGTTAATATGAAAGTGTAAGAATGTGACTAAAGTACCATTCTATGGTACAAAGTACTCAAGTACGTTTCCTACTCCTACTAGGATTACGAAATATATTATATTTAACATGTGAAAAGTGAACATGAATGTGAAATTAAGTATGATATGCATGATATGAATAATATGGGGCATTCGGGTTATTTGAGAAAGGGAAAGTGAATGTGGTGACTTCGGTCCCACTATCTGAATATGGTGACTTCGGTCACATTATCTGAATGTGGTAACTTCGATTACATTATCTGAATGTGGTGTCACATGACACGATTGTTAAACCTGGTGGCTATGCCATGAATTTTATAAGGGCGATGAGCACGCCGTCATTGCAATGACCGCCTTCGATGGAGTGTAACGGATGGAGGGTTGACTTAGTAGTCCCCACATTATGCGTGTTAAATGACGGAGATGTGTAGCGGATGGCATCTAGGTTTGGGTTTGGGTTGCATCATAATCTTAAGTTATTATTATTTGAACATGACATGTATGGTATGCCTGGATTATTAATTTTAGTGCTTGTGTACACATTGAGTCTGTTGACTCACCCGTTGTGGGAACATGTTTCAAGTAATGACGATGATGGATGGATTCTATGAAGCTTAGGGATGGCCATGCACAAAGCAAGAAGTTTATGACTTGGACTTTTATTTTAATTTAAGTATTTTTAAAGTATATTTTGGTTTTAATTTTGGGAAATTATTTGATGTAATAAGGCCATAGTAGTGTTTACTTTATTTTTTTATTATTATTAAGCCTACAATCTTTATATTTATAAAAAGATTAAGTAATTTAATACAAGCCCAAACGTTTTGTCACCTAAATCAAAAGGATTTTCAATAACGATATAAACTTGTTTTCAAACTCAAGCCCAACCCATTACAAACTATCTTCAAAACCCACAATTTTCAAAGTAACAAAGAAATTTGAATCGGTTTACGAGGAACATACGAGATCCGGTCCGGGCTCGTGGTAGGGTGTGGGTGTTTCTACAAATCGACCTTCGATGGGCCCGGATCAACAGGTGTTAAAGGTGGTTGTGAATCTGTTCCCTTCGACTAATAAGGACCATGCCGCTAGTAACATTTGTGGTGGGCTACAGCAGGAGGCCCAGAACCTGGATATAGTTGTTGCAGGCTCTTCCAAAGCCTCAAGTTCCTCGCGTATTCCTTTGATAAATAATGACGATAATAATGGGCAATTAAATCCAGGTAAATTTAATTCAGTTTTTCCTTTGGTTTTAAACTCACAGAATGTTGACGCTACAGGTCAATTGCATCCGGAATCTCAATTTCCTCTTCAAAAACAAGTGAACCATACTGTGCATTTTAACCCTGCTTTTAAAGAAAATTCTTTTGTTAATCTGGATTGGTTGGAAAGATTCGATTGATTTAAAGGTGGTTGGTAACCACCCTCAATTCATTTTGACTCGTATCTACTCTATTTCAATTTCTAAGCCCATTTATGTTGCTTTTGTGTATGGGAGCCCTGATAAAATGAAAAGGAAGGTTTTGTGGAATGATCTAAGCCGCTCAATTCTTATCGGGGATGATCCTTGGATGGCAATTGGTGATTTTAATGCCATTCTCTTTTCCGATGAAAAGAAATGTGGTCATATCAAAGGCCGTAGATGTCATTTATTTGGTGATTTTATGGATAAAGCTCAGTTACATGATTTGGGTTTCTAGGGTCCTTCTTTAACATAGCATCGTGGTAATTTATCTGAGAGACTGGACAGGGCTGTGGGCAACGACCTTTGGATGAAATTATACCTTAACTGTTCGGTGTTCCATTTACCTCGAATTAAGTCTGATCTTCGTCCTTTTCTTTTTAATCTTTTTCATGAAGATAGACTTGTTTCTAATCGTCCCTTCCGGTTTTTAGCTGGCTGGCTACACCACCAAATTTTTTCTGATTTTGTTAAGAAAAATTAGAGTTTTGATGGAAACATGACTAGTGCAATTGCTGGTTTTACGGATAAGCTTAAAAACTGGAACAAATGTGTTTATGGTCATATTTTTCAGAAGAAGAGGCAGTTAATGCATAAGCTCTCTAAAACTCAACTTGCCTTAGACATTTCAGGATCCTAATCTCTTTTCCATCAGGAACTTTTGATTCGTGAGGAGTTGGAAAATGTTCTTCTTCATGAGGAAATGCTCTGGAAGCAAAAATCCAAATGCGAGTGGCTGAAATTGGGAGATTATAACATGAGTTATTTTCATAGACTTCTGTTCAGAGGAAGAATTTTAATAAAATCACCGCTTTACGTAATAACGATGGAGATTGGATTTTTTATCCTGAGGCACTCAAGACTGAAGTAGTTAGGTTTTTTCAAAAGCTTTATGGGGAGAATTCAGGCTCGCTAGGAACTTTGCCTCCTAGCACCTTTCCTGGCCTTAACACTGAAGACACTGACTTTCTCAAAGGGAATGTTACGAACGAGGAAATTAGGGATACTCTTTTTGAAATGGCACCACTGAAAGCCACAGGTAGCGATGGTTTTCAGGCTGCTTTCTTTTAGAATCAATGGGATAATATTGGAGATGCCATCTGTGAGTGGGTCAAAAAAATTTTCGAAGGAGGAATCATTGATCCGGAGTTCAATAACACTCTTATTGTGTTAATTCCCAAAGCTCAAAATCCAAAAAATTTCTCTCAGTTCTGACCTATCAGTCTTTGCTCGGTGTTGTATAAATTAGTAATGAAGGTCATTGTTAATAGATTTAAGAGTATTTTTCTAAAGATCATAGGTTAAGAACAAGCAGGCTTCATTGCAGGAAGAAGTATTATTATAACATCATTATCGCCCAGGAAGTTTTACATTCTATGCGGTCTAAAAAGAAACTCCAATGGATGGCAGTTAAGGTCGATCTGAAAAAGGCTTACGATAGAGTCAGATGGGTTTTTGTCGAAGCCTCTCTCAATGCAGCAGGTATTCCTTCTAATTTAGTTAAAGTTATTATGAATGCCATCTCTTGATCCTCTATACAAGTACTTCGGAATGGTGAGCTAACTTAAAAGTTTAGGTCAGTGAGAGGTATTCGGCAAGGTTGTCCACTATCACCCTACCTCTTTGTTCTCTATATGGAATGGTTGGGGCATAGATTACATGAAAGCATCTCGGTAGGGGAGTGGAGCCCCATTCGATTATAGCGCACAGGATCGAATCTTTCCTATCTTTTTTTTGCAGATGATCTGGTGATTTTTAGCCAAGCCGATTTGGTTCATAGTGGTCTCCTTAAGGATTTTCTGAACAACTTTTGTGATCTTTCTGGTCATAAGATTAATGCTAGGAAAACGAATGTGTATTTTTCTATAGGGGTTAATTGACCTTTAAGGAAAGCCATGAATGATATCTTTGGTTTTCAAGAAGTTAATGATCTAGGCCACTACTTTGGGGTTCCACTTTTTCACCGGAGAGTTACCAATAGCATCTTACATTTCTTGGTGGAAAGAGTTCGCAGTCGACTTTTCAGTTGGGATGCTAATAGACTTTCCTTTGCTGGAAGGGTCACCTTAGCACAGTCGGTACTGTTGTCTATACCAAGTTATCTCATGCAATCAACCCTTGTCCCTAAAGGAATTTAAAATTCTATTGAAGAATTAATGAGACAATTCATTTAGGGAGCTGCGGATGGTAAAAGAAAGATGGCCTTAGTAGGATAGGATGATATTTGTCATCCTAAGGTTCATGATGGTCTCGGTCTTCGTCGCTTGGGGGATCAGAATAAAGCTTTTATATTGAAAATTGGATACAATCTTATTACCAAGACTGAAGCTCTATGGGTTAAGGTCCTAAGAGCAAAGTATGGTTGGGGTGAAAGTATGTCGGAATCTATTATGAGGAAGAGCTGCTCCTATATGTGGAAAGCGGTTGCCAAAGCTTGGCCTCGCTTGCGGAGTAATATGATCTAGTCCATTGGTAATGGGAAGACTGTATGGTGTTAGAAGGATAATTGGATTCCTAATTTGGGACCACTTAATCAATATATTCCGAGTCATGGCAATATTATTCTTGAGACCAAAATTAATGAGATAGTTTTGGTCAATGGTGAATGGAATCTCGATCTTTTTAGATTGTGGTTGCCAGAAGAAGTGGTTAAGCGTATCATCAGCATTCCCCCACCTCTAGACCAGGCTAGACCAGATATTCTATCTTGGTCTAGAATAACGACAGGGGTTTTTCATGTGAAGAGTGCGTACTTTTTGTTGAAAGAGGAGTCTTGGAATCCGAAGGAGGTGACTTGGAGCATGCTTTGGAAAATTCCAGGACCTCAACTTATGAAACATTTTATCTGGGTAATTCTCAAGAAGAGACTTTTAACTAACTCTGAAAGAGTTAGAAGGGGTATTGAGCAAGATGCGATGTGTCATCTTTGTGGCTATATCAAGGAACATACTCTTCATGTTCTTAGAGATTGTCCTTTTGCGAGGGAGATTTGGCATAACATTATCCCTGCTAATCAATTATCTTGGGAGTTTCTTTTCTGGTAATATTTCGGTGTGTCTTTTCTCGAACTTGCAATTTCTCTCCACAAATAAATTGGGTGACTCATCTTAGGCTTGTCTTTTTGGGATCACTCTTTGGCGCATATGGAAGAATTGCAATTTGACCATCTTTCAAGGAAATACTATGAACCCGAAGGACATTATCAGTGTCTCTTATAGTTGGACAAAGCACTTTCTCTCAATCCATAATGAAGGGATGGCTTCTCAGCCAAAGTAGTTCCCAGCCCATCATAACTCAGGTACGTACGTTTTCCTTAATACGGATGGCGTTGTTCACTCTGTGTCTAGTCTTTCTATTGTAGGTGGTGTGATACGTAATAACAAAGGGGAGTGGATCTTGGGTTACAATCGCTTCTTGGGGGAATGCTCAATTGAGACAGCTGAATTGTGGGGCGTACTGGATGGACTACTTATTATTCAGAAACAAGGCTATGATGAGGTTATTATAAATCAGACAATCTTGAGAATGTGATCTCTATCAATGACAGCAAAACTGGTGATCCAAAAAACTCTCTAATAAGGATGATTCAACAAATTCTAGCATTTGAAGAGAAGTGGTCCTTGAATTATGCTCCCAAAATACTAATCGGGTGGTGATGCTTTGGCGAAAATGGCTTTGTCGAGTACTGAATCTTTGAACATTTTTGAGGACCCCGTTGGAGATTAAAGAGATTTTGAAGAATGATAATTCTTTTGTTAACTTATTTATGACCTACTCTTTGTAATTTTCTTTGTTTATTTTATCAAAAAATTTATATTTCGATTTTTGCCTATAACATTATTCCATATTTTAAAAATATCATTATTTGCCAAAACATTAAATTTATATAAAAAGTAAAACTAATTAAAAAAATAAAGCACTTAAAACCTAATAAAGTCACTTAATGAATAAAAACTAAAATATTTTAAAAGTAACTTATGTATAATTCATGCGCTGGTCTATTCGGGTCGAGGTCCAATTTTTTATTTTTTTAAAATTCAAATCTGTTTTCGGACTGATTACAAAAATTTATTTTACTATTTAAAATATAATATAATATTAAAATTATATTAAAATTTTATATATCTTATAATTAAATTTAAATTTAAAAATATTTTTATCATTTAAATGTTGAATTTGATAAATCGAAATGCAAAATTATTATCAAAACTCGGTTGAAATTGAATAAACTTACCGAGACGAGCGAACTACCCGACTCTAGTCGGAACGGATTTACCGGGCTGGGCGACTTGCACAGGTGCATTACAAGGTCTATTATTATAAAGAACTGGACTTTTGGGTATCTTTTGCTCAGTAACTGAGGACCGTATGTCTGTTTGAGCTTTCATGGTGTCTCATTCAAACAAAATCGTACTCTTTAATCATGACTTTTGTGGCCTGAGCTCTTTTCTCTACGGATATCATCGTCGTCATCATCATCATCATCTTGTTGTTTGCATGTAGTGGAAGTCAATCAAGTTCATGTCTCCATCAGGTGACGAACCCTACTCTTCACTCTTCACTCTTCACATTCTCTGTCTCAATGGTCTTCAATTTTCTACTTTTCCCCTTTTGGTTGGTACTTTCAGTCTTGTAATTTCCAGCTATTTTTGATGCATCTTTTTTAGTTTCCATTAACTTCTTTTTCCAAATCTCTCTCTTTTTTTTCTTTCTGTGGGCTATCATGGAGTTTTACTTCAGTTCTTGTTTTAGTTCATCTCTATCTGAACTGATCTCCATGATAGGACACTTTCTAAACTTTTGATACTTTTGATTATGATGTATATGCAACTTTTAGTTTCTCTTTTGTTGAATCTAACTTGGAGGATTTTCAGCTATTCATCTATGCTAAAGGTAATCATGAGACTATGAACATGAACTAGATATATGGTTTCAAGGGCTGAGTGAGACATTTGTTCGAACACTTTGCAGAAGACCAAAAATTTTGCAGATAATTTAAGTCAAGAAGATTGGAATTGGCCTTTGGGGGGTATTTTTTTTCCTAAGAACCGAGAACTAGACCGAAAACAGTTACAGTTTGAGAAGAAAAGAGAAGAAAGGCAAAAAGGAAGAAACTTTGGAGAGAAATGAGTGGTGGAGCGGAAGAAGGGGTAACATTAGAACATACGCCAACATGGATTGTTGCAGCAATTTGTACTGTGATTGTTGCCATTTCTTTGGCTATGGAACGTTTGCTTCATATTGTTGGGAATGTTTTGAAGAAAACAACAGAAACCACTCTTTGAGGCTCTTTTGAAAGTTAAAGAGGGTAACTCATCTCCTTTTCTCTCTAATTTTTCATTTTTGATGTTAAATTTGATTGGAAGTGTTAAAGGAAGGCTTTTAAAAAAGTCTGTTTTTCATAAAAGACAATCTTTTCTCTGTCTTTTATGTGTTCCTAAAGGGAATGTTAAAAGTGGTAAATTGCATTTTTGGTTTATAGGAGAAGCTCTTTTCTGTATCTCTCCATTGGAGAAGGAATTAAGACAGAAAAAAGATGATGTTCTGAACATGTTAAGTAAAATACAGTTAAATATTGCGCTTTTTTCTTTTTGATTATATGTTGAAGGATGCGAAATTTGCATATCTTTTTGAAGTTTATGTAGAAAGAATGGTTTTTTTTTATATGTTTCTATTGGGATATTCTTTTGCTATTTTACAAATTGTAACATTTAGATGTCGGTTTCTTTTGGCAGAGTTGATGCTCTTGGGGTTTATATCATTATTGCTGACAGTATTTCAGAATGCAATTTCTAAAATCTGTGTATCAAGTGACGTATTAACTAGCATGCTTCCTTGTAAAAGGGAAGACAATAAAGAAACTGGGGAGGGCTCCAATCATACGACATCACATTTTCAGAAGTATTTTGCTTTAACCTTGTCTGGTGGAGCCAGGCACCTACTGGCTGAGACCCCTTCCACGGGATACTGTACTAAGAAGGTAACATATTTATCCATCACCAAATCAATGGATGTTACTGTCATTTATGCTATAAGGAAAAGCAAAGAATTGTTTTATCTTTTTCATTGTAAGAAAGGAATTGGTGATGAGAGTAAATAATAGGGTCCTATGCATCTTATTTAAAGACACTTCTGCAGGTTTTGGCTCAATTTTTCAATTAAAAATGACAAACTATTTGATTAATGTACTTATTGTTTCTGTACTTTTGTGCTTCAGGGTAAGGTACCTTTGTTGTCTGTTGAAGCGCTGCATCAACTGCATATTTTTATCTTTGTCCTGGCCATTGTTCATGTAACATTCTGTGTTCTCACAGTTTCTTTTGGAGGGCTAAGGGTAAGCTGTCTAATATGATTCATTTGCTTCTTCTTCAACTTTATTCTGGTTGTGGTTTAGTTATTTGTTTATTCTCAGCTTCTCCTAAAAAGAATTTTTTTTCTTTTCCTTTTAAGTAGATACGTGAATGGAAGAGGTGGGAAGATTCAATTGCAGAGAAGAATTATGATTCAGAGCAAGGTAAGAACTAAGGACTATGCAGTATATGTCTTTGCTACAGTAAGGTTTTTTGTAGTTAAGAAATTAACTTACTAGGAACTGATATGGCTGATTGACCCATCCCCTTCCCTACGCCAGTGCACTCTCCTTGGACCAAAATAGGGCCTCCCACAAGGAGTATGCTTTTCTTTACCTTTTCTTGGTGCTTCTAACTTGTGTACTGTGTTAGTGCAGTGCTGAAGAAAAAAGTCACTCATGTGCAGCAGCATGCTTTTATCCAAGAGCATTTTCAGGGTCTTGGTAAAAATTCAATTCTGCTAGGATGGGTGGTAAGCTTCTATTTCATTTATGATACTATCTTTTTGCCATTCACATCTACAACAATTGAATTATTCTTCTCTTTTTGCCAACCTGTTTCCCTTGCCTGTCATATGTCGGAATTGGCATGAAACACATGCATAATAGTAGTCCTTGAAATTGCTTTATACATGAGAAATATGCATATCTGTGTTTATGGCAATGTTTTGTTTTTGTGGATGGAGTTAGAATTTGTCTTGTTGGTCTTAGGAGTTACGATGTATAGTCTTTTAAATACTAATCGAGGATAGGGCAGCTTTTTTGCTTGCCATTGTTGGTAACGTGGCATGCTTTATTAGTTAAATGTGTACTTGCATATATGCTTGCACTCATTTGTGCCTCTTGTTATGTTTGATCCTATCATCTGCCTTCAATGGTGAATGGAGGGATTGTTTTTCCGTAAGATATGTCTAACTTGGAATTGGAAAAAATGGAAGAAACTACTGTAGTATAATAAAAAGTGATTATGTGCCTCGTAAGATGGGGAACAAGAGCTATTGCCATAGTTAAAATGGGTGCTTACAATCGATATCTTTCCCCCTGCCCTTATACTTACCGTGGCAGTATAAAGGACTTTAATTCTTTCAGGTATCTTGATCACTAGAAGACGTTCGATAAGAAACAATCCTAATTGAACCTCGAACATTCCTTTTATTTGCAGAAGTTTTTATGCTTTTGCTAATCATGACTCTAACCTTCTTAATTGTCCCTTTGTTTTCTTACAGCATTCTTTTTTTAAGCAATTCTATGCATCAGTGACCAAATCAGATTATGTGACACTAAGGCTAGGTTTCATCATGGTAAGTTTTCTATGGAAAGGTTGAAGAACTTTGTTATGGTTGTAATGTCATTCCAATAGCCAATGACCAAGTGCCTATTATTTGTATTGCAGACACATTGCAGGGGGAATCCCAAGTTTAATTTTCACAGATACATGATCCGTGCCTTGGAAGATGATTTTAAGCAAGTTGTTGGAATAAGGCAAGTGATATATGAGATTCTTTGTGAATATTTATGTCTCATATTTCTTGCACATGTTCCAACATCAAATCATGCTTACTTTGCTGATTCATTTTGATTTGTTGTTTTATTTGTTTGTTTGCAGTTGGTATCTCTGGGTTTTTGTGGTCATCTTCTTGTTACTGAATGTTAATGGTATGTAAGACCATTGACCATTGTTAGCATTATCATTTTTTGATGTTCAATTGCTTTCACAATTTTGTCAAAGTTTTTCTTCAGGTGTTGATTATTTTTAGTAGATCAAAATGGGATGATTGTTTTTCACCAGCTCATAGCACTCGTAACTATTTAATATAGGACTCCATTAAAACTATGTTTTCTGGTGTTAAAAATAGAGCTTCATTGGAGTTGAGGCTTAGCCCAATTGGTTCACGTCGCAACCCTTAGAAGGTGGCATTCAGTAGTTATAGGGTTCTAATCTCAGCATCTACAACCCTTACCCTACCCCAAGCTGCAGCCTTGTTTGTACCGAATGAAAAATCTATTACTGTAGTCATATAATATGAACCTTTTTTATATTTTTACTTTTTGCTTCTATGGCATGTAATAGATTCTTTTATCAAGATTACTTCCTAGCGTTAATGTACTGTGTAAATGATGACATTTTCTCAATTTTCTTCTGCAGGCTGGCATACTTATTTCTGGATTGCTTTCATTCCTTTCATTGTGAGTATCTTTATTACAGTTTCTTACAGACACATTCATATGCCCAAAAATAAACACACATCCATGTACTCAATTAGAACTAATCGTTGTGAACCAATTCCAGATTGAAGAGATAACTGCATGGACTAATCCACTCCATATTTATTGAATCTTTGATAAACTGATTAATTATGTTGCCTGGACTTGGTTGAGTAATTGATACTGGCATATGCCTGACAAGTATATACTTCAATTTATTTTATTTTATATTATTTTACTTAATTATGTTAACTGGACTTGGGGATGAGTAATGGATATACTGGCATATATCCCTCTACCATGTTCGAATATGTTTCGGACACTAGTTCCGGAATTGGTACTTAAGGGAAAATGAAGAGTCCTAGTGACATAGCTGATCAATGGAATGATAGTCTTATCCTATAAATAAAGATCAATACTGGTAACAGTGCCACTAATTGATCTATTGGAAAGAAAACCGTTGAAACTCGGGATATATTCATCAACATCAAAAAGTTCCTTTGGTTGCATTCTGTTTTTTTACTTAATTCATTTGTTTTCCAGCTTCTACTTGCTGTGGGCACCAAGCTCGAGCATGTGATTACTCAATTGGCTCATGAGGTTGCTGAGAAACATGTAGCCATTGAGGGGGAATTAGTGGTTCAACCATCGGATGATCACTTTTGGTTCAACAGGCCTCGTATTGTCCTCTTCTTGATCCATTTTATCCTCTTCCAAAATGCTTTTGAGATTGCTTTTTTCTTCTGGATTTGGGTAAAGCCTATATTTTAGTTCACTATTTTTCCGTATGGACCTCATAGTGAATGGGATGACATAAAAACACTTTCTTCATCATCTGCAGGTTCAATTTGGCTTCGACTCCTGCATCATGGGTCAAGTTCGTTATATCGTTCCTAGGCTCGTTATAGGGTAATAATCAATGACCATTTGGTTTACATTATTGTGACTTTAAAATTTTTCATTCTCTACTAAATTGGCGACTTGTTTTCTTCTGTTGGTTACTTCAGGGTTTTCATTCAGGTACTTTGCAGTTATAGCACCTTGCCACTTTATGCTATTGTCACACAGGTTAGTTGAGTTTCTTAGAACTATAAACTTCAATTCCATATCCTGAACTCCGATTTACACATCTTTTTTTTCCTACTGAATTGAAGATGGGAAGCTCGTTTAAGAAGTCGATATTCGATGAGCATGTGCAAGTCGGTCTTGTTGGTTGGGCGCAGAAGGTGAAGAAAAAGAAAGGCTTAAAAGCTGCTACTGGGTCTGCAGCTCAAGAAAACTCTGAGCAAAACCCTTCGGTTGCAATTCAGATGGGGAGAGTGTTGCGCAATGCATCTGCTCCTGAGGAGATTCATCCTTCACACGGTACATACTGAGCGGTGCTGAGAGGCAGTGGAGCCATACTTTAGAAATTATTTATTAGGTAATAGCATTTGTTATGTTTATATCGGATATACCTAGATTCGCACCAGTGGTTTGCTTTGCGTTGCTTGGTTTTTAGTATATTTTGGGTATCAGATTTAGAATGAAATGGTCATCAGTACAGGAAAAAATTGTTTTCTACTAAAAAGATTGCTTGCTGAACAAGTCAAGTTTGAAAACAGTTGATGTACTGCTTACTGCAATGTTTATCTAAATAACACGCATCCCTTTAAAAAAGAAAAGAAACGAAAAGAAAAGTAAAAAAAAAAAAAAAAAACTCACAGGGACTAGATTGGTAATTTCAATTGATAAAGGTAAGAATTCCTTAATGATGCGAACTCCTATGACTCTATAAATGTTTACACAATCATAATCATATCATATAACTACTGGATTATTACTTAAATTAGATACACAAGAGAAATCTCTAGATTGGTAATTTCAATTGATAAAGGTAAGAATTCCTTAATGATGCGAACTCCTATGACTGTATAAATGTTTACACAATCATAATCATATCATATAACTACTGGATTATTACTTAATAAGATACACAAGAGAAGTCTCAAAATAAATTAAACTTGAATTCCAACGCCATGCTTCAACACGAAGTTTCCAAGTCTACACGATATATAAGGAACCAATATGAGAATAATTAATCAAGATCTCAAAATTGAACTCAAAACATGTGATAACGAGTGATTTCTTATATTTCGAACCTCTATTATTATTTTTTATTGTTTTATGAGCGAAATATCGTGTTTTAGTTTCGTTTGTGCATTTAGTGTTGTTTATGCATGCTTTGCTATTTTTCTCTATTTTTAGTTTAATTTATGTTGACTAATTACAAGTGATTGTTTTGAGTGTTTCCGCTACTTAAATTAATTGCATACAAGCTTGGAAGGCAATGTCGATCTTGATGATGGAAGGAGCATCTTAAAAGAAGGCCTAAGCAAAGTCAAGTGGTTCGTAACCTCACAACCAAACGCTGCGACGCTGGCCCAATGTAGCAAGTTGGTGCCCCAGCTCAGTAGCCAATGCCCCGAGCTTTGCGCCACAGCGTCGTTTCACCAAGTTGCAGTGCCGCTATCCTTGTCTTGTGGGTTTGTTTGCTTTTTTAAAAAACCGAGATGTATGGCTACTTTCATCTTTTTAAGTATTTAAGTCTAAATTAGATTTGTAACCCTAGTTTGAAGTCAATTAAAATTACATAACTCTATAAATAGGATCTTAGAAGAGAGATGAATCATTTGTGCTCTCAAT
Source organism: Gossypium rotundifolium (assembly GCA_025506655.1). Lineage (NCBI taxonomy): Eukaryota > Viridiplantae > Streptophyta > Magnoliopsida > Malvales > Malvaceae > Gossypium > Gossypium rotundifolium. Next base: position 15,722,061 of record CP106734.1, on the reverse strand, counting down.
TTTAATTCTACTTGTTCGAAGTTTAGTTTTACAAGTTTGTGAGATCTAATTATTCTTAATTTTTTTTTATTCTTTGGTATTTGCATGTCTTTCAGTTTAATTACAATTTTCAAGTTTGTTAAATATGTGGGCAATATTTGATAGCTTAGAAGAATTGGTTTGTCAATTAGTTAATAATTCAATCGATTGATTTCTAATATTTGTGACGATTGCATGATTATTTGTGTAGTGTGGTGTGCAATTTAAATTAAATAAATTTTGATTGTGCATTTGTTAGTTAGAATTGAGTTTCTTTCGTTTTTAAAGCTATTTGATAAATTAAATTCTTAAACGATTATTACATGGTTGTTTGTAAGTAATTAATAACATTGTGTTGATTATCAAAATGTAAAAAGAAATTAGGTTACTTGGTAATTGTTGATAATATTTAATTTATTAAAGAATATTGAAATATTTCTATAAATTTTAATGGATTCAATTTTACTAAATACTCCCACTAATTATTTTTTATGTAAATATTATTTTTGGTGATTTCGACAATCATGATATGCATTTAATCCAAGTAAAATGCAAACAGCCTTGGAATTTCCCAAAATATCTACATTGTACATTCTTCAATTCCACTCTCCTAACATAGGAGCTAACATTCGTATTTCATTCAACACTTGGGGATGTTTGGTTCAAGGTAATGATTATGCTATTACAAGCCTATTTTGTTGGCCCATACAAACAGATGTTTGGGTCAATGAAATACCCTATTGTAATGCCCTAAATAATTTATTTTTGTTTTTGTAAATATTTGACATAATTGTATATTTGTTTTAATGGTTAAGTATTTTAAGTGCGTATGAGAGGTTTTGGGCTCAAGTCCCACTTTTGTCAAATTTTGTTATTCTTGGATTCAAGCCTTATCCTTGTTCAATGGATTTATATTAAATTACCTGTAAATTCATGTTAATGGGGATTTGTGTTATTATTTTTATTTCATTTTCCCAAATTTTAATTTTCTCTCTTTCAAGAAAATTTTGATGTGAGTTTTTCCTCCTCTCTTTTTTCCTAGTTAGTCTAAGTAATTTTCTTTTTGTGTTCCTTGCGTTATACTCGAATTGGGCACTTGTCGTGGGATATAGGTAAGAGGGCTATTTTTGTTTTAACTTTCGGTAAACTGTTAGATATACTCTTTTTGTAAGTGTTTCTTTTGGCAGAGTTAGGGGATTTGATTCTTGTTGAATTCTTGTATAGGAGAAGGCGGTGGTGAATGAGATTCCCTCTGACAGTTTAAATCGTGTTGATATCTGTTTTTTCGGCGGTAAGTTTCTTGCATTATTTCGAGATTGTGAGTTGATTCGTTAATTGATTGCTAAGCGGTCAATGGATTACTGTTTCTTAGTTTTCGAAGGGCTTGGGGTTGCTGTAGCGTCTTAAACGAACCAAGTGTGTACCCAAAACGCAGGAAATTGAATTTCGGCAAAAGCCGAAAAACTGTTATGTCAACGCCACACGGGCGTGTGGCCATCCGTGTGGTTGGCTGTGTGCGAGACACGTCCGTGTGTCGACGAAGGCATGGCTGTACGAAGGACACGACTGTGTAGTGGCTTGAGTGTGACCGTGTGGGCCACACGAGCTAGGCCAGGATGGGTGTGTGGGCCACATGGGCGTGTGGGCCACATGGGCATATGGGCCCACACGGGCATGTCACACGAGCGTGTGGATCTTGGGCCAGGCCGTGTAGGACACACGGGCAAGGCCAATCTGGACGTGTGAGCTACACAAGTGTGTGGGCCCACACGGGTAAGCCACACGGGCATATGGGCCCATTTTTCTAAAATTTTTCCTATGGTTGCACGGGTCGTTCCGATCAACTGTGGCGTTACTGTAAGGCCGGTAAGGGTTAACCAAACCCTAGTTTAAGTGAACTGGTAATCTGATAATATGCTTTGAGTAAGACTCTATTAAGCATGTCTGTCTGATCTGTTATATGTATATCTGATATCTGTATATAAGCATGTTGAACATGTCTAATCTATAAATTTTGTATCTGATTTCTGTAAATGTTTTGGGGTAGGATTGGTATATGTGGAGGAAGTGTTCTGTATGGTATTATCATCTATATTCTGGTAGTTTGGCTGCATATTATCTTATATATGTCATAATGGCACGATATGGTGTGTAGGGATGGATGGGTGTTTTTAACCCCATATGGTGTGATGGGATGGTTGAAGTTAGTGTGTAGAGGATGGGGGTAGGATCTTGCATATCTGTTTTTGCTATCTGAATCTGAGACTATATCTGACTGTATGTATGGTTCTGTATGTTTTGCATGTCTAATTCTGTTGGGTTATATACTGAGTTTACGAAAACTCACATTTGTTTGTCTGTTCTGTTCAGGTAATCTTCAGACTTAGGCAAATAGGTGTGACAGAGACTCAGCAGTAACCACTCGACTGTAAACAGTTTAAACTTGGCAATTTATGGCTTTATTTATGATTTTGGTTTTCATTTGAAAGTTTGTAATTTTTGGGACTATCTGGACTTTATGATTTTTAACGTTTGATTTTTGGTTTGTTGATAATCTACGTGCTTTGATAAAATATTTTATGCAATCAACGATTTTTACGCAAAAAGAGATTCTTCTAAAAATACGAATCAAATTTCTAAAATGAAACGGGTTTGTTAATCTTCCACTGTAAAATAAGTTTTGGAAAATAAACCAATTAATTAACGTTTTCAAAAATGGTTATAAAGTATATGAATTAACAAACTGAGATGATTTTAGACATCTTCAGCCATAAAATCTAGGCGGAGTATAAGGTGTTACACCTATTACGTGTATTCTATCCCGGGCTTAAGCAGAGATATTTGTTGATTTCTATTCCCACCCCCTCTTCATCATTTACTCATTTGTTGCTTAAAGAACCCTATCTTACCTCACCAAATTTTCACCTCAAAAACACTCAAAACACGGCCATTTCTTGCTTCCTTCGACTCAGACATTCCTCCCTTCATCCAGGTCGTGAACATTTTTAGATTCATTGTTCCTTTCATTTTCCTATCGCCACTTTTTCTTACCCACAAATTTTTTCCGCCTCTTTTGTTATTCCTTCCTTCACCATCATCTCGATTTTTTAATAAACATAGTCTCCAAATCTTGGATCTAAAATTTTATCCTACCAAGCTTTGGTAAATTTTAATAAACATAAGTATTCCATTATTCAATAGATAAAGCTCCAAACCATCCAGACATTGCGTTTGTTGTTCTTGGTTTAATGTTTGGGGTGGTTTAGCTTCAACACATATCAAACTTAGTTCACTGGTTTCTCTCATGGAAAAATTTGCTCTTAGCAGATTCTTTGGGCCTGGACATATTTGAAATCTTGCTTGTTTTCATGCATTCAAATAGCATAAATGATTCTTGCATCAACTAACAAAGAAATTTTAATGAAAATCCTCTCTTTCTTAGAATTTGTATTTGAATGACTTGCATATCGACTCTTTGGGGTCTGGACTTATTTGGAAGGTCGTTCATTTTCATGCACTCAAATAGCAATTATTCTTCTTTGCATCAACTAGCATAGAAATGTTAATGAAAATCCTCTATTAGAAATTGTATAATTTACATATATGGTGACTTGATAATCTGTAATCATTATATTTGGACTATATAATGAACAAGCCTATTTCTACTAATTATTTTGTGCTCTCGGTAAAGCATATGTGCATCTTGAATGTTGTACCTTATTTTGTTGGTGCATGTATATGTGCTTTGGTTTCATGTGGAAATGCAATGAGATGCTTTACTTATTTTTACAGTTTACATTGATGAGAGGAAACCATACTCACTTGAATCTTCATTTGCTTTGTCATACAGGCCGAAAGACACCATCAATGGAATCTGTTGATTCTTCGGTGAAGAAGAGTAAGTTACTCATTACATTTATAGCTTTCGCTTTATTATTTGGATTTCTTTTAACTAGTATCTCGCATTTGAAAACTTACTCGGGCTTTGTACTTTTGCAATTCTTGCTTAGCACAAGCATGAATCTTAGTCCATTTAATCATTTGATAGTCAATTGTTTGTATGATCTAACTCGAGATTGCGACCAATGTGGGTTGGTTTTTTAATCATTGATGATTTGTATTGATAACATTTGGATAAACAAATTTCCCATCCTCACTACTTTCCATACCTAAATGATTGACCTATTTAAAAGCTAAACAATCAAATAGGTGATGGTGATTCCAATGAAACAAATCAACCCCTAAAGTGGAATATAAATAATTTCCACAAACAAAAGGTAAACAAAAGAATCTGTTAGAATCCCTAGAATTAGGGATGATTATTGAGAAAATCTTATGTAAATAGAAGTTAATCATAGTTCTTGATTCTTAGGATAATTACAGCTTTTTAGGATTATTTCCTTCCTTAGAATAGTTTATCTCTTTATATACCGTAACCTAATTAGCTAAAGTGTTAATCTGAATCTCTGATTTTACATGGTATCGAGCCTTAGGAATTATTCGATTCTCTTGTCTATCTTCCTAAAAATTCCTCCGATTTCTGACCATCTTCCTAAAATTTTCTCTCTTTTTTTTCATGGGTGATCTTCACAATGACACCATGTCCAAAGCGAGATCTCACAAATATCTCAAAGCTGTCAATCGAGGATCAATCAAAGTGACCTCAATTCTTCACTAATAATCACTAGTCATCGACTAGATGGAAAAACTTCCTACAATGGTCTCAATCATCCTAATGGTGATTCGTGGTCATGGCAAGATGGGATATATCAATGGAGACCTCCCACGTCCGATGTAGCAGACCTACCTATCTTTGCTTGGGAACTCAATAACTCAATTGTTATGGCATGGTGATCAATTCTATGGAAGGCCATATAAAGCGAACTTACCTTCTCTTCAAGATCACGAAAGACATGTGGGATGCAGTCAAAGAGAACTATTCGATCTTGAAAATGCTTCTCAAGTTTTGAGATCAAACTCAAGTTGAAAGACATTCGACAAGGGACACTTGAGGTAACTCACTACTACAACAATCAAACTATTGTGGCGGGAGTTAGACATGTACTATGAAGCTAATTGGGGAAGGCCTAGAACACACTAGGTTTATGACTCACCTCAACAATGGCGTCTCTATGAGTTTCTAGTGAGGTGAGGCATGAGTTAGACGAGGTTCGTGGCGAATTTTGGGCGGATCACCTCTCCCAACCATTAGTGAAGCCTTTGCGAAGTGAGGAGAGAAGAGAAGCGCCGTCTTATCATGATGAGGAAACCCAAAATCTCGTGACCACCTCTTGAATCTGCGCTCTTGTGTCCAAAGGTCCTCAAACATAAAAAACTCGTCTTTGGGAATGAGTCCGGATCTAATGACCATGGTGTAGTCAACGCAATCGTGTTGGTCACACAAAGGAAAAATGTTTTAAACTCCATAGCTATCCGGATAAAAAAGAAAGACAAGAAAATTGCTTTGTTATCTTCCAATCTGGCGATGAAGTCTTGGATGTGGGCCTAACCAAGACGCAACTCGAAAATCTTGAAATTTCGAGTACCTCTACCAATCATGGGAATTTAGCCACTCAAGGTATCGCTCTCAATATTGCTCTTGAATCTAATAACCAATCTCCATGGATACTAGATTCGGTGCTTGGACCATATGATGAGTAACCTCACTCTATTCCAAACTTACACCACCTGTCATAACAATTTCCAAATCAGGATTGCGGATGGTTCATACTCACCTGTGGTTGGAGTAGGGAAAGTAAAAGTAGCTGAGAAGTTTTTCCTTGATAATGTTCTACATGTTCCAAAATTATCTTGTAATTTACTTTCAATAAGTAAACTTACTAAAGATGGGAAAATGCTTGCTTTGAATTTTACGCATTTGGTTGTGTAATCTGAGAACAAAAATCGGGAAGATGATTGGCATTGCTAAGGTTGATGATGGACCGTATGTGTGGAATAAAGACAGACACAAGGGGATTAGCTCTATCTCTCGCAAAGAGGATACTATTATGTTATGGCACCGTAGGTTAGGACATCCAAATCTTTTGTACCTAAAAAGCATCTTCCATTGTTATTTGAAATAAAAGATAAATTCCTTGCAATGTGATATTTGTGAATTGTCCAAACATACCGTGTTCCATATCCTTTCAAACCATATACACAATCCAAACCTTTTTCAATGATACACGATGATTTATGGGGAGCTAGCCGAGTGAAAAATATTCTTGGTGAGAAGTGGTTTATTACCTTTATTGATGATCACACTAGGGTATGTTGGGTCTATCTTTTAAAAGACAAATCTAAAACTCCCAAAGTTTTCAAAATTCCACTCAATGATTGAACCCAATTCAACTCTACCATCCAAACTCTCCACCGATAATGGGAGAGAATACTTTAATTCATCATAAAGTCATACCTTTCGACCAAGGAATTATACACCTAAGTTCATGCCCAAACACTCCTCAATGAATAGGATATCAGGAGAAAAAGCGACACCTTCTTGATGTTGCTCGAGCCTTAATGTTCACAATGAACGTCCCTAAATATTTATGGGGAAGTTTCTTCGCTTGCTACCTAATAAATAGGATGCCATCAAAAGTCCTTAATTTCCAAACTCCTCTAAACACTCTTCACAAATCATTTCCTCTATTTCATATTCCCACTATTCCAACTAAAATATTCGGGTGCAAAGCCTTTGTCCATAATCATCAACCCAACCAATCCAAACTTGATCCTCGAGCTCATCCCTGTATATTTGTTGGGTATTCTCCTACTCAGAAAGGCTACAAATGCTACTCACCAACCTTACACCGGCTATTTGTCTCTCGGGATGTCACCTTCTTTGAAATCGAACCTTTCTTTAAACCTTCTCATCTTCAGGGGAAGAGTTTTAATGAAGATGAAAACCTTAATACCCTTCTTATTATACCTTCCGACCCTACCACCCTTGATACTGTTGTTTCTTCTCCTATACCGCAAGAAATTAACACTGAGCAGATCCTACGAACAAGGAAAAAAGAAAGCAGCGAGAAAAGAACAAAGAAAGTGCAACAACAAGCAGTGCTCGAATCGAGGTTTATTCCAGACGGAATCGACGTCCTGAAACTGATATAGTAGTGCCACTCACATCTTCAACCGAGGACTGTTCTGAAAATAAAGTCTCACCACCATCACCATCCATCTATCTTCCAATTATAATGAGAAAAGGGACAAGGAGCTGCACTCAACATCCTATCTCTCGGTTTGTATCCTATGGTAACTTATCTAAGTCTTATCAAACCTTTGTGACTAATGTTGATTCTATAAAAACTCCAAAAACTATAGAAGAAGTATTTGAGTCAACAGAATGGAGACAAGCCGTGATGAAGGAAATGGAGGCTCTAAAAATAATGGAACACAGGAAGTTTGGATCGCCTAAAGGAAAGAAGACAGAGGTCGCAAATGGGTTTTACTACCAAATTCAAGCGATGGCCGATTGATCGATACAAGGCTCGTCTAGTGGCTAAGGGCTTCACTCAAACTTATAAATTGGATTATGAGGAGACATTTGCCTTTGGTTGCCAAACTAAACACAATTAGAGTTCTTTTGTCCATTCTTTGTTAATCTTAATTGGCAATTGACCCATTGGATGTTAAAAATGCTTTTCTCAATGGGGAGTTAAATGAAGAAGTTTACATGGACTTCCCACCTGAGTTTGAAGAAAGAAAGGGCCAAGTGTGTAAGTTGAAAAAATCATTGTATGGGCTGAAACAATCTCCAAGAGCGTGGTTTAATCGGTTTTCAAAAGCTATAACGAAGGGAAGTATACTCAAGGACATGCAGACCACACCATGTTCTACAAGCATTGGCACAAGGAAAATGTTGTATTCTAATTGTCTATGTGGATGACATAATAGTAACAGGCGATGATACAAGTGAAATTGGACGGTTAAAAGAATTTCTTGGAACAGTTTTTGAATTTAAAGATTTGGGAAATCTTAAGTATTTTCTTGGCATGGAGATAGCAAGGTCTCAAAAAGGTATTTCTATCTCCCAAAGGAGATATGTCCTCGATCTGCTATCAGAAGTTGGAATGATGGGTTGTAAACCAGCTGAAACTCTTATGGAGTTTAATCTCAAGCTGGGTACTAATGAAGATGGAGAAGAAGTCGACAGGGGGAGATATCAACGCCTAGTAGGGAGACTTATCTACTTGGCTCACACTCGTCCTGACATTGCTTTTAGTGTCAGCGTCATAAGTCAATATATGCATGCCCCAAGGGAAAAACACCTAGAAGCTGCATATCGGATACTAAGGTACCTAAAGGGAAATCCTGGTAAGGGCCTATACATCAAGAAAAATGACAGCAGAAATGTAGAAGTGTATACCGATGCTGACTGGGCAGGCTCTATTAATGACAGACGATCAACCAGTGGTTATTGCAGCTATGTTTGGGGTAATCTAGTGACATGGAGGAGTAAGAAACAGCCTGTGGTAGCACGCAGCAGTGCAGAAGCTGAGTATCGAGCACTTGCACAAGGTATTTGTGAAGGAATTTGGATACAAAGGCTGATGAGGGAACTAAAGGTTTCTTATAATAAGCCTATACAGTTGTATTGTGACAACCAAGCTGCTGTCAGTATAGCTCACAACCCTGTGCATCATGATCGTACCAAACATGTCGAGATAGACCGACACTTCATAAAAGAGAAAATACACTCAGGGGAAGTGAGTGTTACCTATCTACCTACCGGACAACAGTTGCGATATGTTGACAAAAGTTTAAACAAAAACATGTTTGAACAACATGTTGGCAAGTGGGTTTGATAAATATCTACACTCCGACTTGAGGGGAGTGTTAGAATCCTAGAATTAGGGATGATTATTGAGAAAATCTTATGTAAATAGAAGTTAATCATAGTTCTTGATTCTTAGGATAATTCTGCTTTTTAGGGATTATTTCCTTCCTTAGAATAGTTTATCTCTTTATATACCAGTAACCTAATTAGCTAAAGTATTAATCGAATCTCTGATTTTACGAATCAACCCAAAAATTCTATTCTATAATAAGCGAGAATCAATTATGAACTAAAACAAGATAAATCAATGCTTACCCATTTCAAGTATAGGAACAATGATTGATTCCGAATCTAGCTTTTGCTTTTTAGCTCACTTTCCAAGTCGTTTTTCCCCCAGTTTACGAATGACATGCTAAGCAAAACAAAAATAATTGTTTGTATGATTAAAGGAAATTTTATAATTTGATAGTCAATTGTTTGGTGATCGACTCGAGATTGCGACCAATGTGGGCTGGTTTTTTAATCATTGATGATTTGTATTGATAACATTTGACTTGAAGAGGTTTTGTTTATTTTGTGTGCATTACCAATGGAATTAATCGTCAATTTTGATACAATGGTTGGCATCAATACATTCTTGTTTGTTTTTGAGATATTTCGCTAGTTGCCTATCATTTGTTTTTGTAGATGTTTTTAATATTTGGGAATTTGTATTTTATTTGGTTTCCTTGTGCATTAGACATGATATTTTTCTTGAATTTTTAAATTCAAAATAGGGTTATATGCTTATGAGAGTTACTCTTCTTTAGCATCGTGTTTTCAATAGTGATTCAATTTTAGTTTATACATGTATATTTTGTTAATATATTATTACTATTAACAGTAAGGGTTCTTCTTTGTTTAATACTATTATGGTTTGTGTTAAATGTATCCTCTTCAAATAATGGAATAGAATGGTTAAATGTGTTAAATGTGCATCCTCTTGAAATAATTTAACTCAATATATGTGTTAAATGTATTTCCTCTTGAAATTATGAAATAATTTGTGTGTTTTAAATAAAGGAGTGGTTGAAGGTAACAACAAGAAGGGAAAGATATTGCTCAAGGGTGTGCTAAGGTAATAATACCCTCTCAATGTCTTTTTTGTAAGTTGGTTATGTGTTCGACTTTGGAAAGATGAAATTTGTTAATAGAAAAGAAGGCTGCTAAGGTCAAGAGCAGCACACCAAAATATAAAGCAAAAGCACAGTAGTTACCCTTTTAATGGATTTGAGTTAATACCACTTTTATTTTATATATTTTAAATTTGACTTTGGCATGAAGAAAATAGACTAGTTATCCTTTTAGTGGATTGATAAAATATAAGAAAAATATAATTATTAACTTGGACCATCGAAAAGAATATTTATAATAATTTTAAATTCAATTTATTTATCAAGAAAAATAGTATATTAATCTATGGTTTAAATGCTATGTTTTGTTTATCAAAATTGGATCAAATTGATGAATTGAATTGATTCAATCGGTATTATAAAATCGAGAAAAATTAAATTAATAAAAATTAATTGAACTGGGTGAAAATCGATTAAAAGCTGTTTGAATAAAATTTAAGTTAATTTAAATATTTAATTTTGTTATTATAATTTATAAAATGAGTGCATATATTATTATTTTTAATTTATGTTTATCAATTTTTTTATTTTACAAATTTCAAGTTTTTTGAAATAAAATTTTTTGAAGTTTTACTTTACAATGATTGAATTAGTTATTTAATCATCTCTCTGATCGATCATTATTCAATTTTTTATTTAAACACACATAAATAATTATAAATTAAGATGCGGTAAAAATAAATAGAAAATCCATTATTTGTAAGTTGTATTAAAGGAGACCAAACCACTTTTAAAAACTCTAAAAAAATAAATATATAAAATTATAAAAATAAAAAGATATAAATTATAAAAATATAATAATATATAATACAAAAGCGAATTGAATAGAGGTATATGAAATAATGTAATGTGGGAAAGCACGTAAATGACAACAAGATTTCAATAAAGAAAAATCTTACTCACTCTATAAAAGAACATCATAAATAATAGTAATTCATATAAGGTGAAAAAATCATCGTAAATGTGACAAAAAATGACCCCATCACTTTTTTTTTTTAAGGAAAAAGAAAATGGATGTATTTAACTTTATAATAATAACTTAATAACTCTTTTACTATTATTTATAATAATAATTTAATTTTATATACAATAAAAACAATAATTATATTTTATAAATATAATTTTATTATAAAATTTAGACAAAAATAATATAATCTCGGTAAATATAGAAATTAGTCAATAATCAACTTCTTTCTCTCTCCCCAAATCAAGAAGAGAAGGGAAGAGCACCCAAGGTTTCATTACGTTTATGGTGTGCTTGACTTTGACAAATACCCTAAGTACTCTTTAAGATTTTCAAACCAAACTGAGAAGGAAGAGAAATTATTTTTTGATGAGCACATTCTTTATAATCGAATTGAGTTAATACAAAATTAAAAAAAAAAGATTTTATTTAAATACTTTTTAGTTGAAGTGAAATGTTTTATTAAGTAAGTTGAGCCCTTTTATTTAACTATTCAATATATACCTTATAAAAAATAATATATTCAATTATTTCTTTTCTTTTCCCACAAAAAATATTAAATTTATATTATTATTTCCTTTTACTAATTTTAACTATTTAAAAAATTCTCTTTTCTAACCATGATTATTAATTCAAATATAACATTAGTTAATTACAATGTGAGGATGAATACAAGCTTTTTAAAAGGTAAATTAAAGATTGAATTTTAAAAGTTTCATATAATATATGTATATTTTGTAAAACTAAAATTATATAATTTGGATGTGGATGTATTTCAAGTTTAGATGTTCATCATTACTTTTTCTTTTAAAACAATTATAAATTTTGTTCAAAACATTATTATTTGCTAAACAAAGAGCCGATTTTGTTGAATGAAAATTGATAAAGAAATTAAATTCAAGTTTTTTTACTTGCAAACACTACAGTAAAATAGACTTTTAGCGGCGTTTATAAACGCCACTAATAGTATTAAAAGCGCCCGCAAAAAATACCGCTAAAACAAACGCTGCAAACTTTAACGGCGCTTTTCCCATAAACGCCGCTAAAGGTCATGACCTTTAGCGGTGCTTTTTCTCAAAAACGCCTCTAAAGGTACTTTTAGCGGCGCTTCTATGGAAAATGCCGCTAAAGACCAGACCTTTAGCTGCGCTTTTATAGAACGTCGCTAATTTTCAATAAAAATAAACAAAATTTAAAATATTTTTCTTACCAGACATTTAGCGACGCTTTTATAGAACGTCGCTAATTTTCAATAAAAATAAAAAAAATTTAAAATATTTTTCTTCATATAAAAAATTTAAAAAATAAAAATTTTGGCATTACTATTGGATCTCCAATTTATTTGGTACCAAAACACCACATTCTATGTCACATCAATCTACATTTTTTCCTTCAATAAATGACCAAAAAAGGGGAAAAAAATACAAAAGGAAACGATATATTAACGGTGTAATCGAATGAATTAGTTATTTCCAGAAACATACGCAAAGAGAGTAAAACTGTAACTTCGAAGCTGCTGAGTACAATTCTGCAAGCAAATGTAGACACTAGAATAACAAGAAAGAAGACATGGGAATCAGATTCTATTTACATGATATTCCTTGCACTTTCACATAAACTTCCTCTAGTGTTCCAAGTAAACTAGAAAAAAGATAGCATTAATACACACATTATGGGAATCCAATATGTGTATGGGTGGTATTTGTTGTAAGTAACCTTGTCCAGCTTGTAAATACATTCATACCACATATAGCCAACCTGAAGAATTTAAGAAATAAAAGAAAAAAAGCCTCCATCAAAAACCAAATAAGCATAATGGCAATATAGAGATCTATTATTAGAAGAATAAAGAATATCTAAATCATTCTATCAAATAAATAAAAATGAAAATTAAAGCAACTACCACGAGCATGATCAGTCATAATTATGCTTAGTGAATCAAAGGGCAACCACTGCAATGAAAAGAAAAAAGAAATTACAACAAAGAAAATAAGATACCTCAAAGTTAGAGGAAAGAGTATTTCTAGGAACTTCAAAATCAGCAATATTGCCTGAAGATCTGGCAGTATCTTTGTAGTAACATCATGGGGCATATAATTGAAAAATCACCAAATAGTCTGAACCATGGTAAATAAATTAATGAAGAGGTTCCCAATTTCCATGAAAAAAAAGGCAGGATAAATCTACCTTTCATTCACTGTGTTAATTATTGGATAAAATGGACCAGCAAGCATCACCAAAAAACGTAAATTGGAATCAGAACCATCAGAAAATCTGGCAAAGTCTGCCTGCAAAACAGCAAATCTGGTAAGAAATGCAAAAGCAAAGGCAGAGGAATACCAGAAAACAAACACAAAAAGAAACAAAGGAAAGGATAGATATTGATCAATTAAGGAGAAAATGTACCTTAAGATGGGGAAGGAACACATGTAATCGATCTGTCATGTCTATATACAAAATGTACCTCAAGGAGAAAAAGTTACTAGCATTTACTTTCTAGGTGAAATTATAACTTAGCATATCCAAAACATCACAGCGATAAGCAAAGACAGCAGTTGGCAAAATCTATATACATCTAGAATAACCTTGATGATATGCTGTATAAAAAAGTTGCCAACAATTATGTTAACAAAATAAAGTGATGCTTTAGATATAATCAAATTAAACCAAAGGAAGTCAAACCTAAATGGCAATTAGTTGGAGACCAAACCTTATAGCGTAAGCCAACAGCTATCTCCCATTCATGCACAGACTTGTTATAAATCCATATATGTGACAACAGGCAAGGTTCCTGTGAAAAAGGAAACAAAGGAGAAAAATTTTCAGACAAGGCTAAAATATTCCAACAGCATATACTCATTAGAAGTCCTGACTTAGTTGCAACAAGTTCATACACATTAGAAGTCCTAAAATTAAAACCCACTTCTATGCTAACGATTTGCAGGTTTAATCAAACTTCGAAAACCATAGATTCAAAGACTACCTGCAACATTTCAACAAGAAGAATTATGCGCTCTGCATGCTTACGGCAGGTCAGGAAGCCTTGGATACACAATACCTGAATTAGAGGGGTAAAGATATCAGCATCAATTTAGAACAAGAAGAATCTTTACTAATTACAAGATGGAGTTTCAGTTCGTATAAACCAACTTGGTTTCAGATTTACAAAATAACAAAATAACAAGAAACATGATGCATGTATCAATTATGTCTTTATCATTCACTTCAAGTTTTCATAATATATATCTTCAATAAGCAAGCAACTCCCAATAACTTCTGCTAATTTGCAATATACTCAAGTATAGAACTGTCAGAATGCATGAGGCCTGCCAAAAACCTATGTAAACGAGTGAAGAAACCACACAGTCCTTCAATAGAGAAAGAAAGGACTTCAATACCTTAAAGTATTCAAAAAATTCACTTGGCACTCCCTCAGCATCAGAATCCATGACCTAGCACATCCACACTTATGCATTAAGAGCAAATCCAAAGTAACTGATACAATAATGTTAAAACAACAAAACTTGAGCTATAAAGTGGAATATCATGTTCAGCATATTTACCTCAAGAAGCTCACGGGTTAATTTGAATGGTGCACTCTTAAAATTTACACCCCCAGGTGAATTGGAGAGCATGAAGCCAAAATCTATATGGATCAAGGGGCCTTCTTCATCCAGTAGCAGATTTCCATTATGCCTATCTTTCACCTGCTTGGATAATTCGACAAATTACACACATATATAACATACTTAGCTCATCAAATTTACAACCACCAGGAACCAAATGCTTATTAAGCTTTCAATACAAAACAACCAATACAGTTTCTTTTATTGAATTAAAAAAAAAAAAAACAGTTTATTAAGCATTCATCAAATAACAATAGTTTTAGGAAGAACAAAACCAATGCATGCATAGCACCTCTCAAGATCTCAGCAATCATCATAGACAAATTACCTGGCAAAGTAGAAGTAGAATAATTTCCTGTTAGCATTTCCATGAATATATTAAGCAAAACAGAACAAGAGTGAGACAAAGGAATACCTTAAGACGTGCATTTAACAAAGAAACAAAATGGCAAAAGAAGTGCATTTAACAGAATTATTATACATAAATGCAGAGCATCTCTAAACATCTGCATCCAATTGAGAATCGTTTTAGAAAGGCAGATCAATACACGCAGAGCACATATTAAGATGTTGGTAATTAGTGTAGTGGATGAGCCGACAAAGTGGAACTGTAATGATTTCTAGGTTGCACTAGTAAATCAGCATCACGTGAAACAGAATGAGAGGAAAACAAAGCATATAGAAAAATGAGAAAAAAAAAGCTTAATGTTAAATTACATCAAACAGCAAATCCACTATGCAAGATTAACATGGAAATAGCAGCTGAAAGCTACCAGCATGAACTTTCTATTCTAGTATGTTTCAGTTGACTTTAAATAGTATACAAAGGCTTTTAGACAGTGACATCTTCCATACAATTCAACTACCAGCATGAACTTTCTATTCTAGTATGTTTCAGTTGACTTTAAATAGTATACAAAGGCTTTTAGACAGTGACATCTTCCATACAATCCACGTCAGTTATTGCTTAACCTCTTAAAATTTTCTATTCCCCATCAATCTAGGAAGGAAGCAAAATACAAGTCCCCAAAAAAAAAAAAAAAGAATAAAATAGACTACGATCTGAAATTGTATTAAAATTTCCTAATATATATCCATTAAATTCACATAAAATCTAAAATACAAATAAAAAAAAATTAATTTGAATAGCCTTTGCTTCTCTTCTGTAGATTGTGCTCCATAACCCTTCAATAGTGCAATAGTAATTTGAATATGCTCGAACACACGATACAATCCCCAATTCGGTGTTCCTTGCTTCGAGTCATTCAACAGCCAAAACTCATTCTGAAAATGTAAGAATTTGCAACCATATCAAAAACATATTCCTTTAAAAAATGTGAATTTTTTAATAACAAAAAATTGAAAAGGACATGGAGACAGTTTAGAATTGAATCAAAATAGTAAACTACAATCAATTCACATGTGCAGTGTAAATGCTTGGGGGATCATCATCATCAACCTAACCAATTAATATTAATAAAATTCAAAGACCTAAAACCTAATCCATTAATATTAATAAAAACAAAAACCCCACATGGAATTTAAAACCAGACCCAGTTATAAGATCCATTGAGAAACAGCTTTATCATCCAAAACCCCATATTAAGAAGAACATTTAAATACAATTCCAGAAATTGTTCATAATGAAAAGCTTCAATCCAATACCAAAATAAAATAAAATAAAATAATACCTTATGGAGAATTGAGATGGGCAATGATGAGGAGGGACAGAGGGAGGGAACGAGAGAGAAGAAAATAAAAGGAAAAAAAGGAGGAAATGGAAAGATTGCTATTAAACCAGATATTGTCTGATTGACCAAAAAAACCTTAATTTAGGAATTGGGGGTGAAATTTTAGGAGGAAAAAATTAAGGTTTTTGAGATATATAGGATGTGAAAAGTTGAGGAGAGCAAAATGACATAGGTTGGATTAAAATAAAGTATGAGGACAGTAAATCGACGTAGTTTTGACTAAAATAAAATATTTTTCGCGGCATTTTTTACGAAGTACCACTAAAAGAGTTAACAATACTGACTGCTTTTAGTTAAAATAAAATGATTTTTTTCTTTTGTGGTTTTTTTTTGGTTAAAAATGTCGCTAATATTTTTGATATTACTATATATTTAAAGATTTAATTTAATTTTTTCTTTATTTTAAAGTTTAAGTAATATTTAAAAGAATTGGATAAATTTTGAAATCTTTAAAATTTAAAATTATTTAATATATAAATTAAAAACAATCACTCATATACCCAAAAAAATTTAAATTATTTTAAATAATAGTATTTTAATTTTTTCATTTAAATAAATAATTTTTAAAAATTTAAGTAATATTTAAAATAATTATATAAATTTTGAAATCTTTAAAATTATTTAAAGTTTGAAATCTTTAAAATTTAAAATTATTTAATATATAAATTAAAAAATCATTCATATACCCAAAAAATTTAAATTATTTTAAATAATAGTATTTTAATTTTTTCATTTAAATAAATATTTTTAAAATTTAAAATAATTAGGTAAAGTTTGAAATCAGTAAAATTATTTAAAATTTGAAATCTTTACAATTTGAAATTATTTAATATATAAATTAAAAATAATCAGTCATATACCCAAAAAAACTTTATCATTTTAACATATATTTTTCTATGTTTTTCTTTTAAATTTTTTCTACGTGTCGAAAAGAATACGTGATGGGAACTTGGATGATGGATCAGATTGTAAGGAGCAATACAACACCAGTTTGTTTAAATACAGACCTTAAGTCGGCTCCTAAACCCCTAAAACCTATAAAACCCTAAACACATAACCCCAAACTCTAAACCCTAAAATATTATAAACTCTAAAACCCTAAACTCTAAACCTTTATAAACTTTAAACCCTAAAATACTATAAACCATGAAACCCTAAATCATAAACCTTTATAAACATATAAACCTAAAACCATAAATAATAAACCTTAAATCAAAAACTCTAAACCATAAAAACCTTAAACTATAAACATTAACCCCTAAACCTTACGACCCACACCTTACACCCTAAATGCTGAAACCTTAACACTAAGGCAAAAAAATTAAACAATAAACGTAAATTAAAATTGAATTATTATACAATGATCAAAACAACTTTTTTTTTTGTTTTGAAATAAGTTGAATAAAGGCCACCCTTAGTGGCGTTTTTGATAAAAATGCCGCAAATTTTTTACACTTTTTATATTTACATGAAAATGAGTCGTTTTTGTAACACCCCAAACTCGGCCCATGCGTTATGACCGAATCTGATGTGTCACATGAGAAAAATACATTTAAGTCTTTTTCATTCGTACGTAAAAAGAGGTATTGCTTTGTTAAAATCAAGAAAACAAGTTTGATTTGAAATATTTGAAAAAATACTACTGACCTCGAAGATTGATTGATAAATCGATAAATTTGAACTAATGCTCTTATAAAACCGTGACTTTTGAAAACGACGTTTGAAAATTCGAAAGAGAATTTGAGTCTTTTAAAAATTTCGTTGATAATTCGAAAGACAATTTTCGTATTAAAAATATTTGTAAAAGTTTATTTTGAAATTTATTTGTTAATCGATTTTGGAAAACTTTTATTTATTTTTTTTTAGAAAATTCCATTTTAAAACAATTTAAGTAAAATAATAAGTATATCAAACATAAAGAAAATAATAAAATACTCAGGATGTCTTATTACAACATAAAACCCAAAATAGTAAAGTGTACGAAAATAGAAATTTAAAGTTCAATATGAACCATTTCTGAAGTATGGCCTCCATCGAGACATCCATGGCCCAAGTCCACGTCACTGAGCATTACCTACAAGGTTTAAGAGAAAAGGGGGGTGAGTTACAAGAACTCAGTGCATAATCCCCTTACCATCATCCACTGGGTTGGGGCCCAATTAGCAAAAACTTGGGCCTGAGCCCATAAAGCATAATCTTGGGCCAAAGCCCATTTACAAAACAAAATATATCAAATGAATTAAATGAATGTAATGCAATCCCAAACCAACCTAATATTCCGTCCGCTGCACACCACCCGTACCAACCAACACACCCGTGGGGATCAAGTCAACCCACCCCGCCAACACACCAATCGCAGACATTAAGCCATTTATAACAAATTTAATTGTGGACAAGCCACCAGAATAACAGAATTTACGTGGCATAGCCACCAGACAGATTATGACAAAGTCACCAAAATATGTGGCAGAGCCATCAGATTACTTCCTCCGATCATCAATATCCCAATCCCATGCAGAATTATGTAAATGCAACATACTTAGTAAATCATGATATTTACAAAGATAACAACAATAATTAATTCAGACAAAAGTTTGGCCCATTAACACTTTGCAAATCGGCCCTTTAAGACAATGTATCAAATTGGCCCATTAAGCAATATATCAATTTGGCCCATTAAGCAATATATATCAATTTGGCCCATTATAACACTTTACAAATCAGCCCATTAAGCAATATATCAATTTGGCCCATTATAACACTTTGCAAATCGGCCCATTAAGCAATATATCAATTTGGCCATTAGGGGCAATCTTATCAAACCAGCCCATTAAGGCAATCTTATCAAATCAACCCATTAAGGCAATCTTATCAAATCAGCCCATAGGGGCATTTTTGTAATTCGGCCCATAAGGGAAATTTTGTAATTCGACAATCGTACCCACTAAGGGTAATTCGGTAATCTCGCAACCCAGGGGTATTTTGGTAATTTACCCTCTAAGGGTATTTTGGTAATTTCGTAACCTAGGCTTAACTACTAATTTGGGCATAAAAAAATTTAAACTGTCCATCTGCTTCGTACTAACTAAATTGACTATAACTTGAGTTAGAAATCTTGAAATCTAAATCCAGTAAATTTTCCTTGAAACTAGACTCATATATCTTCTTACTACAATTTTCCGAATTTTGGCTTAACCAATTAGTGCAGTTTATTCCTTAAAGTTTCCCTTATTTCTTTGTCCAACGATTCGACCTCTCCTTCCTTAATTTCAAATATCTCCTTTATCGGTTTTCATATATTGCTCCCACTTGTTTCTATTGAAAATAGGCTCACTAGGAATCTATACATATAAATTATTCCTCATAATTCACTTTGTACAATTTTAACCGATTTTTCCAAGACAGAACAGGGAACCACGGAGTCAATTAGAACCAGTCTCACTAAAATTAAAATATCTCAGAATATAAAATTTCTTTTCCTTCTCTGTTTCTTCCATATCAAAATAGACACAGTAAGTTTTAATTCAATATCTTATTCACTTTATAATTCCCTTTGTCCTATTTTTCGTGATTTTTCAAAGACACGTCACTGTTTCTAACCGGAACTGTTTTATTACAAAATATGGTTACTACTACGAATATAAGCACTCCCGAGTGATCACGGATGCCGGTTTCTGGTTTTCTTTCGTATTTCGACCGAATCACAAAACATATCATACAAACTTTCAGAGAGATGTGAGATTACACTCCATTTCAAACATGTTTTTGGAAGGTACGAGATTACACACCTTGATTACGAGTTGTGCTTTCTACCGATTTCAACACCTATAATGATGGTTGATGGAATGTTAGTCTCAACTTTGATAATCGTAACTAGAAACACTTTATTAGGCTAACTCCACTTACCACGAATGTGATCTCCCTCAATGCACCAAGATTCGATCCTACCCTTTGGCTACTGAAATCCCATCCCCACTTGCTTGACGAGTCGACGACAACGATTTGGTTAATACAAATCACTTGTGCTCTTTCACCTTGTTGAAAGTCCTAAGCCCAACGATGGCCATATCACAGAAAATAAAGTAACTCAAACCCAACGAGGGAGAGAAAGAAGAACACACAATTATTAATGAAGAACTCGAATGAAACAAAGTTATTGATAAAGAAAGAACTAATACTTACCGATTGTATTTATGGTTACGGGCAAATTAAATGTGATAGATTCAGCCTTCCCACTTAGAACACGATTGATCAAAGGAGTGAGTGTTAATACGGATGAGAAGAACGATAAAGAAGAAATGAAGTGTTCGGTTATAGAGGAAAATGAACAATGATATTTGGCTATGGAGGATATGGGTTTGAGAAGAAGAAGAAAGGGTTGGAAATTTTGTAAAAAGGAAAAGAAGATACAAAGGAGTGTTTATAAGAATTCGATTTTCCAAGGAAAACGAGTGAAACAATATGGTCTCCAAGGCTTAGGTACTTTCGGCGACAAGGAAGAAAAGAAGAAACAAGAATGCACACAAAGGCTTGAAAATTCGGCTAAGAGAAAGGTATTTTGGAGAAAATGACACACTCTTGATGCTAAAGGAATTTGACCAAAACAAACACTAAAACTTTACCAAAACACCAAGCAAAATTCGGCTATCCCCGTTAACACACAAAACTGTCCACATACATGACTAAAATGGTCAAAATTAGCCACCCACACTTTCCATAACATTTTCCTTGAAAAAGGCCACTTGTTCCCCTTACTTTCCCCTTTTTCTTGATTTCTTTCCTCACCTTCATTCTTTCCTATTCTCCTTAGCCATCTTGCCAAAAATAAAAATTCCACCTTGCCATATTTACATGCTTGGCCGACACTTAAGGAAAGAGTGCAAAAATAATAGTCAAAATTTGCACACAATGTGATTTGAACCTCTTCCCTCAAGATACTTCATGTGGCGCCATAACCTATTTACCATATGCTCACTTATGCTAGCTATTTACTCATTATTTCCATATGCTTTAAGGTCACTTACTATCTCTCCTTAATAGGCTTAAACACAAAATTTTACTAAGTCCCAACTTGAACCTGGAACTTCATAGAAACCTCGTAACTTTCCAAAATTACTTTCTTAATAAGTCTAACTTGAATTAATGCCATTCTCTTGTTCTCAAAATTTTAAACACTCCTATGCCAAAGGCCCAATGGGCCCAATCCTACTAGGCCCAATTTCAGGATGTTACAGTTTTTGTTTTGAAATAAAAAATATTGTCATTAAAACGACGTCGTTTTTGTTTTGAAATAAAAAACATTTTGTGGCGTTTTTGTTAGAAACGCCGCTATAAGTCAATCTCTACCGGCGTTTTCGAATAAAACGCCGCTAATTTTTTCCAATTTTTATATTGTAATTAAAATGACGTCTTTTCTGTTTCGAAATAAAAAATATTTTGTGGCGTTTTTTTTAACAAACAACGCTATAAGTTAATCTTTAGCGTTTATGTAAAAAATGCCGCTAATTTTTTCAATTTTATATTGTTATAAAAAGCAGCGTCGTTTTGTTTTGAAATAAAAATATTTTGTATGCGTTTTATTAGAAACGCCGCTAAAGATTGAGTTATAGTGGCGTTTTTTTAACAAACGCCGCTATAAGTCATCCATCCGCTAATTTTTTTCTAATTTTTATATTGTAATTAAAACGACGTCGTTTTTGCTTTGAAATAAAAAAAATTTGTGACGTTTTTGTTAGAAACACCGCTATAAGTCAATCTTTAGCTGCGTTTCTCAATAAAACGCAGCTAATTTTTTTCAATTTTTATATTATAATTAAAACGATGTCGTTTCTGTTTTGAAATAAAAATATTTTGTGGCATTTTTTTAACAAACGGCACTATAAGTCAATCCTTAGCGGTGTTTTTTTAACAAAAGCGCTAATTTTTCTAATTTTATATTGTTATAAAAGCGATGTCGTTTTTGTTTTGAAATAAAATATTTTGTGGCGTTTTCTTAGAAACGCGCTATAAGTCAATCTTTAGCGGTTTCTAAAAAAACACCGCTAATTTTTCTAATTTTATATTGTAATTAAAAGCAGCGTCGTTTCTGTTTTGAAATAAAAAATATTTTGTGGCGTTTTTTTAACAAACGCTGCTATAAGTTAATCTTTAACAAAAACGCCGCTAATTTTTTTCAATTTTTATATTGTTATTAAAACGACGTCATTTTTGTTTTGAAATAAAAATTATTTTGTGGCCTTTTTTTAGAAACGCCACTATTGATTACTTTTAGCAGCGTTTTTTAAAAAAACACCGCTATAGCCCAATCTTTTGTGGCGTTTTCTTGTTAGCGCCGCTAAAGTCTAAATTTTGCGGCGTTTTAAATAAAAATGCCATTAAAAACGCTACTATAAGTCAGTTTTGCTGTAGTGAAAGATATTTGTAATTTCTATTTTGTGCTTTGCAAAGATTCTTAATATTTATTGTTCATTTTTCTTTGATATTGTGTTATTGCTTTCTTTTCTTCTTTTGCTTGCTTGATTGCTTCCTCCACCACAGTTGAGCTTCTTGTATTCATTTGAACCTTGTAAGTTCTTTGGAAATTAAATTCTTTGATCTTGTTTTACTGTTATTGAAATTAGTATTGGAGAAATTTGACCCTTTTATTATGATTTGAAGATATGTAACACTTTAATATCTTGCAGTAATGACTCATCTGCCTTTAATAGTACAGAGTGAGAGGCGTAAAAGAATTGGTCTTGCATTGACAATATGGTTGCAAATGTGTACAATTGCGAGTTGGTTCTTAGTTACATTGGGTGCCATCCATAGCCTACATACTTATAGACCAAGGTTTAGATCATATATTTTAGATTTTTATGCAAAACTAGATTATGTGAAAAGATTTGTATATGCTAGTGATGACACTACAAAGAAAGCAGACTTTTAGCGGCGTTTTTTGGGCATTTAGCGGCGTTTATAAGCATACAAAAGTATTTATGCTTTTCCAAGCGCCTAAAAAACGCCGCTAATACTATCACGAAATTTTTATGGCGTTTATCTTAAAACGCCGCTAAAGATCCCGACTTTTAGCGGCGTTTGTAATCAAAGTGTGCTTAAAAACCATGGTCTTTAATGGTAACTTTTTAAAAAACGCTAAAACCATGGCCTTTAGCGGTGCTTTTGCCAAAAAACGCCGCTCAAGTAAGGCCTTTAGCGGCTGCTACCAAAAACGCCGCTAAAAGTCGGGGACTTTAGCGGCTTTCCAAAAAACGTTAAAAGTAAGGGCCTTTAGCGCTTTCCCAAAAACGCCGCTAAAAAGTCGGGGGCTTTCATGGCGCTTCCTAAAAAACGCATAAAAATTTCTTGAGATTTAGCGGTAGCTTTTGTACAAACGCCGCTAATTTGTCTGATTTAAAAAATAAATTTTTTCAATATTATACCCTCCTACACTAAAACCAACCAATAACGATGATATAATTCCAACATAAAACATCAAATTTAGCATAAAATCACACCAAATACATTAATTCTAAATGATACTTAAAATTTAATAAATTAAATGAATGATAATGAAAATATTGTAACAATAATGTTAAATGTAATAATGTCAAAACTTCTTACAATGAAAAACTAAATGTCTAAGATAGCGGTTTATGCATCTTTGAAACATCTGCATCATATCTTGAAGTGGTCTTTGGAGCTTTTCGTATTTTACATTACGCTCGCTAGCATCGATCTTGCCTCTGCCTCCCTCGCACTACACGCCTCTCTCATCTTCTTGTTGCCTCCCTTGCTTGTCTTGCTTCGCATCCGCTTTAAGTTATTCTTGGAGTTCTTCATATTTTCTTTGAACATCGCAATTTCTTGCCTCTGCTCAACCGTGCTCTCTTGCATCTGAGCTATCTCGATTTTGTAGCCTCGAACTTGACGAGATTGACCCGGAAGGCATGTATTCTTGGGGCGGATCAAAATATTGGGTCGGGGTAACACGGATCCTTTAAATCGAACCCGACCATACCTTTCAAGACGAAAAACATCGGTGATAATTCTATTAAAATATACTAAAGATTAGCGAACTATCGATCAAGCAATGAACCTTCGGGACCCAAAACATCTGTAATAATTCATTATCAATCTCCTCAAGATTAACATAACTATCGATCAAGCGGTAGATTCATACTCGGCCTTCTTCTCCTTTAGTTTATCCTAATAAATCAACAAAAGAGTTAGAAACGAAATATATAAATAAGAAAGAATGCAACATAATTGAACATCATAAATTTAAAACTATAAGCGATGAATTAAACTATTATAATTAAGCGGTAGAAATATTTATAAAATAAAATTTTATTCAAGTAAATATACCAAAATTTCTGCAGACTTGGATGTCATGGAGATCCATCCTTCTTTCTATGCGTAATGTCAAAAAGTGAACGCGTCCAACTTTTTGACCATCAAGTTTCCTACATTTTAGCGAAAAATATAATTTAATAGTATAAAGTAATTAATATTTGATGTAATTAATAAATTATAATACCTTGGCGTCACTACACAAGCAAAACTTCTAGAACACCGCGTAATGCGTGAATTTTTGTTTTTGTCTGCTGCTTATTCCAACTCGCTCACGGTCCTACATAATGCAATTTGAATTATATATATAGTAAATACTATAAACCAAATAATTTATACGATTTTAGATGTACGTAATACCTCTCCTTTTTTTGAATTCCAAAATCTAACTTGATCTTCCCATTGGTACCTCAACATTCCGGTGGAACATTTCTTAATTTTTAAATCGAGGCTTATGTCTTTCTTAAAATATTATTTTTGAGCGTGCTTTTATTGTCTCTCCATTTTTACCCAATGTCTTCTTAACATAGTCATCGAGACCTCTAAATTAAATCTAGCTTTGAAAAAAAAGTATAAAAGTTAATAAAATGAAAATTAAATTAAAGTATTATAAATTACATTCACATTTTATTACCTTAATATTTTCGAGAGCTCGATTTTGTTGGCATCGGGCATGTGATGCCATGATTCAGTAGTTAATGGGCAACATATTGGGATTTCATGCTAAAATGCCCAAATAGCCTCCTAACAATCGAGCTCAGATCCAACAGTGACCATCATTGTTTCTCCTTACTTTAACACGATCGTTAGGCTCTAAGTTGTATAAATCTTTAAGTAAGGTACGTCCCCGACCTCTGCAGGCGTCCCACCGACTTCAATTTGAAAAATGATATATTATTATATTAAAATTGAAAAACTGAATCAATAATAAAATTCAACATGCATGTAAAATAAACTTAACATTACTTTCAAATTCTCCGGGCTCGTCATCTATGTCCGTGAGTAGAAGATCCAACAACCTGTTTGATGTTCACTACTATTAGCTTCTTACGGATTTAGAGTTTGCGGACAATATTTAAATCTCGTAATCGTCTTCTAGGCATTTTTCCGCAATACACATGAAAATTATATAACATGACCAACATGAAAATTATAATATTACATATAAATAATAAATCGTTAAATCTTACTACGTCATATTTAAGTAAATATCTTCGTCCACATCCCGCGAACCCATTGAAATTGTTGACTAGTACTAGGGATATTTTCGATTAAGTCTTGTTCGGAAAAGGCAAAGTTTCGATCTTTCGACTATGTCATCTCTACTTCCACCGCCAATGTCGAAGAAGTCTCTAGGGTGTTTCAAGTATAACGTACCAACCCTCATCGGTTGGATCTTCCGAGTAAAAACTTGTTTAACTTGAGAAGAAAAACATACTACTCATCCATCGGTTGTTCTCGGTGTGAATTAATCGAGAGAAATTCACCATTGTAAAGCCATATTGATCGTTTTTAATTAGCGAGCCGTATTCACATCAGCCCAATCACCTCGAAATAGGACAACTTTACATTGCCGTAATAATCCAACTCAATGATGTCGATAATAAGTCCGTAATATTCCAAATTCCCCTCGACCGGATTCTTGTCTCTAGCACTAGCATAACTTGTAATCGAAGAATTAACAACAATTACGCAATTTTGGGTTCTCCTCAATCTCTCGCGATACCTTGTATGAAATCAGATCCGTTGATGAGGAAGCCACTATATCTTTAACTATTCTATTTGGACCTTGTGAAAGCCATTTAACGTCGTCATTTACTTCATTCGACTCCAAACCTATTGAGTCAAAAGTAAATCGAGTAATTATGAATGTTATGAGAAAATATTATATATTACTTGTCAATGAAAATTTAAATTGCATACCATTTGGCTTAACCATTCATGGAATGATTCTGCGAACAACTTATTAATTTCTCGTCGATTTAATCTTCGAGATCGTGAACGAGCTCTCAATATTTATTTGTACTCACTACGGTAAAAAAGGTTTTACTTTGTTAGAGGACAAACAAATCATAATTGATGAGTATTTATCAAATTGTAGAATGTACTTCCAAAATGGTTCCATTGAATCGTGATGAAAAAGAACGTATCGATGTGCTTGGACCCACGATCTATCGTCTAATTACGTAATTTCGACTGCCGATCGGTTCTCGAAACTTTGAAATAAATAAGTTTCAGCCAAATTATGATCTGTGAGCCCAACATTTCTACTTGGTCATTCATTCTTGTTTCAACATCTTCCAAATACCTCGAGCGGAAAGTCATACATTCCTCGCCAAGTATCCTCGGCAATTGATCCTTAGGATAACTTATTGTGGCGATATGACTTCAATTTGGAAAAGAACCTAAACACGATATACAACATTATCAAAAGTTGGAAATAAAGGCATTTAGCTAAATGAATGAATATTTTGCAAATAAAGTAAGACCTTTCAATGGGATACATCCATCGATAGAAAATGGGTCCACCAAGAAGTGCTTCACGCGGGAGATGAATTAACAAGTGCACCATGATAGTGAAGAAGGAAGGCGGGAATATCTTCTCCAGATTGCATAAAGTTAATGCGGCTCGATCTTGTAGTCTTTCAAGTTCTTGAACACTTTACCACAAATGCCTTTCATTATATTTGATAGTTCAATTCTTGGAGTCACCTTTTTCGACATACAACACCGCATAGCAGCGGCGATGAAGTCTTGCATCAATATGTGATAGTCATACGATTTTAAGCCATATAATCTTGATCCTTAAGACTCACACATCGCGATATATTTGATGCATACGCATCCGAGACCTTTATATCCTTCAACCGTCTGAACACTTCTTTCTCCGTCTTGGCATTGAAAAATAGCGGTGACAATCGATATTTCATATTCGGAAGTGCTGGGGATGAAGCTCATTTGAATTCCATGTGGACTAAATCAAGCCGACTCGAAGATTATCTTTCGATTTTCCATAGACATTCAAAATAGTCCCAATGATGTTCTCGCAGACATTTTTCTCTATGTGCATGACATCTAGGTTATGGCGTAAATCGATGCTCCCAATAAGGCAACTCAAAAAAATACTTCTTTTTTCCACAAGTCCGCCTCATTAGGATCATCCTCTTCATCGATTCATCATCAAATTCATCCCTAGATCTTCTATTTCTATGCGGGTTTGCGGTTGATTCATCTTCCATAAATGAAATTCATATCTTTCAACATTACCAATATTTGGATCCACCGATTTTGAAGGGCTGATCCGAACTCTTGATTACCATCAAACTGAGCACTCTGAAATCTAAATGTATGATTTTTCGGTAACCACCGACGATGCCCCATGTAAGAAAACTTTTTCCCATTATATAACCATTGCGAACATGTCTGCGCAATACAACACGGACAAGCATAACGTCCCTTAGTACTCCAACCAGATAAATTAGCATAAGCCAGAAAGTCGTTAATAGTCTACATTAATACCGCACGTAAATTAAAGTTCTCTTTTCTCATTGCATCAAATGTCTGAACACCAGCCCATAGTTGTTTTAACTCGTCAACAAGTGGCTGCAAATAGATGTCAATATCATTCCCCGGCCCTTTCTCTTCAGGTATAATCATAGACAAGATAAAAGAAGATTGTTTCATGCAAACCCATGGAGGCAAATTGTAGGAACAAGCACCACGAATAGCCAATCTTTGTCGTTGTGCTCATAAGTTTGTAAGGTTAAATCCATCGAATGCTAGCCCAAGCCTCACACTCCGAGGATCGTTTGCAAAGCTTGGAAATTTAGAGTCAAAACATTTCCAAGCTAAAGAATCTGCAGGATGCCTTAACAACCCATCATCGGTTCGTCCATCACGGTGCCACGTTATTGATTCGGCTATCTTCGACGACATGAAAAGCCGTTGAAGCCTCGGTATAAGGGGAAAATACCGCAAAATCTTAACTGGCTACTTCTTTGACTGTGTACCGTGTTCATCTTCGTTACCATCCTCTGTATTTCTATTAATCTAACGGGATTGGCCGCATACATGACAACACTGTTGGTTTATGCGGTCGCCCCAATACAACATGCAGTCATTTGGGCAACTGTGAATTTTGTTGTATCCAAGGCCCAAATCCTTTATCAATTTCTTCATGTCTTTGGAAGATCGAGGATTTTTGCAAGCGGGAACATTTCTTGCGAAACTCTATGACATTGTCAGCGAGTTTCTAGTCCACCCCAGGACATTTTAAGTGAAAAAAGCGAATCTGAGAATGACAATTTGGAAAATTTTGATCCTTCATACAGTTCTTCATTCATTTCACCAAGTAACGTGTAGAACCTCATGGCGTCTTCATTTGGTCATTCATCTGGTACACTTCTTTCCCCTTGGTGAAAGTATTTCCTCCAAAATTATGCTCATCGATTGCACCCAATTCGTGGAAATGACCCGAAACTATCACTGCGCATATTAAAAGCATCCCGCAACATGTTTTCCATGTTATTGTCACTAACATTCTGATTGAAAGAACTATGAGGATACGCCGGATTCATCGATGAAGATACTCCACTAGATGTAGACTCGCCATGAAAAAACTATATTTTGTACCCCAGGACAAAGCCATCAACAACTAGATGTTCGTAAACCACTTCACGATAATGCCAGTTAATATTGCAACACTTCTTACACGGGCAAAGAATCATATTCTCTTGGCTTGCATTTTGAAATGCAAAATTCAGAAAAGTTTCTACTCCATTTCGATAGCTGTTGCTTACCCTTGACAATTTCATCCAACTCCTATCCATTTCGTAGTTATTGAAGTCTAAAGTTAACAATTAATTATACGGCTAAATTATTAATTAATAATTTATGTAAATAATGCTATGGAATTTGATCTTAAAATTAGGTAAGTTATGTATTCTATAAGATCCATCATACGTGGCATTGTTACACCTAGGGAGGATCCGTTATATCGGCAGGTGAGATATAAGGCAACCCGTCGAGTTTCCACCTATATACTTTGAATCTTTTCTTAAAATTATACAAGTGTTATGTAAGTTATAAAGTTTGATCTTAAGGAAAATTACATGAGTTATGAAATCTAATCGTCAACTTATGTAATTTATGAAATTTGATCTTAGGATTAGGTAAGTTATTTATTCTTTAAGATCCATCACGTGGCATTATTACACCTAGGGAGGATCCATTATATCGTGATGAGATATAAGGCAACCGTCGAGTTTCAAACCTATATACTTTGAATCTTTTTCTTAAAATTATACAAGTGTTATGTAAGTTATGAAGTTTGATCTTAAGGAAAATTACATAAGTTATGAAATTTAATAAATCAACTTATGTAATTTATGAAATTTGATCTTAGAATTAGGTAAGTTATGTATTCTTTAAGATCCATCATCGTGGCATTGTTACACGTAGGGAGGATCCATTATATCTGACAGTGAGATATAAGGCAACCCGTCAGGTTTCCAGCCTATATACTTTGAATCTTTTTCTTAAAATTATACAAGTATTATGTAAGTTATGAAGATTGATATTAACTTAAAATTAGGGGTTAAGTGTTATAGGTTAGGGGTTAAGGGTTAAGGGTTAGGGGTTAGGGGTTAGGGTTTAAGGGTTTATGTGTTTAAGGTTTAAGGGTTTATGTGTTTAAGGTTTAGGGTTTAGGGTTTGAGGTTTGGGATTTAGGGTTTAAAGTTTAAGGGTTTATGTGTTTAGGGTTTAAGGTTTGGAGTTTAGGGTTTGAGATTTAGGGTTTAGGGTTTAAGGGTTTAAAGATTTAGGATTTAGGGTTTTAAGGGTTAGGGGTTTAAGATTTAAAGGTTTAAGGGTTTAGAGTTTAGGGCTTAGGGGTTAGAGTTTATGGTTTTAAGGTTTTAGGGTTTCAAAGGTTTTGAGTTTAAAGGTTTAATAGATGTTATATTATTTCAATATTTAATTTGGTATTTCGTTTAGATCCATCATACGTGGCATTGTTACACTAGGGAGGATCCGTTATATCGATGAGGTGAGATATAAGGCAACCGTCAGGTTTCAACCTATATACTTTGAATCTTTTTCTTAAAATTATACAAGTATTATGTAAGTTATGAAGTTTGATATTAACTTAAAATTAGGGTTAGGGGTTTGGGTTTAGGTTTAGGGTTTAGAGGTTTAAGGTTTAAAGGTTTATGTATCTAGGGTTTAGGGTTTAGGGCTTAAGGTTTAGGGTTTAAGGTTTAGGGTTTAAGGGTTTATGTATTTAGGGTTTAAGGTGTAGGGTTTGGGGTTTAGGGTTTAAGGTTTAAGAGTTTAAGGATTTAGGGTTTAGGGTTTAAAGGTTTACGTGTTTAGAGTTTAGGGTTTTAAAGGTTAGGTGTTTAAAGTTTAAGGTTTTAGAGGTTAAGGGTTTAAGGTTTATGGTTTAGGGTTTAAGAGTTTAGGGATTTAAGGTTTAGGGTTTAAGGGTTTTAAGCATTAGGAGTTTAAGATTTAAAGGTTTAAGGGTTTAGAGTTTAGGGCTTAGGGGTCAAAGTTTATGGTTTTAAGGTTTTAGGGTTTCAAAGGTTTCGAGTTTAGGGATTTAATAGATGTTATATTATTTCGATATTTAATTTGGTATTTCGTTTAGATCCATTATCGTGGCATTGTTACACCTAAGGAGGATCCGTTTATGTCGACGATGAAGATATAAGGCAACCCGTCAAGTTTCGACCTATATACTTTGAATCTTTTCTTAAAATTATACAAGTATTATGTAAGTTATGAAGTTTGATATTAACTTAAAATTAGGGGTTAGGGGTTAGGGTTTAGGTTTAGGGTTTAGGCATTTAGGGTTTAAATGTTTATGTGTTTAAGGTTTAGGGTTTGAGGTTTGGGGTTTAGGGTTTTGGGTTTAAGGTTTAAGGGTTTAGGGATTTAGGGTTTAAGGTTTTAAGGATTAATGGTTTATGGTTTAGGGTTTAGGGTTTAGGGTTTAAGGTTAGGGTTTAGGGTTTAAGGTTTGGGGTTTGTGGTTTAGGGTTTAAGATTTGAGATTTAGGGTTTAAGGTTTAAGAGTTTAGGGATTTAGGATTTAGGGTTTAAGGGTTTTAGGGGTTTAAGTTTTAGGGTTTTAAATTTTAAGAAAAGCTTTATGTAATTACGTTTAATTAGTTTTTGTATTGACTTATTGGTTGTTTAATTCAAGATTTGTAATTTAAGTAGCTTTGTCATGTTATATTTAATTAACTGGACATCGTTTAATTTATTATTTGATGTTATATATATTCATTCCATTCATCATAGTGTAATTGATTATATTATGTTATGATGGATTCATTATAGATATGATGAAAGTAACCTCAAATGCTTTGGAAAGTTGCAACAAACATCTCAATTTCCAGGAACAAACATCTCAATTATAGATATGATGAAAGTAACCAAGCAAAACCTAGATTGGAAACTAACCTCAAATGCTTTGGAAAGTTGCAACAAAGACTCCGACAACCTTAGGACCTTAGAACCGTGATGATGAAAGTAGTGAAATTAGTAGCCTTAAGCAGAAGGACAATGAGAATCCTGCAAAAGAGGATAAAATTATGAATGCTACTGACTTTGGGAAAAAGGGCAGATTTTGAGGGAGGACAAATATTCCAGCATAAACTTACGGTGCTTGTGCAGGAACTTCTTGGGCAAATTTGGTGGAGATGTTCTTGCTCGACACTCGAAAATTTTGGAAACACTTTACTGAATTCCTTCATGAGAACAATCAAATCGATAAGAAAATATTATCAAACCTTCAACCATAAGAATCAGCATAAGAAAATATTAAAATCAAGTTCAACCATAAGTTATCATAATTGAAATTGAGCATAAGAATCAGCATTTAAACATCAATTTACAGCATTTAAACACCTAAACTTACAACACTTTAACATCCCAATTAACAACATTATACATCTCAATTATAGCAATAAACATCTCAATTTTCAGGAACTAAACAATACAATTTGCAGTACTTAAAACACTTTAATTTACAACATGTAAACACTTAAACTTGCAGCACTTTAACACTTCAATTCATAGCATTTAAATACTTCAATTTGCAACACATTAACACTTCAATTTGCAGCACTTAAACACTTCAATTTGCAGCAACACAACACTTTAACTTACATTCTAACTTAAAATCAAGTTCAACCATAAGTTATCATAATTGAAATTGAGCATAAGAATCAACATTTAAACATCAATTTACTGACATTTAAACACCTAAACTTACAACAATTTAACATCCCAATTAACAACAATTATACACCTCAATTATAGCAATAAACATCTCAATTTCTAGGAACTAAACAATACAATTTGCATACTTAAACCACTTCAATTTACAACATGTAAACACTTAAATTTGCAAGACTTTAACACTTCAATTCCGACATTTAAATACTTCAATTTGCAACACATTAACACTTCAATTTGCAGCACTTAAACAAAATACCAAACATTAGACATGTTTCAACCCAACACTAACCTCTCGAGTTCAAGTACTATAGCTTTTACTATTTTTCTTCCTTGTTAAAGACATGGAATTGGGCAACATCGGTTTTCTTATCTTGTGGTGGTCAAATATTAAACTCCGATCATGTTATTTATCATGCATGGGCTTTTCATAGTTCACATTAACATTAAGATCGTATGAGATTTTAATTGATAATTGAAGCTCAAGGAAGACAAAGTGGGGTACCAAAAGCTAAAGTTGTCATTGAATCTTGGCGAAATGCCTATATAAATTCCACACTTTGTTTCAAACCAAATGCATATTTTTAGATTCATTTTATTTGATAATTTTTTCCGATCGGTTTTTGCCATCCAACGCGCTTTTGGTAGTCGTAAAGATGATAAAAAGGAGGCGGTGAGTGAACATATCGATCTTTTTAAATAAAAAGATAAAATGCAACCGACTTTTGTTAAACAACATAGTAAAGCGAAACATAAAATCCCAACATCAACACCTTAAAAAATTCAACACATCATGTTCTTAAAACACAAAAAAAAAAAACAGAAACCAATTTATCTAAACCAGAAACCAGAAACAAAAAAAAACATACTCTCATCCCTTGAATCAATAGTTTGAAATACCAAACAAAAAAGGTTAAAGTAAAATACCTCTACGAACCCAAGTTTCCAGCGGCGGCGGTGGGGAGAAGATGACGACGCGGACTGAAGGCTAGCGTGGGCTGGATAAGTTGATTGCGGCACAAAGAGGTTAAGGGGCTACGAACCCTAGGGTTAAACGTTTTATTTTGAAATGGCGGAGAGAAGAGTCGAATTTGATTTCGGAAGGTGGGAAATTAGGGCAAAAATTTGCAGAACAAACTTGGGGAAATTGGGGGAAAAAATTTGGGAAGTTGGTGAAAATAATCGGGCAAATCTGAAAAGTGTTAAACGATTGATTTAAGTTGGACATTTTTGGCGTTTAACATAAGCGCCACTAACAATGTTGCTAAAGCTAAAAGCGTGTCGTTTACATACGATCGAAACATAATTCTTTGCGTTATTAGTAAAAAAGCCACTAAAAGCAATTTTAAAAATGGCGTCGTTTCAAGGTTCACCTTATTTGCGGCGTTTTATTTAAAAGCGCCACTATAACAAAGCTTAAAACGACATCGCTTTTGCACAAACCGAAACATATTTCTGACGTTTAACTTAAAAGCGCCACTAAAAGCACAGGTACAAACGTCATCGTTTTGCCTTAAAACATATTTTGGTTTTATACACCAAAGCGCTGGTAATTCCCAATCTTTAGTGGCATTTTCAGGTAAAAATGCCGTTAATACACAACAAACACAAGCAAAGCGACACCGTTTTGGCTAAAGTGGTGCGTTTTGGCAGCGTTTTTTTGTAAAAAATGCCACTAATGTTTTAATTATTTCTTAAATTCCATAAAACCATTAACCTCTTAATACTCAAATAAACCCTAAATACATATCGCTAAATGAACACCAAAACATTATCACCACATATATGCTAATCTCAATACCTCAATTTGGTCATTCCCTATAAAACAAGCCTAAAATACCATGTTCAACATTAACACTTCTTTTATACTCTAAACATTAACCAAATCACATGATCATTACATATACATATTTAATCATTTATGACATTAAACCAAAACACCCTTAATAACACAGTCACCGGCACGGTAGTTGGATCCAGAGCTACGGGATGTTACTTCTATTACCAGAGCTAATCACATTTAACTCTTAATAACAATTCATTCAATCATCGATTCTTATCATAATTCCATGCACATTACAGTATACAAACAAAATCGAAACTCAATTGAGCTTACAAAAGCTCTTAAGTTGACATGAGCATAAATAAGGACTAAACTGCAAACTTTTCAAAGTATAAGCATAGGTATCAATACCCAGGTCAAGTTTTGATACTAGGAAAACATCATTCGAGCATACACCAAAATTTCATTTTAAAGACCTTAGTTATCAACAACCAATATATCAAAAAATTTGGCATCTTTTCACATACAAACTTACGCATACTACATAAATAAATGGCCCTCAAAATGTAACTTTCATCTATACATTTCATGTCAACTAAACTACACACAACTTCAATATATTCTCAATCGTCTTTCAACCAATCATGCAATTAACCATTACTAAACGCCGCTAATTAAAAGTCATTTTCTTTGTAGTGGTATATTTTACAAGATTTGGATCAAATTAAAGTTCATATCCGCTTTTAGGATTTAACACATTTTGATATGTATTCTTTTAAAATAATAATTTATATTTATCTTTTTTATTATTCTAAAAATCTAAGATTAATTCCTAAATCCATAACCCTAACCCTAAAAATTATACCCGACCTAAATCATACACCCTTACACCCTAATTAAACTATAAACTATAAACTATAAACCATGCATAGTATCCTAAACCTAAACAATTGAAATAGTAACTCGTAGAACTTAAAAATTAAATTATAACTCCTAAACCTTAAACCATAAAACAATAACCCTAAAGATTAACGGCCCCAAACCATATTACTCCCATAACCATTAATACCTATTCCCCTAAACCCCAACACTTAAACCGTAATCCATAAACATGATCCAAAAACCCATGATCTATAAACCTTTAAATAAATAATAAATCATAAACCCTAAACAAAAAAACACTAAACCCTAAACTAATAAACTCTAAACCTTAAACTTAATTTAGAAACCCATAAACCCTAAAGCGTAAAACATAAACCATTAACCCACATTAATGAACATTATATCATAAACCCTAAAACTATAAACTATAGATATTAAACCTTAATTAAGTCCTAAATCATTAATCCTAAAATAAAATAATCTTTTTGCGTTTCTAAAAACGCCACTAAAGTTCAAAAAAATTTGCTCAAAATTTTGTGGCGTTCCACCAAAAGCGCCGCTAATGTTCAGACTTTTAGCGGCGTTTCCCTAAAAGCACCGCTAATGTTCAGACTTTTAGCAGCGTTTTCACAAAAGCACCTAATGTTGAGACTTTTAGTGGCGTTTCCCTAAAAGCGCCGCTAATGTTCAGACTTTTTAGCGGCGTTTCCTAAAAGCGCCGTAATGATCAAACTTTAGCGGCGTTTTCATAAAAGCAAGCTAATGTTCAGACTTTTAGCGGCGTTTCCATAAAGCGTCGCTAATGCTCGACTTTTAGTGGCATTTTACAAATAAACGCGCTATATGTCCTTTTCGGTGACGTTTTACCAATAAGCGCCGCTATTGATCTTTTTTGCGGCGTTTTCATTTAAGCGCCAATGATGTATAATATTTTGCGTTTTCTTTAAAGCGCCACTAAAAACGCCACTAAAAGTACATTTTGGTGTCGTGTGAGACTGTATTGAACAAGTTAGGGTGAATATAGTTACCTTTTTAAACTATGTGAGATGCTACAAACTTTAAGGGATTGAAGTCGTCAAGGAACATGCTTGTTGATGAGCAAGTGGCAATGTTTTTACATATCATTTCTTATCACCTTAAAAATCAAGTTATCAAGCATCACTTTAATACATCCGGGGAAGCCGTTAGTAGATCATTTCACAATGTTTTAAATGATGTCATACGCTTACAGGATGTGTTATTTAAAAAGGCAGAGCCAGTTACAGCTAATTCTATAGACCCAATATGGAATGGTTCAAGGTATTGGAGTGAATTCCATATATAACTCGTACATAATTTAGTTGATTTAGATTTAAATATAGTATCCTAACCCGAGGTTTTATACATGTGATGTAGAATTGCTTAGGTGCTTTAGATGGAACCCACATTAAGATTAGGGTTCCAATAGTTGATAAACCTAGATATCGAACGTGAAAAGGTGACATAGCAACAAATATGTTTGGTGTTTGTACACCTGATATGCATTTTGTTTATACTATTCTTGGTTGGGAAGGTTTTGTTGCTGATGGATGGGTTCTTCGAGATGCCATTAATAGGAGACATGGAATAAAAGTTCCTCATGGTAAAGTGCAAAATTAGAAGAATTTGAATTAATTTTTAAGATCATACTTTTTTGAGAAATTAACCATGATAAATAGTTTTTTTATAGGTTGTTATTATCTAATTGATGTTGGATACACAAACTGTGAGGGATTTCTTGCGCCTTTTAGAGGATAAAGATATCATTTGAATGAGTGGCACCAGGGTTACCAGCCAAGTACTCCAGAAGAATTTTTCAATATGAAACATGCTTCAACGAGTAATGTTATTGAAGGATGCTTTAGTTTATTAAAACTTAGATGGGGAATACTTAGGAGTCCATCATTCTATCCTGTGAGAGTGCACAATAGAATCATTATTACATGTTGTTTGCTCCATAATTTTATTCGAACCTATATGAGTCTTGGTTCTATTGAAGTGGAGTTGGGAGAAGGATTACCTCGTAATGTGATAGATGATGATGAACTGAATATCGTAAATATTCATCCATCAGATGCATGGGCTACTTGAAGGATGGAACTAGCCAATCAAATGTTCGATGAATGGCAAGCATCTAGAAATTAGTTAGGTTTAGGGTAAAAATAGTAAACGTTAATTTGTTTATGTTATTTTATGTATCTAGTTTATGATACTTTGGTGGGGTTTGAATTGTTTTTTGTATTGTACTAGACTTGTTGAATTATACTTTATTTTCTTTTGATTCATCATGTGTTATAATTTTATAAAGTGTTTACCTTTTGATTCATAATATTGAACTTATTTTTAATTTGCATTTTTTCTTAAGATAGTCAAGTTTTTCACAGTCAAGTGTTTCTTCCTAAAATTCTTGAAGAACCAAAAGGAAATGGGTTCCAGAAGAAGATGCTGCATTGGTTGCCTGTATGGTCGACTTGCACAATGTTGAAACCTTTAATGCAGATACATGATTCAAAGTTGGTTATTTAAATGAGCTGGAAAAAAATGTTAGAAAATGTTTTACCCCATGCTATGTTGAAGGCTAAACCTAATCTTGAATCGAGGATTAGGACATTGAAAAGGAATTGGGCAATCGTTTATGACATGCTTAGTGGAAAAAACAATAGCGGCTTTGGTTGGGACGAGCATAGGCAGCTTGTTGTTGTTGAAGATACTGTGTGGAACTCATATATAAATGTAAGAATTATTTCAAGTCTTTCTTATCTTGTTTTGACCAAACTTATATCTAATATGAATTTCTCATTTTTTATAGAGTCATAAAGAAGTTGGTCAATTCAAACATCGCACTTTCCCTTATTATGACCAACTTACTGCCATCTATACAAAAGATCAAGCCACTGGGAAAGATGCTCAAACAGCTGCTGATATTATTGAAGAAATTGGTGTTGAGGATGTAGATACTACAAATAGTCATGAAGAAAGAAACGATTTCCATGGATGCGAAGTTCATGTTTCTTTGGATGACATGGATCTTTCAGCTACACAACCACAACTACTTAGAAATCAAGGTGATTTCACATTTTCAAAGAAGAAAAAAAAATTTCTAATGCAAGCGATACTATTTCTTCTACTTCATATACTGATGTTGCCACTTTATTGGCAGAGAACATCCGGACCGTTGGCCTTGAAATCAGTAAGAGTATTGCCTCTAAAGTGCTAATTCAACAAAAGTCAGAAATGACCATTCAAGAAAGTGCTCTAAAATTATATCCAACCTTATGTGAAGTAGAAGGTTTAATTGAGGATGAGCGCAATCGCGCGTTGAGCAAAGTTCAGGCCATCCAACGCAAATGCTCATTTTCTTTAGTTTACCTTTTTCTGTGCGATTGGAATGGGTCAGAAGATTTTTTGCTGACCATTAAAAATCATGGTTGTATTGTGTGTCATATTTGGATGATATAATGACATGATAGAATGTCATTACAATGTTGTAACTTTTGATGTTATAGAAGTTAATATATGGATTATGACATATAACCTAATGAAATCATGTAACTTTTGTTAATATATGAATATTATGTTTGGATATGAAATATAATTCTCAAGCTATTTATTACTTCTAATATTTTGTTTTTATTGTAGAATAATTAAATTATTTGTTTCACTAATAATATTTTAGCACATTAAATATGTATTACAGTTTAAAAATAATAAAGTAGATTATATATTATTTTTATGGTATTATATATTATGATTTTTAATTCATATAATAATTATATTAAGAATGTTATTAAATTATGTATTATTTTATTAAAGTATATTTAATAATAATTATGTTAAAATATGATTAAATTATTTTATTATTTTTAATAAAATATATTTAACAATAATTTTATTAAAATTTAATAACAATAACAATAATCATCAACCTAAAAAATTTTGCTAAGGGTATTTTGGTCATTTAAGCCTTTTTCCTTATTGATCGTGTCAAGCGATTGAGTTTTAATATTTATAAAGAATGATCGAACCTGTAGACTAACTATGACAACGATTGAGGCAAGTGCACCTATCGAACAATAGTATAGTTTAGGCAAGATTATTTTATCGAACCCAAAGGAACCTAAAAGTACTACTCTTGTAACACCCCAAACTCGGCCTAAGCGTTACAACGGATCGGCATGTCACATGAAAGGAATGTCTAAAAGCGTGCGTTCGTTAAAAAGCTCGTATTTTATAGTTGTTGTGAAAAATCGAGTTTAAGTAATTTTGAATAAGAAACGGTTTATTATCATTTTAGAAAAATCCCATATTGATAATTTAATAATAAGCAGTAACCAAATTGAAAGCTGAAAACAAATAAAATACCCAAGGCCTTATTACATAACAAAAACCCAAATAAAAATAAGTCCAAATAAAAGAAACGAATTTATGAGTAAACATATGTATGGCCTCCACGAGTCCACCTCAGCTCCCAAATCCGCGATCTAATGATTACCTGCAAAATTTAACTAAGGGGTGAGTCATCGAGACTCAGTGTGTAAATACCCATCCAACGGGTGTTACACCCTTACACAATTTCATATGAAAATATGCATGTCATGCAACCCAAAACCTAACCATCCGAAACTCCCGATTCTACCCCGTGTGCTACCAAACCACTGGTGGTGCCAAACCACTGGTGACCCAAAGTCACAATAACATATGTGGTACCAAACCACTGGTGGTGCCAAACCACTGGTGACCCAAAGTCACAAATAACATATATGGGGCCAACCCACTTTGTAGTACCAAACTACTGGTGACAATCCCTTTTAATGTAATATGTGGGGCCAACCCACTGTGGTACTAAGCCACTGGGACGAGTCACTAAAATATCCAATGTGGTGCCAAACCACTGGTGACCCAAAGTCACAAATATCACATGTGGTACCAAACCACTGGTGGTGCCAAACCACTGGTGACCCAAAGTCACAAATATCACATCTTCCCCCTCCTCTCATCATACCCATGCAATATGACATAATAATTCGTGTATGCAGTATGTCATGTATGCTAGACATATATCAAATATAAGTATAACATGAATTACCATCATAATCAGATAGACATAAAACAACATAATCATGCTAATCAACCTCTAAGGGTATAACCGTAATTTTACCTACCAAAGGCATTTCCGTAATTTACCTTTTAGGGGTATTTTGGTAATTTACCCACTAAGGGTATTTCAGTAATTTTGTACCTGGAATGGCCTTTCCGAAGGCCCAGTGTTGCCTCGAACGACTCAACTACCATTTTCGGTCTTTATCGGACTGTTGGGCCTAAAACTCGATTTCAGCCCATTCAAGCCCACACGCTCGTGTGGCCTACCGAACATAAATCTAGCCACGTATATAAGTTCCACCTAGTTTAGTTCACTATACACTACATCATCATACAATTTATTCTATTAGGCCCACGGGCCTATTGGGCCTACTTCAGCCCATCGCGGCCCAAGCAGCCCCAACCCACAAGAATACTACTGATGGCCTCAACTATCACGTCGAAGCCCTACATGTGCGCTCGCACGCTCGTGTGGCTACTATTACCGGGATTGACACTTCAGCATTTGTCGCTCTACTGACTAGAGTAGAGAGAGTTACACACCGATAAGAGTGCGGTGTTAAGCCGCTGCGACCACTCCCATGCCCAAACACCCACCAAGGTATGTTAACTCTCCTCTGGAATGCTCTTTATATAGCTAGCTCTTCACCTTCCTTCTTTGTATCTTACCGATGTGGGATCCCTCCGTTAGTAGAGTTTAAATCCAACTCAAACTGTTGCCACCCCAATTTAGCAAAATAAATACTCCCTTACTTGTCATGAGATTCGAACCCAGGCTCCCTTGCAACATAATCCACGCCACTAGCCACTTTACCAACCAGCTCCTTGTATCTTAAACCATGCGCAACTAAATATAACCCTATGGCCAAGGTCTAAATTCATTTAATAAAAATAATCTAAAATGAATGCAAACGCTACAACTAGAACCTTGGACCTCCTTCCTTCCTTGTGGCGTCACCCCCCTTGTCCTTAAGTGGTGTCACTTTACCACTACACTACACACTCCACTTGTGTCACTTTCCTCCACATTTTATTCTTAAGGCCAACCCGCCAACCTCCAGGTTTTTTTTTTTCACCTAAAACCAAAATTTTTCCTAAGGCCTAACTTAAACCCGGGACTTCGTAGAAGCCCCCTAACCTTCCAAACTCACTTATGTAATTGGTCCAACTTGCATTTAAGCCAATATCTTGTTCTCCAAAAAATTTAAACGCTACTACGCTCAGGGCCCATTGGGCTCAATTCTCCTAGGCCCAATTTCAGGATGTTACAAATACTCACTTTCTTTCTATTATTTAGCCTAAAATATAGAGTGATAGGTTTATTTTATCTAGTTTAATGACTACTGAGCTAAAGACAAAGACAAAAAGAACAAATTGGGAAATAACTCGAAGAAACTCAATTGATTACGACGATACCCTCAGGAAGAATCCACCTAGACTTCACTTGTTATCTAACTTTTAATTCATATGACTTCTTTACTTAGCTTGATCCGTGAGACTCCCTAACTTATATTAAACCCTCTCTCTAGGCGAATAACGTCTAACCTTAGGTTAATTAGTGGAAATCTCGTTCTCTTATAATAACCCCATAAGGAAGCAGTAAATCAATCAATGGACTCCCATATTAGGTTTCACCCTAATCTGGCAAAATCTCGTCACCCTATCTCTAGGCGTGCGATCAACTCCACTTAATTATGCTAGATCTACTCTTAGGTAGGGTCTATTCCTTCTCTACTGAGCACATCAGATTAAATTAAGCTACATAATTAAGAACAAACTAAGTACTTTATCATACAATTTAGAAATCAAATAACAAAATCCATCATAGGTTTCATCCCCTTGGTATCTGAAGGGTTTAGTTCATAACGAATAAGAAAACATCTCAAGAGAAAAGATAAAACAAAACATAAGAAATCCTAAAACCCCGAAGGAATTGAATAGGAGATCCTCTGTCTTGAGTAGAACTCGACTTCTTGAGATGGATCAACTGGCTATCTTGAGTAATATCATGAATAAAAGCTCTGGCAGAAAACTTCTGCCTAAAACTCCCTCTAGAACGACTACCTTGGGTTGTTTATATAGGTTCCTTAGATGCTTTACTTAGCTGCTAGGTACCTCCTTCAAGTAGAATTACTATTAAGGTGTTTAAGTAGACTTAGGAGTATGTTTCTTTGGCTTCAAGCATCCAAATTAAGTGAAATTGCTCTTTTAAAGTGGCAGGGCACGGCCATGGTACACGCCGTGTAAGTCATCTTGGTAGTGTTAAACTTTTGTCGATGAGGCACGACCATATAAATCGGGGTGGTAGTGTTCTAAATAAATGGCAAAATACGTAGTGTGGCTTGAAATGCAGGTAGTGTCGATTTCTTGGGTTGGCCCAATTTGGTCCGTTTTAAGCCCATTTCTCGTTCTTTTCATCCTTAGGTGCTTTCTTGAGTATAAGACATGAAAGAAAGGATTAAGAGCACCTTTTTACATAAATTAGGGATAAATCATTCGAAAGCATAC
This sequence comes from Gossypium rotundifolium, assembly GCA_025506655.1. Lineage (NCBI taxonomy): Eukaryota > Viridiplantae > Streptophyta > Magnoliopsida > Malvales > Malvaceae > Gossypium > Gossypium rotundifolium. The sequence continues at coordinate 15,678,882 of CP106734.1, read as the reverse complement.
TAAATGTGGGATTAAAATATGTTACTTTTACGATTTATCAAATACCCCCACACTTAAGCTTTTGCTTGTCCTCAAGCAAAATTCTCAACTTACAATTAAAATGAACTTTCCATAATTCTTAATTCCTATCGACAATGTCTCATCATAATTCATAGATAATTTATACATGGATAATTCAACTAAAAGAGTCCTAAAGATTCAATCATGATAAGTCATACCTTTGTAGTACGAAAACATTAGTGTCTCCCCTTATCTGAATAATTACCTTTAATTCAAAACCGACAAGGATTGACATCCTCACTAAAGGTTCACTCAAATCACTCAAAGTGTTTAAGGTTCAAAAATAAGCACTCATAAGTCGAACCTGAAAAGTTAATCCCATAGGCTTGCCTGAAAATCAAATCTCTACCACTATATATGAGATGATACATGTAACATCCTAAAATTTGAGTATTGATATGATGCATGTTTTGGTGCTTAACTTATGTACAATTAAAATTTTACATGTTTAGTATAGTCTTGAGAAGACTTGAGAACTATTCGAATTAGAATAAATTTTAGTAAGGAGTACTATTTTGAAGTGGATCAAGTGACTTTGAGGTTTAAGTAGATTTAAGTGTCAAAATCTAGCATAAGATGAGCTAGTAGCAAGGTGGTGTTGGCGCATGTATGTTTGCTTGAGGGGAGAGGTTCGAATCTCCTAGCATGCAATTTGAAAGTTTTTATTTTTGCTTCTCTTTAGCATGTGTCGGTCATGGATAAGGATTAGGATGAGTTGGATTAAATTTTTATGGCAAGAAGACCATGGGAAAAAGGCAAATGTTAACTTAAGGAAAAGAATCATATGAAAAAGGCATGTAGGGGGGATATAAGGCTTAAAACAAGGGGAGATGTTTTGGAAAGTTTGGGGTGACTAAAGTTTGACCATTTGACTAATGTACTTGGACGGTTTAAGGGGCTAGGGGAGATAGTCGAAATTTTGTTGGCAATTGGTATGGATTGGGTGTTGGTTTTAGTTACATTCTCATTTTAGCGTAGCAACATATCTCTCTCCAAAACTCTTCTCCCTAGCCGAATGTGTCTTGTGTAATAGGTAAAATTTTGCTTTGGTTTTGGTCATTTCTTTTAGACCAAATTGTTATCATCTTCCATACTCCCCCAAGCTCTTTTCCTCATTGTGCCTAAACCATACCATCTTGAAAGGTCATATTCTTTTTCTTCCTTTTGGCCGAATATACACCAACCCCAAGACCCTTTTCTTTGTTCATCTTTCATCCTTGGAAATCGAGACATAAACACTCTCTCTTTATTTTTTTCTTTCTCCTTTCTTTCTTCTTGTAAAGAACACTCAAACATCATTATTTTTCCAAAACCTTTCATCATGGCCGAATGTTGATGGTAAAATCTTTTGCCGAATTATTTTTCTTTTCTTTGATTATCCATAGCCGAATCTTCTCTTACACATAAGTATTCTTTACAATCTTTTCTTTTTCTTCTTTGAAGCTTTGGACAATAGTGTGATAGTGGAGGGCCGAAACTCAAGTGTTCGTAAACGTCGTAAATCGTTGGAATCGAATTAAGGTGCTAAGGTAAGGGATTATTAATGATTTTCATATTACTCGACATATGGATATAAATGGTTTATTAATCAATTTTGTTTTAGGGGACGTTATCGCTCGATTGTCATATTGTGGAATGAGGATATTTGTGGTAAGTTAATCTCACTTTTAAAACAGTTAGTCGAAATTTCGATAATTTATTAGTCGGACTAATGACCTTTTGTCAATAGAGACAATCAAAATAGGGACGAAAAGAATTGTTAATAGTGTTCGGAAGAGGGGTGGTTCCATTATTCCCCCTAAATTCAAGAGAAGGACTGTTTCGGGAATCCAAGACTTTCCACCGGGTTGTGGACCCTCATCTGGCGAAAATCAATTATTCAAAGTCGTACGTACCCCCGAACCATTATTTACTCGTGGTTCTGAACCTTTGATCAGAGAGAAATCACAAATAGTGGTTGTTCGAGATTCCGAGGGTATGATCTAGATCGCTTAACATTAGAATAGTTTTATATTAAATATTAGTGTTCTAATCCATCGTGATATGTGTTTAGATATCGATGGCGGGAAAGTGTAGTTCTCACTGTGTCGGTGTGTAATCTCTGCAAGTATCTCATGGGTTAGATGACTATATCTTATAAATCGGTGGATGAAATCACAAGTTAGTGAAATCGGGAAGAATAGCATATTTATCACCTTAATGATAAAATTTTGAAATTGGTATTAAGATCATGAAAATTACGAAATTGCCCTTAACGGGCTAATTCGATAAAAGTGATAAATGGGCCATATGTGATATTTGATAATTCGGCCATATGTGATATTTGATAATTGGGCCATATGTGATATTTGATAATTGGGCCATATGTGATAATCGATAAATGGGCCATATGTGATAATCGATAAATGGGCCATATGTGATAATCGATAAATGGGCCGTATGTGATATTTGATAATTGGGCCATATATGATAATTGATAAATGGGTCCTATATGATATGGGATTTCGTGGGCCAAAATGTGAAATGGGCCAGATTGTAATAATTTTTATAATGGGCCTTATGTTGGAATAATTATATGAATGGATTGTTATGCATATTACAAACATGATTACATGGGTTGGGCTATTTAGCGAAGATAAATTACGGTAGCTTTGCTACAATATTTTGGTGGCTCTGCCACAATTACGAAAAATGGCAAATGCCATGTAAACTCTGTGACTCGGTGGCTTGTCCACGAAATTTGAAATCTGACAATGCCTACTTGATTGTGTTGATGGGGTGGGTGACTAAAGCTCCCAGGGTGTCTTTGGTTAATGCGGGTGGTGTGTAGCGGATGGAAATTTAGGTTTGGTTTTGGGAATTGCATATCACTTGCATTTTATACATAAATTATTATAATTATAATGGGCTTAGGCCCAAATAAATTCTTAAATAGTTTTGGCCGGTGGATTAAGATAAGTGAGTTACACACTGAGTTCTAAGTAACTCACCCCAATTTTTTACCCTCTCGGTAATAATAATTGATGGAGACTTGGGTCGGAGATGACTTCGTGTGGAGGCTATACTACAAATGGTGGTTTATAAAACTTTAAGACTTCATTAATAAATTTTATTAAGTACTATTTTTTTGGCAATGTAATAAGGCCTCTTTAATTATGGATTTTATTATATGGATGGATTTTATTATATTTTAGTTTTCCTAAGTTGGATTGGTTTAGTTTTTATAAATGTTTTCTATAACTCTCGTATAAAATAAAGGTTTTTCTTAAATATTACTGAAACTTAGGAAAGTCTTTTAAAACTTTTCGATAAAATATTTTAACTAAATAAATCCAAAGTTCTAATCAATTACTACTCTATAGATCAAATGATAAACTCTCTTGTTTTTAGTTATGGTTTGCAATGAACTTCGATTTTTTGATAAAGTCATTCTTTTAATCGTTTTGGAATTTAATTTCTACATTGTTAAATGATTTGAATGTACGTTTAATTTGTGTGGCATGCCGAAATCTGGGCTTAATGCATAGGCCGGGTTTAGGGTGTTACATTCTATGGTATCAAAGCTCAGTTTCAAAACGCGACTGTGGTTTGGGTTCAACAATGATTTCTGTTTAAAAACTATTTAAATTTCTAGACTTTATGTTTTAAAGGTAGTATGGCACCACGAGCATCGGCACCAAGTCAAGTAAGTATTTGTTTATTAAATGTTTATTATTGTGATGAGACCTTAGGAACACTCTAGAACTTCTTGTTTTAGGTGTTGAAAACGATAGAGATCGAGACTAGGATCTGATTGCGAAAACAACCCTATCTCTTATATCTCATGAAATATCGTTAATAAACCTTGAAATAATATTACGATTCATAAAACTTGTAATCAGTTAAAAGCGAATTAGTCATTATGAGCACTAGAAGGCGTGGTCGTGGACGCGGTAGGCGTGGTAGTGGTAGAGGACAAGGTCTTTGCGCTGAGCGGCGAAGTCATATCTGAAAATGGATGCACTGCGTTATTTGAGAGCGGCTGGATCTCATGATCATGTGAATGAGGATAATGCTTTGACTCAAGCAATGTTGCGAGTCTTAGAAAGAGTGGTGGGCGATGGCTCGCGGATCAATATCGGAATGACTCAAGTCTAGTGGTGCAGAAGTTTTTAGAGGTGTCTCTGGTGTAGCCGAATGTGGCAGAATATTGGCTTGAGGCTGTAGAATGAATTATGGATGATCTGGAGTGTCTGTCGGCGGCGAGAGGAGCCGTGTCTTGGTTAAGAGGCGAGGCGATCAATGGTGGCTTCTTGTTCGAGAAGGCACCGAGAAACGTGATAGTTAATTGGGATTTCTTTAAAGGCGCTTTCAAGGGAAATATGTCGGGACAAGTTATGTAGATGCGGAGGAAGGAATTCTGAATTTGGTTCAAGGAAGTAAGGCATGGCGACTTACGAGGCATAATTTCTTCGTTTGAGTCATTATGCTCGTACTATAATCTGAGCGATTATGAGCATTGTATGCGCTTTGAGGATGGGCTGAATGATGAGTTGAGGATCTTGATAACCCCACAACAAATCGAACTTTTACCTAAACAGAGAAAGCTAAGATAGCGAAGAGGCTAAAAATTGAAGCATGAAGCGGGAAAAATCGAGACAAGAGGGATTTTAAGTACTCGGTTCTTCTAAAAGGTTTCAAAGGAGGCCACGGAATGATAAGCCGGTTCAAACTAGGGCACCTGTGACTACCAATCAGAGTCGAGAATGTGCTGATTGTGGAAGGCGACATCCGGAGAATGTTGGAGGAAAATTGGTGCCTACTTTAAATGTGGTTCCAAGGATCATTAGTTTAAGAATTACCCCGATGGTGATACGACTCGAGAACTTGTAACCCGATGCTCGGCCCATTAGAGTACTCGGCTGACCACCGAGAGGTCGTGGACCGGGGCGTGGTGGTAATAGTATGAGACGTGGACGGTGCATCGGGTTGAAGTAATGGCGTTAGAAGTAACACGAGGCAAGGCGGCGAGATTGGTCTATCTTGTCGAGCGTCGTGAAGGCGGTGATGCACGATGTGATAAGCTGATGCGTTCTTCATCTCGATGTACTATTCTTGCTTTGAAAGATATCGGGTCTACTCACTCGTATGTTGCTAATGCCATATCTAGAAACCTAAATATTAGATCGAGATTACCGATAGAGATGACGGTAATTAATCCTTTAGGACGATCGATAATAGTGAATAAATTATTTAGAGATGTGCCCTTGGAGATTCAAAGAGAGGTATTTCTAAGCGGACTTGATGGAATTACCTTTGGTGAGTTTGATCTTATTTTAGGCATGGATTGGTTGGTGAAGCATCGAGGCAATTGGATTGTCGAAGCGGATGTCAATAAGGATTGTGGATGATGAGGAGGTAATAATGATAGGCGAAAGAAGAAACTTTTGGTAAATGTGGTATCTATTTTGAAGGCGAGAAAAGTTAGTGCGGAAGGGAATAGAGCATTCTAGCATTCATCGGTCGTTGGATGCCAAGGAATTATCGGTAGAAGGTGTGAAACGGTGAAAGAATTTCTAGATGTCTTTCGAAGAACTTACGGGTCTACCTCGGATCGGTGAAACACCCACACCCGACCCACGAGCACAGACCGAATCTGGTATGTTCCTCGATGTAAAGGTTTAAATTTCTTTTGTTACTTTGAAAGCATGGGTTGTGAAGATAGTTTGTAGTGGGTTGGGCTTGAGTTGAAAATAAGTTTATATTGTTATTAAAAATCCTTTTGATTTAGGTGACAAAAGCGTTTGGGCTTTGGATTAAATTACTTAATCTTTTAATAAATATAAAGATTGTAGGCTTAATAATAAAAAAAATAAAGTAAACACTACTACGGCCTTATTACATCAAATAATTTCCCAAAATTAAAACCAAAATAAACTTCAAAATACTTAAATTAAAATAAAAGTCCAAGTCATAAACTTCTTCTTGTGCATGGCCATCCCAAGCCTCTAGAACTCGGTCCATCCTTGCTCGTCACACAAACATGTTCCCAGCGGGATGAGTCAATGAGACTCAATGTGTACACAAGCACTAAAATTAATAATTAGGGCATACCATACATATCATAATCACATAATAACTCAAGATAATGATGCAACCCAAACCCAAACCTAGAGGCCATCCGCTACACATCCCGTACCAACACACTTTTAGTAGGAGACTACTAAGTCAACCCTCCATCCACTACACACCATCGAAGGCGATCACTGCGTCGGCGTGCTCATCGCCCATATAAAATTCGTGGCATAGCCACGGATAGTGTGTCATGAGACACCACATTGAGATAATGTAACAAAGTTACCACATTGGATAATGTGGAAGTCACCACATTAGGATAGTGGGACCAAGTCACCACATACACTTACCCTTTCTCATATATCACTGAATGCCCATATTATTTATATCATGCATATTATACTTAATTTCACATTCATGTCACTTTTCACATGTTAATATAACATATTTCGTAATCCTAGTAGGAGTAGGAAAGCGTGCACAGTACTTTGTACCATAACATGGTACTTTAGCCACATTCTTACACTTTCATATTAACAACATATATCAAATTAAAGCCATAAATCTATTAAGATTAGTGTAGGTACACACACGATTCATAATGATTTCACTTGAAATCCAATTTCGATCTTAGATCTTTAACTCCTACATTGGCCCATATTAAATATTTAATGAAAAACTCATTTGGCTATAAAACCAAATCCTAGTAGGATTTGTGTACTAAAACTTACCTTAATATCGATTTGCTTATTACTCAAATCCCAAAACTTTGTTATTCATCTCCTTGTATTGACCAAACCTTTGGATCTCTACATAGGTTAGTTTTGACTTTTTAACAATTATGAAATAGATCTAGATATCCAAAATAGGCCTTGGCGAACATACCTATGTGCTTACCTTGTGGATTTTAAATCCGAAATTCACCGAATAACTAGGGAACACATGACCTATGGTGTACCTTCGGAAAAGAACTTCTCCTTCTTGTAGTTGACTTAAACAAATCCGAAAAGATCTCTTCAAAGTTTGACAACAAGATATTATTGGGGTTAGTCCTAGATTTGACAAATCTTAAAAGAAAAAGGATGAAAATCGAATGATAGCTAGTTCTTACCCTTAATCTGAAGTCGACAACCCTTGTTTGAAGTCTCAAAACTATTGGCTATGGCCTTGATTTTAGCAAGCTTCGACTTTTGGAAGATTATGAAAGAAGAAGAGAAGGAAGAATAAAGATGGAGGATTAAGCTAGAACACAAGGTATTTCGACGGCAAAAATAAAAGAAGAAGAAGATTTGGTGAAGAGAATTCGTGAGGCTTTCAAAAAACGAAAATAATGCAGAATGGCCTCTCTTTTCCTTTTATAGCCAAAATTACTAACTTAGAATCCCTTACTTGGCCATCACTCTTTTGTTTTGATAGTCTTTATCTCTTTAATTATCACCTAAAATAAAAGATAATTCAAACAACTATCCTTACTTAGTGAAATTATTAAACTCAAAGTCCTTTACTTGGCCATCACTTCTCCTTATTTTCCTAATTAAGGAATAATTCCTCATTTATCTCTTGAAAATAATCTAAAATAAATCCATTATTTATCCCTTATTATCTCCTTGAAAATAATTTAAGGTAAATCATCATTTATCCATCTATTTATCTCTTAAAATAAAAGAATAAAAGCTCTAACTTATAGCCTTGTGCCAGTCCCTTGCTAGTCTCTGCTGCAAAATAAAACTTTATTTTGCTTCCCCGCTTCGAACCTTGGCCCAATACCCTTGTATGTGGCGCCATTTCGAGAGGCCCACAAGTGGCATCTCTAGGCCACTTTTCCAAGCTTTGTTGTGTGTCAAATTTCACATACTTTTCTCTTAAGGCCACCTTGCCTTAATTTCCTCTTTTAAACTTTAAAACTCGACATTTCTAAGTCATTTCTAAGTTTCTAAAATTTTCGTTTGGCTCTTTATTTCCTTACATTTCCAAGTTTCCAGAAATGTTCACTTTCCTCTTTTGAATCATTTCTAAATCATTTTCCTAATTTCCATAAATGTTCACTTTCCTCTTTTTAACTTAGCATTTCCATACATTTTTCAGGTTTCCAAAAATGTTCGTTTCCCTCCTTTAACCTAACATTTCCTTACATTTCCAAGTTTCCCGAAATGTTTACTTTCCTCTTTTGAATCATTTCTAAATCATTTCCTTACATTTCCTAGTTTTCAAAAATGTTCACTTTGATATTAACATTTCCTTACATTTCCATACATTTCCTTACATTTCCTTACATTTCCATACATTTCCATACATTTTCTTACATTTCCAAGGTTCTAAAAATGCACACCACATATTACAGTAAACATGCTATTAAGCAAAGATGCACACAATGGGGTTCGAACCTCTTCCCTCAAAGTACTTCACTTGATGCCATAACCCTTGCACCTTAGGTGGCGTCCCTTGCCACTTTTCCACATCACTTCTTGTTTTTAACTTAAAAACCAATAATTGTCCAAAGCTTTCTCTTCCATCCTAGGATTTTAAAACCCTTAATTCACTTCCAAACACCGCCAAAACCTACTACTCATGAATTATGCACAAGCGCATAACCCCTAATCTAGGATGTTACAATTCTACCCTCCTTAAAAATAATTTAGTCCTCAAAATTACTTACTAACGATCGTACAATCCTTCTCACCGCACTTATGCTTACTGCAAGACTCGATCTTAATAGAACCATCATACTTTCGGGCACAATCTCTAAGTTCACGTCCCTTAGAACTCATTTCTAACGTCGCGATTTAATCGATTAAGAAGTTTTATGTATTTAAAAATTTTGTTTCAGCGATTAACCGCGAAGAAGTTTTATGAAAAGAATTTTAGGAGTGGTTCTTTCGTATTCGTACAAGCACACAGTCTTTACATTCATACATCCATCAATCAATTATGAACTTTCGTTCATTCAGAGAAATGTTGTAGTTTTCATTGTTGTTGTTTTCCACTACCGGGGTATTTTAAGTAATTTGCCTTACGAGGGTATTTTCGTAATTTGTCAAATAAGATTCCTTGGTGATTTTTTCAATAAGGGTATTCTGGAAATTTTGCATTCCCGGGGGTTTTTGGGAAATTTTGAAATTACAGGGGTATTTGAATAAATCGAGGTAAATTTATAAATCTTAATAAATCAAGGTATTTCAAAATTTGCAAAACTTGAGGTTCTTTTTGAAATTTATTTTCCAAATTGGTACTGTACAAAAATTTAAAAATCGAGGTAGATTACGGTAATTTTGTAACTTGGGGTATGTCGGTAATTTGCGGGGTAGAGGTAACTTGAGATATTCATAAGAAAGCATTAGAACTCGCTATGGACATTATGAGTTTTTAGTGATGCCGTTTAGTTTGACTAATGCACCAGCTACATTTATAGACATGATGAACCAAGTCTTTCAAATTTATTTAGGCCGGTTCGTAGTAGTGTTCATAAGCGACATCTTGGTATATTCGAGGAATAAAGAAGAGCATGACTCTCATTTCGCGACTTTGTGTTGCAAATTTTGCGAGATAAACAATCGTATGCCAAATTGATGAAGTGTGAATTTTGGTTAAAGGAAGTGACTTTCTTGGGTCATGTAGTGTCAAATTTGAAGGGATAAGAGTTGATCCTCGAAAGGTAGAGGTGTGTTGGATTGGAAGCTAGAAGTCGATGGTGAGATTGAGTTTCTTGGGTTTGGTGGTTATTATAGATGCTTTGTTGAGGGTTTTAGTTGATTCTTTGCACCTAACTAAGGCATTGCGGAAAAATCTTGTATGTATGGACCAATAAACAACAAGAAAGTTTCAAGAAACTGAAAAGATTCTATGAAGCGCCGATCTTGATTCAACCAGAGGCCAAAATGAGTTTACCATTTACTGTGATGCGTCACACAAGGGTTTAAGATGTGTACTGATGCAAAGTGGAAAAGTGGTAGCTTATGCTTCTCGATAGTTGAGGCCGCATGAAGTCAACTATCCTACTCATGATTTGGAGTTGGCTGCGGTGGTGTTTGCATTAAAGATTTGGAGGTATTATCTCTACGGTGAGAAGTCAATTATTTATACAGACCATAAGAGTCTTAAGTATCTCCTTACCCAAAAGGAGTTGAATTTAAGACAACGGAGATGGGTGGAGTTGTTAAAGGATTATGATGTCTCAATCGAGTATCATCCTGGAATGGCTAACGTTGTAGCAGACGCGTTGAGTCAGAAGGTTGTATCGGAGTTAAGAGCAATGTTTGCTCATCTCAGTTTGTATGAGGATGGCAGTTTGCTAGCGAAACTTCAGGTGAAGCCTTTATGGTTGGAACAAATTAAGGAAAAGCAATTATCCAATGAAAAGTTGGGTCCTTTAATACAACAAGCTGAAAGTGGTATAATGGGGATTTTGGTTTGAACAAAGATGGCGTCTTGTGTTTTCGTGGAAGGGTTTGTATGCCCAAGATTGATTTGAGGCAAATGATTCTTCAGAGGCACATAGTAGCCCTTATGCTATGCACCCCGGAGGAAATAAGATGTATCAGGATCTCCGTGAACAGTATTGGTGGCTAAAGTTAAAGCGGGAGATTACTGATTTTGTGGGAAAGTGTTTGACTTGTCAACAAGTGAAGGCGGAACATCAATTACCGTCGGGATTGTTGCAACCAGTAAAAATTCCATTATGGAAATGGGAGCGGATAAAGATGGATTTTGTTAGTGGGTTACCCTTAACACCTACTAAGAAAGATTACATGCAGGTGGTAGTAGATCGATTAACGAAGACTACTTATTTTCTACCAGTTCGTACGAATTACTCATTGTAGAAGTTGGCTAAACTGTATGTATCTAAAATCGTGAGGTTGCATGGGGTACCAGTGTCTATCATATCGGACAGGGATCCTAGATTTACATCACGATTTTGGAAAGCTTTATATGAGGCTTTGGGAACAAAGTTAAACTTCAATACGGCTTTTCATCCTCAATTTGATAGTCAGTCAGAAAGAGTAATTCAGATTTTGGAAGACATGTTACGAGGTTGTGTGATCGACTTCAGAGGTAGTTGGGAGGAATATCTACCCTTGGCAGAGTTCGCGTATAACAACAGTTATCAATCCAGTATCAAAATGGTGCCCTATGAAGCGTTATATGGTCGTAGATGTCGTACTCCTACTTGTTGGGTGAATTGAAACGATAGTTGTTGGGTCTGATCGATATCGAGTCGGAAGAAAAGGTAAAAGGTGATTGAGCGCAATTAAAGAAAGCTTGGATAGACAAAAGTCATCACGCGGATCTGAGCGTAAAGATATTGAGTTTCTTTGTGGGAGATAAGGTCTTTTTGAAAGTTTCATCGTGGAAAAAGATTTTCAGATTCGGGAGGAAGGGCAAGTTGAGCCCTAGGTTCATTGGACCGTACCGTATGTTGAAGCGTGTAGGACCAGTGGCCTATCAACTTGATTTACCTCCGAATTGAGTCGATTCATAGTGTTTTCCATGTTTCTATCTTTGAAACGCTATAGATCGAGATCCATCGCACATAGTACGGTAGAAGAAGTGGAATTAAGGTCGGATATGTCTTTCGAGGAAGAACCGGTGAAAATATTAGATCACGATGTTAAGATGTTAAGAAAGAAGGCATCTTAGTTGGTTAAAGTTCTTTAGCGTAATCACGGAGTGGAGGAAGCTACATGGGAACACGAGGATGCGATTGGCAACAATATACTCATCTCTTTAGTCGAGTAAATTTGAGGATGAAATTTTCTTTAAGGAGGTAGAGTTGTAACATCCTAAAATTTGAGTCTTGATATGATGCATGTTTTGGTGCTTAACTTGTGTATAATTAAAATTTTGCATGTTTAGTATAGTCTTGAGAAGACTTGAGAACTATTCAGAATTAGAATAAATTTTAGTAAGGAGTATTTATTTGAAGTGGATCAAGTTACTTTGAGGTTTAAGTAGATTTAAGTGTCAAAACTAGCACAAGGTGAGCCAGTAGCGAGGTGGTGTTGGCGCATGTATGTTTGCTTGAGGGAAGAGGTTCGAATCTCCTAGCATACAATTTGAAAGTTTTTATTTTTGCTTCTCCTTAGCATGTGTCAGTCATGGATAAAGATTAGGATGAGTTGCATTAAATTTTTATGGCAAGAAGACCATGGGAAAAAGGCAAGTGTTAACTTAAGGAAAAGAATCATATGAAAAAGGCATGTAGGGGGGACATAAAGCTTAAAACAAGGGGAGATGTTTTGGAAAGTTTGGGGTGACTAAAGTTTGACCATTTGACTAATGTCCTTGGACGGTTTAAGGGGCTAGGGGAGATAGCCAAAATTTTGTTGGCAATTGGTATGGTTTGGGCGTTGGTTTTAGTCACATTCTCATTTTAGTGTAGCAACATATCTCTCTCCAAAACTCTTCTCCCTAATAGAATGTGTCTTGTGTAATAGGTAAAATTTTGCTTTGGTTTTGGTCATTTCTTTTAGACCAAATTGTTATCATCTTCCATACTCCCTAAGATCTTTTCCTCATTGTCTTAGAAACCATACCATCTTGAAAGGTCATATTCTTTTCTTCCTTTTGGCGAATATACACCAACCCCAAGACCCTTTTCTTTGTTCATCTTTCATCCTTGGAAATCGACACATAAGCACTCTCTCTTTATTTTTTTCTTTCTCTTTTCTTTCTTCTTGTAAAGAACACTCAAACATCACTATTTTTCCAAAACCTTTCATCATGGCCGAATGTTGATGGTAAAATATTTTGCCGAATCATTTTTCTTCTCTTTGATTATCCATAGCCGAATCTTCTCTTATACATAAGTATTCTTTTCAATCTTTTCTTTTCATTCTTTGAAGCCTTGGACAATAATGTGATAGTGGAGGGCCGAAACTCAAGTGTTCGCAAACATCGTAAATCGTTGGAATCGAATTAAAGTGCTAAGGTAAGGGATTATTAAGGATTTTCATATTACTCGACACATGGATATAAATGGTTTATTAATCGATTTCATTTTGGGGGACGTTATCGCTCGATTGTCATATTGTGGAACAAGGATATTTGTGGTAAGTTAATCTCACTTTTAAAACAGTTAGTCAAAATTTTGATAATTTATTAGTTGGACTAATGATCTTTTGTCAATAGAGACAATCAAAATAGGGACGAAAAGAATTGTTAATAGTGTTCGGAAGAGGGGTGGTTCCATTATTCCCCCTAAATTTAAGAGAATGACTGTTTCGAGAATCCGAGACTTTCCACCGGGTTGTGGACCCTCATCCGGTGAAAATCAATTATTCAACGTCGTACGTACCCCCGACCATTATTTACTCGTGGTTACGAACCTTTGATCGAGAGAAATCACAAATAGTGGTTGTTCGAGATTAGAGGTATGATCTAGATCGCTTAACATTAGAATAGTTTTATATTAAATATTAGTGTTCTAATCCATCGTGATATGTGTTTAGATATCGACGAGCGGGAAAGTGTAGTTCTCACCGTAATCAGGTGTTTAAACTCACACCGTATCTCATGGGTTAGATGACTATATCTTATAAATCAGTGGATGAAATCACAAGTTAGTGAAATCGGGAAGAATAGCATATTTATCAGCTTAATGATAAAAGTTTTAAAATTGGTATTAAGATCATGAAAATTATGAAATTTCCCTTAACGGGCTAATTCGATAAAAGTGATAAATGGGCCATATATGATATTTGATAATTGGGCCATATGTGATATTTGATAATTGGGCCATATGTGATATTTGATAAATGGGCCATATGTGATATTTGATAAATGGGCCATATGTGATAATCGATAAATGGGCCATATATGATATTTGATAAATGGGCCATATGTGATAATCGATAAATGGGCCGTATGTGATATTTGATAATTGGGCCATATATGATAATTGATTAATGGGTCCTATGTGATATGAGATTTCGTGGGCCAAAATGTGAAATGGGCGGATTGTAATAATTTTATAATTGGCCTTATGTTGGAATAATTATATGAATGGATTGTTATGCATATTACAAACATGATTGCATGGGTTGGGCTATTTGTGAAGAGAAGTTACGGTAGCTTTGCTACAATATTTTGGTGGCTCGCCACAATTTTGAAAAATGGCAAATGCCATGTAAACTCTGTGAATCCGGTGGCTTGTCCACGAAATTTGAAATCTGACAATGCCTACTTGATTGTGTTGGTGGGGTGGGTGACTAAAGCTCCCCAGGTGTCTTCAGTTGAAATGCAATTGGTGTGTAGCGGATGGAAATTTAGGTTTGGTTTGGGAATTGCATATCACTTGCATTTTATACATGCTAAATTATTATAATTATAATGGGCTTTAGCCCAAATAAATGCTTAAATGGTTTTGGCCCGGTGGATTAAGGTAAGTGAGTTAGACTTTGAGTTCTAAGTAACTCACCCCAATTTTTTACCCTCTCGGGTAATAATAATTGATGGAGACTTGGGTGGGAGATGACTTGTGTGGAGGCTATACTACAAATGGTGGTTTATAAAACTTTTAGACTTCTTTAATAAATTTTATTAAGTACTATTTTTATGGAGATGTAATAAGGCCTCTTTAATTATGGATTTTATTATATGGATGGATTTTATTATATTTTAGTTTTCCTAAGTTGGATTGGTTTAGTTTTTATAAATGTTTTCTATAACTCTCGTATAAAATAAAGGTTTTTCTTAAATATTACTGAAACTTAGGAAAGTCTTTTAAAACTTTTCGATAGAATATTTCAACTAAATAAATCCAAAGTTTTAATCAATTACTACTCTATAGATCAAATGATAAACTCTCGTGTTTTTAATTATGGTTTTCAATGACCTTGATTTTTCGATAAAGTCATTCTTTTAATCGTTTGGAATTTGATTTCTACATTGTTAAATAATTTGAATGTACGTTTAGTTTGTGTGGCATGCCAAATCAAGCTTAATGCATAGGTAGGGTTTAGGGTGTTACATTACAGCATCAAAAGGTATTTATCGAGTTGTAATGGGGCTAAGGTTAAGGGTGTGGATACGAGTGAATTAGAGGTTAGAATAGAGTGACTTGACAAATTACCTAACTAGAAACAATGAACTAAAAATGATTATTTACATCAAATGAAAACTAATAATACCACTATTGATAATTACTCTATAATAAAAGTATTTTCATCACTTAAAATTTGATAATACTTTAATCTGAGCTTTATCTTCAACAATTGGAATTTAAATGCTCTAAGCTTTTTATATACTACTAATATTGAATATACTTGGTTTTTTAAGAACAAAATCCTAAAATATTACATCATAAATGATAAATGTAACTCTTGAACTAATATAATTCGGTAACTTAATCAAATCAAACCTCGATTAAAGGGTAGTCAAAAGAAAGGGTGATAACAAATACAAAGGGGTTTTGGGTTAATATTAGTGGGTGAGTCAATAAAAAGGTTGATAGGATTCAACGGGGTTCACTAGGGGTTAATTTGTGAAGGTAGGCTTTTTATGGAGTAAGTGGTTAAATCCTAGGCGCCTTTATCATCTCTGTATAGCAAATCAAAAGTGTGGTCTCGACATATAAAAATGAGGCAAGTTCTAGAATAACAGTTCAAAGTTGACACACTCATAATCAATAAAGTGAGCATGAACAAGAATTTATGCTCTATAAGGCTCAAAATCTCACAAAAATTATGGGTGTTTTTGACATCAATCCTTATAAATTCCAAATTTCAAGGTAATACTCAAATTCAGTTCAACGACCCATCAATTTTAATTTTTAGAAAGTAGACTTACCGTGCCTAATTCTCTAGTATTCTTCAAATTTAATCATCAATGCACAATTAACTATGACTTACTCTAAAACATATCAATAAAAATCATAAATCGTTGGAAATTTCATCCTAATTAGTAATATGAGAAAAATACTTTCGAACTAAGACTAAATTCAGGATTTTGAGAATAATGCAAAAAGTTTGACACTTTTACCCCCCACACTTAAGATGTACATTGCTCTCAATGTACAAAGATGAATAATAGCATGCTTATAGGATAAATCAAAAGATAAGGGGTAAAGTGACTTCACGATTTTGGATGGCTCTGGAGTTAGCGCAAGTGGTCGTGGTAGAAGGTAGTTGGAAGAAGCGGTGGTGGCATTTTCTATGGTCTTGGTGGGGTGGCTACCAACGATCTCATTCTAGATGAAGAAATTGGGGCGCTTGTAGAGAATTAGCCAGGGATTATTAAGACATATTTAAAATAAACTAAGTATATATATGAAGATAAGAAAGAAGGCGATAATTAAAATAGAAAACAATCTAAAGTGAAAATAAAAAATAAATGGACTATTAAGTCCTTATTGAAGGATGGTTACAAGGTGGGGATCAATACTAAGGTTGGGGATGTGATGGCGGTGGCGGATGTGAAGAGGTTATCATGGTGGTTGGTGTGATTCCCAAGCGACTGGCGAACGACACTAAAAAATTGAATTAAAATAAACTAAACTAAGCATAAGATTGCAAAGAGAAGGAAATTGAAGCAAAAGAGAAAAGAAAGTAAAACTATATGGTCTCAAAGACCCTTGGCTTGGTGTTTGAATGAAGGAATGGCATGAACTTATGTAGATCGGTCTCCATAGGGAGATTATGCTTGCCTTTTCCACTTCTTGACATGATTTTAGTGTTGCTCAAGAGTCTTGGACACTTTTCCTACGGAGAAAGAAAATTTTGAAAGAAAAATGAAAGAAGGAAGAAGAGAAAAGATGGGAAGAAGGGGAAGGACTGTGGGGTTTAAACAGTATCTAAAATCTAGCACGTTCACACGCCCGTGGTCCAAGGACGTGTCGAGTTACATGGTCGCCTCGCACGGCCGTGGTGTGGAGTGTGTTGCATTGCCCACGGTCGTTCTTGATGTGCCATGCACATGTCTCGAGTAGTCGGTCGACTACGACCGCGTCCGCATGTAGTAGATGCAGGTGTGTTAGTCTCCCACGCCCGTTTCTCAGTCAGCCACGCCCGTTGGGAGATAGTCAGTAGCTTCACACGATTTTAGGGTCATGGCCGTGCTGATCTGTCAGTGCCCGTGGGGGAGGGTGGTTGGGCCCGTGACGTCTGACAGTGGTTGGCCTGAATTGCACGGCCTCTGCTCTATCAGTGTGGTGGTTGGGTGGTCCACACGGCCACGGACACGGCCGTGTGTAAGGCCGTATGGCCTGAAAATCTGCACTTTTGTGTTAGTTTACAACTAGTTATTTAGAAAAGAAGGATGGAAAGAAAAGAAACTGAAAATAAATTGAGTTAGTGCTCAGGTTGCCTCCCGAGAAGCCCTCGTTTATAGTCTTAAGCTAAATTGTCCTTGTATTTGAAAATTTTAGGGAGGTTTAAAGGTTTGAATATCTTCTCTCATGCTCACATTTTTATTTTTGTGACAAAGTTGAAGTCGAGAAGCGTTTACCTTGAAATTGCCAAATATTGGATTGCTTACCTCGACTATTTCATGTGGAAAGATATCGTGCACCTTAAGAAGAATTTCTCCCTTGCCCTCCAGTCCATTGAAGTGATGTGGGGATCGACTTTGTCTAACAAAGACCGGTCTCCTATTTTAAAGTGATTTGATGTCCCTACGAGCTTTTTCGGCGGTTCCTCTAGTTTTACGTGTGGATCCAGCTTTTCTTTGACTTGTATCTTCTTCTCTTCTAAATTGTCGACCTTAAGGTTTTGTTTCTTGTATGATTCTTCTTTGTTGACTTAGGGCTATGAGTTGGCTCAGGTTTGATGCATTGTGATGTTTCTGAGTGAAGGTTGAACAATTTGATTATCTATTGAAGTGACTTTCTTACCTTCATCATCGTTGTTACGCCGAGTCGAGAGCTTGAAGATTGATCGATTCATCTCCTATCTGAAGTATGAGTTCACTTGTGGCAATATCAATTTTCGTCTTGGCAGTTGCTAGGAAAGGCCTTCCTAGAATTAAGGGGATTGAATTATCCTCATCCATGTCTAAAACAACAAAATCTACTGGAAAAAAATTTATAGATTTTTACAAGAACATATTCAATAATGCCCTTAGGAATTCTAACAGTTTTATCAGCTAGTTGAATACTCATCCTAGTTTGTTTGGGCTTCCCTAGACCTAGTCGTTTAAACAATGCATAAGGCATGACATTTATACTTGCCCCTAGATCAGCTAACACATTATTAATAGTTAAACTACCAATTAAGCATGGAATCGTAAAACTCCCTGGATCTTTTTGTTTCTGCGGTAGTCTATTCTGTAACATTGCCAAGCATGTTGCGTTTAGTTCCACGTGGTGCTCTTCTTCTATTTTGCGTTTGTTTGTCAAGAGTTGTCTTAAAAATTTCCTCGAGTCTGACATCAAGAAAAGAGCTTCAAGAAGGGGTAAGTTAATATGTAATTTCTTTAAAAGTTTAAGAAACTTACCGAATTCCTCTGAATCATCTCCTTTCAATGCTTGGGATAAGGTATGCACGAGGTTTGTATTCTTTGATTATTGGTTTTGGCTTTTAGTGTTCTACCTCTATTTTACCTTTTCTTCCTTGGTTTCTTGTCTTTGTGGTGGGCTCGTCTACCTTTGTACCCTCTTGAGTGTGATGGCTGGATCATTCTTTTGGGTTTATTTCGTGTTTCTTGGTAGGCGTCCTTGTTGAAGTTCGAAATTAGCTTTGTGAGATGTCCCATTGACCGAGTAAGTTCTCCAAACTTGATTTTCGATCGCTTTGATCGATTTTTGTTGTTCATTAAGTGCTGCTTCAGTCTTTTGTGTAACACCCCTAACCTGTATCCGTCGCCAGATCATAGTTAAGGGGCATTTATACTAAACCCCATCCATGAGAGATAACATTACATGTTGATCATGCTTTGATAGAATCAATTTGAAACAAATGAAATTCCACATTCTAACATCAAGGCTAAGACCAAATCTTAAAACTGAGTACCTCTATTATTTGAAACATGTTCAAACTACCTAAAAGAAATATATATATAAATCATGCAGATCATTGTTCAGTTCATACATATAACTCGACCACCTTTCAATTACAAAAATCTCCCATTAAAGCCCATTTACTACTCATTTGGTCATTTCCATCATCCTAGCCAAATCATACAAGCTTTACTCTCTTTATTAAATAAGATATCATTACTAAAACCAAGTATACATGTACCTAATTTTACAATTTCTTTCCCCTTGTCGAAAGCATCCCAAAATATGTAATTAATCACATCATTATTCAATTTGCATAGTCACATTATCAAAATCAACCTACTTTGTAAACAGCTGAACGTATAAACCAAACTAGTTATACACGTTTATGACTAACATGATTTGGTAGTTACCAAAATACTTGAACTGTAATATCCTAGATTAGGGGTTATGCATTTGGTGCATAAATCATGTGTTAATAGGCTCAGTGAGTGGCTTGGATGTGACTTAGGGGTTCTTAAAACTCTAGGATAAAAAGGGAATGCATTGGAAAATTTTTGGATTTTGAGTTAGTAAGGGAGCAAGGCGGGAGGCCTTAAGGGAAAATTATAAGCGCTTTTGGACATGGAAGTGAGCTTGGTAAAGTGGTGGAATCGCCGCTTAGGGCCTTAGTGATGACGCCATGAAGCAAAGGCAAGGGCCTTGGTTGAATTACGTTGGTGGCAAGGAGTGTGTTTTATTTTTCCTCTTTGCGTCAAGAAGGGAAGCGGGCTAAGGAGGCTTTAAGAGAAATATTGGGAGTTTATGACACAAAGAACTAGCAACAAAGTGGCTTGGGCGTTACACGAGGAGCAAGGAAGCTTGCGGCAGGGGAGCTTCAAGAGGGCTCGAGTTCGAGCCTTCTTGGCGAGATTAAGGGATTTTTTATTTTGCTTTCTGGCGTTAAGGGAGAGGGGAGTAGTGGATGGCAAGTGGGCTTCCAAAGGATGAGATAAGGTTTGCTTTATCCTTATTTTTTTATTCACTAGGAAGATGAGATAAAGGGTGGAATTATTTTAATTTATTTTGTATGGGTAAGATAAAAGATAATGGTGGCTTATTTGTTTAATTTTAAATGAAGTGATAATTGGAGAAAGTGTGGGATTTGATAAGATGGCCGATTGTGGGTCTCCTTGGGGGTTAGTATATTCGGTCACAGAGGGGGGCTTAAGGGTGGAATTTTATTTGTTTCTTCTCTAGTGATTCTTGCCGAAATTGGTAGCCAAGAAAATCCTCTCATTTTTCTCATTTATTTTCTTGGTAGAATTCTCCTAAACCTTCATTATTCTTCTATTTCTTCTTTTCTCCAACTTTCAAACTGTTCTTTGTGTTAGCCGAATGTGGAATCACCATTTGTTAAGCCATAGCCGAATATCTATTAGGAACCCCTCAACACTTCTTTTCTTCTTTTGTTCCCTTCAAAGCCGAAAGTTGGAGATCTAGTTCTATTTCTTGGTTGTGGCCGAACCTAGGAGGGTGATTCGGGAACCTGATCGTTAGTGGTAAGCAACGATAGTGGTAAGTATTTCTTTAGAAATCGATTTTTGGATTCTTTCCTTTTTGGTGCCGAAATCAAGGGATTAGGCCTTGATTTTTATGGATGGCCGAATATCCATTAAGCCTTATTATGTGTTCTTTTGGTGTTTAGTCGAAGGAGGGAAGCACTAGAGAGCCTTTCGGGATTTGAAGTATTCAAGGTAAGCAACTATAATATTCGGCCAAGGGCCATTTTTATGGATTGTTGTTTAAAGCCGAATCTAACATGTGGTATAGGGATTTCGACAGCTTCTAAGGCAAGTGGTGGTTTTCGGGATTTAGATCCGTAAGGTAAAGGCGATAGTGACTTTCGGCTATAGGCCATATTGTGAGTTTTAAGTGTTGACCGAATGTATTTGTGACCTTTAGGAGAAATCGGCAATGATGAAGGAAAGTTTCGGGATTTAGTCAATTGTGCTAAACAGGTGCGTAGTTATCGCACTGTCTCTTGAATTTTTAAGTGTGTTATTATAAGTATGTGTATAATATGAATGATAGCCAAAATAAAGGCTAAAATGGTGGATACCCATGATGGGTAATCGATTAACCAGGTCAGTATTTTTATGGCGATAATTTACATATGATATATGTATGAAAATGTGATGGCATGTGATGTATATTTGTTTCAAGTGATATGTTGTCATGATACATATATGCATGGGGGTCTAGAATTTGATCAAAGAAGGGAAGGGTGTACATTATGTACGTGGTCTAATGATAGCCTTGTGCTACATTAGCGCTTGATGTTAGCTATGTGCTTCATCAAGGGAGGTGTTGGCTAGGTGCCACATCTCGCGGTTGATAGTCATGTGCATCACGTGGGGTGATTGATATGTGGGATCACTTATGTGATCGGTGGCTCACCACGGACCTTGGTAACGGTCTACCAAGGTAAGATATATGGGATCACTTGGTTGATCGATTGGATTAGCTACTTGACCTTGGGCAGCAGTGCTGCCAAGGTAGGTGTGACGGATGGACATTAGGTTGGGTTGGGCTTCATAATTGCATGATTTTGTATGTGGACTGTGTGGATGTTGGCCAATCCCATATGTGGAGACATGTGAAATAACTATGCACTGAGTCTGTTGACTCACCCAAATTTTTCCAACATCGCTGGTGATGCATAAAGCTTGGACCGGATTGGAGTGGATACAAGGTGGCCCATGCGAAAATGATTTTAGTTATTTAGACATTTTTAATTTGATATTTTAAATATTTAATTATTGTAATAATGCCTTTTAAAGTTTTTGGGATTTCTATTATGTTTAAGTGGATTGATAATTAAATCACTATGTGGAAGCGAAATTATTTTGAAACTTATATTTTAATATATATATATATATATATATTAAAGCTTTAAATCCAGATGATTTGTAATAAACAAAGATTTGCTTAGAATTTTCAACCAACAATGTTTTACAAAGGACAATAAATTTTCATGTTTTAACTCTAAGTCAAATTCTTCTCAAACGTTTTTCGCAGTGACATACCAGATCCGGTCAAGGCTCGTGGGCCGGGTTTGGGGTGTTATAGTTTGGTATCAGAGCCCGGTTCAAAACTTGGCTTTGAGGGATTTGGGCCCTTAAATGGGCTTTTCAAAAATATAGACTTCTATGAATAATTTTTCAGGTTTATTCTGGCATGGCATCTGTATCTCAGGCCAAGTCCACCGGTAAGTACCTCTAATTGTTGAAGTGAATTGTATATGTGAATGTTATAGGCATATTTGGGCTCGTAGATTAGAAGATTAGGGCTATTGAACCCTAGGGCTAGTGCACTCAAACACATGCATAAGACTTAAGAACAACCAAACAAACACTGTGAAGTAAGTCACGAGTTAGGTGTGGCAACCATTGTGCGCATGTCTAGGATTGGATCCAGGAAGAGCACAGTACTTAAGCAGTCCTCGTGACTCACCTACTATTCGCTGGAATCCTACTTGGTGCGTAGTTACGGTTCACCCTAACCAAGAGGGCTTATTCACGGGCTAAACCCAATAACTAAAACCCGAAAGGGAACTAGCCGTAATTTTTATAAAAACCCTAGTTGTAAAACTCTTAAAATTACCCTCTTGATTTGTAAAGACTATTTTCATAAATTTTTTTGAAATATTTCCGATTTACAAATTTACTAAAATACCCCTAGTGGTAAAATTACTAAAATGCCATTGGTTTCTAAAATTACTATACTACCCTTGATTCCAATAAAATTTTCTTACTTTGCAAAAGTATCCAAAATCCCTATTTTGTGAAAATATAAAATGCCCTAATCGGGAAAATTTACCAAATTACCCCTGGTTTATGAAATTACCAAAATAACCCCGATTTCTAAAATTTTTGCAATACCTTGATTTGGAAAATCTTTCTTTCAAAATACCCATGAGTTTGAAAAATTTCGAAATAACTTTTGTGATTTTCAAATTGACCCCGATTTATTAGAAATACCCCTATAGGAAAATGACGAAATTACCCTAGGGTAGGGAATGACTTAAATGCCCAAAGTAGTGAAGTGAATGTTGTGGATGAATGTGAATATGAATGTGATTCTCGAATTAGAATAGTGAACTTGAATGAAACTTTGATTGATCGAAAGAACTTACTGAAACTTCTTTTCATAAATTTTGCTCGTGGATAAGCAGTGAAACAAAATTTCTAATGCATAAAACTTTTAATTAGATTAAATCGCGACGTTAGATATGAGTTATAGAGGACGAGGTCGTCGTGGACTTGGTAGAGGAAGAATGGTCGTATCGGAACCCGTTAGATCGGTCAAGGATCGAGAATGAGGTACCACCGCCACCACCACCGACTTTTGATGTTGAGCGGCAAGATCGACGGGGATGATGTTGTATCGCGGTGGTCTTCGCGAGTTCTTGAGATGGTGGTGGAGCGGTGGAAATATGAGAGCTAGGAAGTGCATGCACTGAGCGACTCGGAGCCAATGGAGTCAAGTGTTTCGTGGAGTATCTGGTGCGGCACCCAAAGATCTTCCGAGTATTGGTTGGAGGCGTAGAGAATTATGGATGACCGGATCTCACCTTCGAGGAGAAAGTGAAAGGAATGGTGGCGTTATACGCGATAAAGCGTATCAATGGTGGCTCATGAGCCGGATAGAGCCACAAATTGAAGATCTCACTTGGGAATATGTTAAGGCGGCGTGACGGAAGAAGTATGTTGGTACTCACTATATTGATCGCAAAGGAAGGCGTTTAGGGTGGTTCAAGGAACAAGTCCGTGGCGAGTACGAGGTGAATTCTAAGGTTGAGCCGATATGCTCGAGGAGTAGTGGCTCAGAGTATGGCGGTGTGTCCGGTTGAGGACGGACTAAGGATGACCCGAGGTGTTGATAGCTCTCGCAGATGGGCGAGAGTTCACCGTATTAGTAGAAAATGCTAAGGTAGGCGAGGATTAAGGACTCGGTGAGACGTAGCAGTAGATAAGGATAGGAACCGGAAAAGAAGAGTTATGGACCGTCGAATCGCCCGAGAGCTTTCGAAAAGACCGAGGGTTGAGAATTCTATTCGTGTTACTAAGCCAACCATCGGAAAACCGGACCGTCCGTGTGCTCAATGTGGGAGGTATCACGTTGGCGAGTCTTTGGAATCGAGACCGAGAGTATTTTAGGTGTAAGTCTAAGTCTCATCGATTAAAGGTCGTCCCTGTGATTCGAGTAGGGCTCGCACAGTAGGCCGTGGTTATGAGCGAGAGGAATGGTCGAAGTTTACGAGGGTCATGGTCCGAACCATAGAGGAAATGGTTAAGTAGTGGTCGCGGGAGCACCAAGCAGAGTCTGTGAAGGTTTATATGCGAGGCAACCAAGGTTGGTTTATGATCAATTTGTCATGAGGAGAGTGATGTGCGGATGTGACAACGGGTAAGTTCTTATTTTTGGAATACCCTTCATTGCCTTGTTTGTTATAGAGTTAGTTCGTTCTTGTAATGCTAGTGAAGTATATGAAACCTTAGATGTGAATTTTTGTAGGAAATGTGTTAGTTTTAAGATCAGAGTGCGCAGCAGTAGTGTAGTGTGGTGAGTTAGGATGTACGATTTTTCGTTAGTAAGTAATTTTGAGGACGAAATTATTTTTAAGGAGGGTAGAACTGTAATATCCTAGATTAGGGGTTATGCATTTGGTGCATAAATCATGTGCTAATAGGCTCAGTGAGTGGTTTGGATGTGATTTAGGGGTTCTTAAAACTCTAGGATAAAAAGGGAATGCATTGGAAAATTTTTGGATTTTGAGTTAGTAAGGGAGCAAGGCCGGGGAGGCCTTAAGGGAAAATTATAAGTATTTGTTGGACATGGAAGTGAGCTTGGTAAAGTGGGTGGAATCGCCACTTAGGGCCTTGGTGATGACGCCATGAGCGGTGGGCAAGGGCCTTGGTTGAATTACGTTGGTGGCAGGGTGTGTTTTTATTTTTGCTCTTTGCGTCAAGAAGGGCAAAATGGGCTAAAGAGGCTTTAAGATAAATATTGGGGAGTTTATGACACAAAAGAACTAGCATCAAAGTGGCTTGGGGCATTACCTGAGGAGCAGGGAAGCTTGCGGTAAAAGGAGCTTCAGGAGGGCTCAGGTTCGAGCCTTGTTGGCAGCATTAAGGGATTTTTTATTTTGGATTCTGGCATTAAGGGAGAGGGGAGTAGTGGACGGCATGTGGGCTTCAAATGGATGAGATAAGGTTTGCTTTATCCTTATTTTTTTTATTCGGCTAGGAAGATGAGATAAAGGGTGAGATTATTTTTAATTTATTGTGTATGGGTAAGATAAGAGATAATGGTGGCTTATTTGTTTAATTTTAAATGAAGTGATAATGGGAGTAAAGTGTGGGATTTGATAAGATGGCCGATTGTGGGTCTCCTTGGGGGTTAGTATATTCGGTCATGAAGGGGGGCTTAAGGGTGGAATTTTATTTGTTTCTTCTCTAGTGATTCTTGCGAAATTGGTAGCCAAGAAAATCCTCTCATTTTTCTCATTTATTTCTTGGTAGAATTCTCCTAAACCTTCATTATTATTCTATTTCTTCTTTTCTCCAACTTTCAAACCTGTTCTTTGTGTTAGCCGAATGTGGAATCACCATTTGTTAAGCCATAGCCGAATATCTATTAGGAACCCCTCAACACTTCTTTTCTTCTTTTGTTCCCTTCAAAGCCGAAAGTTGGAGATCTAGTTCTATTTCTAGGTTGTGGCCGAACCTAGGAGGGTGATTCGGGAACCTGATCGTTAGTGGTAAGCAACGATAGTGGTAAGTATTTCTTTAGAAATCAGTTTTTGGATTCTTTCCTTTTTGGTACCGAAAACAAGGGATTAGGCCTTGATTTTTATGGATGGTAGAATATCCATTAAGCCTTATTATGTGTTCTTTTGGTGTTTAGTCGAAGGAGGAAGCACTAGAGAGCCTTTGGGATTTGAAGTATTCAAGGTAAGCAACTATAATATTCGCCAAGGGCCATTTTTATGGATTGTTGTTTAAAGCAGAATCTAACATGTGGTATAGGGATTTTGACTTCTAAGGTAAGTGGTGGTTTTGGGTTTAGATCCGTAAGGTAAGGCAGTAGTGACTTTCGGCTATAGGCCATATTGTGAGTTTTAAGTGTTGACCGAATGTGACTGTGACCTTTAGGAGGAAATCGACAGCAGTAAGGAAAGTTTCGGGATTTAGTCAATTGTGCTAAACAGGTGCGTAGTTATCGCACTGTCTCTTGAATTTTTAAGTGTGTTATTATAAGTATGTGTATAATATGAATGATAGCCGAAATAAAGGCTAAAATGGTGGATACCCATGATGGGTAATCGATTAACGGTCGATATTTTATGGCGATAATTTACATATGATATATGTATGAAAATGTGATGGCATGTGATGTATATTTGTTTCAAGTGATATGTTGTCATGATACATATATGCATGGGGGTCTAGAATTTGATCAAAGAAGGGAAGGGTGTACATTATGTACGTGGTCTAATGATAGCCTTGTGCTACATTAGCGCTTGATGTTAGCTATGTGCTTCATCAAGGGAGGTGTTGGCTAGATGCCACATCTCGGCGGTTGATAGCTGTGTGCATCACCGTGGATTGATTGATATGTGGGATCACTTATGTGATCGGTGGCTCAGCCACGGCCTTGGGCGGCAGGTCTACCAAGGTAAGATATATGGGATCAATTGGTTGATCGGTGGATTAATACTGACCTTGGGCAACAGTGTCCGCCAAGGTAGGTGTGACGGATGGACATTAGGTTGGGTTGGGCTTCATAATTGCATGATTTTGTATGTGGACTGTGTGGATGTTGGCCAAGCCCATATGTGGAGACATGTGAAATAACTATGCACTGAGTCTGTTGACTCACCCAAATTTTTCCAACATCGCAGGTGATGCATAAAGCTTGGACCGGGTTGGAGTGGATACAAGGTGGCCCATGCAGAAAATGATTTTAGTTATTTCAGACATTTTTAATTTCAGTATTTTGGATATTTAATTATTGTAATAATGCCTTTTAAATTTTTTGGGATTTCTATTATGTTTAAGTGGATTGATAATTAAATCACTATGTGGAAACGAAATTATTCTTGGAAACTTATATTTTTAATATATATATATTAAAGCTTTAAATCCGGATGATTTGTAATAAACAAAGATTTGCTTAGAATTTTCAACCAACAATGTTTTACAAAGGACAATAAATTTTCATGTTTTAACTCTAAGTCAAATTCTTCTCAAACGTTTTTCGCAGTGACATACCAGATCCGGTTAAGGCTCGTGGGCTGAGTTTGGGGTGTTATAGTTTGGTATCAGAGCCCGATTCAAAACTTGGCTTTGAGGGATTTGGGCCCTTAAATGGGCTTTTCAAAAATATGGACTTCTATGAATAATTTTTCAGGTTTATTCTGGCATGGCACTGTATCTCCTAATTCAAGTCCACTAGGTAAGTACCTCTAATTGTTGAAGTGAATTGTATATGTGAATGTTATGGGCATATTTGGGCTCGTAGATTAGAAGATTAGGGCTATTGAACCCTAGGGCTAGTGCACTCAAACACATGCATAAGACTTAAGAACGACCAAACAAACTCGTGAAGTAAGTCACGAGTTAGGTGTGGCAACCATTGTGTGCATGTCTAGGATTGGATCCGCAGAGCTGGTACTTAGCAGTCCTCGTGACTCACCTACTCTTATTTGAATCCTACTTGGTGCGTGAGTTACGGTTCACCCTAACCAAGAGGGCTTATTCACGAGGCTAAACCCAATAACTAAAACTAGAAAGGAACTAATAGTAATTTTATAAAACCCTAGTTGTAAAACTCTTAAAATTACCCTCTTGATTTGTAAAGACTATTTTCATAAATTTTTTGAAATATTTCGATTTACAAATTTACTAAAATACCACAGTGGTAAAATTACTAAAATGCCATTGGTTTCTAAAATTACTATACTACCCTCGATTTCAATAAAATTTTCTTACTTTGCAAAAGTATCCAAAATCCCTATTTTGTGAAAATATAAAATACCCTAATCGGGAAAATTTACCAAATTACCCCTGGTTTATGAAATTACCAAAATAACCCCGATTTCTAAAATTTTTGCAATACCTTGATTTGGAAAACCTTTCTTTCAAAATACCCATGAGTTTGAAAATTTCAAAATAACTTTTGTGATTTTCAAATTGACCCGATTTATTAAGAAATACCCTTATAGAAAAAATGGCGAAATTACCCTAGGGTAGGGAATGATCGAAATGCCCAAAGTAGTGAAGTGAATGTTGTGGATGAATGTGAATGTGAATGTGATTCTCAATTAGAATAGTGAACTTGAGCTGAAACTTTGATTGATCGAAAGAACTACTTCTGGAAACTTCTTTTCATAAATTTTGCTCGTGGATAAACAGTGAAACAAAATTTCTAATGCATAAAACTTTTTAATTAGATTAAATCGCGAAGTTAGATATGAGTTCTAGAGGACGAGGTCGTCGTGGACTTGGTACAGGAAGAATGGCCGTATCGAAACCCGTTAGATCAGGTCAAGGATCAGAGAATGAGGTACCACCGCCACCGCCACCACCACCAGCTTTTGGTGTTGAGCAGCAAGATCAAACGGGGGATGATGTTGTATCGCAGGCGGTGCTACGAGTTCTTGAGATGGTGGCTGGAGCAGGTGGAAATATGAGAGCTAGAAAGTCTGTACTGGCGACTCGAGCCAATGGTGAAGTGTTTTGTGGAGTATCTGGTGGCACGCTTGATCTTCTTGAGTATTGGTTGGAGGCGCATCAAAGCGAATTATGGATGTTGGATCGACCCACCGAGGAGAAAGTAGAAGGAATGGTGGTATTATACGCGATAAAGCGTATCAATGGTGGCTCACAGTTCGAGATAGGGCCACAACTGAGGATCTCACTTGGGAATATGTTAAGACGGCGTATCAGAAGAAGTATGTTGGTACTCACTACATTGATGCGCAAAGAAAGGCGTTTCTAGGGCTGGTTCAAGGGAACAAGTCCGTGGCGGAGTACGAGGCTGAATTCCTAAGGTTGAGCCGATATGCTCGAGGAGTAGTGGCTACAGAGTATGAGCGGTGTGTCCGATTTGAGGACGGACTAAGGGATGACCTGAGGCCGTTGATAGCTCCGCATGATGGGAGCGAGTTCACCGATTAGTAGAAAATTCTAAGGTAGCCGAGGGGATTAAGGACTCGGTGGCGAGCGAGAGATAAGGATAGGAGCAGGGAAAAGAGGAGTTATGGACCGTCAGAATCGTCTGAGAGCTTTCGGAAAAGACCGAGGGTTGAGAATTCTATTCGTGTTACTAAGCCAACTACTGGAAAACCGGACCGTCCGTGTGCTCAATGTGGGAGGTATTACGTTGGCGAGTGCTGGAATCGAGACCGAGAGTGTTTTAGGTGTAAGTCTAAGTCTCATCTGATTAAAGACTGTCCCCAGGATTCGAGTAGGGCTCGGACCGTAGGCCAAGGTTATGAGCAGTAGGAATGGTCAGCAAGCGACGAGGGGTCGTGGTCCGAACCATAGAGGAAATGGTTTCGGCCGTGGTCGTAGAGCACCAAGCGAAGGTGCTGAAGGTTTATATACGAGGCAACCAAGGTTGGTTTATGCAGTCGGCCGTCGCGAGGAGAGTGATGTGCCAGATGTGACAATGGGTAAGTTCTTATTTTTGGAATACCCTTCATTGCCTTGTTTGTTATAGAGTTAGTTCGTTCTTGTAATGCTAGTGAAGTATATGAAACCTTAGATGTGAATTTTGTAGGAAATGTGTTAGT
Source organism: Gossypium rotundifolium (assembly GCA_025506655.1). Taxonomy (NCBI): domain Eukaryota; kingdom Viridiplantae; phylum Streptophyta; class Magnoliopsida; order Malvales; family Malvaceae; genus Gossypium; species Gossypium rotundifolium. The sequence goes on along the minus strand of CP106734.1, from coordinate 15,648,997 downwards.
TTTAAGATCGAGTCTTGTGAGAGTAGTGTAGTGTGGTGAGTTAGGATGTACGATTTTTGTTAGTAAGTAATTTCGAGGACGAAATTATTTTTAAGGAGGGTAGAACTGTAATATCCTAGATTAGGGGTTATGCATTTGGTGCATAAATCATGTGCTAATAGGCTCGGTGAGTGGTTTGGATGTGATTTAGGGGTTCTTAAAACTCTAGGATAAAAAGGGAATACATTGGAAAATTTTTGGATTTTGAGTTAGTAAGGGGAGCAAGGCCAGGGAGGCCTTAAGGGAAAATTATAGGCACTTTTGGACATGGAAGTGAGCTTGGTAAAGTGGCTGGAATGCGCCACTTAGGGCCTTGGTGATGACGCCATGAGTAGCGGGCAAGGGCCTTGGTTCGAATTACGTTGGTGGCAAGGGAGTGTGTTTTTATTTTTGCTCTTTGCGTCAAGAAGGGCAAAATGGGCTAAGGAGGCTTTAAGATAAATATTGGGGAGTTTATGACACAAAAGAACTAGCAGCAAAGTGGCTTGGGGCGTTACCTGAGGAGCAGGGAAGCTTGCGACAAAGGGAGCTTCAGGAGGGCTCAGGTTCGAGCCTTGTTGGTAGCATTAAGGGATTTTTTATTTTGCATTCTGGCGTTAAGGGAGAGGGGAGTAGTGGACAGCATGTGGGCTTCAAAAGGATGAGATAAGGTTTGCTTTATCCTTATTTTTTTTATTCGGCTAGGAAGATGAGATAAAGGGTGGGATTATTTTTAATTTATTATGTATGGGTAAGATAAGAGATAATGGTGGCTTATTTGTTTAATTTTAAATGAAGTGATAATGGGAGAAAAGTGTGGGATTTGATAAGATGGCCGATTGTGGGTCTCCTTGGGGGTTAGTATATTCGGTAATGGAGGGGGACTTAAGGGTGGAATTTTATTTGTTTATTCTCTAGTGATTCTTGCCAAATTGGTAGCCAAGAAAATCCTCTCATTTTCTCATTTATTTTGCTAAGGTCAATTCTCCTAAACCTTCATTATTCTTCTATTTCTTCTTTTCTCCAACTTTCAAACTCGTTTTGTGTTAGCCGAATGTGCAATCACCATTTGTTAAGCCATAGCCGAATATCTATTAGGAACCCCTCAACATTTCTTTTCTTCTTTTGTTCCCTTCAAAGCCGAAAGTTGGAGATCTAGTTCTTTTTGTTGGTTGTGGCCGAACCTAGGAGGGTGATTCGGGAACCTGATCGTTAGTGGTAAGCAACAATAGTGGTAAGTATTTCTTTAGAAATTGATTTTTGGATTCTTTCCTTTTTAGTGCCGAAATCAAGGGATTAGGCCTTGATTTTTATGGATGGCCGAATGTCCATTAAGCCTTATTATGTGTTCTTTTGGTGTTTAGTCGAAGGAGGGAAGCACTAGAGAGCCTTTCGGGATTTGAAGTATTCAAGGTAAGCAACTATAATATTTGGCCAAGGGACATTTTTATGGATTGTTGTTTAAAGCCGAATCTAACATGTGGTATAGGGATTTCGACAGCTTCTAAGGCAAGTGGTGGTTTTCAGGATTTAGATCCGTAAGGTAAGGCAGTAGTGACTTTCGGCTATAGGCCATATTGTGAGTTTTAAGTGTTGACCGAATGTGACTGTGACCTTTAGGAGGAAATCGACAGTAGTAAGGAAAGTTTCGGGATTTAGTCAATTGTGCTAAACAGGTGCGTAGTTGTTGCACTGTCTCTTGAATGTTTAAGTGTGTTATTATAAGTATGTGTATATTATGAATGATAGCCGAAATAAAGGCTAAAATGGTGGATACCCATGATGGGTAATCGATTAACCAGGTCAGTATTTTTATGGCGATAATTTACATATGATATATGTATGAAAATGTGATGGCATGTGATGTATATTTGTTTCAAGTGATAAGTTGTCATGATACATATATGTATGGGGGTCTGGAATATGATCAAAGAAGGGAAGGGTGTACATTATGTACGTGGTCTAATGATAGTTTTGTGCTACATTAGCGCTTGATGTTAGCTATGTGCTTCATCAAGGGAGGTGTTGGCTAGGTGCCACATCTCGGCGGTTGATAACTGTGTGCATCACCGTGGACTGATTGATATGTGTGATCACTTATGTGATCGATGGCTCAGCCACGACCTTGGGCGGCAGGTCTGCCAAGGTAAGATATGTTGGATCACTTGGTTGATCGGTGGATTATACTACTGGGCAAACAGTGTCCGCCAAGGTAGGTGTGATGACGGACATTAGGTTGGGTTGGGCTTCATAATTGCATGATTTTGTATGTGGACTGTGTGGATTTGGGCCAAGCTCATATGTGGAGACATGTGAAATAACTATGCACTGAGTCTGTTGACTCACCCAAATTTTTCCAACATTGCAGGTGATGCATAAAGCTTGGACCGGCTTGGAGTGGATACAAGGTGGCCCATGCAGAAAGTGATTTTAGTTATTTCAGACATTTTTAATTTCAGTATTTTGAATATTTAATTATTGTAATAACGCTTTTTAAGTTTTTGGGATTTCTATTATGTTTAAGTGGATTGATAATTAAATCACTAAGTGGAAACGAAATTATTCTTGAAACTTATATTTTAATATATATATTAAAGCTTTAAATCCGGATGATTTGTAATAAACAAAGATTTACTTAGAATTTTCAACCAACAATGTTTTACAAAGGACAATAAATTTTCATTCTAACATCCTAATTTAGAGGTTGTTTGTAATTTAATTATTTTTCCCATGTGTGTGCTTGAAGAAATGAACACTATGATTATTGACATACTTTAGGGCCTAGTTATAACCCCGAGCGAGGTCGGACTTAGGACTAAAAATTTCTTTTTAAGTGTTTAAAAGGAGGGAGCTAGGCGAGACAGGGGTTAAATAAAATTTCGGGTGAAGCATGACACAATGAACTAATTGGCAAAGTGGCTTTCATGCGCCACTTAAGGGCTTAGGGGTGACGATCAAGGTGTCTTGGGTTCGAGTCTTGGGAGTTACAAGGGGTGCGTTTTGTTTTTGGCTTTTTAGGCAAGTTAAGGAAAGAGGCTAAGGCATGAAGGCTTTAAAAATTAAATGGTGAGATTTAAGAGCATGAAAGTCGATTGGGAAGAATGGCATGAGGCGATATAAGAGGGCTGCGGCAGTGAGGTCCTATGTTCGAACCATGGGAGCAGCTATTGGGGTTTTATTTTTTTTCAAAGCTGGCGTGAATGGGAAAGGGGGTAATGGTTTGATTTTTGGACTCTTAAGATGATAGGGATAAACCTTGTTTATTTCGGCTAAGAAGAGTGATAATATGTATTTTAGTTTTTTTATTTGTTTAAAGAGGAGATTAAGGGATAAATGGAAGATAAATCTTGCTTTACCTTTTGATAATTAAAACCTGGAAATTATCACAAAAAGAAAGGTGATGGCCGATTATGGCACTCTTTGAGGGCCATCTACAATCGGTTTTGTCATTAGGGAGGTGCCAAAATTCATTTAGCAAGTTTCTCTTCTTTTTACATTTGGTTGTTGGCCGAATTCTCCCTAGCCTCATTTGCCAAAATTCTTCAAAAATTCTCTTTTTCTTTTCTTCTACTTAGCTGAACCTACCCCCCTTCTACTAAAAATTTAACCTTCCTTGCTAGCCGAATATCTCTTCCATAAAGGGCTTAGGCCGAATCCCCTTAGTAAGGTGCTATCGATTTCCAAAGGGTGGTAAGTGTGTCACTTTAAACATTCAGTTCCTTTTCTTTTCCTTCAAGTGTGCCGAAAGTAAGAATAGGCCCTGGTAGGTTGGCCGAATGTGTCTTTAAGATGATGGTGAAGTGTTCTCTTGTGTGTAGGTAACATTAAGTGGCTTTGACGAAGTCTTCCGGGATTTCAATTCGCCTTGGTAAGTAATAGGTAGTTTCGGCCAAAGACCATTTCGTTAAGAATTTATGCCTAATGCCTAAACTAATATATGCCATATAAGGATCTCAACGATTTCAGAATAAGTAGTTTGATTTGGTAAGAGACCAAATCGAAACCAAGGTGAGTGTTATTTCAAGTACAACAAATCCTTCAGATTATTTGGTTTGCCGATTAGGCCTAAGTCCTTAGCCCTATTGTTTGGCCGAATATAGGGTCAAAGGATCTAGCATCGTCGATCGGATCTTCGGGATCTAGGAATTTCGCGTTAGTAACAGGTGTGTAAAACTCTTTACACACTTTATTAATTAACATTGCCATATGGTTGCCTTTTAATCTTTTTGGTAGTAATTTGCTTGTGGGCTTAAGCATGGATTTCGGGTAAGTCCCCTATTACATGACCTATGATGTATGTGTATGCCATCATATGCTGTTAAATGCTATGTTATACATAAATGTACGATATATGGGATTATGATATTTTATTATGTAAGCATGATGATGGTGGGATTAATGAGAGGAGGGGGATGATCTTTATGGACTGTCACCAGTGGTTTTGACCACAAGATGGGTTGGCCCCATCGATTAATTGTGACTTTGGCCACCGTGGTTTTGACCACATCTTGATAATTGTGACTAAGTCCCGGTGGTTTGGTACCACCGTGGTTTTGACCACATTATGATAATTGTGACCTATGGTCATCGGTGGTTTTGACCACACGATGGGTTGGCCCCATCACTTGATTTGTGACGCTAGTCACGATGGTTTTGACCACGGTGGTTTTGACCACACGTGGTAGTTAAAGGAGCATGATGGTTTGTGGGGTTGCTTATTTGCATGTTTATTAATGATTTGTGTATGAGTTACATTTCTGGGTGGGGGATTTACACACTGAGTCTTGGTGACTCACCCCTTCCCATACTATTTTGCAGATGAGTAGATCGCGGAGATGGAGCCGGGAGGACTCGAGGCGCCATGCTTGTTTCTCGATTTGGAACCTTATTTAAATCGGTTTAGTTCATTTATTTTCTAAGTCTTTTATTTTGGGTTGTAATAAGGCCGCTAGTTATTATTTGGATGTTTATTTTATTGTTTTATTTTACTTATGTTATATTACAAATAAAATTTATAAATGTTAAGTGAACAGGTTAAAAGTAACTTTTCAAACTTAATAACTTCTACGGGTTTTCAAAGATGTTACCATCGGGTAACAAAATACACCAAGTCAACTATAACCTTGACAAATTTTAAAATTTACATGATCAAACGTTTTCAAAGGGTTAATCAACACAACCATGTTTAAAAAATCCCAAGCGAGTTTTATCAAACCTGCTTTTAATACCTTAGCCATATTTTAACAAGTTTTCACCGTAAACTCAAAATGTTTCAAATTATTTTACTCCGTGACATACCGATCCGTCAGGGACTCATGGGTAGGGATTGGGGTGTTACATTTTGGTATCGAGCTGGCTCAAAACTCGATCGTGGGGCCCAAGGCCCAAAATGTTTTCTTTGTTAGTAGGCCTTATTAGAATGTTTTGGGAAATTGTTTATGGTAGATACGAACGACATGGCACCGAGTCTTGGCACCTATCCACCAGTGTAAGTACTTCTATCTATTTTGTGAATTTTTGATTGGGGTAGAAGGGTAAATCTTTGAACGAGAATATTAGAATAGAAATTGTTGAACCCAGGGTTAGCGAACCCCAACAAACCATGCATAAGATTTAATAATTCCTAAACAACCACGTGAGTTGTCAATGAGCAAGGGATGTGGCAATCGTTATACGCATGTCTAGGAGTAGATTCGGTGGGAGCACAGTAATTAAGCAAGTCCCAGTGACTCACCTCCTACTCACTTGAATCCTACAGTGCGTAGTGACGGCTCATCCTAGGCGAGACGACGTACTCACAGAGCTAAACTTGATAACTAAAACCCGAAAGGACTAGCCGCTTTGTTTTCAAGTAATTAAAACCTTGTTTTTAAAAAAGACCAAAATACCCACGGTTTGTAAATTACCAAAATACCTCCTTATGAAAAACTTCCAAATAAGAAAAATTCAAAATATCCTTATTTTGTGAAATCAATTAGAATCAAATATAGGAAATCTTTTTATGAAAATGCCCTGATTATGGATAATTACTAAAATACGCCTAGTGGTAAAATTACAAAATTGCCCCTAACCAACAAAATTACCAAAATAACCCTAATTTTCAAAATTTTGCAACATCACTGTTTCGAAAAATGCAATTCTCAAAAAGAACCATCAATGTTTTACAACTTTTGAAATATCCTTGATTTATTAAATTTTACAAATTCACCCTAATCTGTGAAAAATTATCGAAATACCCCTGAGGTCCAAAATTACCAAAATACCCCCGAATTTCAAAATTTTTCAAAATACCCCGAGAATTTAAGAGTTCCAAAATACTTTTTGACAAAATCATCTGAGAATTTTTATTTTTGAAAAATTACGAAAATACCCCTGTAGGACAAATTACGAAAATACCCCTGGGTAGTGGAAAAACGATCACAATAAAAACTACAACGTCTCTTTGAATGAATGAAGGGAAAGACTGTGTGCTTGTATGAATACGAAAGTACCACTCCTAAAACTCCTATCATAAAATTTCTTCGCGGATAATCAAGTGAAACAAAGGTACTAATGCATAAAATTCTTAAACAGATAAACGCAAACGAGAGTAATGAGTACAAGAGGTCGTGGACGTCCATTCCGTGGTCATGAGAGGTAGGATGACCTTGTCGGAGCCAGCAAGGTCTGGTCATGGGTCTGAAAATGAGATGCTTGGATCCGGCCGGTGGAAACTGAGTTCCAATATCAGGCTGGTGGTAACGATGTAGTATCCCAAGCGGTGTTACGAGTGTTGGAACGAGTTATTGAGGCAGACGGCAGGTGCAGAGCCCGTGAACTGCGTGGTTGAACGACTTCTGCTAACTGAGCGTAAGTATTTAGAGGAGTTTCTAGAGTGGCACCGGCAAGTGAGTATTGGTTGGAATCAACTGAGAGGATCATGGGTGACCTAGATTTTACAGCTGAGGAGAAGTTGAAGGGTATCATCTCTTTGCTTCGGGATGAGTCATATCAATGGTGGCTCACCGTAAGAGATGGAGCGATGGCGGAGGATCTCACATGGGAGTTCTTTAAGGCTGCTTACCAAAAGAAATACATAGGAGCTAGTTACGTGGATGCACAGCGGAAGACCTTCTTAAACCTGGTTTAGGGCAATAAGACGATGGCAGAGTATGAGGCCGAATTCCTCCGGTTGAGTAGGTATGCTCGTGGTATTGTGAGTACCGAGTATGAACGGTGTGTTAGATTCGAAGATGGGCTGAGGGATGAGCTAAGGATGATGATAGCTCCACAACAGGAACGGGAGTTTGCTGTCTTAGTAGAGAAATCGAAAGCTACTGAAGGGGTAAGACAGTCAGTTAGACGGAATCAGGATAGGAATTGGAATAAAAGGAGCTCGGGACCTTTAAGGTTCTCTGGTAATCAGCAGAAGAGGACAAGGTTTGGTGGGTCAGATCAAGCTGCTAGGCCTACTGCTGCTGCTAATCCTCAATGGCCGCCACAGTGTGCTCGGTATGGCAAGTCTCACACGGGGGAGTGTTGGAATGGTAATCGGGGATGCTTCGAGTGTGGGTCCATGGAGCATCGAGTTAGAGATTGTCCGAAGAAGGTAGCTAGGCTGAGATCAGAGGGTCAGGATCGTGCACCGAATAGGAGGGATAATCAACAGCCACCGAGAGGTCGTGGTGCAGGAAGAGGAGGTAATGGTGCTGGCAGAGGTCGTGGGGCACCGAGGGGAGGTATCGGTGGTACTGAGGCTAGACAACCTGGTTTGGTCTATACCACGAGGCGTCAAGAGGAGGGTGATGCACCGAACATCATGACCGGTATGTTCTTGATCTTTGGTGTACCCTATAGTACCTCGATTGACATTGGCTCAACCCACTCATACATTGCTAGTAGCGCAGTGGAAACTCTGCACTTAGATTCTGAGCTTACTTCTAGGAAGATGACTGTATTAAGCCCTTTAGGTCACTCTGTAGAAGTAAGTAAACTCTATAGGAACGTACCTCTAAAACTCCAAGGGGTCGTGTTCTTGGCTGATTTAATGGAACTATCATTTCAGGAGTTCGACCTAATCCTCGGGATGGATTGGTTAGTAAAGTATCAGGCTAGCCTGGATTGCGAGGCTAAGCGTATAGTAATAAAGACCATGGAAGGTGATGAGGTGGTGATGATAGGTAAAAGGAGAGATTACCTATCTAATTTGGTTTCTGCGTTGAAGGCGGAAAAGATGATTAGGAAGGGTTGTAAAGCATATATGGTGCATGTTTGTGCTTTGGAAGCTAAGGATGTTGCTGTGAGAGATGTCCGGACCGTAAGGGACTATGTTGATGTGTTTTCAGAGGAACTTCAGGGTCTACCTCCGGATCGTGAGGTTGAATTTGGTATAGATCTGTTACCCGAAATCGCGTCAGTATCCATAGCTCCATATCGAATGGCACCGAAAGAATTGGTAGAGTTGAAGGCACAGATTCAGGAATTATTGGATAGAGGGTTCATTCGACCAAGTGTATCACCTTGGGGAGCTCCTGTGCTTTTTGTCAAGAAGAAAGATGGGACAATGAGGATGTGTATAGACTATCGGCAGCTGAACAAGTTAACAATAAAGAACCGGTATCCTTTGCCCAGGATTGACGATCTGTTCGATCAACTCAAAGGAGCATCGATATTTTCTAAAATTGACCTTTGGTCTGGGTACCATCAGCTTAAGGTGAAGGAGGCTGATGTCCATAAGATGGCATTCTGTACTCGGTATGGGCACTACGAGTTTCTGGTAATGCCTTTTGGTTTGACGAATGCACCGGCTGCATTTATGGACATGATGAACTGGGTATTTCAACCCTATCTGGATCGGTTCGTCGTGGTATTCATAGATGACATTTTGGTGTACTCGAAGTCTGAGGAGGAGCATGACGACATCTTCATGTGGTTCTACAAGTTTTAAGGGAGAAAGCATTGACGCCAAATTCAAAGAAATGTGAGTTCTGGCTCAAGGAGGTAACTTTTCTAGGACATGTTGTTTCAGCCGAGGGAATCAGGGTGGATCCCCGCAAGATTGAAGTAGTATTAGAGTGGAAACAACCAAAGTCGATTACAAAAATTTAGAGTTTTTTGGGGTTGGCAGGATATTACCGGAGATTTGTGGAAAATTTCTCCTTAATCGCAGCACCGTTGACTAAGCTGCTGAGGAAAGGAGTTCCGTTTGTGTGGTCTGAGAAGCAGCAAGAGAGTTTCGATAGGCTGAAGAAGATTTTTACAGAAGCACCAATCCTAATTCAGCCTGAGGCCAGAAAAGAGTTCACGGTGTACTGTGATGCATTGCATACTGGTTTAGGGTGTGTGTTGATGCAAGAAGGGAAGGTGGTTGCTTATGCGTCACGGTAGTTGAGGCCTCACGAAGCTAACTACCTGACACATGATTTGGAATTGGCTGATGTGGTGTTCGCCTTGAAGATTTGGAGGCACTACCTGTACGGGGAGAAGTCGATTGTACAGATCACAAAAGTCTAAAGTACCTACTGACTCAGAAAGATTTAAATCTGAGGCAGCGAAGGTGGATTGAGTTGTTGAAGGACTATGACTGCTCAATCGAATACCATCCGGGGAAGGCTAATATGGTAGCTGATGCATTGAGCCGAAAGGTGGTAGCGGATTTGCGAGCAATATTTGCTCACCTAAGTCTCTATGAGGATGGGAGCCTTTTGGCAGAGTTGCAAGCGATGCTGTCTTGGATTAATGAGGTCAAAGAAGGGCAGATGACCGACGAAACTTTGTGTACTCGGAGGTTGCAAGTACAGAATGGTGAGGCCGAAGGTTTCAACTTGAGTAGTGATGGAGTGTTGTACTTTCAGGGGAGAGTATGCATGCTTAAGGGTAATGATTTAAGGCAGCGGATCCTTAAAGAAGCTCATAGCAGTCCGAAGATATGCAACCGGAAGCAAGAAGATGTATCGAGATTTAAGGGAGCGATTTTGGTGGCGGGTCTTAAGCGGAAGTAATGGCGAGTTAGTGGGCAAGTGTCCGACATGCCCGACAAGTTAAGGTGAGCATCAATTGCCATCGTATCACATAACAAAGAAAGATTCCACAGTGGAAGTGGGAGGAGATTACTATGGATTTCGTAAGTGGGCTTCCCCTTATGCCTAGTAAGAAAGATGCAGTTTGGGTGGTAGTAGACCGGTTGACTAAGTTGGCTCATTTTATACCGGTGAGGGTTGACTACTCGCTCCAAAGGTTGGCCAAGTTGTATATCGCTGAGATAGTGCGGTTGCATGGAGTACCAGTGTCCATTATCTCAGATCAAGATCCCCGGTTCACGTCGAGATTCTGAAAGGCCTTACATCAGGAGTTAGGCACGAAGTTGAATTTCAGCATGACTTTTCACTCGCAGTCTGATGGACAATCTGAGAGGGTCATCCAAGTGTTGGAAGACATGTTGAGGGTCGTGCTTTAGATTTTCGTGGTAGTTGGGAGGAGTACCTACCTTTGGCGAGTTCGCTTATAACAATAGTTATCAGCGAGTATTTAGATGGCACCTACGAGGTATCAGATGGTCGAAAATGTCGTACTCTACATGTTGACTGAGCTAAGAGAGCGGATGATGTTGGGTCCAGAGTTAGTGGCGAGACGGAGGATAAGGTTAGAGTAATTTGGGCTCGTCTTAAGGAGGCATCGGATAGGCAAAAATCTCACGCGATCTTAAACACGAGATGTTGAGTATCACGATGGGTGATAAGGTTTTCTTGAAGGTATCCCTTGGAAGAAGGTCTTTGAGGTTTGGCGGGAAGGGCAAGCTAAGCCCTAGATTCATCGGACCATACGGTGTTGAAACGTGTGGGACCGGTAGCTTACCGACTTGAGTTGCCAGAGAATTGAGCGGATCCATGATGTCTTCCATGTTTCGATCTTTGGCGCTATCGATCGATCCATCACACGTTGTCCGGTTGAGGAAATTGAAGTGAACTTGGACTTATCTTTCGAGGAGGAACCAGTCATGATTTTGGATAGAGATGTCAAGGTTCTGAGGAGGAAGTCAGTGCCTTTGGTAAAGGTGTTATGGCGAAACCATGGTACGGAGGAGGCCACATGGGAACCCGAGGATGTGATGCAGCAGCAATGCCCCTAACTCTTCTGATCCAGGTAATTTCGAGACCGAAATTCTTTTTAAGGGGGTAGAACTGTAACATCCTAATTTAGGGGTTGTTTGTAATTTAATTATTTTTCCCATGTGTGTACTTGAAGAAATGAACACTATGATTATTGACATACTTTAGGGCCTAGTTATAACCCCGAGCTAGGTCAGACTTAGGACTAAAAATTTCTTTTTAAGTGTTTAAAAAGAGGGAGCTAGGCGAGATAGGGGTTAAGTAAAATTTCGGGTGAAGCATGACACAATGAACTAATTGGCAAAGTGGCTTTCATGCGCCACTTAAGGGCTTAGGGGTGATGATTGGGCAGGTCTTGGGTTCGAGTCTTGGGAGTTACAAGGGGGTGTGTTTTGTTTTTAGGCTTTTTGGGCGTTAAGGAAAGAGGCTAAGGTATGAAGGCTTTAAAAATTAAATGGTGAGATTTAAGAGCATGAAAGTCGATTGGGAAGGATGGCATCAGGCGATATAAGAGGGCTGCAGCAGTGAGGTCCTATGTTCGAACCATGGGAGCAGCTATTGGGGTTTTATTTTTCTCAAAGCTGGCGCGAATGGGAGAGGGAGTAATGGTTTGATATTTGGACTCTTAAGATGATAGGGATAAACCTTGTTTATTTCGGCTAAGAAGAGTGATAATATGTATTTTAGTTTTTTTTATTTGTTTACAGAGGAGATTAAGGGATAAATGGAAGATAAATCTTGCTTTATCTTTTGATAATTAAAAGCTGGAAATTATCACAAAAAGAAAGGTGATGGCCGATTATGGGACTCTTTAGGGGCCATCTACAATTGGTTTTGTCATTAGGGAGGTGCTGAAATTCATTTAGCAAGTTTCTCTTCTTTTTACATTTGGTTGCTGGCCGAATTCTCCCTAGCCTCATTTGCCAAAATTCTTCAAAAATTCTCTTTTTCTTTTCTTCTACTTAGCTGAACTACCCCCCTTCTACTAAAAATTTAACCTTCCTTGCTAGCGAATATCTCTTCCATAAAGGGCTTAGGTAGAATCCCCTAGTAAGGTGCTATCGATTTCAAAGGGTGGTAAGTGTGTCACTTTAAACATTCGGTTCCTTTTCTTTTCCTTCAAGTGTCTAGAAAGTAAGAATAGGCCTTGGTAGGTTGGCCGAATGTGTCTTTAAGATGATGGTGAAGTGTTCTCTTGTGTGTAGGTAACATTAAGGGGCTTTGACGAAGTCTTCCGGGATTTCAATTCGCCTTGGTAAGTAATAGGTAGTTTCGGCCAAAGGCCATTCGCTAAGAATTTATGCCTAATGCCGGAAACTAACATATGCCATATAAGGATCTCAACGATTTCAGGAATAAGTGCAGTTTCGGGATTTGGTAAGAGACCAAATCAGCAACCAAGGTGAGTGTTATTTCAAGTACAACATATCCTTCGGGATTATTTGGTTTGGCCGATTAGGCCTAAGTCCCTGACCCTGTTGTTTGGCCGAATATAGGGTCAAAGGATCTAGCATCGTAGATCGGATCTTCGGGATCTAGGAATTTCGCCTTAGTAACAGGTGTGTAAAACTCTTTACACACTTTATTAATTAACATTGCCATATGGTTGCCTTTTAATCTTTTGGTAGTAATTTGCTTGTGGGCTTAAGCATGGATTTGGGTAAGTCCCTATTACATGACCTATGATGTATGTGTATGCCATCATATCTTTGTTAGATGCTATGTTATACATAAATGTATGATATATGGGATTATGATATTTTATTATGTAAGCATGATGATGGTGGGATTAATGAGAGGAGGGGGATGATCTTTATGGACTGTCACCAGTGGTTTTGACCACAAGATGGGTTGGCCCCATCAGGTTAATTGTGACTTGGTCACCAAATGGTTTTGACCACATCTTGATAAATTGTGACTAAGTCCCAGTGGTTTGGTACCACCAGTGGTTTTGACCACATTATGATAATTGTGACCTATGGTCATCGATTGGTTTTGACCACACGATGGGTTGGCCCCATCACTTGATTTGTGACGCTAGTCACCAAGTGGTTTTGACCACGGTGGTTTTGACCACAGGGGTAGTTAAAGGAGTACGGATGGTTAATGGGGTTGCATATTTGCATGTTTATTAATGATTTGTGTATGAGTTACATTTCGGTGGGGATTTACACACTGAGTCTTGGTGACTCACCCTTCCCATACTATTTTGCAGATGAGTAGATCACGGAGATGGAGCCGGGAGGACTCGAGGCGGCCATGCTTGTTTCTCGATTTGGAACCTTATTTAAATCGGTTTTAGTTCATTTATTTTCTAAGTCTTTTATTTTGGGTTGTAATAAGGCCGCTAATTATTATTTGGATGTTTATTTTATTGTTTTATTTTACTTATGTTATATTACAAATAAAATTTATAAATGTTCGATGAACAGGTTAAAAGTAACTTTTTCAAACTTAATAACTTCTACGGGTTTTCAAAGATGTTACCATCGGGTAACAAAATACACCAAGTCAACTATAACCTTGACAAATTTTAAAATTTACATGATCAAACGTTTTCAAAGGGTTAATCAACACAACCATGTTTAAAAAAAAAATCCCAACTGAGTTTTATCAAACCCTGTTTTAATACCTTAGCCATATTTTAACAAGTTTTCACCAGACACTCAAAATGTTTCAAATTATTTTACTCCGTGACATACCTGATCCGATCAGGACTCATGGGCCAGGTTTGGGGTGTTACATTCATGTTTTAACTCTAAGTCAAATTCTTCTTAAACGTTTTCTGCAGTGACATACCAGATCCGGTCAAGGCTCGTGGGCCGGGTTTGGGGTGTTATATAAACACCATATTCGACTTTGCACAATAAGACCTTAACCATGTGGTCATTCAAGCTACATTTTCCTACATTAAGTATGCACACATTAATAATTATACTTTCATAAATAGATTGACCTCATGACCGAATATATATACAAGACCAAAGTATCAAAATTTAGCCATTTTCGCATGGCATACATCTATTGAAGATTCGTCTCATACAAATTCCTAGGTAAAGAAATTAGCTTATACATGCCATAATCATCTAGGGTTAATCTACCAAAAAAGGGTACCAAAATAGAGGATAGTATGATGAGCTTTCAAGTTGATCCACGAGCTAAGATTGAACCTTCCAAAAGTGATCTACAAATCCAAAGAAACAATGGAAAGAAAGTAAGCTTTGTAGCTTAGTAAGATTTCAGCTTGATATACTTAATTTCACCTATTCTACTTAAAATTTCAAAGAGCATTTCATACACAACAACAAAGCCGAATAATCAAAGCTTCAAGGTTCAATTCACAAATATCCTATGAAATGATTGGTAACATACTTCATACTATTAGGTTTCCAACTCACATTACTAATCTCATTCATTTTAAATTAGCATGAATAAAACGTACCTTCCAATTTACTTACCATTCAAAATTAGTTATTCATGCATATCCCTAGGATACCGTATTCAATATTACTATATACTGATTCACATTTATAAGGATATCTTTTTTCAAACGAGCTCTGTACCTGCATATCGATAATTAGGTTAAATAATAATTTGCACACTTGGTGCCATTACTAAATGCACTCGGTAACATATTGCTCACTTAGAGCCATTACTATATATCTTGGTAATGTATCGCTCACTTAGAGTCCGTTACTAAATAACTTTGTAACGTATCGCTTACACAGAGTTACATTAAATAACTTTGTAACGTATCGCTCACACGAGCTATTACTTAATATCCCCGTAATGTAGCAATCACTTAGAGTTACATTTAATCTAATTCGCACTCTTAATGTCGATCACAATTTCATATCCATGGTACTACTCATGATTCCGCATTCCAATTTTTAAAATATTCAATCATACGATAAACAACTCACATCTTTTCAAGCATATATTCATACATACATTTAGTCATAGAAATAATTATATACTCCTACTCAATCCAATTCACACATTCGGCACATCACCTCCAAATTTTATTCTCACCTCGAACACATTTCCTAACCTTATTTAATACCATGTATATGTGCTTACATTCAAATTCAAAATAGCATATAATTTCTACCATCCAACTCAACGATCAAATTATCCATACATATTCAATTTATTATTCAATTCCATTAACACATTCGGCACATCTTAGTTTTACAAGTCTATGACTATTGGACATTAGCATTTTATAAAGAATCATTCCGATTAACTTAATTACTTGAAATCTTACCTCAAAAGCGACGATTTAGGGTTTCCTACTACTACTGCCTAGTTTAGCTTTTCCTCGATCTTTTCCAAATCTTTCCTTTCTTGATCTTACCAAACACATGCAACGGCCGAATGATGGAGGATGAATTTCTCCTTTTCTTTGAAGGGGAAATTGGTGAAGAAGATGAAGGAAGGAAAGAGAAAAATGAATTTCTTTTCCATGCTTATTTTATTATATAAATATAATACATATTTCCTTATTCATAAAAGATAATATTTACATATAAAATACAAAAAATCCTCCCCATCATCATTGCCGTCCACTAGCATGAAAGGTAGAAATTTGACATGCAAATCTTTGTTTCAACTAAACAATTCAATTTACCTTTCTAATTTCATGCTCACTACTTTTGCTACTTTAGCAATTTAATCCTTTTAATAAATTAAACATCCAAACATTTAAATTTTTCTATGATATTTTTACTCAGGCACAACCACTTAATATAGACAGCAAATAGATCAAGAATTTAATTTTCTAATTCAAATTCGTGGTCCCGAAACCACCATTCTGATTAGGGTTGAATTTGGACTGTTACATTTTGGAAACGAGAATCAGTTGCTTCCATGAATTTCGTCAGCATATCTTTAAGGTTTGATTTCCTCTCCTGTGGATATGGTTGATTTTAATAATTTGGAGGAGGTTACTGCCTTTGATTTCCTTGATTTCCTTGTCCTCCACACGAAAAATTTGGGTGGTTCCTCCAACCTGCGTTATAAGTGTTACTATAAGGATTATTATTGGATCTGAAATTGTTACCTATATAGTTTGTCTGCATGCATGTTCTCGCTCTGGTTGGTAGGGTGGGTACTGTGATTCGCCACATTCCCACTCGCTTCGCATTGCATTATTGGGTGTACCTATGAAGAACATAAATTATCAAGCTTTTTATTTATCATCTCCACCTGTGTTGACAGCATTGTTACTGCGTCTATGTTAAAAACTTCGGCTGATTTTGTCAGTTTGGCCTTTGTAATTTGCCATTGATAGGTATTCAACAGCATCTCTTCAATAAAGTCGTAAGCTGCTTTAGGATTTTTGTTATTCAAAGTTCCACCGGCTGATGAGTCAATCATTTGCCTCGTTGAAGAATTCACACCGTTGTAAAAGGTTTGGACTTGAAGCCACAAAGGTAATCCGTGGTGTGGACATCTTCTCAGGAGATCCTTATATCTTTCCCATGCATCATATAATGTTTCTGCGTCATTCTGCATAAAAGAAGATATGTCATTCCTAAATTTGGCCGTTTTGGCTGGTGGAAAGTATTTTAAAAGAAATTTTTTGGTCATTTGATCCCATGTGGTGATTGACCGTCGTGGTAACAAGTTCAACCACTGCTTTGCTTTATTCCTTAATGAAAAGGGAAATAACCGAAAATGTATGGAATCGTCAGAAACGCCATTTATTTTGAAAGTATCACAGAACTCTAAGAAATTAGCTATATGAGTATTGGGATCTTCGTCCTGCAAACCATCAAATTGAACAAATTGTTGAATCATTTGTATTGTATTAGGCTTTAATTCAAAATTGTTAGCAGATTTAGCAGGCCTGACAATATATGATTCTGCTCCTGTCAAATTAGGTTTAGCATAATCATACATAGTACGTGGAGTATTCTATTCTTGCATATTTGGCGGTGGATTGTTTTCATCCATCCCTTTAGTAGGATTGGATCTGTCTTGTTCTTCTCTTTGGTATTCTAGAGCTCGTCTAGTTTCTCTGCGATTTTCTGAAAGCAAGAGCTTCAATGTCACTTCAGACGCGCTAAAGGTCCTCTGATTCCTTCTAGTCATAAACTAGAGGTACTGTTAGGAGAAGAAAGAAAGAAATTTAGTGTAAATAAAATTTAACCTAAACTAAAAATAAAAGTAAATTACGAAAAATAATAATAAAATAATGGCTAAAGTAATAGAAATAGAGCTTTCCTAATATTTTAGTGTTCCCCAACAACGGCGCCAAAAACTTGATCGTGTCAAATAGTCGAGTTTAGTTATTTATAAAGAATGATTGAACCTGTAGACTAACTATGACAATGATTGAGGCAAGTGCACCTATCGAACAATAGTATTGTTTAGGCAAGATAATTTTATCGAACCCAAATGAACCTAAAAGTACTACTACTCACTTTCTTTCTATTATTTAGCCTAAAATATAGAGTGATTGATTTATTTTATCTAGTTTAACGACTAATAAGCTAAAGATAAAGACAAAAAGAACAAATTGGGAAATAACTCGAAGAAACTCAATTGATTACGACGATACCCTCAGGAAGAATCCACCTAGACTTCACTTGTTATCTAACTTTTAATTCATATGACTTCTTTACTTAGCTTGATCCGTGAGACTCTCTAACCTATATTAAACCCTCTCTCAAGGCGAATAACGTCTAACCTTAGGTTAATTATTGGAACTCTCGTTCTCTTATAATAACCCCATAAGGAGGCAGTAAATCGATCAATGGACTCCCATATTAGGTTTCACCCTAATCCGACAAAATCTCGTCACCCTATCTCTAGGCGTGCAATCAACTCTGCTTAATTATGCTAGATCTACTCTTAGGCAGGGTCTATTCCTCCTCCACCTAAGCACATCAAATTAAATTAAGCAACATAATTAAGAACAAACTAAGTACTTTATCATATAAGTTGGAAATCAAATAACAAAATCCATCATAGGTTTCATCCCCTTCAGGTATCTGAAGGGTTTAGTTCATAACAAAATAAGAAAACATCTCAAGAGAAAAGATAAAACAAAACATAAGAAATCCCTAAAACCCTTTGAAGGAATTGAAGAGGAGATCCTCTGTCTTGAGTGGAACTCCGCTTCTTGAAATGGATCAACTGGCTATCTTCGAGTAATTCCCTGAACAAAAGCTCTGGCAGAAAACTTCCGCCTAAAACTCCATCTAGAACGGCTGCCTTGAGTTGTTTATATAGGCTCCTTAGATGCTTTACTTGGCTCTTAAGTACCTCCTTCAAGTAGAATTACTATTAAGGTGTTTAAGTAGACTTAGGAGTATGTTTCTTTGGCTTCAAGCATCCAAATCCGAGTGAAATTGCTCTTTCTCGTGGTAGGGGCACGACCATGGTACACGCCCGTGTAAGTCATCTTCAGGTCGTATTGGAATTTTATCGACGAGGCACGGACATGTAAATCAGGGTGAGGCCGTGTTCTAAATAAATGGCAAGGCACGACCTTGTGGCTTGAAGTTCAAGCCGTGTCGATTTCTTGGGTTGGCCCAATTTGGTCCGTTTTAAGCCTGTTTCTCGTTCTTTTTATCCTTAGGTGCTTTCACGAGTATAAGACATGAAAAGAAAGGATTAAGAGCACCTTTTTACATAAATCAGGGATAAATCATCTGAAAGCATACTAAATGTGGGGTTAAAATATGTTACTTTTACGGTTTATCACTTATATTATTACAACATCTATTCCATTCAGCCAAACAAAAGAATGCTATTACAACTTTATTCCATTCCATTCAACCAAACAATTGAATTACTGATTACAACTCTATTACATTACAGCTCTATTCTATTACAGCCCTATTCCATTACAGTGAACCAAATGTACCCTTACTCTCCACATCATACATCAAAGGTTTCTTAACAATGAATGATCCCCATTGATAAAAAAAAAATGATACTCCCACTTTATAAATTCATTAGCTTAATCTTTTTGAATTTATGGTTAATTGGATTGCAGGTGAAATACCTCAACTCTTCATTTCTACTGTGAGAAAAATGACCCAAAAGTAAGCCATAGAAAGCTTGGACACAGGCAATTCAATGGGTGGTGTAAGAGCCCATTTATGCCCGGGGCCCAATTAACCAATAAAAACCTAACAAATAAAATATAAAATCCAAAATTAAACGTCCATAGTCCATTTACAATTCATAAAATTAAAGTCCAAATGGCCCAAATTAGGACCCAAACATGCTAATTATAGCAGACCCAAATTGGCCCAAAATTCAGCCCTATACATTACAAGGCCCAGAGGGCCCAAAAGTTTCAACCTTTCCAGAAACACTAGGGATTTCTGGAGTCTCATAGCGTCGCAACCCTAGCCAGACATTTGGACGGTCTCGGTCCTCACACGTGTACCATGCGCTCGTCGCCATGTCCACGCGTACGGCCTCCTTACACTGTCGAGCCTCCGTACCTGCAACCAAGAACAACACAGTAGCAACGAAAACAAAAGAAAACATATTTTTTGTATTTTTGATTTGGCTATAAAGCCAGAGAGAATGATGTAATATTTTTTTACTACTGTTTTACGAACACACAAATATACGATCAATATAAAAAAAAGCAGATTTTCAAGCGAATACAGATGTTGCTTTCGATTTTTCTTATATTTCTATTTCCTATTTTGTATTGTTTTTTTTACTTTAAATCGGAGTAAACAAACAAGGAGAGGGTCTTACCTTGCCAAGGGCCAGAAGGGAGGAAACCGAGGGGTCTCTAGGTATTTTAGTGACCTTTGAAGGCACGTTTGGGCAGTTTGGGGTAGATCAGAGCCATTGGTGCGAAATGGTCAAAAAAGGATTTTTAGAGTTTACGCCACGTGAGCGGTGGCCAAAACGATGGCGGTGGTGGTCCAGAGTCGGAAAGTTGGTAATTCAGGTCGTGTGAGAGGAAGGGATAGGTTTTGAGAGAGTTTGTTTTTTTTTGAAGAGAAGAATGAAAATAAAATTTTTTCCAAAAAATTTTAAATTTATAGAACAAGCATCTGACGTCGTTTTGGATGACTACAACCCTAAAGCGGCGTTGTTTTGCTGAATCGACCCATGACCGACCCATACCGCCAAGGATCTGCGTGTTTTTGGACTGAAGGTCTATTTGTGCCCTCAGTCCTTTTGCTTTTGAGGCATGCTTCAATTAAATCCTTTTTTACTTTCAATTTGGCCCCAACATTTTGCGCATTTTTCACTTTAGTCCCGCGTTAAGTTTATCATTGTTCGGAAGAGGATAATTTCCCCGATGATCCCTTTGGTCTTAAGCGCATTATTTTTTAGTCCTATTGCGATCTTATCTTTTAATTTATTACGATGTTATCCCTTTAATTTTATTTTGACTTCAATATGGTCCTATGTTTAATTTGTTTTATTATTTGCATAATAATCATCTAATTATTTTCTTTTTACATTAATATTAGATATTGTTTATTTTAGCTTGTTGAGATGTTATTTATTTCAAATTATTTCTTATATTATTTATTTATTTCATTTTCTTTAATTTTTAATGTTAGTATTTAAATGATATATATATATCATGTAATTTTATCGTAATATTCCTTTCGTATTTGTATCTTGTATTTTGTTGATGTAATGATTTATTAATAGATCATCGTCTTAAATAAAAATGTATTTCGTTTAATTACTCCATTTTATTCAAAAGTTTTTCCAAAATAAGGCAATATTTCGTGTTTGAAAATTCGAGAAATCGTACCCTATCGTGCTGGGTTTCGATTTTCCGTTTGACCAAATAACCAAATGTCCTTTTAAATTTTGTCCATGTTTTCTAAAAAAACAATGCAACATTTCGTGTTTGGAAATTCGAGAAATCGTGCCCTATTGTGCTGGGTTTCAGTCTTCCATTTGACCAAATAACAAAATATCCTTTTAAAATTTTGTCCATGTTTTCTAAAAAAATAAGGCAATGCTTCGTGTTTGGAAATCCGTGAAATCGTACCCTATCGTGCTGGGCTTCGGTTTTTCGTTTGTCCAAATAATTGAATATCCTTATAAAAATCTCAATGCATGAACTTTGGAAATCATGAGAGGATCTTGGCATCGAGGGTTTGAAATGTCATATCCTATCGTGCTGGATGTGATATTTTATTCCTTTGGAACAAGAGATCTCAATATCCAATTCGATTTTTTAAAGATGGAATTGTATTTTAAAATCGTTTCAGATTTTCAATATAAGGACATTAGTTAATCAATTTGGTACCAATTTTGGGCGTACGAGAGTGCTAATCATTCCTCGTACGTAACCGAATCCCGAACCCATTTTTCTTAAAATTCGTAGACCAAAATTAATTTCTTTTAAAAATAAAACAAAATGTTTTATAGGTGACCCGATCACACCTAAACAAAAAGGATTGGTGGCGACTCCATTTTTTATTTTAAAGTCGACCCTATTTTTTAAACTTGATAAAAAATGGTTTCGACAGCTTGGCGACTCCACTGGGGATCGGTTGAGAGTCAGGCCATAGATTGATTAATTTTTGTCATTTTGGTTGAAAATATGGAAGTTTGTTTTGAAAAGTCATATTCCTTTTGATGCATTTGTTGGTGCTTTGATTGCAATAATGTTAAGTCTCATAAAATACTTTGGCATTGTATTGCATGACTGTTGTGGTTACACCTCTTAAGTGGGAGTAAGAAGCTATGCCTTCGTGAGGTTTTCACCTCCGCATGGGCTAGTGGACTACTTTCGGGATACATCCATACCTATGTCTTCGTGAGGTTTTCACCTCTGCATGGACATATGGAAATGTATTCCTCTGAACCGAACTTGATCTATATACGCCTATAATGGGTGAGGATTAAGGAATCTGCTGGTTCAGGTACCCTTTTCCTTAGAACTTTACCTCATATAGTGGACCATAGGAACCCACCAGATGTAGTAATGCTAAATGTTAGTGGTTATCCATATAGGTGTTTGATTATTTTTCGTTTGCCTTAAATCTTATTATTTGATACTGACTTGTGTTTTTATGTTTGTGATTGCATGAAATTGCATATTTAAGGAGGAGTCGATTCATGCTCAGTTACTAAGTTAGAAGACTTAACATGGAGAATGAATTTCTTGATAGAGTCGAGGATAATGCGGCCGTCCACGCATGGTCAGAGAAGTTACAACTAGAAAAAAGGGATAGCCTAGCTGAAGGATATACGTTTAAGCGGTGGGACTTCACCTGCATCAGTGTGATGCAAAATTAGCTGCAAGAATTGAGAGACATATGGGCCCATTGGGACGAGGGAACTAAGCAGTTGTTCTACCAAAATTATGGCAATATACCCTATTTGCTAGATGTCAAGGTAGACAAGCATTTGTTTCGGGCTATGACCCAGTTTTGGAATCCTGCGTATAATTGTTTCACTTTCGAGAAGGTAGACTTAGTGCTAACTGTTGAGGAATATACGACCTTGTTGCATTGTCCAAAGATCCAAGTCAACAAAGCTTACTCTAAGGCCGCTAATGAACTAACTTTTGTGAAGAAGTTAATGAGTATTACTTGGATGAGCGAACCTTGGGTTACAGCTCGAATTCAGCAGAAAGGGGATGGAAATGTATTCCTTGGGTGATTATAAGAGACTTAATCTTAGCACATCCAAATGTAGGGAAGAAAGTTGATATCTTCGCCTTGAGCATTTATGGTCTGATGATTTTTTCTAAAGCCCTATGACATATAGATGAGGCAATCACTGATTTATTTGATCGTCTCGATAAAAGAGTCACACCTGTACCTACAATTCTGGCTAAGACGTTCAGATCTTTGAGCACGTGGTGGAGAGGAGTGAAGGTAGGTTTATTGGATGTGCTTGTATTCATCGGGTGCGGTTTCATGGACATTTTTGGAAGGTGGACAAGGTCTCTTACTGGGTCTTCTCCAAAAGTTATTCCCCATGAAAAGAAGAAGTAGCTACGCAAAGGAGAAGCGATATCTCAGAGGAAAGGTGGATGGAAATTCTTCAAAATCTCAAAGAGGAGGATGTTGAATGGAGAGCCTTTTGGATAGTCCCTGATGAGATCCTATATCGGTGTGGGAGTTTTGATTATGTACCTTTGTCTGGAATTTGGGGGGCCATTGGATACACCCCTTTGCTTGTGTTGAGGCAATATAAGTCAAGATAATTTATACCAGCGACTTATGGGTTGCTCAATGTGAGTTCTCATATAAGGAGGATAATTATAAGAAAAAGGTTCGAGAGATTTCAGATGCTTGGAAGTAGACTCGCCAGATAAAGAGATTGGCTGTTGGTTCTATGACAACACCAGAATATAGCGAATGTTTAACCAAAGGATTAATGATAATATTCCTAGGCTGAGTTTAGAAGGTGCTCGATCAATGGAAGAATGCTTACAAGTTGTCCCGTCAGAACTAGAGATTATAAGACAGGACTTTGAAAAGAAGAGTCTCGAGTTTGGGAAAAGGATTGAGCAACTTGAGGAAGAGAAAATGCACTTGAGATTAGACGTAGAAGTGCAGAAGGCAGAGGCTAAGAAGTTAAGAAAAGGGAAGAATATGGTTGAGGAAGATCTGGATAGTTTAAAGACAGACTATAAGAAGATGCGTTTATCGATGAGGACTGCTGGTTTAGGAAAAACTTCAAAATAGTGGCGTCAAGAGGTTTAAGGCAAAAGGACTAAAGCTGATCAATGGGAGGAGAAATTTCGAGAGGCATAAGCATAAAATGAATCTGTGGAAAAAAGCCTCTCAGAAAGCTGAAATGAACGAAGCGAGTTAAAGGCTAGAGTCACGGAACTCGAGAAATCTCTTCATCATCACCGAAGCCGTAATTCTGTGAAAGAATTGAGAGCAAGCTTAAGTACCATAGAAGAAATGAAAGGGAAATAGAATAATTAGAGGCAGCATTACGGAGCTATGAAATGCGGATTGAGTTTTTCGAAACAAGTGAAGAATGGTAGAGAGAGCAGCTTCATCAGTTGCAGAGTCAAGTTAGAAACAGAGATTACATTATGGGAGAAGCTATAACCCAAATTCGAGAGATAGATGACCACCTGCAAACTTTGGCAGTACAAGCAGATATACTGAGTGTGAAATATGAGTTGCAGTCAAATCAGGGATAGGAGCTAGCTTCACTGCTTAGGAAAGTTAAAGCTTTAGGTGATAGGGCAATGCCTTATTTGTAACTTGATTTTATGTAAAGGACTTTGTTTTCTAGTAAAGTTTTCTAAATGAAATTGAATCATAATTGACACCTTCTTTGCATTCATGCATTTTCATTTCATATGCATTAAAAGATTCTAACTGAATAAAAATATTTCAGTAATCTAAAAATCGATAAAAATCAACCAAGCACGCATCCTTACGGTACACGAAGGAAGACTATAGCAATGGACAAAAGACTAGAAAAATTAGAGCAATTGCAAAAGGATATGCAAGAACAGATGCAAGCATAAATGCAAGAGCGGCTGGTTAAGATCCAGCAAGACATGATGGACAAAATGATGGAATCTCATAGAAATATGATGACTCAAATGACTCAGATGACGTAGCTGTTGAATGGGCTTATGGATAAAGGAAAGAGCCCCATGGTTAATGCTGATGAGAATACTGAGTATCATCAATATCCCCCTAGTTTTACTCCACCACATTTACAGGCACAACCCTAGATAAATCCACAAAGATTATCATTACTATCGAGCCCACAACAAGCCGGGCCAAAGCCTCGATACCATTGAACTTTCAGGCTGGCTCAGGGCTCTAACCTTGGCAATAGTTCAAATAATCCAATTGTTCTGATCGGATAAAGTGGAAGAAGAGGAAGAGGAAGGACGAATCACAAAAGCAATTAGAAGAATGGTGTAAGTGGCTGGAGGAGAAGTTTAAAGCAATGGAAACTACGATGACTGAATTGCGGGATCGATGCGAAGGATTTAAGCTTGGTCCCAGATTTGGTGCTCCCACTGAAGTTTAAAATGCCAGATTTCAAAAAGTACAATGGGACTAGCTGTCCTAAAGCTCACATAATGATGTTTTGTCAGAGAATGACAGGATATGTCAACAACAACCAGTTATTAATCCACTATTTTTAAGATAGTCTGACCGGGTCTACGGCCAAATGGTACAATCAATTAACCCGTTCCCAAATTGGTTTATGGAAAAACTTGGCTTAAGCTTTCATAAAACAATACAGCCACGTGACAGACATAGTACCTGACAGGATTACACTCTAGAACATGGAGAAGAAGACAAACGAGAGCTTCAGGTAGTATGCCCAGCGATGGAGGGAGGTGGCGACGCAAGTCCGACCACCATTCTTAGAGAAAGAGATGACCATGCTCTTCATCAGTACTTTGAAGGCTCCATTCATCAACCACATGTTGGGAAGCGCTACTAAAAGCTTTTCTGATATCGTAATGTCTGGGGAGATGATAAAAAATGCATAAGATGTGGGAATATTGAAGCAGGGGAAGACACCAAGAAATCAACCCCGAGAAGGAGGGAGAATGAGGTGAATAACACGAGTACGTATAACAAGGGTCATTCGAGAGCAATCACGGTGAGCCAGCCAAAATCAACAACCACCATCATCAGGGTCCCCCAAGATAGGAATCCACGTGAAAATGAAAGGATACAGTTTACACTTATACCTATGACGTATAGAGAGTTGTACCAGAACCTCTTCAATTCACATGTGGTGTCCCCTTTCTACTTAACACTACTGCAACCTCCGTTTTCAAGTGGTATTGTAACATCCTGAATAGGGCCTATGCAATTCCAGTTTAATTGTATGAAATAACAAGTTTCAAGTACTATGAATAAATTTTGATACTTTTGGAAACCTAGAAATGCATGGAAATGGAAATGAAAATGAAAATGGAAATGGACATTTTTGGAAACTTAGACATTTTGTGAAACCTGGACATTTTGGAAACCTGAACATTTTGGAAACCTGAACATTTTGGAAACCTAAACATTTTGGAAACACGAACATTTAGGAAACTTAAACATTTTGGAAACCTAAACATTTTGGAAACTTGAACATTTTGGAAACACGAGGATGTAAGAAAAATGGCAAGATTCTGAGCCATGTAAAATTTTAGGAAACTTAGAAATAAGGTAGGAATGACAAATTTTAAAGCCCAAAATAGGAGATAAAGGCGGAGGGCCTTAAAAGAAAAAGTTGGTGAATTTTGTCATACAATCGAGCTTGGAAAAGTGGCACAAGTGTCACTTAAGGCTTATGGATAATGGCTGAGTTCGAGTCACATGGAAAGCAATTATTGAAGGTTTAATTTTGTTTCCCAAGGCTAGGGATGGATGACACATGTTTGCTTGAAAGGGAAGAGTTTTATTTTTATTGAAACTTGTCAAATTAAAGTGATAAATAGAGGATTTATTTTACTAAGATAAATAAGGAATTAAAAGATGGATTAAAGGTTATTTTAATTTAATAAAGTGATAATTAATGAAGATTAAATTATCACTTGGGAGAGTAGTGGCCAAGTTTTGGACTCTTGGTCTAGCATTCGAGTTAAAAGAGGAAAGAGAGACTTTTCTCTCATTCACTCCACTTAGAAATTTTGCTCTTCCTTCTCCCTCTCATTGTCGAAACTTCCCCAAGAAAGGACTCCATCTTTTCTTTTCCTTCCTTTTGCCATTGCCTAGTCAAAACTTTTCTCTTCCAATCTCGGTTGGATCTCCATAGCCGGATTTCAAAGAACTCCAAGACAAGGAAACAAGTGATTGAAGGTTTCAAGGTAAGTAAGCCATTCAATTTTCTTTCTTTCTAGTTCTTAGAAAGTAAAAGGCTTAATTCCTATTCTCTTTGATCATGGCGAATATGCAAGGGATCTCGGGTTTCCACCATCGTTGAACATAAAGATCAAGGATCTAAGGTAAGAACAATTGATTCTTGTTCTTTAAATCAATTTAAACAAGGCTTAAGAAAATAACCTCTCTTTTTGTCTATGGTAGAATGTTAGAGGAGGAGTTTGGGATTTGAGATCAGGAAAATTAAGGTAAGACACATTCGCTAAAGGCCATCTACCAACTATTAAAGTTAGATCAAATCTAACCTATGATCTTTAGGGATTTCGACGGATATTCAAGACAAAAGGAACTTTCGGATTTGGAATCTCTAAGGTAAGCCTCTAAAATATTTGGCTAAGGGTTGTGTGAGTATCTAAATCCATTCCTAATTTTGAAAAGCCAAAAAACTAACCATATTGAACTACAAGGGTTGGCGAATATCAAGTAGAGGAAAACCCAAACTTAAAGGATTTGTGTAATCACCAAATCAAGAAAGGTAAGTTTTCCTTACAAATCCTACTAGGATTTGGTTTTGACTAAAGGGTTTATTAATGTGTTTTAATTGGTGGGCGAATATAGGGATTAATAGATCTAAAAATTAGATCGGGATTCTCAAGATATCAAGGAAACTATTAAGCGAAAAGGTGTGTACCCTTACTATTCTTGATATATTATGGTTAAATATTTTAATATACG
The DNA here is from genome assembly GCA_025506655.1 of Gossypium rotundifolium. Lineage (NCBI taxonomy): Eukaryota > Viridiplantae > Streptophyta > Magnoliopsida > Malvales > Malvaceae > Gossypium > Gossypium rotundifolium. The sequence goes on along the minus strand of CP106734.1, from coordinate 15,621,381 downwards.
ATATGAATAATAATATGAATGTGGCTATGTACCACACATGTGACAAAAAGTACCAAGGTATGTTTCCTACTTGATAGGATTGTGAAAAAATGTTATTTTAATAACATGCGAATATATGAATATGAACATGAAATTAAATTATGCTATATATATATATACATGTTTTGGGGCATTGAGATTTATGTTAAAGGGGAGAACAGTGTTGACTTGGTCTCAACTTGAAGGTGTTGACTTGGTCTCACCAATGAAATATGTCGACTACGGTCACATTGCGAAATTCGTAACCGGTTACAATAGTGTCTAATGACACAACGTGGAGAGTAGCGGATGGAGGGTCGACTTAGTAGTCCCACGGTGTGCGTGTTGGTGCGGTGGAGAGTAGCGGATGGCTTATAGGTTTTGGGTTTGGGTTGCATCACAATTTCGTTATTATATGGACTTGATGAATTGAACATGAATGCTGATTTATTGAATGATAGTATTGTGTGCACATTGAGTCTGTTGACTCACCCCATTGTGGGAATTATTTTTCGGTGATGATCGGTGACGGACCGTCTTAGAGACCATGAGGAGGCCATGCATCACTTGAAGAATTTATTCGTAATTTGGACTTTATTTAATTTTAATACTTTTTAATTTTATTTTTTGGGTTTACTTGATGTAATAAGGCCATAAGGCCCAAAGTGGATTATTCTTTGTTTTTACATTACTTTTTAATATTTTGCTAAGAACTATTTTGGACATGTTACATGAATTGGATTTACAAGATTAAATAAAAGGGTTTTCGGTCTAAGCCCAACTCAAATAATAGTTTTTCCGAAAATCTACAATTTTCTCTAAGTATCAAATGTTTTGAGATCGGTTTACTTTAGGAACATACCAGATCCGGTCGGGCTCGTGGTAGGGTGTGAGAATGTTTCGATTTGATATCGAGCCAGTTTTAAACTCTCGGCTTTGTGGCTAAGGCCCAAAACGTTTTCAAAGCGAGCCAAATGATTTTCTTTGAAAATAAAAGGCTTACGGCATGGCCCTAAGTCTCAGACCCATGATCCACCGGTAAGTACCCCTAACTATCGTGTGATTTTGTGATTTATATAAGGGTAGAAAAGGCATGGAGCGTAGAATAGAATGATAGGAACTTGAACTTTAGGATTAGACTACTCAAACACGGATACATAAGACTTAATACACTTGAACCAACCTATGGCTAAGTCATGAGCTAGTGGTGTGGTAACCCTTATACGCATGTCTAGGATTGGATCCGGAAGAGCTTGGTATTTAGCAGTCCTAGTGACTCACCTCCTCTTGCAGAATCCTACAGTGCGTAGCTTGTTCACCATAACTCGAAGGCTCGGTGGTGTGGCAACCTCTGCGCATGTCTAGGAATGGTTTGGTGGGAGCTTGGTATTTAAGCGATCAGCGTGACTCACCTCCTCTCCACACGAATCTCGCACAGTGCGTAGCTTTGGTTCACCACGACCAAGAGGGCTCGGTCATAGGCTAAACATAATGACTAAAACCCGAAAGGAACTAGCCATGTTTTAAAAAAAAGAGAACAAAACAACAAACCCTAGTTTTCAAACCTTTAAAAACTTTTCTTCTAAATCTGAGAAAATTATTTTACAACATTCTCGAAAAACTCTCGATTTGCAAAAATTACAAAATGCCTTAGCGATAAAATTACCAAAAGCATACTTGGTTTATAAAATATTCAACTACTCAACAACTTTATCAAAATTTCATGATTTCATAAAAATTCAAAAAAAAAAACCTAATTTGTAAAATACCAAAATACCATGATTTTGGAAAATTTACAAAATTGCCCCTAACTTACAAAATTACCAAAATGACCCTAATTTCCAAATTTTTGCAACATCCCCATCTTTGAAGGAACAACTTTCCAAAAGAACCCTCAAAATTTTACAACTTTTGAAATACCCCAAAGTTATTAATTTTTCAAATTTACCTCGATTTGTGAAAATTACCAAAATACCCCGAGGTCAAAATTACCAAAAATACCCGGTTTAAAATTTTTTCAAGTTACCCCTAGACTTTGGAGTTTTCAAAATAATTTTTGACAAAACATCAAGGAACCTTATTTTAACAAAATTACGAAAATGCCCACAGAGGACAAAGTTACGAAAATACCCCGGGTAGTGGAAAATAACAACAAACAACAAAAACTACAACGTTTCTCCGAATGAGCGGAAGTTCATATTTGTTTGATGGATGAATGGATGAATGGAAAAGACTGTGTGTTGTATGATACGAAAGAACCACTCTTAAATTCTTTTTCATAAAACTTCTTCGATAAATAAGTGGAACAATGACTAATACATAAAATTCCTTAATCAGATCTCGCCGCTAGAAAATGAGCTCTAGAGGACGTGGTCGTCGTGGTCGAGGAAGAGGAAGGATGACCGTGTCTGAACCCGTTAGGTCGGGTCAAGGTCCGACAATGAGATGCCATCGCCACCACCACCCCCATTTGTTAATGTTGAGCGGCGAGCTCAGACGGGAGGAGGGCGTGTCGCAGTCTGTTCTGCGAGTTTTGGAATTGGTGGCCGGTGCAGGTGGAAATGGAGGAAATCGAAAGTCGGTACTGAACGGCTCGAGCTAATGGAGCGAAATGTTTGAGGAGTATCCAATGTGGCACCCAGTCTGTTGAGTCTTGGTTGGAAGCAACGGAGATATAATGGATGAGCTTGATTTGACTCGGAGGAGAAGTGAAAGGGATGGTGGCATTATTCTGCGATGAAGCGTATCAATGGTGGTTGACTATTCGTGATGGTACCGTAGTGAAAACCCGACGGGAATTTGTTAAAGAGGCCTTCGGAAGAAGTATGTGGGAACGGTATCTGAGATGAGCGAGGAAGGCTTTTCTAGGGTTAGTCAAGGAGTAAGTCCGTCGCATGAGAATATGAGGCGAATTTACGAGGTTGAGCCGCTATGCTCGAGGGTAGTGGCAATCGAGCATGAACATGTGTTCGTTTTGAGGATCGGTGAGAAATGATCTAAGATCTATTAATAGCACCGCATCGGGGCGGAATTCTCATCTTGGTAGAAAAGGCCAAGGTGGCGAGGGGATTAAGGATGCTACTAAGCGGGCCAGTGGACAAGAATAAGACCAAAAAGGGTTTGGGTCATCGGAAAGGGTTACAAGAGGCCTCGGGTTGATGGGCCGAGAATCAACAATTTCGGTACCGGTAGGCGCGATTCGTCCGTGTGAGTATTGTGGGAAGAGGCATCTAGGGAGTGTTGGAAAAGATAGGAGCATGCTATAGGTGTGGGTCCAAGGACCATATGTTTAAGGATTGCCCCAAACAACTGCACGAGAGGCCACCGGTAGTTCGAATGCTAGTCGGCCGATAGAGACGACAGACCTCAACGGGTCGTGGTTCAAATAATCGCAGAGTGGTACGTGCAGAGGCCGTGGAACACGTAAGAGGTAACACTAATCTTGATGCAAGACAACAGGGTTTGGTTTATGCGGTTCGTGAAGGAAGATGGAGACGCGCGACGTAATAATCCAGTGCGTTCTTTATTTTGACAAACCCTACTTTGCTTTGATTGATGTGGGCTCGACCCATTCCTATGTCGCAAGTAGTATAGTGAAAACACTAGGCCTAGACTCGAACTCTCGATAGGTCGATGGTGTAGTAAGCCCATTAGGCCAAACTATAGTGGTAGACAAGATCTTTGGAATGTACCCTAGAGATTCGGGAGTGAACTTTCGGCGGACTTAATGGAATTACCCTCGGAGAGTTTGAGCTTATTCTTGGAATGGATGGTTAATGGAACACCGAGCCGTGTTGGATTGTGCGGCTAAACGTATGGAATTAAGAACCGGGAGGATGAAGTGGTAATAATGATCGGAGAAAGGAGGAATTATTTATCTAATGTAGTTTCTTGATCAAGGAGAAGATGGTTAAGAAAGGTTGCAAAGCGTTCTTAGCTTTTGTAAGTCACGATAGGTGGGAAGGAGGAAGGTGTTAATGGAGTTAGGGCGGTAAGGGACTTTGTAGATGTGTTTCGGAGGAGTTCTGGGAATACCCCAGACGGGGAGGTCGAATTTGGGATTGAATTATTCTGGGGGCGACTCGTGTCAATCGCTCCATACCGAATGGCACCAAAGGAGTTAGTGGAGCTAAAGGCTCGAGATCCAAGAAGCTGTTGGATCGTGGGTTCATCCGAACCAGTGTGTCTCCATGGGGAGCACGGTCCTTTGTGAGGAAGAAGGATGGAACTATGCGTATGTGCATAGACTCACGTCGATTAAATAAGTGACCATTAAGAACAAGTACCCTTGCCAAGGATCGAGGACTTGTTCGATCGGTGAAGAACCACAGTGTTTTGAAGATCGATTCTGATCGAGGATACCATCGGTTGAAGGTGAAGGGCGGATATTCATAAGACCGCTTTTAGGACAAGATATGGTCACTTGAGTTTGTGGTGATGCCGTTTGGGTTGACAAACGCGTAGCGTTCATGGACATGATGAATCGGATTTTCCAACCCTACTTGGATAGATTAAATCGTTGTGTTCATCGATGATATTTTGGCGTATTCGAAGTCGGAGGAGGAGCATGATGAGCATCTCCGAGTCGTGTTGGAAGTACTAAGGAGAAAAAGCTCTATGCCAAATTCAAAGCAAGTGCGAATTTTGGCTTAGGAAGGTGGCATTCTTAGGGCATGTGGTATCCGAAGGAATAAGTGGACCCTAGGAAGATCGAGCGGTGTTGGATTGGAAGCCACCTAGGTCCGTGGCTGAAATCCAAGTTTCTTAGGCTTGGCGGGCTATTCTGAAGGTTCGTGGAAGGATTCTCGTCAATAGGCGCCTTTAACCAAGTTGCTAAGGAAGGAAGTACCTTTCGAATGGACTACTAAAAGCAAGAGAGCTTTGAAAAGCTTAAGAAGTCTTGACAGAGGCTCGGTGTTAATTCAGTACGGAGGCGGGAAAGGAATTTGTGGTGTCTTGTGATGCTTCGCATACTGGGTTAGGCTGTGTGCTAATGCAAGATGGCAAAGTAGTCGCTTATCGTCCCGACAGACTAAGGCCTCATGAGCTTAACTACCCAACTCATGACTTAGAACTAGCGGTGGTCTTCGCCCTTAAGGTTTGGAGGCACTACCTTTATGGAGAAAGGTCGATTATCTACAGCACCACAAGAGCCTTAAGTATTTATTAACTCGAAGGAGTTGAACTTGAGGCAACGAAGGTGGGTGGAGCTGTTGAAGGACTACGATGTTCAATAGAGTATCATCAAGGGCAAAGCGAACGTAGTAGCCGATGCCCTAAGTCGGAAGGTTGTATCGGATCTACGGGCTTTGTTCGCTCACTTAAGTCTATATGACGATGGAAGTCTATTGGCGGAATTACAAGTCAGGCCCACTTGGCTAAAGGAAGTGAAGGAGGGACAGTTGGCTGATAATGACTTAAGTACTAAGTTGCAGCAAGTACATCAAGGGGGATTAAAGGACTATGGCGTCAATGATGAAGGAATATTGTGCTACAAGGGAAAAGTCTGTATACCGAAGAGTAAGGAGTTGAGACAAAGGATTCTTCGGGAAGCGCATGGTAGCCCTTATGCTATGCATCCCGGAGGCATCAAGCTGTATAGAGATCTAAGGGAGCAATTTTGGTGGTCGACACAGGCGAAGTGGTGAATTTGTGGGGAAATGTTTGACATGTCAGCAAGTTAAGGCTGAACACCAAGTCCCATCAGGATTGCTTCAACCAATCGAGATTCCCCAATGGAAGTGGGATAGGATAACCATGGACTTCGTTAGTGGGCTTCCCCTTACGCCTACTAAGAAGGACTCGGTATGGGTGATAGTGGACCGTTTGACCAAGTCCGCACACTTTATCGGTCGAATGGATTATTCTCTTCAAAAGTTGGCTAAGTTATGCGTGGCGTAAATTGTGAGATTACATGGAGTACCAATGTCGATCATCTCGTGCAGAGACCCAAGGTTTACGTCTCGATTTTGGGAAGCACTTCATCAAGCTTTAGGCACTAAGCTAGACTTCACTCTGACTTTTCATCCACAATCGACAGGCGGTCTGAGCAGAGTTATACAAGTGTTGGAGGATATGTTGAGAGGTTGTGTAATGGATTTTCGAGGAAGTTGGGAAGATTACTTGCCTTTAGCTGAATTCGCCTACAACAATAGCTATCAAGCCCGAGATTGGATGGCACCATACTGAAGCATTATATGGAAGGAAGTGTAGAACACCTACTTGTTGGACCGAGTTAGGAGAACGCAGCAGTTTTGGGTCCGAGTTGGTGGCGAAGCTGAAGAAGAAGGTTGAGTTAATTAGAGCACGGTTGAAGGAAGCCTCGGATAGGCAAAAGTCGTCGCAGACCTTAAGCGAAAGGAAATAGAGTTTGAAGTGGGAGATCAAGTATTCTGAAAGTCTCACCTTGGAAGAAAGTAATGAGGTTTGGCATAAAGGAAAGCTAAGCCCAAGATTTATAGGGCCTTATCAAGTACTAAAGCGAGTTGGGCGATGGCATACCAATTAGAGTTGCCACGAATTGCAGCGAGATGCATGGCGTATTTCATGTGTCCATGTTACGTCGCTATCGATCGGATCCATCTCATGTGGTACGGTTGAAGAGGTGGAACTAAGGCGGACTTATCATACGAGGAGGAACCAATTCGGATCTTAGAACGTGATGTGAAAGTACTACGAAGGAAGGCAGTTCCTCTAGTCAAAGTGCTATGGCGCAATCATGGAGCGGAAGAAGCTTCATGGGAGCGAGAAGAGGCAATGAGACAACAATACCCTCAACTATTTTAGTTAGGAAATTTGGGGACGAAATTTTGTTTAAGGGGTAGAACTGTAACATCTCGAATAGGGCCTATGCAATTCGGTTTAATTGTATGAAATAACAAGTTTCAAGTACTATGAATAAATTTTGATACTTTTGGAAACCTAGAAATGCATGGAAATGGAAATGAAAATGAAAATGGAAATGGACATTTTGGAAACTTAGACATTTTGGGAAACACGGACATTTTGGAAACCGAACATTTTGGAAACACGAACATTTTGGAAACCTAAACATTTTGGAAACACGAACATTTAGGAAACTTAAACATTTTGGAAACCTAAACATTTTGGAAACTTGAACATTTTGGAAACACGAGGATGTAAGAAAAATGGCAAGATTCTGAGCATGTGAAAATTTTAGGAAACTTAGAAATAAGGTAGGAATGACAAATTTTAAAGCCCAAAATAGGAGATAAAGGCGGGAGGGCCTTAAAAGAAAAAGTTGGTGAATTTTGTCATACAATCGAGCTTGGAAAAGTGGCACAAGTGTCACTTAAGGCTTATGGATAATGGCTTTGAGTTCGAGTCACATGGAAAGCAATTATTGAAGGTTTAATTTTGTTTCCCAAGGCTAGGGATGGATGGCACATGTTTGCTTGAAAGGGAAGAGTTTTATTTTATTGAAACTTGTCAAATTAAAGTGATAAATAGAGGATTTATTTTACTAAGATAAATAAGGAATTAAAAGATGGATTAAAGGTTATTTTAATTTAATAAAGTGATAATTAATGAAGATTAAATTATCACTTGGGAGAAATAGTAGCCAAGTTTTGGACTCTTGGTCTAGATTCAGCTTAAAGAGGAAAGGAGAGACTTTTCTCTCATTCACTCCACTTGTCGAAATTTTGCTCTTCCTTCTCCCTCTCATTCTTAAACTTCCCCAAGAAAGGACTCCATCTTTTCTTTTCCTTCCTTTGCCATTGCCTAGTCAAAACTTTTCTCTTCCAATCTCGGCTGGATCTCCATAGCCGGATTTCAAAGAACTCCAAGACAAGGAAACAAGTGATTGAAGGTTTCAAGGTAAGTAAGCCATTCAATTTTCTTTCTTTCTAGTTCTTAGAAAGTAAAAGGCTTAATTCCTATTCTCTTTGATCATGGCGAATATGCAAGGGATCTCGGGTTTCCACCATCGTTGAACATAAAGATCAAGGATCTAAGGTAAGAACAATTGATTCTTGTTCTTTTAAATCAATTTAAACAAGGCTTAAGAAAATAACCTCTCTTTTTGTCTATGGTAGAATGTTAGAGGAGGAGTTTGGGATTTGGATCCGAGGAAAATTAAGGTATGACACATTCGCTAAAGGCCATCTACCAACTATTAAAGTTAGATCAAATCTAACCTATGATCTTTAGGGATTTGACGGATATTCAAGACAAAAAGGAACTTTCGGGATTTGGAATCTCTAAGGTAAGCCTCAAAATATTGACTAAGGGTTGTGTGAGTATCTAAATCCATTCCTAATTTTGAAAAGCCAAAAAACTAACCATATTGAACTACAAGGGTTGGCCGAATATCAAGTAGAGGAAAACCCAAACTTCCGGGATTTGTGTAATCACCAAATCGGCAAAGGTAAGTTTTTCCTTACAAATCCTACTAGGATTTGGTTTTGACTAAAAAGGGGTTTATTAATGTGTTTTAATTGGTGGGCCGAATATAGGGATTAATAGATCTAAAAATTAGATCGGGATTCTCAAGATATCAAGGAAACTATTAAGCGAAAAAGGTGTGTACCCTTACTATTCTTCGATATATTATGGTTAAATATTTTAATATACGATATGAATAATAATATGAATGTGGCTATGTACCACACATGTGACAAAAAGTACCAAGGTACGTTTCCTACTTCTGATAGGATTGTGATAAAAATGTTATTTTAATAACATGCGAATATATGAATATGAACATGAAATTAAATTATGCTATATATATATACATGTTTTGGGGCATTCGGGATTTATGTTAAAGGGGGAGAACAGGTGTTGACTTCGGTCTCACCAACGAAGGTGTTGACTTCGGTCTCACCAACAAAATATGTCGACTACGGTCACATTCTTGAAATTCGGTAACCCGGTTACAATAGTGTCTAATGACACAACGTGGAGAGTAGCGGATGGAGGTCGACTTAGTAGTCCCCACGGTGTGCGAGTTGGTACGGTGGAGAGTAGCGGATGGCTTATAGGTTTTGGGTTTGGGTTGCATCACAATTTCGTTATTATATGGACTTGATGAATTGAACATGAATGCGATTTATTGAATGATAGTATTGTGTGCACATTGAGTCTGTTGACTCACCCATTGTGGGAATTATTTTTGGTGATGATCGGTGTGGACCGGGCGGTAGACCATGAGGAGGCCATGCATCACTTGAAGAATTTATTCTAATTTGGACTTTATTTAATTTTAATACTTTTTAATTTTATTTTTTGGGTTTACTTGATGTAATAAGGCCATAAGGCCCAGTGGATTATTCTTTGTTTTACATTACTTTTTAATATTTTGCTAAGAACTATTTTGGACATGTTACATCGAATTGGATTTACAAGATTAAATAAAAGGGTTTTGGTCTAAGCCCAACTCAAATAATAGTTTTTCCGAAAATCTACAATTTTTCTAAGTATCAAATGTTTTTGAGATCGGTTTACTTTAGGAACATACAGATCCGGTCGGGCTCGTGGGTAGGGTGTGTGGGTGTTTCAGTATGATCTGAGCCCAATACAAATATCATGCTGGAATCACAGGGCATTCAATTGAAAATTGTACCGCGTTTAAGAAAGTAGTTGAAAAGCTAATAAAAATGGGGATCGTAAAGTTTGATGACCTAAACCCCTTACCTAATCATATTGATCAAGGAGTAAATGGAATAAATGAAGGTGGGGGCAAGAAAGTCAAATATGAGGTTACAGAAGTCAAAATCCCATTGAGACAAGTTTGGAAGGAGATGGTGGAAAGATAACTGATCATATTGGATTCAGAAGAGAGGTCTGAAGGAAAGAGGAACCATTGCGAGTTCCATAATGGAGAAGGGCATGGAATCCAGGAATGCACTGAGTTCAGAGCCATAGTGCAAAATTTGATGGATAATAAATAGATGGAATTTTACAAGGAGATTGAGGGATCAGAAGAATGGGAGGTTTATGCTTCAGCTGAAGGATCAATAGAAAGGGTCCAAAAGGGCAACCGCCTAGTAGTTATCATCTCGAAGTCAAGAGTCAATGAAGCCGGAACGCAAGTAGCACCGCGAGTTATAATTCAAAAGCCAACAGTTTTTCCGTATAGGGATAGCAAGAGAGTCCCTTGGAACTATGATTGTAATGTGACGATCCAAGGAAAAGAGAATTCAGCTAGTGCTTCAAAGGAAGATCAAGATACAAGTTCTCATACTCGTAATGGAAGATGCTACGATTTGGTAAATACCCGACCAGAACCAATAAAATGGAAAGCTCCAATGGTAGAACAAGAGAAGGAAAAATCAGATGAGCCTAAGTCGCTTGTCAATGAACTGGTGAGGGAGGAAGAAGCTAAGGAGTTTTGAAATTTTTGAAACACAACGAGTACGATTGTGGTGGAACAGATTACATAAATAGCCATACGCATATCTCGTATTAGCTTTTCTCTTGAGTTCGGGCGTGCGTAAACACATTGATGAAGATTTTGAATGAGACTTATGTGGCCAATAATATCTCTATTAATAAATTTGATCGATTGATTGGTAACATAAGTGCTGACAACTTCATCTAGTTCAATGACGATGAGATACCACTAGGGGGTATGGGATCCACCAAAGCTTTGCACATCACCACCAGATGCAAAGGATATACGTTGCCAGGGGTTTTAATAGACAATGGATCGACATTAAATGTACTACCCTTATCCACTTTAAATAGATTATTAGTGGATAGCTCCCATATAAAGGAATGCCAGAACATACTTAGGCCATTTGACGACACGCAAAGAAGAGTTATGGGGAGGATTGAAATACCGCTGCTAATTGGTCTGACAACATATGAGGTGGACTTCCTAGTAATGGATATCAAACCTTCCTACAACTGCTTGTTGGGAAGACCATGGATCCACTTAGTGGGAGCGGTACCTTTATCATTTCATTAGAAATTGAAGTTAGTATCAGAGGGCCATTTATTGACAATAAATACCGAAGAGGATATTATCGCGGTTGTAACCAGTGATGCACCATATCTGGAGACGAATGATGAGGCAATTGAGTTCTCTTTTTGATCCTTGGAATTCGTAAATGCAACCTTTATTACGGAGGGGAACATGATTCCAGTACCAAAGATATCTAAGACCACAAAAATGGGATTATAGATGATGGTAAAGAGAGCTTTGCTGGGAAAAGGACTCGGGAGACATCTTCAAGGAAGAGTTGAGGCTCTAATACTGAAGGACAAGCAAGACCGTTTTGGCTTAGGGTACAAGCCAGACGCTAGACAAAGAAGGAAGGAGTTGGAAAAAAGACAAAAGAGAAGAAGGACGCACGTGAGTGGGGAAGAAATCAAATGGCAACCAATAGTATTCCCCCACATATCTAAAACTTTCATATCGGGAGGGATTATTCATCCCAAGCGAAAGACACCAAGGGAAGAAAGAGTTGAAGAAATGATAAGAAACGTTCACATCAATGCCATACATGAAGAAACCACTGAAGGGGGGAGCTTGTCAGATATCCGCCCTTATGAACCCTGGAGTGTTCTAATAATTGGGCTGCAGAAGAGATTCCTATAGTGTTTAGAACTATCTCAGAGTAATGTCCCAGAACACTGATTGCTCTAGGCCTAGGAGTAATAGGCATCCTTTGTGAAATAGGCTTATGTCCCAAAAATCTTTAATTCAATGAAAATGCTTCTGAATTTTTTGGGCAAATATTCTTTATTCTTTTCAATTAATCCATAATCATATTATCTGCACAATTATTCTTTATTCTAGATATTCTTTTATTCTTCATTCATAATCATGCCATACAAATAATTATTCTTAAATTTATTTATTTTTTGTATATTCCTTGTACCTACAACAGGGTTCTCGGATATCAACGACATGAGTGATGCTGCTACTAAATCGAGAATCCCTTTTTGAGCAAGACATGTGTTTAGAAGGATCACAGGACTTTGAAGATGACATAGACTGTGACTTATCTCCGGACTTGTTAAGAATAGTAGAGCAGGAAGAGAAACAAATTCTACCTCATAAGGAGACAGTGAAAACTGTGATTTGGAGGAATGGAAGGTAGTAAGTATTGGAAAGTGCATAGCTAAAGAAATGAAGCGAGATCTCGTTGAGTTGCTATAGGAATTCAAAGATGTCTTCGCATGGTCATATCAAGATATGCCCGATTTAAGCACTGACATTGTAGTACACCGCCTTCCCATAAAAGAGGATTGCAAGCCAGTTCAGCAGAAGCTCCGAAGGATGAGGCTGAATATTGTGCTAAAAATAAAGGAGGAAGTCAAAAAGTAGTTTGATGCCAGATTCTTGCAAGAGATCAAATATTCAGAATGGGTAGCCAACATTGTGCCTGTCCCTAAAAAAGATGGGAAAGTGCGAATGTATGTAGATTATAGAGACCTAAATAAGTCTAGCCCAAAGGATAATTTTTTGTTGCCCTACATTGATACTCTGGTGAATAATACGGTAGGCTACTCGTTGTTTTCATTCATGGATGGGTTCTCGGGGTACAATCAGATAAAGATGCATCCTCAGGATATAGGAAAAACACCCATCATAACATTATGGGGTACGTTCTGTTATAAAGTGATGCCATTTGGGTTGAAAAACGCAGGAGCTACATACCAAAGGGCCATGGTGACTTTGTTCCATGACATGATGCATAAAGAAATTGAAGTTTATGTGGATGATATGATTGTAAAATCCAGAACAGAGGATGATATGATTGCAAAATCCAGAACAAAAGAGAAACACGTCCAAGTTTTAAGGAAACTATTCCTGAGATTGAGAAAATTCCTGTTAAAACTCAATCCAGTGAAATGTACTTTCGGAACTAGATCTGGAAAATTGCTAGGATTCGTAGTCAGTGAAAGGGGAATTGAGATTGACTCAAATAAGGTCAGGGCTATACAAGAATTACCTCCGTTGTGCACCCAAAAAGAAGTTTGAGGTTTCCTTGGAAGGCTGAATTACATTGCTCTGTTCATTTCACAACTAACTAAGAAATGTGATCCTATATTTCCTCTTCTTAAGAAACAGAATCCAGGCGTGTGGGATGATAAATGCCAAAGAGCTTTTGATAAGGTTAAGAAATACTTGTCAAGTCTCCCAGTATTGTCACCTCCATGCCTAGATAGACCATTAATATTGTATTTGATAGTGTTTAACAACTCCATAGGATGTGTGCTGGGTCAACATGACGAGTCAAGACGAAGAGAAAAAGTAATATATTACTTCAGTAAAAAATTCACTGAGTGTGAGATGAGATACTCACCAGTTGAGAAATTGTGTTGCGCCTTGATTTGGACAACTATGAGGTTGGGACAATACATGTTGTACCACACGACTTGGTTGATATCGAAGTTGGATCCTCTAAAGTATATGATGGAGTCAACTACTTTAAATGAAAGAGTGGCCAGATGGCAAATCCTGCTTTCTGAATTCGACATCATCTATGTGAGTCAAAATGCTGTGAAAAAGGAGCGCAATAGCAGATTTTCTAGCTAGCAGAGCTTTAGAGGATTATGAGCCATTGAATTTCGATTTCCCCAATGAGGATCTAATGTATGTAGCGACTGTGAAGGAAGACACCCTAAAGGATCATCTTTGGAAGCTAAATTTTGACGGAGCATCTAATGCTGTCAGTAATGGAATTAGGGCAGTATTAGTATCCCCAAATGGAGATCATTATCCATTCACTTGCAAATTGGATTTCTATTGTACAAATAATATGGCAGAATATGAAGCGTGTATCATGGGACTCCGGGTAGCCATGGAGCGCGAAATCAAAGTGCTAGAAGTATATGGAGATTCTGCACTAGTGATCTACCAACTAAACGGTGAATGAGAGACAAGGGTCCCCAAATTGATCAATTACCGAAGGATAGTTATGGGGTTAATTGAGGAGTTTGATGATATCACTTTTAGTTATCTCCTATGAGAAGAAAACCAGATGGCAGATGCTTTGGCAACTTTGGCCTTCATGATCAAAGTAGGCAAACAAGAGGATGTGAAGCCTATTCAAATGAGTATCTACGAGGCCCTAGCCCATTGTTATAATGTGGATGAAGAGGAAAAAGATAATCACCCTTGGTATCACGATATATTGCGATACATGAGAAACCATAAATATCTTGATCAGGCAACTGAGAATGATAAAAGGACATTGAGAAGGCTAGCCTGTGATTATGTCTTAGATGGGGAGATCCTGTACAAAAGAAGAAAGGATCAGATACTGTTGAGATGTGTGGACGCTGTTGAAGCTAAGAAAATTATGGAAGAAGTACACGAGGGTGTTTGTGGAACACATGCTAATGGTTTCACAATGGCTAGACAAATTATGAGATTCGGGTATTATTTGTCTACCATGGAAAGAGACTACATCAATTATGCTAAGACATGTCACAAATGCCAGATTTATGGAGACAAAATTCATGTACCTCCTTCGCCTTTGTATGTTATGACTTTTTCATGGCCTTTCTCTATGTGGGGCATGGATGTCATTGGGCTGATCTCTCCAAATGCTTCAAATGGGCATCGGTTCATCTTTGTAGTCATCGATTATTTCACCAAGTAGGTAGAGGCTGTTTCATATGCCAGTGTTACTAAGTCGACAGTCAGTAGATTCTTAAAAAAGGAAATCATATGTCGATATAGAATGCCTGAGAGGATTATATCTGACAATGCATTAAACTTAAACAACAGTACGATTGCGAAAGTCTGCAGTCAATTCAAGATCAGGCACCACAATTCATCCCCGTATCGTCCAAAAATGAATGGTGCAGTGGAAGAAGCAAATAAAAACATTAAAAAGATCGTGGGGAAAATGGCTGAAACTTACAAAGATTGGCACGAGAAGTTACCATTTGCTCTCTATGCTTATCGAACATCGGTCAGGACCTCTATCGGGGTAACTCCTTTCTCGTTAGTCTATGGAATGGTGGCCTTGTTACCCATCGAAGTTAAAATTCCCTCTCTTCGAGTATTGTCAGAGCTAAAGTTAAATGAAGCGGAGTGGGTCCAGTCTCGATATGATCAGGTGAACTTGATTGAGGAAAAGAGGCTAAGGGCTATCCGTCATGGTCAGATGTACCAAAAGCGAATGATGCGAGCTTATGATAAAAAGGTTCGCCTAAGAGAATTTCATGAGGGGGACTTAGTTTTGAAAAAGATTCTCCCCATACAAAAGGATTTCAGAGGGAAATGGATTCCAAATTGCGAAGGACCTTATGTGGTGAAAAAGGCTTTCTCCGGGGGAGCATTGATCTTGGCCGAGATGGATTGGAAAAACTTATCCAATCCCATAAATTCGGATTCAGTCAAGAAGTATTATACTTGAAGAGGAAAAGAGGCCAAAGTGAAAACCTGCAAAGGGTGCCTTGAGACCAAAGGGGTTTTGAGTCGAAAACCTGAAAAGGGCGATTCAAATTGCAATCAAAGAAGAGGCATGTGGTGATCTTGCTATACCTGAATTATGAAGGATGAGAGATGTTACATCTTAGGGCATCAACAGAGTACTTTTGATCTCCTAAGCACATATTGAGCTTAAAATGGTCTTCGTAAAAATGCATGCAGAGAAGCTCAAGTTGCAATATTCGAGGCACCTATCTTTTCCCTCATCATTTTGTATTTTAGCAATGTTTTCTTTCTTTAATTAACCTATTCTTGTTAGATTTCGTTTCGATAAATTCCATTATTATGATCACTTTCAAGCATTTTATATTGAAGTAATGATTAATGGACTAATAATACTTTCACAAAAGGAGTTTGCATATTAATCGAAACTTCTAAATAATACGAGAACACAAACAGACTCTTATTTAGAACTCACCAAGCCTAAGGGTTGGAAATGTTTGAGAAGGAAACTCTAAACAGTGACCATTTCTTCGAATTTGCTGTAAAAAATATCGGTTGGACAAGAAGACAGGATGTTATGTCAGTGATACAACCTGGAAGAATAATGAGTAATGTCAATCCTAAAGCGTTTAAAAAGGGATCATTCTCATGAAATTTTTCATTCGTGCAAAACACACTTAGTTAGGAGCATTTGATTCAATCTGATCATTGCATTTTAATCATTCTACAAAGGATCATTCTCATGACATTCTGTATTCATGCAAATATCATCAGTTAGGAGCATTTGATTCATTCTGATCATGACATCCTAATCATTATGCATAAGCTTAAATCCATAAATCGATTCTACAGGTCATGTTCCCCAGAGGACGGTGTAACAAGGTCGGTGAATCCACAGGTCCTGTACCTCTGAAGTTGCAGTAGGTCAGATCAAATCCACCATGGCGAATCTCATTTCCCTGAAGTTGTAGTGTAACAGATTGAAACTATAAATTACAGATCTTATCTCTCTGAAGCTACAGTAGAGCAGATTAAAACAAACCTTATCTCCCTAAAGTTGTAGTGGAGCAGATTGAAGTCACAAGTCTTATGTCCCTAAAGTTACAGTGGAGCAAACTAAAGACGGTTAATCCTATCTCCATGAAGTTGTAGTGGAGGGGATTAAAACGAAGAATCCTATACCTCTGAAGTTGTAGTAGGCCAGATTGAATTTACCATAAAAAGTCTCATCCCCCCGAAGTTGCGGTTGAGCAGATTGAAGCTACAAGTCTAATTTCTTTGAATTGGATCGAAGTGCTAGTTCTTATACCCTTGAAGATATAGTGGGATGGAACGAGGCTACTCGAAGAAGAAAAACACCAAAAGAAGTCAAAGATTCAAAGACTAGGCAAAAATGGCCCCTTTTAAAGTTTTTGCTCCATTCTCGTTACACGACAACGAGCAAAGAGGGCATTGAAGAGCCCATTTATGCAGGGCCCAATTAACCAATAAAACCTAAAAATAAAATATAAAATCCAAAATTAAACGTCCATAGTCCATTTACAATTCATAAAATTAAAATCCAAATGGCCCAAATTAGGACCCAAACATGCTAATTATAGCAGACCCAAATTGGCCCAAAATTTAGCCCTATACATTACGAGGCCCAGAGGGCCCAAAAGTTTTAACCTTTCCAAACACCCTAGGGGTTTCTGGAGTCTCGTAGTGCCGCAACCCTAGCCAGACGTTTGGACTGCTTCAGTCCTCACACGCGCACCACGCGCGCATCACCATGTCCTCGTGTACGACCTCCGTACATTGCCGAGCCTCCGCACCTGCAACCAAGAACAACACAGGAGCAAGGAAAATAAAAGAAAACATATTTTTTTTTGTATTTTTGATTCGGCTATAAAGCAAGAGAGAATGATGTAATATTTTTTTACTACTGTTTTACGAACACACGAACATACGATCAATATAAAAAAAGAGTAGATTTTCAAGCGAATACAGAGGTTGCTTTCAATTTTTTTCTATTTCTATTTCCCTGTTTTGTTTCGTTTTTTTAAATTTAAATCGGAGTAAACAAACAAGGGAGAGGGGTTTTACCTTGCCGGTGGCCGGAAGGGAGGAAACTGAGGAGTCTCTCGGTCTTTCAATGACCTTTGAAGGAACGTTTGGGCAGTTTGGGGTAGATCGGAGCCGTTGGGCCTGAAATGGTCAAAAAAGGGATTTTTTTGGAATTTCGGCCACCGTGAACGGTGGTCGGCGACGATGGTCGGCGGTGGTCCGGCGCCAAAAAGTTGGCCTGATTCTGGGCCGTGTGAGAGGAAAGGAGAGGTTTTGAGGGAGTTTATTTTTTTTTTGAAGAGAAGAATGAAAATGAAATTTTTTCAAAAAAAATTTAAATTTATAGGGAAAGCATACGACGTCATTTTGGACTGATTACAACAGCACTAAAACAGCGTCGTTTTGCCCAGATCCGACTCGCGACCAAACCCATACCACCAAGGATCCGCGTGTTTTTGGACTGAGGGTCTATTTGCACCCTCAGTCCTTCCGATTTTGAGGCGTGTTTCAATTAAATCCTTTTTTACTTTCAATTTGGCCCTAAAATTTTGCACATTTTTCACTTTAGTCCCGCGTTAAGCGACGGTGTTTCGGGAAGAGGGGATAATTTCCCCGATGATCCCTTTGGTCTTAAGCGCATTATTTTTTAGTCCTATTTTGATCTTATCTTTTAATTTATTGCAATTTTAGCCCCTTTAATTTTATTTTGACTTCAATATGGTCCTATGTTTAATTTGTTTTATTATTTGCATAATAGTCTGTCTAATTATTTTCTTTTTTGAGTTAATATTAGATATTGTTTATTTTAGCTTGTTTAGATGTTATTTATTTCAAATTATTTCTTATATTATTTATTTATTTCATTTTTCTTTAATTTTTAATGTTAGTATTTAAATGATATATATATATCATGTAATTTTTTCGTAATATTTCTTTTTGTATTTGTATCTTGTATTTTGTTGATGTAATGATTTTATTAATAGATCATCGTCTTAAATAAAAACATATTTAGTTTAATTACTCCATTTTATTCAAAAGTTTTTCCAAAATAAGGCAATATTTCGTGTTTGGAAATTCGAGAAATCGTACCTATCGTCTTTGGGTTTGGTTTTCCGTTTGACTAAAAACCAAATATCCTTTTAAAATTTTGTCCATGTTTTTTAAAAAAACAAGGCAACATTTCGTGTTTGGGAATTCAAGAAATCGTGCCCTATTGTGCTGGGTTTCGGTCTTCCGTTTGACCAAATAACAAACTATCCTTTTAAAATTTTGTCCATGTTTTCTAAAAAAACAAGGCAATGCTTCATGTTTGGAAATTTGAGAAATCATACCCTACCGTGCTGGGCTTCGGTTTTTCATTTGTCCAAATAATTGAATATCCTTATAAAAATCTCAATGCATGAACTTTGGAAATCATGAGAGGATCTTGGCATCGAGGGTTTGAAACGTCATATCCTATCGTGCTGGATGTGATATTTTATTCCTTTGGAACAAGAGAATCTAAGATGGAATTGCATTTTAAAATCGTTTCAAATTTTCAATATAAAGACATTTGTTAATCAATTTGGTACCAATTTTGGGCGTACGAGAGTGCTAATCCTTCCTCGTCGTAATCAAT
Source organism: Gossypium rotundifolium (assembly GCA_025506655.1). Lineage (NCBI taxonomy): Eukaryota > Viridiplantae > Streptophyta > Magnoliopsida > Malvales > Malvaceae > Gossypium > Gossypium rotundifolium. Next base: position 15,602,341 of record CP106734.1, on the reverse strand, counting down.
TCGAACCGTTTTTCTTAAAATTCGTAGACCAAAATTAATTTCTTTTAAAAATAAAATAAAATGTTTTATAGGTGACCCGATCACACCTAAACAAAAAGGATTGGTGGCGACTCCATATCTTATTTTAAAGTTGACCCCATTTTCCAAACTTGATAAAAATGGTTTGACGACAGTGGCTTATGATAACGCTCGATTACCTAAAAGGAGGGTTAGAAACCCATAGTTTTAATGGTGGAGAGTGAAAGGTAGGGAAAGCCATTGTTTATCGGAGAGGTTTTATAGGGACTATTCGAGGGTTTGGCTCAAGAAATCTTCGTTGTTTGCTATGGTTTCCGTTGGAGAAAAATGGGAATGAGAGAGATTTAAGTTTTCCTCATGTTGCCAAAGAAAATCCATTTAGCATAGTGATAACACAAAGCAACTCAGGGGCGAAGTCAGAAAATTTCATTTGGAGGGGCTGAAATTAAATTGTAATTTTTAATAGTTTATATCCTTATAATTTGTAAAGGATTATATCAAATTTTTATCATTTTAGGGGGATAAAGTGTAATTTTAACTTTACTATTTTAAAATTTTAAAATTTCTAAAGGACTTAAATGGACAATTTTCCATTTTAGGGGGGATCGGGGCTCTTTCTAACCCTCCTAGATACGCAACTGAAGTAACTATATCGTTTATAACAAAAACACTTCCCTATTACTTTTTACAATATCTATCCATCCATAAACTTCAAATAAGAGTGAAGAACTGATGTGTCTCTAACTAACTATGATCACAATAAAGGCAAGCGCACCTATCATTTAATAGTATAGTTATGGTAAGACCGAAAATGTCGTATCCACAAGGACCAAGAGTACTAGTAATTACTATCTTTTTATTATCTAGCCTAAGAATTGGAGTGATTTCTTTTTAAACTAAAACTAATTAAAAGCATGATAGAGAATGAATTGGGAAAATACTTTTTAGACAACTATACGCAGAGGCAATACCTAAGGAATAATCTACCTAGACTTCACTTATTACTTCTGATTCAAATGATTTATTCACTTGACTTAATCCGTAGAAATCCCTGATTTATGTTAATATCTCTTTCAAGACTAAAAACAACTGACTCTAGGTTGATTAATTGAAATATCTTTCTAATTAAAACCCCTATTATCGCATTAACACGATTTATGGATTCCCTTATTAGATTTGACTCTAATTCGGCAGATTTACGTTGTCCTATATCTAGGATTGCATTCAACTCCGATTAATTGTGTTGATCTACTCTTAAACAGGGACTTTTGCTCCTCTGAATAAGCACATTCGACTTGAATCAATAACCTGAATTATCAAAACAAGAATAACAACTCACAATTAAGAATAAGAACAAGTATTTATTTTATAAATCAAATAGAAATAAGATCTTAGGTTTCATCCCCTTAGGTATTTAAGGATTTAGTTCATACCGATAGAGGAAAACATCTAAAATAATGAAAACTACAAAACATAAGAAAACCCAAAAACTTCAAGAGAAATTGATAGGAGATCTTCAGTCTTGGTGGAGATCCTTCTTCCAAGCTGCTCCCAATGGCCGTCTTCGAGTATTTTCTGCTTTCTACTTCGTGTCCCCCTTTTATGTCATCCCTTAAGGTGTTTATAGAGGCTTTGGAACACCTTTCTTGGCCCACAAGTGGTCTTTTCTGAATAGAATTAGACTTGGGTTTGGCAGGGACACGCCCGTGCTTGATAGCTTAAGCCGTGCTTGATTCTGCTCACCACACACGGTCGTGTGATCTACTCGTGTGCTATAGTCCAGGCCGTGTTGATTTTCGAGGTAGGCCCATTTTGTCCTTTTTTGGCCCGTTTATCGCTCTTTTGGACTCCCTAAGCTCTCTTGAGTGTAAAACATGAAATTAAAGGATTAGGAGCATCAATTCATCAAATCTAATGAAAATTCATCCAAAAATAAGCCAAGCATGGGGTAAAAATATGTATAAATTATGTTTTATCAAGAACATTAGTACTCTAGAAGTTAAATAGATACTCAAATACAAGAGGATCCTTAAAGTATTTGCATGAAAGAAACCTATGTCCAAGCAAATGACCAAAGCTATTCGAGGCTGGAGTGCCAATCTTTAGACCAGGCCTTGCCTCATCATACACCATTGTCCACACCCCACAATTGAATTCATACCAAACTATCTTACCATCCGCCCACATCACAACCTTGGATCCAATAGAACCTAGATTAAAAAGGTTGGGAAAAGATAGATGACACCCCAAGTTCAGCTCTAGGACAGCTTCCATGGCATCACCAAGATTCTAGTGATGTTTCAAGAACGAAACGCAAATAGTTGCAAGCAATTTGATGACCATCAAAGTCCAACGTATCGTATGTCATTGGAAGATGTAAATTCCCACTAATCTCTTCATAATACCTGTAATTCCCCCACTCTTGTTAGTGGTATCGTTGACATGGGCTTTTTTTGCAGTAATTCCTTCTCTAAGTTGAAATACTGTGACTCATATAAATAACTTTTCTATTGGTGTTTTTCAAAGAGAAATAGAGAACTAGGGAGCAAAAAGGTGCAACAAGGAAGCATGAAACAATTTGCTTGTCTATTCAACTTGAAAATAATACACTTAAGTAAAAAAAGTATACCAAATACACAACTAATCCCACTAATGACTTGGAAGTAAGCAAAACTTAACTTGTACACAAATTGATTATGTCAATTAGCACTTAAACACATCAAAACATAAGCAAACCAAGTTCATTCTTAACTAAATGAAACTACAAGAAACTAAACAAAAGACTAGCATGTAAACTAGATAGAATGTGCATTCATCAAAGTTTCAGCTACAGTTCGCATCCTGCCACTTCAAAGCGTCAACTCGCACCTTGCCACTTCGGGGTGCCATGTCACAGTTTGCCTCTTCGTAGAGTCAGCTCGCATCTTGTAGTTCACAGATCGCATCTTGTACTTCGCAGTGGTAGCTCTATTGTGGTTCATAAAGTCAGCTCGCCTATTGCAGTTCACATGTGTTGGAGCTACTACATGGTTGGCTAACTTGTAACACTTCTCCTTGGCCTCCATGCAACAAACACTAATATCATTCCTTAACTTCTCGAACTAGGCAATTTCAAGAGGTTTTTGTTTAAACCAAGTTTCAAATGGAGTCTTCCCCTCCACAGCCTTGGTTGGCAATCTATTCAGCAAATAGACTGAGGTGTTTATTGCTTTTTCCCAAAATTTGTTTGGTAGCTTACCTTCAAACAAGCATTTAGCCATGCCCATTACAATCCTATTTTTTTCTCTTACACACCCTATTTTGCTATGGAGTGTAGATGTTGGTGAGCTGGTGGTGGAGCCCATCCTCTTCAAAAATGTCATATTGGTCTTCAATTTTGGTCATAGTTTCAACCAAATCTGACTAGCACAGCTGATTGAGGGACCTATAGTTCACATGTCCCGACTTTTTTTCCAAAGATGAGACTCATCCACTAAACTGGTGTAGGCATTTGAGGCCACAAAGTTTCAGTCTAGCACAAAACTCCTTTCATTCATTGAGACGGTCACAACTTCATATTTCAGTGAATCAAATATAATTCATCCATTATCTTTGATGACAATAATTTAATTTTTCTCAAGCAATAGACCAATGCTAAGGAGAGTCTGATCTATCTCATACACTTAAATAACATCTAAGATTGTTTTAGTACCTGATGGAGTGATGATTAGCACATCACCTTTGCCCGTAGATTGAATAAACTAACCATTAAAATCTTGACTCTTGATGTGTAGCTTCTATCAATCTTTTTTAAGATGCTCTCATCTGAGCTCATGTGATTTGCGCAGCCACTGTCAATGAGTCACGACTTTTTAATGTTGCTATTAATTGCAAAACAAGAGGTAGTGAACATCAACTCCTCCTGAGTTTGATTTCCTTTAGCAGCCAGAGCTTGTACATTCTGCTTCTTGCTGCTACCCCTTGTTTTTGAACACCCTTTTTATGCGACCAAAATGTTTATAGGCTCTACATTGTATGTCAGGCCTGAACCAATAGTATTTCTCCAAGTGAGTACTTTTCTTACAATGAGAACAAGGTGGATACTTCATCTTTCCACTGTCTCTCCTTTACTTTACACTCTAACTCTTCTTTTCTTTTTTACTTGAGAAGCTCGAGCCTTCATTGCTTCTTGCTTGAAATGGCATTTTAGAATGCTTCTCTTGTCTGCTTGCTCTTCTTTTCACTTGAGCATAGAGAGCATTTATCAACTCAGACAAATAAATTGTTGACAAATCTCTTGAATCTTCTAAAGAGGAAATCTTATACTCATATCTCTCAGTAAAAGAGATTATAACCTTTTCCACAATCCTGTTGTCAGTAAACTAATCTCCAAGTAGCCATATGTTATTCACAACAGTCATAATTCTGTCTGAATACTGCTTGACAATTTCAGTCTCCTTAATCTTCAGGTTCTCTAAATCCCTTCTTACGTTGATGAGTTGCAACTACCTTGTCTTTTCTTAGCCTTGAAACTCTTATTTCAGCTTAACCCATGCTTGTTTGGGAGCCTCATAGATCATGATTCTGGTGAAGATCACATCTAATACACCATTTTGTAGGCATGTCATTGCTTTAAGCTTCTTGGTACACTCTTCACTGTGTTGCCGCATCTGAGAGGTAAGTTTTCATCTTTACTACCTAAATATGGTATTTCTCTTTAGCAAAGATAGGAGGTAGAGGAGGTGAGAAACTTGCTGAAGATATACTAACAACAAAAACAACAAGAAAAGAAAGGCATATTCTTTCTTTCTCTACAAGAAAAACACACAAACAGAGATAATGACTTTCAAAGATGATTGACTCTTGATACAAATTGTTGGTGTTATTCAAAGACAAACAAAGAAAAAAGGACCAATTATATACATCTGTAACACCTCAAACCTGACCCATACGTCATTACCGGATCTGGTATGCTACGAGTTTAATTCTTGAAAACTTTACTTCGACGGGTTTTGAAAATTTTAGTTTATTTAGTCATTATTTAAAAAAATAAAAGAAACTTAAACTTTTATGTTGAGTGGATCTGAAAAGCCCATTTATCACTCCATTTTATTATTAAGACTTTGGGCACAAATAGGTTTATAAACATGTGACATATTAAAGTAAAATAAAGTAAAATAAGTAACAAATAATTTGGAAACCTAAGTTATGGGGTCTTATTACAAAAATATTCCCCAAAAAAGAACAATAATAATAATCCATAATGATAATGAAAGTCTTGATGGCCCCTCGAGTCCGCCTATGCTCCCGTGTCCACGGTCTACTGCTCATCTATAGAGTGGGAAAAATAAAAGGGTGAGTCACCAAGACTCAGTGTACAAAACTTGAAAACACATAAAAGCCTAGGGCCCCAAACATATTATGGGCCTTGGCCCGCATGCAATGGTAACAAAGCATGTCATGCATCATGGCCTATCCTAAAACCTAAAAGTCCATCCTCTACAGACCCTCGTACCAACTGTTACACCTTGGGGATTTCTACAATCAACCCTCCATTCGCTACACACCAAATTGGTAGTGTCTTTTGTCATATAGACCGATCGCCACGTGAACCTCGTAAATACATTATAGTATTTGATAGCTATCTTTTGTCATATAGACCGATCGCTTATGCGAACCTCAGAAATACATTATAGTATTCGACAGCTATATTGACTGTGGCAAAGCCACGATCGCATCGCGACCCTGCTCCCCAACCATAAATCCTTCAATCAATCCCATCCCATGCATGCATACATACAAGAAACAAGTCATCAAGCCATCTAACGAGATCTCATACTTTTACATGCTACGATTCACATAGAAAAGTTTCTATGGTTACGCACTGCATCCCATGTCTACCCTTCGGTAATACGACTGTTCATCTGACCTTTCTTTTCACTTTTAGCCCTTAGCATACATATAATATATCAATGCTTATGTGTTAAGAATCTACACACCTTATTATGGTTACGATGACACCTCTATGTCGACCTTTATCGCCGCCGTCATTTGCTATCTACCTAAGATGTTGTCGAAGCGGTCTACAACACGGCGACCAATCTCGAACAATGAACATCGCCGTTTCTTTAACTTAGGGATTGGGTTTGGACCCAACCTCTCCTTTGCTCGATCGATATTTGATTCCATCCAAAAAGTCCTTGTCAGAACTACTATAGCAAAATAGGGTTAAACCATATCATATGAGTTAATATCTCAATTATGATAGCAAATCTTAATAGGAATCTAAAGAAATCCCTTACCTTGAGATCCCGAAATTGATAGGATACTAGAGATTAATGGTTTCCGACTTTTTGAAATTTGGATGATTCTACTACGATTTCTCGGAGTGCTGCCCAAAAGAACATGCGATTAACAAAAGAGTCAAACTAAAGATAGCCTATCAATCTACTAGCCATTCGGTTATAGTCTCAAAACCGAAAGAGAAAAGAATTCAGTTCTTACCTTTACAGAGAAATTGACACTTCAAGAAAATCCCAGTTTATGGAGAAATTGGCACAAGAGGAAAAAAATGGAAAAAGAAAGTGAATTAAGAGGTTTCGGCTTTTAGTAGAGAAATCTACAGAGAGAAAAAGGAATAGACAAAGGTATTCAGTTATGGAGATGAGAAGAAAGTTGAAAGATTTCGATTTTTGGAAAAGAAAAGAGAATAGAGAGTGTAGAGAAGGACTGAGAATTTCGGCACAAAGAATATGGTTCAAATGCCAAAATTTGAAGAGATACACTCCTATTTATAGGGAATTTCGGCACTTACCTATCAAATGCCAGAATTGCCCTCTTCTGAAAACTAAGACTAATTGACAAACATGGGGAATTTTGGCACCCTTATGCCACATCAAAGCCGATTCTTCCCCCCCTCAGAGTTGGAATTTCGGCCAACTCTACTTATAGCAGATAACTCTCATCTTTTCTCCTTAATCTACTCATAACTAATATCAGCACAATTATCTATATTATTCAACAGATAAATCTCCCTATTTTTAAGCCTCATTGCTGTCCAACCTTACCCACCTATATGCCTAAATTTAGCTAATTAAAATTAAAGGAATTGGGCTTCATGCCCCTTGAGTTTGGGCCTCCTAAGTTGATGCCACCTCCTTGCTCTCTAAGTGGCACCATTTTGCCACTGGGCCACAAGCCCACTTGTGTTTAAAACACAGATAACATCTTTTAAACCCTCTTGTGTCCAAACAGAAAATTTAACCAAGGCCTCAGCCCGATCTGAGCCCCTTAAATACTCTAATTAACACATTGAACGTAATACACATCAAATGCAAAGGCCCATAAATTCAGGATGTTACAGTTCTACCCCCTTAAAGAAATTTCATCCTTAAAATTATCTGATCCAAATAGATGCGGTTATTACTGTCGCATCACTTCTTTTGGTTCCCACGTAGCCTCCTCAGAGCCGTGATTCTGCCATAGAACCTTAACCAACGGAACCTTCTTCCTTCGTAATACTTTGACATCATGATCCAAGATTTCCACTGGCTCCTCTTCAAAGGATAGGTCAGGTCTTACCTCGATTTCCTCCACAGATACCACAATAGATGGATCCGAATGATATCGTCTTAACATAGAGACGTGAAATACATCGTGAATCTGGCTTAGCTCAAAAGGTAGCTCTAGCTGATACGCTATTGATCCAACTTGTTTCAGCACCTGATAAGGTTCGATGAATCTGGGACTTAACTTACCCTTCCGTCCAAATCTTAATACTTTCTTCCATGGCGACACTTTCAAGAACACCTTGTCACCCACTGCAAACTCTATGTCCCTACACTTCAGATCAGCATAGGACTTCTGTCTGTCCGACGCTTCCTTTAGTCGACCCGAATTAACTCAACCTTCTCCTCCGTCTCGGTAACCAACTCGGACCTAAAATCTGATGTTTCCCTAATTCCATCCAACAGGTAGGAGTACGATACTTTTTCCGCACAATGCTTCATAGGGCACCATCTCGAATACTAGATCGGTAGTTGTTGTTGTAAGCAAACTCCGCCAATGGCGTAAACCTCCTAACTACCTCTCAAATCAATGACACAACCCTTAACATGTCCTCCAAGATCTGAATCACCGCCGACCGTCCATAGGTCCGAGGATGAAATGTCAGATCTTGAAATCCAACCGCACCCAACACTTGATGCAACGCTTCCAAAACCTTGACGTAAACCTAGGATCCGATGCGAGATAATCGACACAGTACTCCATCAACCTTACAATCTCGCTATATACAATTTTAGCCAACTTTTGTAAGGAATAATCGACCAACCCAGACAAAATGAGTGGACTTCGTCAACTGACCAACGATTATCCAAACTGAATCTTTCCTAGTAGGCGTGAGAGGTAGCCCACTAACAAAGTCCATTGTGATCCCTTCCCACTTCTACTGAGGAATCTTCACCGATTGCAACAACCCCGATGCTAATCGATGTTCGCCTTTACTGCCGACTGTGTTAAACACTTCCCACTAATTTAGTCACCTCTCATTTTAAGCCCGCCACTAAAATCGCTCCCCAGAATCTCGATGCATCTTACTCCTCCAGATGCATAGCGTATGGACTACCATACGCTTACAAAATCCTTCGATCAACTCGTGGTCTTTTGGCATGCACACTCTCCCTTGAAAATATAATAATCCCTCCTCATTCACTTTGAATTACATTGGCTCATCACTTGAAATCAATCGCAACTTCCCTAAGCAATCCATCGATCATTGCTGTTTCTCCTTAACTTGACTAACCCATGAGTGTTTCAATTGAAGTTCAGCTAGTAGACTTCCATCATCATATAAACTAAGGTGAGCAAACATTACTCTCAAATCGGAGATCACCTTATGGCTTAGAGCATCTGCCACCACGCTGGCCTTACTGGATGATACTCGATCGAGCAGTCAAAATCCTTTAACAACTTGATCCACCTCCTTTGCCTTAGGTTCAACTCCTTACGCCTCAAAAGATACTTCAAACTTTTATGATCCGTAAATGATGATTTCTCCCGCATAAATAATGCCTCCAAATCTTCAAGGCAAACACCACCGCCAACTCCAAATCATGTGTGGGATAGTTTGCTTCGTGCGGTCTTAACTGTCGTGATGCATACGCAACCACCTTTCCATCTTGCATCAACATGCATCCTAGTCCCGTGTGTGACGCATCACAATAAATCACGAATTCTTTCCCAACCTCCGGTTGAATCAATACCAGAGCCTCCGTCAATATCTTTTTCAACTTTTCAAAACTCTCCTGCTGCTTATCAGACCAAACGAAGGGAACTCCTTTCCGTAGCAACTTAGTCAACGGTGCCGCAATCAGAGAAAATCTTTCCACAAATCTTCTGTAGTATCTGGCTACACCAAGGAAACTCTGAATCCCTGCCACTGACTTAGGCAGCTTCCAATCCAACACCGCTTCAATTTTTTGAGGGTCAACCCTAATCCCCTCTGCTGAATCCATGTGACTTAGAAAAGTAACTTCCTTTAGCCAAAATTTACACTTGCTAAATTTGGCATAAAGCTGCTTCTCCCTCAGGATCTGTAGAACCACTTGCAGATGTGAATCATGCTCCTCCTCCGATCTTGAATAGACCAAGATGTCATCAATAGAAACCACGACAAACTGATCGAGGTAGGGTTGGAACACTCAGTTCATCATATCCATAAACGCTGCTGGTGCGTTAGTCAACCCAAATGGCATTACCATGAACTCGTAGTGACCATAGCGAGTCCTAAAAATTGTCTTATGAATATCTGCCTCCTTGAACTTAAGCTGATGATACCCAGACCTCAGATCTATCTTTGAAAAGACTGAGGCCTCTTTCAATTGATCGAAAAAGTCATCGATCCTCAGCAATGGGTATTTGTTCTTGATGGTTAACTTATTCAATTGATGATAGTCACACATACACATTGAACCATCCTTCTTCTTAACAAATAACACTGGCGCTTCCCAAGGCGACACACTTGGTCGAATAAACCCTCTATCCAACAACTCCAAGATTTGTGCTTTCAATTCCACCAACTCCTTCGGTGCCATTCTATATGGAGCAATAGATACCGACGCTGTTCCCGAAAGAAGATCAATTCCAAACTCCACTTCTCGACTGGAGGTAATCCTGAGAGCTCTTCGGGGAAGACATCAGGAAATTTCTTCACCGTCTTAACGTCCTCAACAGTTAGGTCATTGGCTTCCAAAGCTCGTACAAACATTAGAACTGCCTTGCACCCTTTTCTCACCATTCTTTCTGCTCCTAGGGCAGCTACCACGTTTGACAGACAATTCCCCCTTTCTCCTATCACCAACACTTCACCTCCCTCGGGGGTTGTTAACACCATACGCTTGGCTGCACAATCTAAATTGGCTTGATACTTCACTAGCCAGTCCATGCCTAAAATTAAGTCAAACTCCCCAAACGATAATTCCATCAAATCCGTTAGGAAAACTATTCCCTAAACTTCTAAGGGTACCTCTCGATAAAGTTTATCTACTACCACAGATTGTCCTAATGGGCTAATTACCGTCATCCCCCTAGGGGTAGCTTCAGAATCTAAACTTAAAGTTTCAGACACACTACTAGCAACATATGAATATGTCGACCCGATGTCAATCAATACAACATAAGACAATCCAAAAATTAAAAACATACCGGTTATAACATCTAGTGTATCAGCCTCCTCTCGACGTCTGGTAGCATAAACCAACCTCAGCTGCCTCGTGTCAGTGTTTTCTGCCCCTCGACCTGGTACCCCACGACCCTGACCGAAACCATTACCACCTCTGGCTAGACCACGACCTCTCTGTGGCTGCTGACCTCCTCTACCCAGCTGAGCATTTCCCTGCCTTGCAGGTCTTTCCTCATCCGATAGCTGAGGACAATCTCTTATCTGATGGTCCAAAGAACCAAACCTAAAGCACTTCCCACTACCTGCCCTACACTCGTCTGCATGAAATTTGTCACATCGGGCACACCTTCGTGTTTGGTTAGTAGCAGGTCTTTCAGCCCGTCTCGGTCCATCCGACCTAGGTCTTTTCTGGTTACTCCTAGTTGTTCCTAATGATCCAAAGTTTCTCTTACCTCCACCCCTATCTCTATCCCGATTCAATTTTTTTGTCCGTCTTACCTCCTCAGCTATCTTAGCTTTCTCCACAAGAACAGTAAATTCTCGCCTCGCTAGGAGCTATCAACATACGAGATCGTCCTTCGTGCCATCCTTAAACGAACACATCTCTCATGCTCTGGGCCACTATCCTCGAGCATAACGGCTAAAAGCGAGGAATTACGCTTCATATGCCACCACCGACCTACTTCTCTGAACCAGATTCAGAACGCTCAAGGCCACGATCTACATAACTCGCTCCAATATACTTACTCTAGAATGCCGCCTTGAAGTAATCCCGGGTGATATGGTCGGTGCGGTACCTTCCTTAACCGTAAGCCACAATTGATAAGCTTCGTCTCGAAGAAGAGACACCACTCCCTTCAGCTTCTCTTTATCCGTGAAGTCGAGATCATCCATGATCCTCTCCATTGCTTCTAACCAAGATCAATTTGTACTAGAGCTACACCAAATTCCCTTAAACACTTCGCCCATTGGCTCTCAGTTGCTTCTCGGCACGCACTTAGGGCTCCTATGCCCATGCCCGCTCCAAAGACTCTCTCCAAAACCCTTAACATAGCCACGAGATCAAGATCATCTCCTATTGCCCGATCTTGAAACTCGCCTCCACAATTGGTGGCACTGACTTCATTCCCGACTCGTGACTGCACTCCCACGAGTTCGACACGACCATCCTACCCTACCACGGCCACATGCCGGACGTCCTCGACCCCTTGTATTCATTCTATCGCTTCACGTTTATCTGATTAGAAATTTTATGAATTAATAATTCTTTCTTCCACTGATTAATAACAGACAGTCTTATGGGAAATAGTTTTAACAGTAGTTTTTTTGAATTTGAATTCTATCTACAAGTTCAGTTCTCAAGTCTGTATTTTCTAATTTTAGAGTTCACATTCAATCAACATCAAACAAAGCACCATATACACGCATCAAACACACAAACAACATCCAGGAACTCACATTCATCACCTAAGGGTATTTTCGTCATTTCACTACCCAGATGTATTTTCATAATTTTAACCTACAAGGGTATTTTGGTAATTTTCCAAAATATGGTATATTGCTGATTTTACAAAATAGGGGTATTTTGGTAATTTCAAAATCTGGGGGTATTTCGATAATCTTACAAACCAGCGATATTTCGGTAAATTTTTCAAACGAGGGTATTTTGGTCATTTTGTAGAATCAAGGGTGTTTCAGTAAATTTCCTCAACCTAGGGCATTTGGGATAATTTACAAAATTAGGGTATATAAGTAATTTTATAAAAATAGGGATGATGGTCCCTTTCGGTTTTAGTTATAAATTTTGGCTCGTCAAGAAGCCCTCCTTGCTAGAGTGAACAACCACTACGCACTGTAGGATTCTAGAGAGGAGGTGAGTCACTAGGACCGCTTAAATACCAAGCTCTTCCCGGATCCAATCCTAGACATGCGATGCTGTTCCACACCCTAACCCACGTGACTTGTTCACGCACACGCTTAATTAAGAAAAATTAAGTCTTATGAGATTTGAAGAATTGTTTAATCTAGCCTAAGGTCCATTAACACTATCATACTAATCTACGGCCCAAAGGCCCATCAAAACCCAACATACATATCATACCAAAGTTTAGAATACTTATCTGGGTGGATCGGGTGCCAGTAGACTCGAAGGCCATATCTTTCAAAACCTTTCTCAACTTACATTACTTTCATAAATTCCTACTGGACCCATTTCACAGCTCGAGTTTTGAACTGGGTTTTGATACCAAAAACGTAACACCCTAAACCCGGCCCATACGTCATTACCGGATCTGGTATGCTACGGGTTTAATTCTTGAAAACTTTGCTTCGATGGGTTTTGAAAATTTCAGTTTATTTACTCATTATTTAAAAAAATAAAAGAAACTTAAACTTTTATGTTGAGTGGATTTGAAAAGCCCATTTATCACTCTATTTTATTATTAAGACTTTGGGCATAAATAGGTTTATAAACATGTGACATATTAAAGTAAAATAAAGTAAAACAAGTAACAAATAAATTGGAAACCAAAGTTATGGGGCCTTATTATAAAAACATTCCCCCAAAAAATAATAATAATCCATAATGATAATGAAAGTCTTGATGGCCCTCGAGTTGCGCCTCGGCTCCCGTGTCCACTGATCTCATCGCTCATTTGTAGAGTGGGAAAAATAAAAGGGTGAGTCACCAAGACTCAGTGTCCAAAACTTAAAAACACATAAAAGTCTAGGGCCCACAAACACATTATGGGCCTTGGCCCACATGCAATGGTAACAAAGTATGTCATGCATCATGGCCCATCCCAAAACCTAAGAGTCCATCCTCTACACACTTCCGTACCAACTGTTACACCTTGGGGATTTCTATAATCAACCCTCCATCTGCTACACACCATATCAGTAGCTGTGCTGCCTGTCATATAGACCAATCACTTACGTGAACCTCAGAAATACATTATAGTATTCGACAGTCATGCTGCCTGTCATATAGACTAATCGCTTACGCGAACCTCAGAAATACATTATAGTATTCGACGGCTATGCTGCCTATGGCAAAGCCACGATTGCCTCGTGACCCTGCTCCCCTACCATAAATCCATCAATCAATCCAATCCCATGCATGCATACATACAAGAAACAAGTCATCAAGCCATCTAACAGATCTCATACTTTCACATGCTATGATTCACATAGAAAAGTTTGGATGGTTACGTACCTGACATCCTATGTCTACCCCTTCTGGGTAATACAACTGTTCATACAGCCTTTCTTTCCGGCTTTTAGCCCTTAGCATACATATAATATATCAATGCTTATGTGATAAGAATCTACACACCTTATATGGTTACGACGACACCCTCTATGTCGACACTGTTAGAAACCGATATGTATGCTATCTACCTAAGATGCTGTTCAGAAGCCGATCCATAACCCGGCGGCCAATCTCGAATAGCAGACACTTTTCGTTTCTTTAACTTAAGGATTGGGTTTACGGACCCAACCCTCTCCTTTGCCTGATTCATATTTGATTCCATCCAAAAAGTCCTTGTCAGAACTACTATAGCGAAATAGGGTTAAACCATATCATATGAGTTAATATCTCAATTATGATAGCGAATCTTAATAGGAATCTAAAGAAATCCCTTACCTTGAGATCCTGAATCGATAGGATACTAGAGATTAATGGTTTTCGGCTTTTTGAGATCTGGATGGTTCTACTTCGATTTCTCGAAGTGCCGCCCAAAAGAACATGTGATTAACGAAAGAGTCAAACTAAAGATAGCCTATCAATCTACTAGCCATTTGGCTATAGTCTTAAAACTGAAAGAGAAAAGAATTTGGTTCTTACCTTTATAGAGAAATTGACACTTCAAGAAAATCTCAATTTATGGAGAAATCGGCACAAGAGGAAAAGAATAGAAAAAGAAAGTGAATTAAGAGGTTTCGGCTTTTAGTAGAGAAATCTATAGAGAGAAAAAGGAATAGACAAAGGTGTTAAGTTATGGAGATGAGAAGAAAGTTGAGAGGTTTCAGTTTTTGAAAAAGAAAAGAGAATAGAGAGTGTAGAGAAGGAATGAGAATTTCGGCACAAAGAATAGGGTTCAAATGCTGAAATTTGAAGAGATACACTCCTATTTATAGGGAATTTCGGCACTTACCTATCAAATGCCAGAATTGCCCTCTTCTAAAAATCGAGACTAATTGACAAACATGGGGAATTTCGGCACCCCTTATGCCACATCAAAATCGATTCTTCCTCCCCTCAGAGTTGGAATTTTAGCCAACTCTGCTTATAGCAGATAACTCCCATCTTTTCTCCTTAATCTACTCATAACTAATATTAGCACAATTATCTATATTATTCAACAGATAAATCTCCCTATTTTTAAGCCTTGTTGTCATTCAACCTTACCCACCTATATGTCGAAATTTAGCTAATTAAAATTAAAGGAATTGGGCTTCATGCCCTTGAGTTTGGGCCTCTTTAGTTGACGCCACCTCCTTGCTCTCTAAGTGGCCATTTTGCCATCAACACAAGCCCACTTGTGTTTAAAACATGATAACATCTTTTAAACCCTCTTGTGTCCAAACAAAAAATTTAACCAAGGCCTCACCAATCTGAGCCCCTTAAATACTCTAATTAACACATTGAATGTAATACACATCAAATGCAAAGGCCCATTAATTCAGGATGCTACAACATAAAAGAAACATTAGACAATTTGCTTGTCCATTCAACTTGGAAACAAAACACTCAAGAAAAAAAAGTATACCAAATACACAACTATTCCTGCTAACGACTTGGAAACAAACAAAACTTAACTTGCACGTAAGCTGATTATGTCAATTAGCACCTAAACACGTCAAAACATAAGTGATAAATCATAAAATGAACATATTTTAATCCCACATTTAGCATACTTTTAGATGATTTTTCCCTTTAATTATGGAAATAGGTGCTGTTAATCCTTTGTTTTCATGTTTTATACTCAGGAGAGCACCAAAGGATGAAAAGAACGAGAAATGGGCCGAAAACAGAGAAAATGGGCCAAAGCATAAAATCCATACGGCCTGGGCCCAAGAACACACGGACGTCCCCCGTAAGAAGAGTCGACCACAACTTGGACCCCGAAAAATATGGCCGTGCCTCATCAATAAACCCAAACACGGCCTGGCCACGATTTACATAGGCGTGTGCCATGGGCGTGTCTCTGCCATAGATAAGAAGAATTCTAATTGGATTAGGGTACTTAAAGGCAATGAAACATATTCCAAAAGCCTATATAAAGACCCTAGAGACCAACCTTTCGGGGGCGTTCAGCTAGGTCAAAGAGCTGAGCCAGAGCAGTTAAATTCAGGGATTTACTCGAAGAAAGCCAGTTGATTCATCTCAAGAAACTGGAATCATACTCAAGACGGAGGAACTCTCCTTCAATTCCTTCAGGGGGTTTTAGGGTTTTCTTTATGTTTTGTTTTATATTTTCTTCTAAGATGTTTTCTTTTACAATTATGAACTAAACCCTCAGATATTTGAGGGGGATGAATCCTAAGACGAATCTTGTTATTGTTATCTGAGCTGTATGATAAATACTTGATTTGTTCTAAACTATGTGTTCTTAATTCTTATTTTGGTATTTTTGAAATATCGATTCAAGCATTAATGCTTTTAAGCAGAGGAGGAATAGAACTTGTTTAAGAGTAGATTTAGCATATTTAAGCGGAGTTGAACGTAACCCTAGAGATAAGATTATGTAAATTTGCCTGATTAGGGTCAAACCTAATATGGGAGTCCATAGATCGGGTTAATGTAATTCTAGGGGTTTTAATTAGAAAGAGATTTCAATTAATCAACCTAAGGTTAGGCTTTAGTAGCCTCGAGAGAGGTATTAATATAAATTAAGGAATCCTACAGATCAAGTCAAGTGAATAAATCGTCCAGTTCAGAGTTAGATAACAAGTGAAGTCTAGGTGGATTCTTCCTCAGGTTTTGTCTAATTCAATCGGTTTTCCCTCAAGTCCTTCCCCAATTTCCTCTTTGTCTTAGCATATTTAGCTTAGTAAATTAGTTAATTTTAGATTAGATAAAATTCCTTAATTGTGAGGCTAAATAATAGGAAGAGAGTTAATATTAGTACTTTTGGTTCCTTTCGGTTCGACAATCCAGTCTTGCCACTAGCTATACTACTATTCGATAGGTGCGCTTGCCTTCATCGTTGTCTTAGTTAGTTTCCAGGTTCGATCATTCTTTTTTTAAATTTTTAAGACTCGACAGACACAATCAAGTTTTTGGCGCTGTTGTGAAAATGAAATATTAAGAACGCTCCATTTTTATTACTTTAGCCATATTTTATTTTTGCAATTAAATTTTATTTTTACTTTTCTGAATTTTTTTCCTTTTCCTAGCAGGTACCTCTAGTTTATGACTAGAAGGAACCCGACAGGACCACTACTTTTTGACAGTGATATTGAAGAAACTGCACGCAGAAATCGTAGAGAAGTAAGACGAGGCTTAAATTACATACAAGAAGAGTAAGAGGCCGAAACTAATACCACCGAAGGGATGGCTAAGAATAATCTGCTACCTCAGGAAGTAGCCGATCATCATGCTCCTCGAACTATGTATGATTATGCTAAACCTAATTGATCGTTGTTTTGTCAAGTTTTAAATTTTATAAAAAGAATGATCGAACCTGGAAACTAACTCTGACAATGACTTAAGGCAAGTTCACCTATCGAACAGTAGTATAGCTTAGGCAAGGTCGGATTGTCGAACCCAAATGAACTAAAAGTACTAATACTAACCTTCTTTCTATTATTTAGCCTAAATATTAAGTGATTGATTGTTTAATCTAAATTAACTAACTAATAAGCTAAAGACGCAAAGACAAAAAGACAAAAAGAATGAATTGGGGAAATAACTTTAGGAAAACTCAGTTGACTAAGACGATACCCTTAGGAAGAATCCACCTAGACTTCACTTGTTTTCTAACACTAAACCAAATGATTTATTCACTTGACTTGATCCGTAAGATTCCCTAATTTATATTAAACCCTCTCTCGAGGCGAATAACGTCTAACCCTAGGTTGATTAATTAAAATCTCTTTCTAATTAAAACCCCTAGAATCGCATTAACTCAATATATGGACTCCCATATTAGGTTTCACCCTAATCCAGAAAAATCTCATCACCCTATCTCTAGGTGCGTGATCAACTCCGCTTAATTATGCTAGATCTACTCTTAGGAAGGGACTTTTGCTCCACCACCTAAGCACATTCAACTTGGATCAATATCCTGGAAATATTAACACAAGAATTAAGCTCACATAATTAAGAAAAAATCAAGTATTTATCATATAGTTCGAAAACAATAACAAGATCCAGATAGGTTTCATCCCTTCGTATCTCGAAGGGTTTAGTTCATAACAATAAAAGAAAACATCTCGTAAGAAAAGATAAAACAAAACATAAGAAATCCTTAAAACTCCCTAAAGGAATTGAAGGAGAGATCCATCATCTTGAGTAAAATTCTGGCTTCTTGAGATGGATCAACTGGCTATCTTCGAGTATTTCCCACAACCGCCTTTCGTTTCGGCCATTGGCTAGCTCCGCTAGCTCCCAATGAAGGTTATGCTTAGGGTGTTTATATAGGCTCTTGGAATGCTTTACTTGGCCTCTAAGTATCCTAATTCAAGTATAATTCCTACTCGGGTGTTTGAATAAGCTTTGGAATGTATTTTTTTCCTTTAGGTATCCAAATCTGAGTGAAACTTCTCTTGGCTGCGGCAGGGACACGGTCATGGCACACGCCCGTATGAATCAATTTCAGGCCGTGGTCGAGTCTGCTGAAGAGACACGCCCGTGTGTTTCGGGGTCCAGGCCGTGTTTTAGTAATTTAATGAGGCACGACTGTGTGGTCTAAGGCCCAAGCCGTGTCGATTTTGTGAGTTGGCCTAATTTGGTCCATTTTGAGCCCGTTTCTCGTTCTTTTCGTCTTTAGGTGCTTTCCTGAGTATAAAACATGAAAAGAAAGGATTAAGAGCACCTTTTTATACAATTCAGGGAATAAATCATCTAAAAGTATGCTAAACGTGGGATTAAAATATGTTACTTTTACAATTTATCAAATACCCCCAAACTTAAGTTTTTGCTTGTCCTCAAGCAAAATTCTCAACTTACAATTAAAACGAACTTTCCACAATTCATAATTCTCATCAACAATGTCTCATCATAATTCATAGATAATTTATACATGGATAATTTAACTCAAAGACTCCTAAAGATTCAAACAAGTCTAAGTCATATATTTGTAGCATGAAACCATAGGCGTCTCCCTTTATCTAAATAATTACCTCTGATTCAAAACAGACAAGGATTGACATCCTCATTGAAGATTCACTCAAAGCACTCGAAGTGTTTAAGGTTTAGGAAAAAGCACTCATAAGTCGAACCTGAAAAGTTAATCCCATAGGCTTGCCTGAAAATCAAATCTCCACCATAATTCATAGATAATTTATACATGGATAATTTAACTCAAATACTCCTAAAGATTCAAACAATTCTAAGTCATATATTTATAGCATGAAAACATAGGTGTCTCCCTTTATCTAAATAATTACCTCTGATTCAAAACCGACAAGGATTGACATCCTTACTAAAGATTCACTCAAAGCACTAGAAGTGTTTAAGGTTTAGGAAAAAGCACTCATAAGTCGAACCTGAAAAGTTAATCCTATAGGCTTGCCTGAAAATCAAATCTCCGCCACTATAATATGAGATGATACACAAATCAAAAGGTCTTTAATAGGGTTGTTATGGGGCTAGGGTTAAAGGTGTGGATAAAGAATGAATTGGAAGGTTAAAATCGAGATTGGATTGACCAGTTACCTAATTTTAGAAAAAGAATTGAACTAATAATTTGAATAATTACATCACATGAAAATTTAAAATACTAATAATACGAGTTTTGTCTTCAAGATGTTGAATTTAAACGAACAAGCTCTTAGAACATAGAACTAATAATGAATATACTTCATTTTTTTAAGAACAAATCAATTACATAATATAAGAAAGAACTTTATCAACTGAAACAAAGTAATTAGGCAACTGATCAAATCAATTCAAGATAGAAGGGTAGTCAAAGGAATGGTGATAACAAATACGAGCGGGGTTTTGGGTTAATATTAATGGGTGAATCAATAAAAAGGGTTGTTAGGATCAACGAGGTTCACTAGGGGTTAATTGTGAAGGTAGGCTTTTTAGTGGAATAAATGGGTTAAAACCTAGGAGCCTTTATCATCTCAGTATATCAAATAAAAAATGTGATCTTGACATGTATAATCGAGGCAAGTTCTAAAATAACAATTCAAAGGTTGACACACTCATAATCAATAAAGTGAGCATGAAAAGAATATATGCTTTATAAGGCTCAAAATCTCACAAAATTATGGGTGTTTGATATCAATGCCTATAAATTTCAAACTTTAAAGTAATATTCAAATTCGCTCAACAACCTAGAAAATTTTAATTCTAAAAATAGACTTATCATGCTTGATTCTCTAGTATCTTAAAGTTTAAATCATTAATGCACAATTAAATATGAATTACTCAAAACATATCAATAAGAATCATAAATCATCGTAAATTTCATCCTAATTAGTAATATGAGGAAATTACTTAAGCACTAGATAAAACTCGTGGATTTGAGAATAATGCAAAAAGTTAGGCACTTTTACCCCCCACACTTAAGATGTACATTGCCCTCAATGTACAAAGATAGATAAATAATCATGTGATAAGAAAATCAAAAGAGAATGGGAGAAGTGACACTTCTTAAATTTTTCTAGATCACTATTCTCGCCCCATTTGGAAGAAGAGGCGGTGGTGCTATGGTGGATGCCAAGCCATCGTGCTAAATGAAAAATTGGAAAACTCGTGATGATTAGCCAAGAATTATTATAAAATTCAAAATATACAAAATAAATATTTAAAGAAAAGCAAGCTAAAGTGAAGGAAAATAAAAAGGAAAATAAACTTATAAGAATAGGTAAATGGACTGAGGAGTCCTTATTGTTGGATGGTTCGCGAGGTAGGTGTGATTCCTAAGGCTGTGGTCACGCTGGTGGTGGTCGTGGTGGCGTGATTCCCAAACAGCCTTTAAAACCTAAAACTAAGAAACTAAAGTAAAATAAACTAAATTAAGCAGAAGAGAAGTAAAGATAAGGAAATTGAAGCAAAAGAGAAAAGAAAAATAAAAGTTAAATGGTATCAAAGACCTTTGGTTTGTCGAGTAGCTGAAGTGGCCGGCATGAACTTATGTAGATCAATCTCCCTCTAGGAGATTATGTTTGGCTTTTTCTGCTTCTTTGGCATGGATATGTGAAGCTCAAGAGTATAGAGAATTGTTATGGAGAAGAGAGAAATTTGAGAAAGGGAAGGAAGAAAAGAAAATGGAGAGTTGGTGAGAGGGAAGGAAAGAGGGGTGGCTTTAAATATGTTTCAAATCTAGTACTTCCCTACGCCCGTGTACCGTGGGTGTGTTGTTTCACACGGCCGCCTCACACGGCCATGTTGTGAGACGTGTTGTTTCCCTACGCCCGTTTTTAAGACTGCCACATTCGATTATGAGAAGTTGTGTCGACCACGACCGCGTGGCACGACCGTGGTGTTCTGTCGGTGCCTGTGGGGTTGTGGTTGGAGTCCATGACTCGAAGATTTGATTCCCTCTGACTTGTACCACTTCTGCCATTGTTAGCACGGAGATTCTATACTTCTACATGACCATGGCCACAGCCGTGTGACCTGGGAATCTGGGCTTTTAGTTAGTTTACAACTAGGCATTCAAAAAGAAGAAAATAAAATAAAATAAAATAACATAAAAATGTAAAGTACTTAAGGTTAGTACTCGGGTTACCTTACGAGAAGCGCTCGTTTAAAGTCTTAAGCTGGACTTTCCATTTGTTTGCATAATCATGGTGGTTTCAAGGTTTGAACATCTTCCCTAACGCTGTCGGTTTTATTTTCATGATAGAGTTTAAGTCGAGAAGCTTTTACCTTAGAAGTGATGAATGTTGGACTGCTTACCTCGACTGTTCCGTATGGGATGATATTGCGTACCTCAAGAGGGATTCCTTCGGTTGTATTTGGGTCTGATGGGATGATTCGAGGATCTACTTTGTTCATCCATACCTTATCTCCTATTTTGATGTGATTTGATGTTCCTACGATTTCTTCTAGGGACTCCTTCGATTTTACTTCGTGTGGTTTCGATTCTTCTTTAAAGTGTGTCGTCAACTCTTCTTATTTGTTGATCTTAGGGATTCGTTCCTTATATAGTTCTTCTTTATTTGCACGAGGTTTATGATCCGGTTCAAGTCTACGGCTTTGTGGTGGATCCTGTGGTGAAAGGTGAACAAATTGGTCATCAACGAAATTTACTTTCTCACCTTCATCAATTGATGTCGTGGTTGAGTCAAGAGCTTGTAGATTGATCGATTTGTCACCTATACGAAGTATGAGTTCCCCTGTGCCAACATCAATTTTAGTCCTGGCAGTTGCTAAAAAGGGTCTTCCATAAATTAAAGGAATCGAATTATCCTCATCCATGTCTAAGACAAAAAAATCTACTAGGAAAATGAATTTATCAATTTTTACGAGAACATCTTCGATAATACCCCTAGGAATTTTAACAATTTTATCAGCTAATTGAATACTCATCCTAGTTTGTTTGGGTTTCCCTAGACCTAGTTGTTTAAACATTTTATAGGGCATGACATTTATACTTGCCTCTAAATCAGCTAAGGCATTATCAATAGATAAACTACCAATTGAACATGGAATTGTAAAACTCCCTGGATCTTTTAGCCTTCGCGGTAGTCTATTTTGTAGAATTACTGAGCACATTGCGTTTAGCTCCACATGCGACTTCTCGTCTAACTTACACTTGTTCGTGAAGAGTTGTTTTAAAATTTTCCTTGAATCTGGCATCTGTGACAGATCTTCAAGAAGCGATAAGTTAATATGTAATTTCTTTAAAAGTTTAAGAAACTTACCAGACTGTTCTTCTATATCGTCTCTCTTCAACGCTTCGGGATAAGGTATGCGAGGTTGGTACTCTTTGATTACTGGTTTTGACTTTTCTTGTGTTACCTCAGCTTTACCTTCTTCTACCTCATTTTCTTTTATTAAATTAGGTTTATCCAGCCTGACATTTTCCTGAGCTATTATGGCTTGGATCTGCTCGTTTAGGTTAATCTCGGTGTTGCTTGGTAGACGCCCTTGTGGTCGTTCAGACATTAACTTCGCAAGTTGTCCAACTGACTTTGTAACTTCCCCGACTGACTTAGTAAGTTCCCCAACTTGGTTCTTGATCCATTCCATCGATGTTTGTTGGTTTTTAAGTGTTACCTCAGTGTCTTGGAGACGGTGTTCTATTGCTGCCATGAATTTTGTCAACATTTCTTCGAGGTTCGGCTTCTTTTCTTGTGGATATGGCCGATTTTGGAAATTTGGAGGAGGTTGTTGTCTTTGATTTCTTTGAATTCCTTGACCTCCCGATGAAAAATTTGGGTGGTTCCTTCAACCTGGATTATAAGTATTACTATAAGGGTTATTATTGGATCTGAAATTATTACCTATATAGTTCATCTGCTTCATTGCGCTGGGCTGGTAAGGTGGGTACTGTCGATTTGCCGTAGTTCCACTTGCGTCACTTGCATTACTAGATGTACTGCGAAGAGATATCATTCGTAATTTGGCCGTTTTGGCGGTGGGAAATATTTTAATAAAATTTTTCGGTCATTTGATCCTATGTAGTGATTGACCCTCGTGGTAATGAGTTTAACCACTGTTTGGCTTTATTCCTTAATGAAAAGGGAAATAACCGAAGGAACCCGACAGGACCACTACTTTTCGACAGTGATATTGAAGGAACCGTACGCAGAAATCGTAGAGAAGTAAGACGAGGCTAAAATTACATACAAGAAGAGCAAGAGGCCGAAACTAATACCACCGAAGGGATGGCTAAGAATAATCTGCTACCTCAGGAAGTAGCCGATCATCATGCTCCTCGAACTATGTATGATTATGCTAAACCTAATTGATCGTTGTTTTGTCAAGTTTTAAATTTTATAAAAGGAATGATCGAACCTGGAAACTAACTCTGACAACGACTTAAGGCAAGTTCACCTATCGAACAGTAGTATAGCTTAGGCAAGGCCGGATTGTCGAACCCAAATGAACTAAAAGTTCTAATACTAACCTTCTTTCTATTATTTAGCCTAAATATTAAGTGATTGATTGTTTAATCTAAATTAACTAACTAATAAGCTAAAGACACAAAGACAAAAAGAATGAATTGGGGAAATAACTTTAGGAAAACTCAGTTGACTAAGACGATACCCTTAGGAAGAATCCACCTAGACTTCACTTGCTATCTAACACTGGACCAGATGGTTTATTCACTTGACTTGATCCGTAAGATTCCCTAATTTATATTAAACCCTCTCTCGAGGTGAATAACGTCTAACCCTAGGTTGATTAATTAAAATCTCTTTCTAATTAAAACCCCTAGAATCGCATTAACTTGATCTATGGACTCCTATATTAGGTTTCACCTTAATCCTGCAAAATCTTGTCACCCTATCTCTAGGCGCGCGATCAACTCCGCTTAATTATGATAGATCTACTCTTAGGTAGGGACTTTTTCTCCACCACTGATAAACCATAAAAGTAACATATTTTAACCCCATATTTAGTATGCTTTTGGATGATTTAGCCTTTGATTTATGTAAAAAGGTATTTTAATTCCTTTCTTTTCATGTTTATACTCAGGAAAGTACCCGAGGATAAAAAGAACACAAAACAGGCTTACAACGGAGTAATTAGGCCTTAGCAAGCAATCAACACGGCCTGGCCCAAAGCCCACACGACCGTGCCTCGCCAATTACCTAGAGCATGGCCTCAACTATGCAACACACGGCCGTGCAGCATCCATTGATCACACGGATGTGCCTGGTGATCTACATGGCCATGCCCAAATCTACACACCTGAAGTACAGCCTGAATCCTGACTCACATGGCCGTGCCCAAAATGACAGAATCGAGACACGGCCCAACCACGATATACACGGGCGTGTGTCATGGCCGTGCCCCTGCTACGGGAGAGAGCAATTTCACTTGGATTTAGATGCTTGAAGCTAAAGAAACATACTCCTAAGTCTACTCCAACACCTTAATAGTAATTCTACTTGAAGGAGATACTTAGGAGCCAAGTATAGCATCCCAAAGGCTAGATAAACAACCCAAGGCAAACATTAAGGGGGAGCTTTTTAGCAGAGGCTTTTGCCGAAGCTTTCATTTTTAGGGAATGTAACAGCCCAAACCCGACCCAAACGTTAGGACCGAATATGGGTCGTTACGAAGAAGAACTTTTTGAAACCCATTTTTGGAATCCACTTAAGTTTTGTTGAAAACTGCTCGTTTTAAGTTTTCTTGCTGAAATTATACTTAGACTAAATTCAAAATTTAATTAAAGTCAAGTTATTATATAAATTTGACATGTTCGATGGCACGATAAAACATTTTCGATTTAGTTTAGAAAAACGTGTGATCCAATTTTATAGTTAAAACAAAATATCCCACATATAAGAAAATAACTAAAGTAAAGTATATGGAGGCCTTATTACATCCAAAACAAAACAACCCAATAATAAAATTTAAAATAACTAAAATTAAAGTTCATTTAATTTTAAATCCACCGCATGGCCTCCTCAAGTCCCTCCTACCCATGTCCGCGATCTAAGCATCACCGAAAAAAATAGTGGAGAAGGTGAGTCACCAAGACTCAAGATGTAACCCTTCCCCGCTTTTAAAACATTTTTCATACACAACACATAACAATTAATATGCGTAATATTTAATTCCACCTAGCCATCCAAACGCCACTGCTACACCCTGCTGTGGTACCAAACCACCGGTGGTGCTAAACCACGGTGACATATAGTCACAATGTGTTACTAAAACACCGTGTCCGTGAGACACAGATCATTTGATGGGGCCAACCCATCGTGTGATACCAAATCACCGCGACGATCCCATATCTCAAGTGGGGCCAACCCACGGTGGTGTTAACCACAGGACAAGTCGCTATGAGGTGCCAAACCTCCTGAGGTACTAAACCTCCTGTGACCAGAGTCACGGTGTGTTACTAAACATCGGTGCCCGTCGGCACAATAATTCTCGCCTCCACTACCAATCCCACATCAATCACATAAATATATGCTACATGCCATCACAAGTATAATTAACACAAAGATGCTTCCCAAAAGCATTAATAATAATTCATATTAACAGTACTTACTGCATGGCCATCTATACCGATATGGTATATCATCCAATGCTACATTACTCAAGTAAGCATTTAAAATATTCAACACATTTAATAAGTTATAGTGTATGTACACCGCCACCACCGAGTGATCTAAATCCCGAATGAAGGAGTCGACCACCTTAGATTTCTTGGTACCTACATTCGGCCAACCATGGGATTAGCCCTATGGCCTATTCGGCCAAAGTAAATAATTTAAAGGGTTCTCCTTTTGAACCCGAATCCTTACCCGAAAGTCTTGAGTATCAACCTTTTGCTTCACCACCCTAAAATCGGCACTTTAACCAAATTAGTAGCCTTCGGCTTAATCGATTAACAACTACTTAACTAAAGTGGATCTTACCATTACTTACCAACCAAAACCGATTGCTATAGATTTGGAGGATTCAACCTACTGCTTGGAGATCCCAAAGTCCTAGGTGAAATCGGCTTCAACCAACAAGATTAGCCCAACATTAGTTTATGCCAAATTTTCGGCTTTTCCTTAAGCCCAAATCGATAGGTCATAAGAGTGAATACTAAAACAATCGGTTAGTACCCCTTACCTTCTCAACCGATTGGAAAGATAGTCCCAAACGCCTTGTATCACCTTTGATATTGGCCAAAGTGCCTTCAAGTAAGAGAAAACTTTTCGCACTTTGATAGGTACTAAATTGGCTATGATTGGCTTTAAGCAAGGCTGACTTTTAGTGAGAAAAGAAAGAAGAAAGGTAAATAGGGAATTGGTGATTCGCTAGTAGGAAATATAAGAAGAAGGGATTTAAAGAATGAGGTTTTGCAAGGAGAAGTAGTGAGGGTTTCGCTATGGTTTTGAGAGAATGGAATGATAAAAGAAAATGAGGAGAAAGTGCTTTGAATTTTCTGCTAAGCAAATTGAAAAAAAAGAAAATCAAGGTGATCACTTAGGTGCTTTTATAAGCATTCGCAACTCCCCTCTTCCACAAGTCCTGTGTCCACTCCTCCTCAACAAGGAGTCCAAGATTCATCTTACTTCCTTAATTCACTCTAGACCACCCATTTAGTTTAATTCAAACTAATATGATTTAATTTCTAATAATAAGTAATAATCTCTTAATAATCCATGTGATATCCCCTATTATCCTTAAAATAAAATGCTCATATTATCTATTAATAATAATTACAGAGTTTAAAGGGAGAGAGGACTCTCCTCAAGTGCAGCCCAACATAATACCAAAAAGGGAAAATTGTGACTCAACCAAGGTTCTCCTTGTTCCTTGATGGCGTCAAGTGTAGCTCCCAAGTGGCCCTTCCTTTGCCACTTATTCTAG
This sequence comes from Gossypium rotundifolium, assembly GCA_025506655.1. Lineage (NCBI taxonomy): Eukaryota > Viridiplantae > Streptophyta > Magnoliopsida > Malvales > Malvaceae > Gossypium > Gossypium rotundifolium. Next base: position 15,574,991 of record CP106734.1, on the reverse strand, counting down.
GCTCTTTTATGACAAAAGCTCCCTTTATTTATTCTTATAACCCCTACTCACTAAGGCTATCCACCTTTATGCAAATAATATATTTATTTCTACCATTCCGAGCCAACTCAAGGCCTTTAATTAAACTCTATTATTCCATAAATAATGTCTCAACAATTCATACATAAGAAAAATGATTAAATTCCAAATAACCCCATTTTGGGATGTTACGCTTCTACCCCTTAAAATAAATTTCATTCCAAATTACATAACTAAAATGATGAGGGTATTGTCACCAGATCACATCCTCGTGTTCCCACGTAGCTTCCTCAAAGACCATGGTTCCGCCATAGCACTTTCACTAAGGGCATCGACTTCCACGTAGAACCTTTACATCCCTATCCAAGATCCGAACCGTTCCTCCTCAAAAGATAAGTCCGCTAACTTCGATTTCATCACGGTACCACATGTGATGGATCCGACCGAATATTGCCTCAAAGATTGATACGTGAAAGACGTCATGTATCTCGACTTAACTCGCCGGCCTCAAGCTAATAAGCTACCGTCCTACTCGCTTCAAGATCAGATATGGGTTATCGAATCTTGGGCTCAGCCTTCCTTTTCGCCCAAACCTTAGTACCTTCTTCCAAGGCGACACCTTCAGAAGACCTTATCCCTACTAAGATACTCCATTTCCTTGCGCTTAAGGTCAAGATAGGACTTCGTCTATCGATGCTTCCTTAAGACGAGACCGAATTTCTTTGACTTTGTCTTCGCCTCGCTACCATTTCGGGCCCAACACTTATCGCTCACCCAACTCCGCCCAACACGCTCGGAGTTCGCATTTTCGCCCATACAAGGCTTCAGATGGTGCCATCTCAATACTCGCTTGGTAGCTGTTGTTGTAGGCGAACTCGGCTAGGGGTAAGAATTCCTCCCAACTACCTCGAAATTCCAAGACACAACCCCTCAGCATATCCTCTAAGATCTGTATGACCCTTTCGGATTGCCCGTCTGACTGAGGATGGAAAGTCATCTTTGAAATTCAACCGCTGCATCCAACGCTTGATGTAACGCTTTCCAAAACCTCGAAGTGAACCTTAGGTCCCTATCTCGAGATAACCGACATGGGTACACCATGCTATCTCGACTATCTCGCCACATACAACTTTGCTAGCTTCGGAGTGAGTAATCCATTCTCACACCGGTATGAAGTGAGTGATTTAGTCGACGGTCTACAATTACCCAAATCGCATCCTTCTTTGGGCGTAAGGGGTAGACCAGCGACGAAATCCATAGTGATCCTCTCCCATTTCCATTGAGGAATCTTTTATCGTTGAAGGAGCCTCGATGGCAACCGGTGTTCACCTTAACTCCGACACGCCAAACACTTCCTCATTAATTAGTTATCTCACGCTTCAATCTGGGCCACCGTAATCTGCTTCAGAGATCTCCATACATCTTGCTTCCTCCCGATGCATAAGCGATGAGCTGCTATGAGCATCCTCAAGAATTTTTGCCTCAACTCCATATCTTTTGGCATACAAGGCCGTCCTCGAAAACATAGCACCCCATCACTAGTCACACTATACCCCTCTAAACCACCATCCTCGAACTTGTATTCTCTTTGCATTTAACCCTTCATCCACTAACTGTTTGTCCTTGATTTCCTCGATCCATGTTGGCTTAACTTGAAGCTCGCCAAAAGGCTTCCATCGTCATCTGTGCTCAATCGAGCAAACATAGCTCTTAAACCGCCACAACCTTTTCGCCAACGCTGACCACCACGTTAGCCTTACCCGGATGATATTCGATGGAACAATAGAGTCCTTTAATGACTCAATCCATCGGCTACCTCTTCGATTCAGATCCTTCTGGGTCAAGATACCTCAAACTTTGTGGTCCGTGTAAATTACCGACTTCTCCCCATAAAGATAATGTCTCCATATTTTCGTATAAGACGATTGCATGCGAACTCTGTGTCGTGAGTTGGATAGTTAACCTCATGCGGTCTTAGCCGATTTAGACGATAGGCTACTACCTTCCCATCCTCGCATCAACACACACCCAAACCAAGGTGAGATGCATCACAATAGACTGTGAATAATTTTCCGCTTCGGTTGTACTAAAACCGAGCTTCGCCGTAATCTTCCTCAACTTATCAAAGCTTTTCTTGCGCTTCTCTAGCCATACAAATGGAACACCTTTCCTTAGCAACTTAGTCAAGCACACATGCGATCGAGAGAACCTTCCACAAACCTCCGATAATACCTCGCTAAACCCGTAAAACTTCAGATTCTCGCCACCGACTTAGGCGGTTTCCACTCCAACACCGCTTCAATCTTGCGGGGTCCACTCTAATCCTTCCACCGACACTACGTGACCTAAGAAAGCCACCTCCTCACCCGTAATTGCGACTTCATCAATTTGGCATATAATTGTTTTTCCTCAACACTTGCGTAACTATCCGTAAATGCTTGTCATGCTCTTCCTCCGCCCTTGAGTAAACCAATATGTCGTCGATGAACACCACGACGAATTGGTCTAGGTAATCGTTGAAATACTGCTCATTAAATCCATAAACGCCACGTGCATTGGTCAACCCGAATGGCATCACTAGGAACTCGTAATGCCCATACCGAGTTCGAATGTTGTCTTGTGAACATCGCCCCTTCACCTTAAGTTGATGGTAACCCACCTAAGGTCTATCTTCAAAACACCGACGCTTCTTCAATCGGTCAAACAAGTCATCGATCCGAGGTAATGGGTACTTGTTTTTGATCGTTAACTTGTTTAACTGATGGTAGTCGATGCACATTCGCATAGAACCGTCCTTCTTCTTGACAAACAACACAGGCGCTCCCCACGGAGATATACTAGGTCGAATAAACCCTTTATCCAGGAGCTCCTGAATTTGAGCCTTCAGCCCCACCAATTCCTTTGGTGCCATTCGTTAAGAGTGCTATAGACACGGTGCCGCTTCGTAGCAAGTCTATATCAATTCGACTTCCGGCCCTGAGGTAGACCCTAAGTTCCTCTCCGGGAACACATCAAGAAATTCCCCAACCGCTCGGACCTTTCCAACTACCGACCTTAACTTCCAAAGCACGATTTGAACCAAGAATGCCTTACGCCTCTTCCCACGACCATCTTCTCAACCTTCAAGGTAGACACCACATTGGATGTAATTCCTTCGATTACCAATCATAACCACCTCATTCCCTTCGGTCGTTTGGAGAACCATGCGCTTAGCGGCGCAATCCAACTTCGCCTGGTACCTAACCAGCCAATCCATTCCAAGGATCAAATCGAACTCCCCGAATGGTAGTTCCATCGATCGCTCGAATACTAACCCTTGGAGTTCTAGGGTACATCCCTAAAAGTTTGTCTACCACTACAGAGTGACCTAACTGACTAACCATACCATCTCCCTAGAAGCGCTTCGTAGTTTAGGTCCAAAGTCTCTACCACACTATCGGCTACGACGAACGCGTAGAACCCACATCGATTAATGCATAATAAGGAAGACCAAAAATCGAACGCATCTGGGTTATGACATCCGTGCGGCCACCCTCCTCGCGACGCCTTGTCAGATAAACTAAGCCAGCCGCTTAGCCTCTGTGTTGCTCGAACCTCTCGCCTCGAGTTCCACGACTCGGTTAGGACCATTGCTTCCTCGGCCATTACCGCGACCCTCTGCGGTCCCACATTTTGGTCCCGAGACGGTTCGCCTTCCGGCTGATTTGAGCTCGCTCGGGGACAATCTCGACCGATGCTCAAGACCCACACTCAAAACATCCCTATCGCCGGTCGAACAATTTCCCCAATGGGTCTTCCCACAACGATCAGACCGAAGCGGCCTCCGATTAGTAGCTACTTGCCTTGTCGCCGATTTGGCCCACTATGCCTAGCCTTCTTCTCGATCATTACCATCGGATCCGGTGACCCAAATCCTCTCTTTGATTATTCCTACTATAATTTTGTCTCACGCCTCCTTGATCCCCCGGCTACCTTAGCCTTTTCCACAAGAGATGAAAACTCACGGACTTGTCATGGGCAATCAAGAACCTCAAATCATCTCGAGTCCATCCTCAAAGCGGACACAGCTTTCGTGTTCGAGAGCCACGATGCCTCTTGCATACCTACTCGTCTTAAAACTCCGCCTCATACTCGGCCACTGACTTAGTTCCTTGTACTAGACCCGAAAAGCCTTCCTCCGTAAGGCCAGTATAGCTGGTGCCCACATACTTCTTCCGAAAAGTGGTTTTGAAATATTCCCAAGTCAAATCATCGCCATAGCGCCTATCTCGAATCGTCACCACCACCGATGTGCCTCATCCTTTAGAAGCTGACATTTCTTTCGCTTTTTTCTCCTCAACAAAGTCAAGATCATCCATGATCCTTTCATTGACTCTAGCCAATATACTGCTACACTGGGTGCCACTCCGACACACCGGAACACCTCAGCTCTGTTGATCGAATTCGCCGGAATAGATTTTGAGCTCCTAAATTTCCACCACCCGGCCACCAATTCGAGGACTCACAACACCGCTATGAGCATCTGCCTCCTCCCTCGATCTCGCCTCTGCCTCCAAAAGTGGAGGTGGTGGTGGCATGTGGTACATCATTTTCAGATCCTTGCCCCGACACGACGGGTTCAGATAATCATTATCCTACCCCCTGCTGGCCCACGACGCCCACGCCCTCTAGAACTCATTCTATCTATCGCGCTTTTAACTGATTAAGAGGAATTTTATGTATTAGCGTTTGTTCCACTTCATTACTCGCACAAGAAATTTTATGAAGAAATTTTAATTAGAGATTCTTTCGTGCAAACAAGGTTTCAGGTCTTCTATCTTAGTTCACGAAAGAAGTTCTTGCATCCATTCCTAATACTTACCATACCTATTCGCTCTTCTGACATTTTTGCCCATTTCTAACCCGTGGGTTTTCGCCTTTTCCCTGCTGTGGGTATTTTTAATAAAAGAGATTTTAAAACTTTAGTAAGTAGGTTGTTTTGCAATTCCCAACACTGGAGTGTATTATTAAAAATTGATAAGGTTTGAAGTTATGGCATTATTTCGAAAACCAGGGGTATTTTGGTAATTTGTCAATCAGGGGTAATTTTGTAATTTTTGTAAATCAAGGGTGTTTTAACCATTGTAAAACTCTGAGGGTCCCTTTTGAGAATTTTTTTTCTTAAAACGGTGATGTTGCAAAAATTTTGTACTCAGGGGCGTTTTGGTAATTTTACACATTGAGGGCGTTTTGTAATTTTCCAAAACCAAAGTGTTTTATTGATGATTTCCAAGGCTGAGTTGAATATTTGAGAAGTAGTTAAAATTTTTGGACAAAATCATTGAGTTGATGTTCAAGGGTATTTTAGTAATTTTACCCCTAAGGGCATTTTCGTAATTTTCCACAAATTGGACTTTTCGAGGAAAACATTGTAACAAGAGTTGTTCTTACGTTTGAAGGAGTGATTTGAAAAGTTTTAAAACCAAGTTTTGTTGTTTCCTTCCTTTTTTCCAAAATCAAGGCTAATTCCTCGGGTTTTGGTCATTATGTTTAGCCTATGACCGAGCCTTCTTGGTCGAGTGAACCCAAGCTACGCACCAAAGCAGTGCTTCGTGTGGAGAGGAGGTGAGTCACACGGACCGCTTAAATACCAAGCTCCCACCGAACGTGAGAAAAAGAAAGAAGAAAGGTAAATAGGGAATTGGTGATTCGCTAGTAGGAAATATAAGAAGAAGGGATTTAAAGAATGAGGTTTCGGCAAGGAGAAGTAGTGAGGGTTTCGGCTATGGTTTTGAGAGAATGGAATGATAAAAGAAAATGAGGAGAAAGTGCTTTGAATTTTCGGCTAAGCAAATTGAAAAAAAGAAAATCAAGGTGATCACTTAGGTGCTTTTATAAGCATTCGGCAACTCCCCCCCTCTTCCACAAGTCCTTGCCGTCCACTCCTCCTCAACAAGGAGTCCAAGATTCATCTTACTTCCTTAATTCACTCTAGACCACCCATTTAGTTTAATTCAAACTAATATGATTTAATTTCTAATAATAAGTAATAATCTCTTAATAATCCATGTGATATCCCCTATTATCCTTAAAATAAAATGCTCATATTATCTATTAATAATAATTACAGAGTTTAAAGAGAGAGGACTCTCCTCAAGTGTCAGCCCAACATAATACCAAAAGGGGAAAATTGTGACTCAACCAAGGTTCTCCTTGTTCCTTGATGGCGTCAAGTGTAGCTCCCAAGTGGCCCTTCCTTGCCACTTATTCTAGGCTCTTTTATGACAAAAGCTCCCTTTATTTATTCTTATAACCCCTACTCACTAAGGCTATCCACCTTTTATGCAAATAATATATTTATTTCTACCATTCCGAGCCAACTCAAGGCCTTTAATTAAACTCTATTATTCCATAAATAATGTCTCAACAATTCATACATAAGAAAAATGATTAAATTCCAAATAACCCCATTTTGGGATGTTACGCTTCTACCCCTTAAAATAAATTTCGTCCCAAATTACATAACTAAAACAGATGAGGGTATTGTCACCAGATCACATCCTCGAGTTCCACGTAGCTTCCTCAAAGACCATGGTTCCGCCATAGCACTTTCACTAAGGGCATCGACTTCCTACGTAGAACCTTTACATCCCTATCCAAGATCTGAACCGGTTCCTCCTCAAAAGATAAGTCCGCGTTAACTTCGATTTCTGTCACAGGTACCACATGTGATGGATCCGACCGATACCGTCTCAGCATTGATACGTGAAAGACGTCATGTATCTGACTTAACTCTGCCGGCAGTTCAAGCTAATAAGCTACCGGTCCTACTCGCTTCAAGATCAGATATGGGCTATCGAATCTTGGGCTCAGCTTCCCTTTTCGCCCAAACCTTAGTACCTTCTTCCAAGGCGACACCTTCAGGAAGACCTTATCCCCTACGGCATACTCCATTTCCTTGCGCTTAAGGTCAGCATAGGACTTCTGTCTATCTGATGCTTCCTTAAGACGAGACCGAATTTCTTTGACTTTGTCTTCAGTCTCTGCTACCATTTCGGGCCCAACACTTATCGTTCACCCAACTCCGCCCAACACGTCGGAGTTCGGCATTTTCGTCCATCTGATTGCTTCAGATGGTGCCATCTCGAATACTCGCTTGGTAGTTTGTTGTTGTAGGCGAACTCGGCTGGGTAAGAATTCCTCCCAACTACCTCGAAATTCCAAGACACAACCCTCAAAGATATCCTCTAAGATCTGTATGACCCTTCGGATTGCCCGTTCGACCGAGGATGGAAAGGGTGAAATTCAACCGCTGCACTAACGCTTGATGTAACGCTTCCAAAACCTCGAAGTGAACCTTAGGTCCCTATCTGAGATAACTCCATATGGGTACACCATGCTATCTCGACTATCTCGCCACATACAACTTTGCTAGCTTCTGGAGTGAGTAATCCATTCTCACCGGTATGAAGTGAGCTGATTTAGTCAGACGGTCTACAATTACCCAAACTGCATCCTTCTTGCTGGGCGTAAGGGGTAGACCACTGACGAAATCCATAGTGATCCTCTCCCATTTCCATTGAGGAATCTTTCTTTGGTTGAAGGAGCCTCGATGGCGGTGTTCAGCCTTAACCTGCTGACACGTCAAACACTTCCCTACGAATTCCGTTATCTCACGCTTCAACCTGGGCCACCAGAACTGTTTTCGTAGATCTCCATACATCTTGCTTCCTCCCGGATGCATAGCGTATAATGCTATGAGCATCTCAAGAATTTTTGCCTCAACTCCATATCTTTTGGCATACAAGGCCGTCCTCGAAAACATAGCACCCCATCACTAGTCACACTATACCTCTAAACCACCATCCCGAACTTGTATTCTCTTTGCATTTAACCCTTCATCCACTAACTGCTTTGTCCTTGATTTCCTCGATCCATGTTGGCTTAACTTGAAGCTCGCCAAAAGGCTTCCATCATCATCTGTGCTCAATCGAGCAAACATAGCTCTTAAATCCGCCACAACCTTTCGCTCAACGCTACCACCACGTTAGCCTTACCGGATGATATTCGATGGAACATCAGTAGTCCTTTATGACTCAATCCATCGGCCGCCGTCTCGATTCAGATCCTTCGTCGTGTCAAGATACCTCAAACTTTGTGGTCCGTGTAAATTACCGACTTCTCCCCATAAAGATAATGTCTCCATATTTTCGTATAAGACGATTGCATGCGAACTCTGTGTCGTGAGTTGGATAGTTAACCTCATGCGGTCTTAGCTGACGGGACGCATAGGCTACTACCTTCCCATCCTGCATCAACACACACCCCAAACCGGTGTGAGATGCATCACAATAGACTGTGAATAATTTTCCTGCCTCGGGTTGTACTAAAACCGGAGCTTCGTCAGAATCTTCCTCAACTTATCAAAGCTTTCTTGCTGCTTCTCTAGCCATACAAATGGAACACCTTTCCTTAGCAACTTAGTCAACTACTGCGATCGAGAGAACCTTCCACAAACCTCCGATAATACCTCGCTAAACCCGAAAACTTCAGATCTCGCCACCGACTTAGGCGGTTTCCACTCCAACACCGCTTCAATCTTGCGGGGTCCACTCTAATCCTTCCACCGACACTACGTGACCTAAGAAAGCCACCTCCCTCACCGTAATTCGTGACTTATCAATTTGGCATATAATTGTTTTTCCTCAACACTTGCGTAACTATCCGTAAATGCTTGTCATGCTCTTCCTCCGTCCTTGAGTAAACCAATATGTCGTCGATGAACACCACGACGAATTGGTCTAGGTAATCGTTGAAATACTGCTCATTAAATCCATAAACGCCCGGTGCATTGGTCAACCGAATGGCATCACTAGGAACTCGTAATGCCCATACCGAGTTCGAATGTCGTCTTGTGAACATCGCCCTTCACCTTAAGTTGATGGTAACTCACCTAAGGTCTATCTTCAAAACACCGACGCTCTTCAATCGGTCAAACAAGTCATCGATCCGAGGTAATGGGTACTTGTTTTTGATCGTTAACTTGTTTAACCGATGGTAGTCGATGCACATTCGCATAGAACCGCCCTTCTTCTTGACAAACAACACAAAGCGCCCCACGGAGATATACTAGGTCGAATAAACCCTTTATCCAGAGCTCTCGAATTTGAGCCTTCACTCCACCAATTCCTTTGGTGCCATTCTAAGGTGCTATAGACACGGTGTGCTTTCGTAGCAAGTCTATACGAATTCGACTTCCGGCCCGAGGTAGACCCAAGTTCCTCCGGGAACACATCGAAATTCCCCAACCGCTCGGACCTTTCCAACTACCGACTTAACTTCCAAAGCACGATTTGAACCAAGAATGCCTTACGCCCTTCCCGACCATCTTCTCAACCTTCAAGGTAGACACCACATTGGACAGTAATTCCTTCGATTACCAATCATAACCACCTCATTCCTTCGGTCGTTTGAGAACCATGCGCTTAGCGCAATCCAACTTCACCGGTACCTAACCACCAATCCATTCAAGGATCAAATCGAACTCCCGAATGGTAGTTCCATCGATCGACCCGAATCACGATTCCCTTGGAGTTCTAGGGGTACATCCCTAAAAAGTTTGTCTACCACTACAGAGTGACCTAACGGACTAACTCATACCATCTCCCTAAGCGCTTTGAGTTTAGGTCCAAAGTCTCTACCACACTCATCGGCTACGCATTTAACGCGTAGAACCCACATCGATTAATGCATAATAAGGAAGACCAAAATCGAAACGCATTCTGTTATGACATCCGGCAAGGCCACCTCCTCATGACGCCTTGTCGATAAACTAAAGCCGCTTAGCCTCGTGTTGCTCGAACCTCTCGCTCTCGAGTTCCACGACCTCGGTTAGGACCATTGCTTCTCGGCCATTACTGCTGACCCTCTGCGGTCCCACATTTTGGTCCCGAGACGGTTCGCTTCTTCCGGCTGATTTCGAGCTCGCCTCGGGACAATCTCGACCGATGCTCAAGACCCACACTAAAACATCCCCTATCGCCGGTCGAACAATTTCCCCAATGGGTCTTCCCACAACGATCAGACCGGCCGGTCTCTCGATTAGTAGCTACTGGCCTTGCTTTGCTGACGGCCCACTATGCCTAGCCTTCTTCGATCATTACCATCGGATCCAGTGACCCAAATCCTCTCTTTGATTATTCCTACTATAATTTTGTCTCACGCCTCCTTGATCCCCGGCTACCTTAGCCTTTTCCACAAGAGATGAAAACTCACGGACTTGTCATGGGCAATCAAGAACCTCAAATCATCTCGAGTCCATCCTCAAAGCGGACACGGCATCGTGTTCGTGAGCCACGATGCCTCTTGCATACCCACTCGGCCTTAAAACTCCGCCTCATACTCTGCCACTGACTTAGTTCCTTGTACTAGACCCGTAAAAGCCTTCCTCCGTAAGGCCAAGTAGCTGGTGCCCACATACTTCTTCCGAAAAGTGGTTTTGAAATATTCCCAAGTCAAATCATCTCGCCATAGCGCTATCTCGAATCGTCACCACCACCGATGTGCCTCATCCTTTAGAAGCGTCTGACCCCTTTCGCTTTTTCTCCTCATCAAAGTCAAGATCATCCATGATCCTTTCGACTGACTCTAGCCAATACTCTGCTACACTGGTGCCACTCGACACACCTTTAACACCTCACTGTTGATCGAATTCGCCGGAATAGATTTCGAGCTCCTAAATTTCCACCACCCGGCCACCAATTCGAGGACTCACAACACCGCTATGAGCATCGCCTCCTCCCGTCTCGATCCTGCTCCTCGCCTCCAAAAGTGGAGGTGGTGGTGGCGGTGGTACATCATTTTCAGATCCTTGCCCGACCGACGGGTTCGATAATCATTATCCTACCCCTACTGCGGCCCACGACGCCCACGCCCTCTAGAACTCATTCTATCTATCGCGCTTTTAACTCGATTAAGAGGAATTTTATGTATTAGCGTTTGTTCCACTTCATTACTCGCCAAGAAATTTTATGAAGAAATTTTAATTAGAGATTCTTTCGCAAACAAGGTTTCATCTTCTATCTTAGTTCACGCAAAGAAGTTCTTGCATCCATTCCCTAATACTTACCATACCTATTCGCTCTTCGGACATTTTTGCCCATTTCTAACCCGTGGGTTTTTCGCCTTTTCCTGCTGTGGGTATTTTCGTAATAAAAGAGATTTTAAAACTTTAGTAAGTAGGTTGTTTTGCAATTCCCAACACCGGAGTGTATTATTAAAATTGATAAGGTTTGAAGTTATGGCATTATTTCAAAACCGGGTATTTTGGTAATTTGTCAATCGTGGGTAATTTTGTAATTTTGTAAATCAAGGGTGTTTTAACCATTGTAAACTCGAGGGTCCTTTTGAGAATTTTTTTCTTAAAACGGTGATGTTGCAAAAATTTTGTACTCGATGCTTTGGTAATTTTACACATTGAGGCGTTTTGTAATTTTCCAAAACCAAAGTGTTTTATTGATGATTTCAAATGAGTTGAATATTTGAGAAGTAGTTAAAATTTTTGGACAAAATCATTGAGTTGATGTTCAAGGGTATTTTAGTAATTTTACCCTAAGGGCATTTTCGTAATTTTCCACAAATTGACTTTTCGAGGAAAACATTGTAACAAGAGTTGTTCTTACGCTTGAAGGAGTGATTTGAAAAGTTTTAAAACCAAGTTTTGTTGTTTCCTTCCTTTTTGAAAATCAAGGCTAATTCCTCTCGGTTTTGGTCATTATGTTTAGCCTATGACCGAGCCTTCTTGGTCGAGTGAACCCAAGCTACGCACCAGTGCGTGCTTCGTGTGGAGAGGAGGTGAGTCACACGGACCGCTTAAATACCAAGCTCCCACCGAACCTTTCTAGACATGCGCAGAGGTTACCACACCACCGAGCCCTCCGAGTTAGGGTGAACAAAAGCCACGCACTGCAGGATACTGCGAAGAGGTGGTGAGTCACTCGGACCGCTTAAATACTGTGCTCTTCCTGCCCAATCCTAGACATGCGTCAGGGTTACCACACCCTAGCTCAAATGACTAAGTCATAGGTTGGTTTCGTTCTTTTAAGTCTTATGTTCTGCTTGTGTGTTTGAGCAATCTAATCCTAGGGTTCAGTTCCTATAAGTCTATCTACGTTCCATGCTTCCTACCCTTCTACGTAATATAATTCACACAGAGGTTTAGATGTACTTACTCGGGCGGATCGGTTTGAGACTCGGGCCATGCCGCTTAAAACCCAAAATCAATTAATAAGGCCTACTAAAACATTTTTTTTTTGGGCCTGGGCCCCACAATGAAGTTTTGAACTGGCTCGATACCAATTTGTAAACATTCAAACCCGACTCTAACGTTAGGACCGAATATGGGTCGTTACTTAAGAAGAACTTGTTGAAACCCATTTTCTAATCCACTTAAGTTTTGTTGAAAATCGCCGTTTTAAGTTTTCTTGTGAAATTATACTTAGACTAAATTCGAAAATTTAATTAAAGTCAAGTTATTATACAAATTTCAGATGTGCCCGATGGCACGATAAAACATTTTTCGATTTAGTTTAGAAAAACGTGTGATCCAATTTTATAGTTAAAAATAAAATATCCCACATATAAGAAAATAACTAAAGTAAAGTATATGGAGGCCTTATTACATCCAAAACAAAACAACCCAATAATAAAATTTAAAATAACTAAAATTAAAGTTCATTTAATTTTAAATCCACCGCATGGCCTCCTCAAGTCCCTCCTACTCCATGTCCGCGATCTAAGCATCACCGAAAAAATAGTGGAGAAGGTGAGTCACCAAGACTCAGTATGTAACCCTTCCCCCGTTTTAAAACATTTTTCATACACAACACATAACAATTAATATGCGTAATATTTAATTCCCGACCTAGCCATCCAAACGCCACTGTCTACCCTGCTGTGGTACCAAACCACCGGTGGTGCTAAACCACCGGTGACATATAGTCACAATGTGTTACTAAAACACCGGTGTCCGAGACACAGATCATTTGATGGGGCCAACCCATCGTGTGATACCAAATCACCGTGACGATCCCATATCTCAAGTGGGGCCAACCCACGGTGGTGTTAACCACAGGACAAGTCGCTATGAGGTGCCAAACCTCCTGAGGTACCAAACCTCCGTGACCGTAGTCACGGTGTGTTACTAAACATCTGGTGCCCGTTTGCACAATAATTCCGCCTCCACTCACCAATCCCACATCAATCACATAAATATATGCTACATGCCATCACAAGTATAATTAACACAAGATGCTTCCCAAAAGCATTAATAATAATTCATATTAACAGTACTTACTGCATGGCCATCTATACCGATATGGTATATCATCCAATGCTACATTACTCAAGTAAGCATTTAAAATATTCAACACATTTAATAAGTTATAGTGTATGTACACACCGCCACCACCGAGTGATCTAAATCCCGAATGAAGGAGTCGACCACCTTAGATTTCTTGGTACCTACATTCTACCAACCATGGATTAGCCCTATGGCCTATTCTACCAAAGTAAATAATTTAAAGGGTTCTCCTTTTGAACCCGAATCCTTACCCGAAAGTCTTGAGTATCAACCTTTGCTTCACCACCCTAAAATCGCACTTTAACTAAATTAGTAGCCTTCGCTTAATCGATTAACAACTACTTAACTAAAGTGGATCTTACCATTACTACCAACCAAAACCGATTGCTATAGATTTGGAGGATTCAACCTCATCGCTTGGAGATCCCGAAGTCCTAGGTGAAATCGGCTTCAACCAACAAGATTAGCCCAACATTAGTTTATGCCAAATTTTTGGCTTTTCCTTAAGCCCAAATCGATAGGTCATAAGAGTGAATACTAAAACATTCGGTTAGTACCCCTTACCTTCTCAACCGATTGGAAAGATAGTCCCGAAACGTCTTGTATCACCTTTGATATTCGGCCAAAGTGCCTTCAAGTAAGAGAAAACTTTTCGCACTTTGATAGGTACTAAATTCGGCTATGATTGGCTTTAAGCAAGGTGACTTTTAGTGAGAAAAGAAAGAAGAAAGGTAAATAGGGAATTGGTGATTCGGCTAGTAGGAAATATAAGAAGAAGGATTTAAAGAATGAGGTTTCAGCAAGGAGAAGTAGTGAGGGTTTTGCTATGGTTTTGAGAGAATGGAATGATAAAAGAAAATGAGGAGAAAGTGCTTTGAATTTTCTGCTAAGCAAATTGAAAAAAGAAAATCAAGGTGATCACTTAGGTGCTTTTATAAGCATTCGCAAGAACTCCCCTCTTCCACAAGTCCTTGCCGCCCACTCCTCCTCAACAAGGAGTCCAAGATTCATCTTACTTCCTTAATTCACTCTAGACCACCCATTTAGTTTAATTCAAACTAATATGATTTAATTTCTAATAATAAGTAATAATCTCTTAATAATCCATGTGATATCCCTATTATCCTTAAAATAAAATGCTCATATTATCTATTAATAATAATAATAATTGAAGAGTTTAAAGGAGAGAGGACTCTCCCTCAAGTGCCGTCCAACATAATGCCAAAAAGGGGAAAATTGTGACTCGAACCAAGGTTCTCCTTGTTCCTTGATGGCGTCAAGTGTAGCTCCCAAGTGGCCCTTCCTTTGCCACTTATTCTAGGCTCTTTTTATGACAAAAGTTCCCTTATTTATTCTTATAACCCCTACTCACTAAGGCTATCCACCTTTTATGCAAATAATATATTTATTTCTACCATTCCGAGCCAACTCAAGGCCTTTAATTAAACTCTATTATTCCATAAATAATGTCTCAACAATTCATACATAAGAAAAATGATTAAATTCCAAATAACCCCATTTTTGGGATGTTACAGGGAATCACTTGAAGATAGCCAGTTGATCCATCTCAAGAAGCCGGAACTCCATTCAAAATGGAGGATCTCTCCTTCAATTCCTTCAGGGGGTTTTAGGGATTTCTTATGTTTTGTTTATTCTTTACTCTTGAGATGTTTTCGTATTTAGTTATGAACTAAACCCCTCAGATACCTGAAGGGGATGAAACTTATTATGGATTTTGTTATTTGATTTCTAAATTATATGATAAGTACTTGGTTTATTCTTAATTATGTTGCTTAAATCAATCTGATGTGCTTAGGTGGAGGAGGAATAGACCTACCTAAGAGTAGATCTAGCATAATTGAGCGGAGTTGATCGGGTGTCTAGAGATAGAGTTACGAGATTTTGCCTTATTCGGGTGAAACCTAATATTGGAATCTATTGATCGATTTACTGCTTCCTTAGGGGGTTATTATAAGAGAACAAGAGTTCCACTAATTAACCTAAGGTTAGACGTTATTCGCCTCGAGAGAGGGTTTAATATAGGTTAGGGAGTCTCACGGATCAAGCTAAGTAAAGAAATCATATGGTTTGGGGAATAAATAATAAGCGAAGTCATAGGTGGATTCTTTCTAAGGGTATCGTCTTTATCAACTGAGTTTTCCTAAAGTCTTTCTCCAATTCAATCTTTTGTCTTTGCATTTAGTCTAAGTATTTCTTTAGTTTAATAATTCAATCACTCCAAATTTCAGGCTAAATAATAGGGAGAAAGTGAGTAGTAGTACTTTTAGGTTCCCTTGGGTTCGATAAGATATTCTTGCCTGAGCTATACTACTGTTCGATAGGTGCACTTGCCTCTATTGTTGTCACAGTTAGTCTACAGGTTTGATCACTCTTTTATAAATATTAAAACTCGACTGTTTGACACGATCAAGTTTTTGGCGTCGTTGCCGGGGAACGCTAAAATATTAAGAAAGCTCTATTTCTATTACTTTAGGTAATTTTTTTTATTTTAATAATTTTATTTTTATTCTTATTTTTTTTGTTACGTTGTTAATTTTTTTGTCTCTATTTTGCTTTTGGCAGAAAATTTTAGTCCATGGAAAAGATGGCATTGAATGATTATCAGTGGCAAGACATGGGGGCAATGCCTACTAAAGCAACCAGTGTTTTCAATCTCAACGTGGTCACCAGGTTATCTAATCAGTTAGAGATGATGAATAAAAAGATTGATGATTGGTATAGTCCCTCGCAGGTACACCCAGAAATACAATATGATTCGAATCTAGGAGGCGTGGCGAATCCTGAGTAGCCACCCTACGGATATGGTATGGAAAACGAGCAAGCTCACTATATAGGTAACTATTCTAGATATCAAAATAATTTTATAGTGACACTTATAATGCAGTTGGAAATACCATCCCAATTTCTCATGGGATGATCAAAATAGCCAAAGATCTAACTTCCTCCGCATTTTCAACAACCAACTCACCAACAGAAGAAAAATCGAGTCTTGAGGAAATGCGGCAAAATTCTTGGCAAATCGAGAAACATATCCAAAAACTGAGAGAACAATCAAAAGCAACAAAAGCCGAATCGGGGAAATCACTAAGCTAGTCAAGGAAGCTACTAATGCAGTCGAACAACTCACAAAGTTAATGTCCGAACGACCGCAAGGGCGACATAGAGATTAACCCAAAGGAGCCAATCCAAACCATAATAGATCAGGAGAGTAAAAGGTTAGATGAAACCAATCTAATTCCAGAAAAAAAAAGTAGACGAAGGTAAAGTAGAGCTAACACAAGAAAAGTTTAACGGTAATTAAAGAGTACCAAATTTCGCATACAATATCCCAAAGCCATAGAAAGAGATGATTTAGACGCACAGTTTGGTAAGTTTCTTAAACTGTTAAAGAAATTGCATATTAACTTCCCTCTTCTTGAAGCTCTTTTTCAGATGCCAGACTGGAGGAAGTTTTTAAGACAGCTCTTGACCAACAAACGCAAATTAGACGAAGAGCATTACGTGGAATTAAACGTAATGTGCTCAAAGCAATTCTACAAAATAGACTACCACAAAGCTAAATGATCCAGGAAGTTTTACAATTCCATGTTTAATTGGTAGTTTATCTATTGATAATGCATTAGTGGATTTAGGGGCAAGCATCAATGTTATGCCTTACAAAATGTTTAGACAGTTAGGTCTAGGGAAATCCAGAAAAACTAGGATGAGCATTCAATTAATTGATAAAACTATAAGAATTCCTAGAGGTATAATAGAAAATGTTCTAATCAAAGTTGATAAATTCTTATTTCCAGTAGACTTTGTCATTTTAGATATGGACGAGGACAATATGATCCCTTAATTTTAGGAAGACCCTTTTAGCAACTACTAGAGCTAAAATTTATGTTGGTACAGGAGAACTCATTCTTCGTGTAGGTGACAAATCAATCTGTCTACAAGCTTTTGACTCGGCCAGGACATCAAGTGATGAAGGTGAGAAAGTAAATTCGGTTGATAATCAAATTGTTCAACTTTCACCACAGGAAACACCACAAGGCTACAAACTTGAGCCGAATCATGGGCCCCAAGCCATACAAGCTCATAACAGTGAATTATTAGTGGAACCAAACCCAAGGGAAGAGCCTGTGGTAAGAAAAGATAAGGTTGAGGTATGCCATGATGTACCAAAATCAGCAATTACAGAGTACCAACCTCGTGTGCCATATCCCGATGCAATAAAGAAAGACCACACAGAGGAAGAATTCGGTGAACTCACACTTCGTGTAGACGACAAAATAATCACTCATCAAGCTCTTAACTCAGCTAGGACATCGAATAATAAAGGTACGAACGTTAATTCTATTGATAATCATTTGGTTCAACCTTCTTTACTGGAAGCATCACGAAATCACTTAGCTGAGCTAGATCTTAGACCTCGTACCACCAAGAAGAAATACATAAGGAACAAAGCCTTAGGGTTGACAAACTAAAAGAGCAGGAAACACAAATCAAAGAGGAATAGGAACCGCACGAAGTGAAATCGAAGGAGCCCTCAGACGAGTTGATAGGAACAACGAATCACTTCAAATTAGGGGATCAGGCATTGTTGAATAAGGAAGACCCTCGAATCACCACTTCAGACCTCAAGACAAACGAAGAAATCACATTTGAGGTACTTAATGTCTTCCTATACGGCACAGTCGAGGTAAGCAATCCTAAATTTGACACTTTTGAGGTAAACATTACTTGAGTTAAACTATATATCCATAACCAAAGTGATCGCATAAGAAAGGATTTTCACCTCTTCAAACCACCATGGCCACACGAATGAGAGGTAAAGTCTAGCTTAAGACTATAAATGAGTGCTTTTCGGGAGGCAACCCGAGCACTAACCCCATTTTTACATTTTTTATTTTTATTCTTATTTTTTTTCCGTTTAGAACCTAACCATAAACTAACCAAAGAGCAGATTTCTAGGCCACACGGCCCTACACACGGGCGTGCCCGTGGCCGTGTGGAAGCCAGGGGATAAACCATGGGTGTACCGACAGCCGTGCACAAATAGGGAATAAACTTCTTTCTCTAACATGGGCTGCGACACTGCAAAGTCACTGATTTGCCAAGCACGGGCTGAACACACCTGTGCCAACATACTGACTTGTCGAACAGGGGCGTGTCCATATAACTACGGTCGTACCCGAACACCCTGAACGCGCCCAAAAATTCAAAATCTCAAAACATGGGCTACATCTCTATTTAAAACTAATTTTCCTTTTCTTTTTTAGTTGTCTTTCATCTTCCATTATTTATTTTATTCTTATTAATTTTACTCTATTTTATTTTCTTTATTATTTTCTTCTTATTGTTTATGATATTTAGGTTTAGCTTAGGATACAATAGAATAAGACTGGCTACTTTGAGGATTCAATTTCAAAACAGCTCGAGGCATGCCCCACGTTTCTTTCAACACCATCCAAAATTCAGGAAGTTTCACTTCTCCCTATCTCTCTTAAATTTCATATATATCTTTGTACATTTAGGCAATGTACATCTTAAGTGTGGGGGTAATAGTGCCTAACTTTTTGCATAATTCTCAAAACCCCAAATTAGTCTTGATCTTAAGTATTTTTCTCATATTACTAATTAGGATGAAATTTCTAATGATTTATGATTTTTTCAATATGTTTTAGAATAAGTCTTAGGTAATTATGCATTGATAATTAAATTTGAAGAATACTAGAGAATCTAGCATGATAAGTCTACTTTCTAAAATTTAAAATTGATAGGTTGTTGAACCGAATTTGAGTATCACCTTATAAGCATTGATGTCAAAAACACCCATAATTTTTGTGAGATTCGAGCCTTATAGAGCATATACCCTTTTTTGTGCTCACTTTAATTGATTATGAGTGTGTCAACTTTGAACTGTTATTCTAGAACTTGCCTCGTTTATGCATGTTGTAACACCCCAAACCCGAATCTGGCGTGTCACATGGAAGTGTTTTTTTTCTTTTCAAAACCATCTTTGCGATTGTTACAAACTTGTTTGAGAATTACAACCTCTTTGTTAAAACCCAAAACTCTTTAAGCAATTGTTATCTACTTGAAAACGTAATTATCTTTAAAAACCTTTTTGGTTGCAAAAACATATTTGAAATAACAATTTACGAAAATATGACGTTTGGAAATAGAGTTGCAGTAGCATTTTGAAAACATTACGAAAATGTAGATAAAATACAATATTTTTGAGAGGTTGATTGATGAGTTGAAAATCGAAGTGGTGGACTTTAAAATCAAGACTTTTGAAAATGATGTTGAAGTTTTGAAAGAGAATCCGAGTTAAATTATTTGTAAATGTTTGCTATAAAATCCCATTTAAAATAATTTGAGTAAAATATAAACACGTCAAACATAAAGCAAAATAAAATAATCCAGAGGCCTTATTACAACACATAACTCAAAATAGTAAAGTAATAAAGTAAACGAAGTAAGAAACTAAAGTCCAAATAAAACCATTTCAAGTATCGCCACACCGAGTCATCCATGGCCCCAAGTCCTCATCATCGAGCATTACCTACAAGGGTTAAGAAAAAGGGGTGAGTTACAAGAACTCAGCAGAAATCCCTTACCATCATCCACCGGGTGAACACACATAGCAATATTTTGGGCCTAAGCCCATGTAACACCCGAAACTCGGCCTATGCATTAAGCCCGGATTTTGGCATGCCACACAAATTAGACATGCATTCAAATCATTTAACGATGTAGGAATCAAATTCCAAAATGATTAAGAGAATGACTTTTGAAACACCCCAAACCCGGCCCACGAGAATGGACTGGATCTGGTATGTTCCTCGAAGTAACCCGGTTCAAATTCATTCGAATACTTTGAAAACCATGTGTTTTGGAAGATAGTTTTTTGTGGGTTGGGCTTGAATTGAATACAAATTTATTTTTATAACAAAAACCCATTTGTTTCAAGTGACAAAATATTTAAACTTATTTCATATTAAGTGGGCTTACTCTTTATAAAGCCCTAAATCCATAACCTAGTAATTATAGCAGAGATAAAAATTCATCACGGTGGCCTTATTACATAAAATGAAACCCAAAATAATAAATTGTACAAGACTTAAAATAAAATAAATATTCAAATTGAACTGAACTTCAAGTCGATCATGGCCACCACAAGTTCTCGCCGTCCCGGTCCATTACCGCCATCACTCAAACATATTCCCACAACGGGTGAGTCGATAGACTCAAGTGTGTAACCAACACTAAACATAATAGAAATAGGCACACCATAAAAATCATATGCATATAACAATTTCAAGGTAATGATGCAAACCCGAACCCAAACCTATATGCCATCCGCTACACTCCACCCGCACCAACTCAGACACCGTGGGGACTACTAAGTCAACCCTCCATCCGCTACACTCCATCGAAGGCGATCATTGCAATCGACGTGCTCATCGCCCATCGATAATATTGTATGTAGCCACCATGTAATGTAACCGGTTACCACTTAGTGAGACCGAAGTCATCACATTCACTTAGTGAGACCAAGTCATCACATTCACTTAGTGAGACCAAGTCATCACTTTCACTTATAACGTTGGTGAGACCGTAGTCAACACCTTCTTCCCTTTCACATAAATCCCAATGCCCCAAATTATAAATATCATGCATAACATATTTTTATTTCACTTTCACATCACTTTTCACTTGTATAACATTTATTTCAAATCCTAGTAGAAGTAGGAAAACGACTAGTACTTTGCACCATAATATGGCACTTTAGCCACTTTCTTTCACTTTCACATTAACATATATAACATATTTAAACCATAAAATTATTAAGAATAGTGTGGAATACACACGGTACCTTAGCCATATTCTTACACTTTCATATTAACACATATAATGAATTAAAGTCAGAATCTATCAAGATTTAGTGTAGGTACACACCGATTTGTTTAACGATTCCTTGAGATTCCAAAAGCTAGATCTAAAGTTTTAGATCCTTAGTCCCTACATTTGATTCATCATTTATTACTTAGCATAAATTCTATTTGGCTATGATATCTAAATCCTAGTAGGATTTGTAAAAAGACTTACCTTTGATGCCGATTTGGTGTTTATTCAAATCCCGAAAACTTGGTTTTCCTTCACTTGTTATTCGGCTAACCTTGAATCTCAATATGGGTTAGTTTTCGGCTTTTTAATAATCAAAGAACTGATCTAGATAATCATACAAGCCTTGGCCGAATACATTTAGGTGCTTACCTTATGGATTTTAAATCCCAAAATTCACCGAATAACTAGGGAACACGTGGCCTATGGTGTACCTTCGGGAAAAGAACTTCTCCTTCCATGATTCGGCCAAGATTAATAATCGAAATTAGTCCCTAAATTTCAATAAGTCTAAAATATAAAAGAATGGAAAACTAAACTTGGATCTTACCCTTATTTGAAGGAATCGATTGCACCTTCACTTCAACCTTCAGAGATTCGGCTTAGAGACTTGATGAACAATCGGCTATGATTCCCTTATGTATTTGGTTTCAAAGATGAAAGAAGAGAGGAATAATAGGCTTAGAAGGAAATCGGCTAGGAGGCTAAAAGAAAAGAAGAAAAGAATGGATGCTCAAGAAGAATATTTGGCGGAGGAAAAGAGAGGAGAATGAATAATGAATGGCCCTAGTCCCTCCTTTTATAGTTGAATTTACTAGGCCAAGAATCCTTTACTTGGCCACCACTCTTCCTTATTTTCCTAATTAAAGAATAATTCTTCATTTATCCACCTATTTAGCAGAATTTTAAAGAGAATTAAATTCTTCCCTTAAGAGTCCTTATGATCTTCTAATTAGCCGAGTTTTAAAGAGAATGAAACTCCTCTTTGCAAGCTTGTGCCGTCCACCTCTTGGGCTTCTAGAAGCAAAATAAAACTTATTTTATTTGCTTCTTATGTGACTCGAACTCAAGCCCAAAACCTTTTGCATGTGGGCCATTTTCTAAGGCCTTAGGTGGCATCTTCAGCCACTTTTCCAAGTCCGTTATTGGGTCAAATTTCATGTACTTTATATTTTTGGGGTCACTTGGCCCTAAGCTCCCTTTGGGCTCTTAAATTCGACATTAAGGGTCATTTTAAGTTTCCTAAAATTTTAAGCATGACTCAGATTTTCCGTGTTTCCAAAATGTTTAGTTTCCTATTTTGGCTTGGTTTCCAAAATGTTTAGTTTCCTATTTTGGTTTGGTTTCCAAAATGTTTAGTTTCCTCTTTTGGCTTGGTTTCCAAAATGTTCACTTTCCTAATTTACTTCGGTTTCCAAAATGGTCACTTTAGTTTAGTTTCCAAAACTTAACATTTCTAAAGAATTTCCTTACATTTCCATACATCTCCTTACATTTCCACACATTTCCATACATTTCCATACATTTCCTTACATTTCCATATATTTCCATACATTTCCATACATTTCCATACATTTCCTTACATTTCCTTTCCATTTTCATGCATTTCTAGGTTTCCAAAAGTATCAAAAATTTATTCATAGTACTTGAAACTTGTCATTTCATACAATTAAACTGGAAATGCATAGGCCCTATTCAGGATGTTACAACTTTATCAAAAAAATTGAAGTTCATTGAAAACCATAATTAAAACACAAGAGTTTATCATTTAATCTATAGAGTAGTCATTGATTAAAACTATGGATTTATTTAGTCGAAATATTTTATCGAAAAGTTTTAAAAGAATTTCCTAAGTTTCAGTGATATTTAAGAAAAACCTTTATTTTATACTGAGAGTTATAGAAAACATTTATAAAAACTAAACCAATCCAACTTAGGAAAACTAAAACATAATAAAATCCATCCACATAATAAAGTCCATAATTAAAGAAGCCTTATTACATCGCCATAAAAATAGTACTTAATAAAATTTATTAAGGAAGCCTTAAAGTTTTATAAGCCACCATTTGTAGTATAGCTCCACACTAAGTCATCTCCACCCAAGTCTCCATCAATTATTATTACCGAGAGGGTAAAAAATTGGGGTGAGTTACTTAGAACTCGAGTGTAACTCACTTACCTTAATCCATCGGGCCAAAACCATTTAAGCATTTATTTGGGCCTAAGCCCATTATAATTATAATAATTTAGCATGTATATAGTGCAAGTGATATGCAATTCCCAAAACCAAACCTAAATTTCCATCCGCTACACACCATCCGTACCAACCAGCACACCTGTGGGGAGCTTTAGTCACCCACCCCGCCAACACACCGAAGTAGGCATTAAGCCGTATTTCAAATTTCGTAGACAAGCCACCGAATTCACAGAGTTTACATGGCATTTGCCATTTTTCAGAATTGTGGCAGAGCCACCAAAACATTGTAGCAAAGCTACCAGAACTTCTCTTCGTCAAATAGCCCAACCCATGCAATCATGTATATAACATGCATAACAATCCATTCATATAATTATTCCAACATAAGGCCCATTATAAAAGTTATTACAATCAGGCCCATTTCACATTTTGGCCCACGAAATCTCATATCACATATGACCCATTTATCAATTATCATATATGGCCCAATTATCAAATATCACATATGGCCCATTTATCGATTATCACATATGGCCCATTTATCGATTATCACATATGGCCCATTTATCAATTATCACATATGGCCCATTTATCAATTATCACATATGGCCCAAATTGTCCAATTATCAAATATCACATATGGCCCAATTATCAAATATCACATATGGCCCAATTATCGAATATCACATATGGCCCAATTATCAATTATCACATATGGCCCAAATTGTCCAATTATCACTTTTATCGAATTAACCCGTTAAGGGTAATTTCGTAATTTTTATGATCTTAATACCAATTTCAAAACTTTTATCATTAAGGTGATAAATATGCTATTCTTCCGATTTCACTAACTTGTGATTTCATCCATCGATTTATACGATATAGTCATCTAACCCATGAGATACGATTGTGAGATTACACACCGACACGGTGAGAACTACACTTTCCGCTAAATCGATATCTAAACACATATCACAATGGATTAGAACACTAATATTTAATATAAAACTATTATAATGTTAAGCGATCTAGATCTTACCCTCGGAATCTCGAACAACCACTATTTGTGATTTCTCTCCGATCAAAGGTTCAGAACCACGAGTAAACAATGGTTCGGGGGTACGTATGACTTCAAATAATTAATTTTTTCTAGATGAGGGTCTATAACCCGGTAGAAAGTCTCGGATTCTCGAAATAGTCCTTCTCTTGAATTTAGGGGAAATAATGGAACCACCCCTCTTTCGAACACTATTAACAATTATTTTCGTCCCTATTTTGATTGCCACAGGATTCTTTCGTTTAAAAAGGTGAAAGTCAATTGATAGAGTCCCTATGATAAAATCGATTAATCAATACAATCTTATCAAAATAGAAGGATAAAAAATAGAATTCCTTTTCGAAATGATCCCTTACCTTGACTGATGAAATCTCCTTTTTCACCCGATCTATAATAGCTATGATCAACTAAAGATGTAGAAAAGAAATCGGCTCTCCACTATATCACTACAAAGAAAGAAGAATTTGATTGAAGGAGAAAAGATTAAAAATAAAAAGAAAGATTAGGCTAAAGATTTTACCATCAACATTCGGCCATGATGAAAGGTTTTGGAAAAATAGTGATGTTTGAGTGTTCTTTACAAGAAGAGAGAAAGAAGAAAAGAAAAGAATAAAGAGAGAGTGTTTATGTGTCGATTTCCAAGGATGGAAGATGAACAAAGAAAAGGTCTTGGGGTTGGTGTATATTCGGCCAAAAAGAAGAAAAAGAATATGACCTTTCAAGATGGTATGGTTTCGCACAATGAGGAAAAGAGCTTGGGGAGTATGGAAGATGATAAAATTTGGTCTAAAAGAAATGACCAAAACCAAAGCAAAATTTTACCTATTACACAAGACACATTCGGCTAGGGAGAAGAGTTTTGGAGAGAGATATGTTGCTACACTAAAATGAGAATGTGACTAAAACCAACACCCAAACCATACCAATTGCCAACAAAATTTCGGCTATCTCCCCTAGCCCCTTAAACCGTCCAAGTACATTAGTCAAATGGTCAAACTTTAGTCACCCCAAACTTTTGAAAACATCTCCCCTTGTTTTAAGCCTTATGTCCCCCTACATGCCTTTTCCATATGATTCTTTTCCTTAAGTTAGCACTTGCCTTTTTCCCATGGTCTTCTTGCCATAAAAATTTAATCCAACTCATCCTAATCCTTATCCATGACCGACACATGCTAAGGAAAAGCAAAAATAAAAGCTTTCAAATTGCATGCTAGGAGATTCGAACCTCTCCCCTCAAGCAAACATACATGCGCCATCACCACCTTGCTACTAGCTCATCTTATGCTAGTTTTTGACATTTAAATTTACTTAAACCTCAAAGTCACTTAATCCACTTCAAATAAATACTCCTTACTAAAATTTATTCTAATTTCGAATAATTTTCAAGTCTTCTCAAGACTATACTAATCATGCAAAATTTAATTATACACAAGTTAAGCACCAAAACATGCATCATATCAATACTCAAATTTTAGGATGTTACAGCCCATTTACAATAACAATAAATATAACATGTGTATGAAATGCAATTTCCCAACCAAACCTAGTTTTTTTTTCCATCCGCTACACACCACCCGTACCAACTAGCACACTTGTGGGGATCGAGTCAACCCACCCCGCCAACACACGAATCGTAGGCATAAAGCCATTTAAAATGTTTGTGGCTGAGCCACCCAAACTAGATTGTGGCAGAGCCACCAAAATCATATACGGTAATATAATTGGCACACAGCCTTAATCACGATGGCACAAAGCCATATTTAAATTGGCACATAGCCATTATCAGAATTTGTGGCAATGCCACCGGTCTACTCTTCTCTTCAACATTTTCCCATCCCATGCAAAATTATGTAAATGCAACATACATAATAAATCATGATATTTATAGATACAAACAACAATCATTAATTCAAAGATTCTTTACAAAAATTTGGCCCATTATAACACTTTGCAAATCGGCCCATTAGGGCAATCTATCAAATCGGCCCATTAAGCAATCTATCAATACGGCCCATTAACACATGAGGCCCATATATCACTTATCACATTTGGCCCATATAGCAAATATCACATTTGGCCCATATAACAAATATCACATTTGCCTATTACTCAATATGTCCATTCGGCCCATAAGGCAATATGTCAATTCAGCCTATTAAGCAATTTCGTATTTCGGCCCATTAACACTTTACAAATCGGTCCAATAGAGGCATTTCCATAATTCGACCCATAAGGACATTTTCATAATTTTGCAATCGTACCCGCTAAGGGTATTTCGATAATTTACCCTCTAAGGGTATTTCTGTAATTTCATAACCAAGGGTTAACTACTAATTTGGGGTATAAAAGTTTGAAACTGTCAAACTACATCATACCGACTAAATTGACTATAACTCGAGTTAGAAAACTCAAAATCTAAATCTGTAAATTTTCTTTGAAACTAGACTCGTATATCTTTCTCTTATAAATTTTCCAGAATTTTTAGCTTAACCATTTAGTACAGTTTATTCCTTAAAGTTTCCCTTGTTTCACTGTCCAACGATTCTGACCTCTCTTACCCAAAATCCAAATATCCCACTGTACAGTTTTTACATACTGCTCCCACTTGTCTCTATTAATAATAGCTCACTAAAGAATTCATACATATAAATTATGTCCCATAATTCACTTTTTACAATTTTATACGATTTTTCCAAGACAGAACATAATACCCCAAATTCATTTAGAGCCATTCTCACTAAAATTATCATATCTTAGAATATAATATTCCTTTTCCTTCTCCGTTTCTTCCATATTAAAGTAGACACAGTAAGCTTTAATCTGATGTCTTACTCTCTTTGTAATTCCTTTTATCCAATTTTTCATGATTTTTCAAATACACGTCACTGTTTCTGATCGAAACTATTTTATTACAAAACATGATTACCACTACGAGCATACGCACGTCCGAGTGATCACGGATGCCGGTTATCAGTTTTCTTCGGTATTTCTACCGGATCACAGAATATTTCTTGTAAACTTTCAAAGATATGTGAGACTTACTCACCATTTCAAACATATATTTGAAAGGGTACGGGATTACACACCTTGATTACAAGTTGTGTTTTCTACCGATTTCAACACCACGACTGTGATCTCCCTCGATGCACCAAAAATCGATCCTACCAACAATATCAATTAGCCAACCTTCAATTGGATTAACTCAAAAACCAAATGGAGATATCGAATGGACTATGAAAGATCTTCCTTACCTTAATTGATTATAATCCTGTTTCTCATGATTGTCCTATGACTAAAGATGATTAGGCGATGTTGTGGTATTCGGCCTCCCTCTATATCACGATTGCTTAAGGAATGAGAAAGAAAGAAAGAATGATGGAAAGGTTTTAGTTATGGAGGAGAATGAACAATGATATTTGGCTATCAAGGAGATTAGACAAAAGATGAATATGTGACCAATTCAAGAGAAGAGAAAATGCACTATTGTGCTAGAAAATTTCGGCAAAGAAAGTAGCAAAAAGAGAGAAGATGACACAAAGATTGCAATAGGATTTTTGGCCAAAACAAAACCAAGGCCTTACCAAATGCCAAGGTAAAATTTTCAGCCACCTATCTACCTCAAAACCGTCCACATGCATCCCCCCTTAGGATAAGAGTTTGGCCACCCAAGCTTTCCAAAACACCATCCACAAATTAAACCTCATGTCCCCCTTTCATTCCTATTTCTCTTGATTCCTTTCCCAAACTTCAACCTTGCATTATTCTTATAGCCACCTTACCAAAAATAATGAAGTCAAGCTTGCCATAACTACCTCTTAGCCGACACTTAAAGAAAGAGAGTAAAATATTAGCCAAACATTGCACACAAAGGGATTTGAACCTTTTCCCTCAAGGTACTTCACTTAATGCCATAACCTCTTTACTAATTGCTCACTTGTGCTAACCATTTATTCATTTATTTCAATAAGCCTTGAAGCTACTTACCATCTTTCCTTAAAGTGCTAAAATACCAAATTTTTCCTAAGGCCCAATTAAACTCGAGACTTCATAAAAACCTCGTAACCTTCCAAATTCACTTAACTAACAATCCAATTTGCAATAATGCCATTCTCTTGTTCTCAGAATTTTAAACATTCCTACGCCCAAGGCCCATTGGACCCAATCCTACTAGGCCCAATTTTAGGATGTTACACATGTCGAGACCACATTAATGATTTGATATACTGAGATGATAATGGCACCTAGGTTTTAACCCGTTCACTCCACTAAAAAGCCTACCTACAAATTAACCCTTAGTGAACCCCGTTGAATCCTAACAACCTTTTTATTGACTCACCCACTAATATTAACCCAAAATCCCTTTGTATTTGTTATCAACATTCCTTTGACTACCCCTCTATCGAGAATTGATTTGATCAATTGTCGAATTAGGTTATTTCAATTACCAAAGTTCCTTCTATTATGTTTATTTTGGTTTGTTCTTAAAAAAATCCAAGTATATTCAATATTAGTAGTATAATAAAAGAGCTTAGAGCATTTAAAACTCCAATTTTTGAAGAAAAAGGTATTAAAGTATTTTCAAATTTTGAGTGATGAAAATACTCTTATTATAGTGTAATTATCAATAGTAGATATTGTTAGTTTTCATTCGATGTAAATATTCATATTTAGTTCATTATTTTTAGATTAGGTAATTAGTCAATTCAATCTCGATTATAACCTCTAATTCAGCCTGTATCCACACCTTTTAACCCTAGCCCCATTACAACCCTGATTAAAGACCTTTTGATTTGTGTATCATCTCATATACAGTGGTGGAGATTTGATTTTCAGGCAAGTCTATGGGATTAACTTTTCAGGTTCGACTTAGAGTGCTTATTCTTGAACCTTAAACACCTTTGAGTGATTTGAGTGAATCTTTTGTGAGGATGTCAATCCTTGTCGGCTTTAAATTAAAGGTAATCACTTAGATAGGGAGATACCTATGTTTTCATGCTATAAAGGTATGACTTATCTTGATTGAATCTTTAGGACTCTTTGAGTTGAATTATCCATGTATAAATTATCTATGAATTATGATGAGACATTGTCAATAGGAATTTTAAATTATGGAAAGTTCGTTTTAATTGTAAATTGAGAATTTTGCTTGAGGACAAGCAAAAGCTTAAGTGTGGGGGTATTTGATAAACTGTAAAAGTAACATATTTTAACCCCATATTTAGTATGCTTTTGGATGATTTAGCCCTTGATTTATGTAAAAAGGTGCTTTTAATCCTTTCTTTTCATGTTTATACTCAGGAAAGCACCCGAGGATAAAAAGAACGCAAAATAGGCTTAAAACGGAGTAATTGGGCCTTAGCAAGCAATCAACACGACCTGGCCCAAATCCCACACGACAGTGCCTCGCCAATTACCTAGAGCACGGCCTCAATTACGTAACACACGTCCGTGCAGCATCCCTTGATCACACGGACGTGCCTTGTGATCTACATGGCCGTGCCCAAATCGACAGACCAAGCAAGGCACGAATCACGACACACGGCCGTAGTACCCAAAATGATAGAATCAAGACACTACCAACCATGATTTACACAAAGGTGTGTCATGGCCATGCCCCCCTTACAGGAGAGAGCAATTTCAATTGGATTTGGATGCTTGAAGCCAAAGAAACATACTCCTAAGTCTACTCTAACACCCTAATAGTAATTCTTTTTGAAGGAGATACTTAGGAGCCAAGTATAACATCACAAAGGCTATATAAACAACCCAAGGCAAACATTAAGGGGGAGCTTTTTAGCAGAGGCTTTTGCCAAAGCTTTCATTTTTAGGTAATCACTTGAAGATAGCCAGTTGATCCATCTCAAGAAGCCGGAACTCCATTCAAGACGGAGGATCTCTCCTTCAATTCTTTCAGGGGTTTTAGGGATTTCTTATATTTTGTTTATTCTTTACTCTTGAGATGTTTTCGTATTTAGTTATGAACTAAACCCCTCAGATACCGAAGGGATGAAACCTATTATGGATTTTGTTATTTGATTTCTAAATTATATGATAAGTACTTGGTTTGTTCTTAATTATGTTGCTTAATTCAATCTGATGTGCTTAGGTGGAGGAGGAATAGACTCTACCTAAGAGTAGATCTAGCATAATTGAGCAGAGTTGATCGGGCGCCTAGAGATAGGGTTATGAGATTTTATCAGATTAGGGTGAAACATAATATGGGAATCCATTGATCGATTTACTGCTTCCTTAGGGGGTTATTATAAGAGAACGAGAGTTCCACTAATTAACCTAAGGTTAGACGTTATTTGCCTCGAGAGAGGGTTTAATATAGGTTAAGGAGTCTCACGGATCAAGCTAAGTAAAGCAATCATATAGTTTGGGGAATAAATAATAAGCGAAGTCATAGGTGGATTCTTCTTGAGGGTATCGTCTTTATCAACTGAGTTTTCCTAAAGTCTTTCTCCAATTCAATCTTTTGTCTTTGCATTTAGTCTAAGTATTTCTTTAGTTTAATAATTCAATCACTCCAAATTTCAATCTAAATAATAGAGAAAAAGTGAGTAGTAGTACTTTTAGGTTCCCTTGGGTTTGATAAGATATTCTTGCCTGAGCTATACTACTGTTCGATAGGTGCATTTGCCTCTATCGTTGTCACAGTTAGTCTACTAGTTCGATCACTCTTTTATAAATATTAAAACTCAATTGTTTGACACGATCAACCACCTAAGCACATTCAACTTGGATCAATATCCCGAAAATACTAACACAAGAATTAAGCTCACATAATTAAGAACAAATCAAGTATTTATCATATAGTTCAGAAAAAAATAACAAGATCCATCTTAGGTTTCACCCCCTTCAGGTAGCTGAAGAGTTTAGTTCATAACAATAAAAGAAAACATCTCAGAAGAAAAGATAAAACAAAACATAAGAAATCCCTAAAACTCCCTAAAGGAATTGAAGGAGAGATCCACCGTCTTGAGTAGAATTTCGGCTTCTTAAGATGGATCAACTGGTTATCTTCGAGTATTTCCCACAAATCTGGCCTTTCTGGCTCGGCTACTTGTCCTAGCTCCACTAGCTGCCCATGAAGGTTATGCTTAGGGTGTTTATATAGGCTCCTGGAATGCTCTACTTGGCCTCTAAGTATCCTAATTCAAGTATAATTCCTACTTGGGTGTTTGAATAGGCTTTGGAATGTGTTTCTTTTCCTTCAAGTATCCAAATCTGAGTGAAACTTCTCTTGGCTACGACAGGGACATGGTCATGGCACACGCCCGTGTGAATCGATTTTAGGCCGTGGTCGAGTCTACTGAAGAGACACAATAATGTATTTCGGGGTCCAGGCCGTGTTTTAGTAATTTAGTGAGGCACGACCATGTGGTCTTAGGATCAGGCCATGTCGATTTCGTGAGTTGGCCCAATTTGGTCCGTTTTGAGCCCGTTTCTCATTCTTTTTGTCCCTATGTGCTTTTCTGAGTATAAAACATGAAAAGAAAGGATTAAGAGAACCTTTTTAGACAATTCAGGGAATAAATCATCCAAAAGTATGCTAAATGTGGGATTAAAATATGTTACTTTTACGGTTTATCACTAATTTAATATGAGCCAAATCGAGTATTGTTAGACTTGTTATAGCCGCTAATAATTTTTAACTGAAACCTAACACTATTCAAATGATTCAACAATTTGTTCGGTTTGATGGTTTGCAGGACGAAGACCCGAATACTTATTTAGCAAATTTTCTAGAATTCCATGATACCTTCAAAATAAATGGCATTTCTGATGATGCCATTCATCTTCGGTTATTTCCCTTTTCTTTGAGAAGTAAAGCCAAACAGTGGTTACATTCTCTTCCACAAGGATCAATCACTACATGGGGCCAAATGACCGAAAAATTTTTATTAAAATATTTTTCGCCGGCCAAAATGGCCAAATTAAGGAATGATATCTCTTCTTTTGTGCAGATGGATTTAGAAACATTATACGATGCATGGGAGAGATACAATGATCTATTGAGAAGGTGCCCACACCATGGTTTACCCTTGTGGTTACAGGTCCAAACTTTTACAACGGTGTGAACCCCTCAACCCGGTAGTTAATTGACTCAGCAGCCAACAGAACCCTAAATAACAAAAATCCTGAAGCGGCTTATGGATTCACAGGGGAGATGTCACTAAATAACTATCAGTGGCAAGTTACAAGGACAAAGCCAACCAAAGCTGCCGGAGTTTTCAATCTCGACGCAGTCACCATGCTATCAAATTAGGTAGAGATGGTGAATAAAAAGATTGATGGTTTGTGTGGTTTTTTCTAGGTACATCAAGTTATGCAATGTGATTCAAATCTAGGAGGTGTGTCGAATCCTGAGTACCCACCCTACAATCTGGGAATGGAAAGCGAACAATTAAACTATATGGGTAATAATTTTAGACCTCAAAATAACCCCTATAATAATACTTATAATCCAGGTTTGAGGAACCACCCCAATTTCTCGTGGGGTGGCCAAGGAAATCAAAGACAACAACCACCCCCTCCAAACTTCCAACAACAACCCTACCCACAGAAAAAGAAGTCGAACCTTGAAGAGATGCTGACAAAATTTATAGCGGTGTCTGAAACTCGATTTTTAAACACCGAGACAACACTTAAAAATCAACAAGCATCGATTAAAGGAATCAAGAACCAATTAGGGCAACTCGCAAAGCTGATCTCCGAATGACCACTAGGTAGCTTGCCAAGTAACACTGAGACTAATCCCAAGGAGCAACTTCAAGCCATAATAGCTCATGACAGTGAAAGGTTAGTAGAATCTAAATCTGAGCCAAGGCAAGAACCTGTGGTAAGTGAAGGTAAGATTGAGATAAGCCAAGAAAAGCCAAAATCAGTAATTAAAGAATACAAACCTCGTATACCTTACCCCAGTGCGTTGAAAGAAGACGGCACAGAAGAAAAGTTCGGTAAGTTCCTTAAACTCTTAAAAAAATTACATATTAATTTAACGTTTTATGAAGCTCTTTCGCAGATGCCAGATTTAAGGAAATTTTTAAAAGAGCTCTTAATGAACAAGCGAAAGTTAGATGATGAGTAACATGTGGAACTAAACGCAGTGTGCTATACAATGTTACAGAACAGATTACCACAAAAATTAAAAGATCTAGGGAGTTTTACAAGTTCATGCTTAATTTGTATTTTATCTATTGAGAATGCTTTAGCTGATTTAGGGGCAAGCATCAATGTTATGCCATCTAAAATGTTTAAACAGCTAGGTCTAGGTAAACCCAAGCAAACTAGGATGAGCATTCAACTAGCTGATACAACTATTCACACCTCTAAGGGTATAATTGAAGATGTACTAGTTAAAGTTGACAAATTCATATTCCCCATAGACTTCGTCGTTTTAGATATGGATGAAGACAATATTATCCCATTAATTTTAGGAAGACCTTTTCCAGCAACTGCTAGATCTAAAATTGATGTTAGCACAGGTGAACTCATACTTCGTGTAGGTGACGAATCAATCAGTCTTCAAGCTCTCGACTTAGCTAAGACATCGAGTGAGAAAGGTGAGGACGTAAATTCCCTTGATAAGCATTCAGTTAAACTCTCATTTCAAGAAAAACCACGGAATTACACTACAGAGACAAATCCTATAGCTCGTACCAACAAGGAAATATCTCATGAGGAACGACGACTTTAGACTGATGAGCTAGATGAGTGGGAGATACATTTCAATGAGGAATCAAACCCACACGAAGTGAAACCGAAGGAACCCCCAGAAGAACTTAAAGGAACATCAAATCACTTCAAAATAGGAGATCAGGTACTATTAGATAGAACAGACCCGCGAATCGCCAAATCAAACCTGAAGATGAACAAAGAGATCCCCTTTACGGAACTTAATGTTTTCCCTTATGGAACAATCGAGGTAGGTAATTCTACTTTCGGTACTTTTAAAGTAAACTCTACTTGACTCAAACTAAATAATGATAGCATGAAAGAGGATTTTTCACTCCTTAAACCACCGTGAAGGTACGAATGAGAGGTAAATCTAGCTCAAGACTTTAAATGAGCACTTTTTGGGAGGCAACTCGAGCACTAACCCTATTTATTTTCATTTCTTTTTCTTTTAGCACCTAACTACAGACTAACCAAGTTAATGAAGCGCAAATCTTCACATAACACGGCCTTACACATGGCCATGGCCGTGGCCGTGTGGATGCTACGGATTTTCATACTGACATGGCAGAGATAGTATGAGACAGGACGAGAAAAATATCTTTGAATCACAGACTCACCTAACACCACGGCCGTGTGACATAGCCATGGCCGATACTGTTGAACCAATATGGGCGTGGCAACTTAAATACCAGGTGTGGGAGAAGCAATTGAACCACCACACGGCCGTGTGACATGGTCGTGTGACACAACAAGCCCACGATACACGGGCGTGGGGATGTACCAGAGCTAAAAATTTCTATTTAAAACACCCCTCTCCCCTTCTCCCCCATTCCCTATCCACTCCCCACTTCCCTCCATCTTCACTCTCTTCCTTCTTCACTCCATAAAAGTCTCAATCTATGCTCTAACATTGTCGAAGAAACGAAAACATCCTAGTCCTCTCTCTCTGTACGAGACCAATCAACATAAGTTCATGCCAGCCGCTTCATTAACTCGACAAGCCAAGGGTCTTTGAGACCATTTAACTCTTATTTTACTTCTATCTTCTCCTTTATTTTCCTTTTCTTTATTTTTCATATATTAAATTTAGTTTATTTTGTTTTAGTTTCTTGGTTTTAGGTTTTAAAGGCTGCTAGGTAATCACAACACCACGGCCTTAGAAACTACACCCACCTCGCGAACCATCTACCAATAAGGACTTTCTAGTCCATTAATCTTCTCTTTTAGTCTTATTTTTAATTAATATTTTCTTTCTTGTTATCTTTATTTACTTTAATTATATAATTAGTATAATTTAAATTAGTATTATTACTTCCTGGCTAACTCTTCACGAGGTTCCCAATTTCTTCATCTAGCACAGGAAGTAGAGGCGCCCCCTCCAACTTATCTTTCATCTACGAATCAAGTTTCCACACCTCCAACTCAAGGACTCCATCCAAAAATTCAGGAAGTTTCTCCTCTATCCCTCTCTTTTGATTTTCTTGTTATATGATTGTTATCTATCTTTGTACATTGAGAGCAATGTACATATCAAGTGTGGGGGGTGAATGTTTATTAAAAAAGTGCCTAACTTTTTGTATTATTCTCAAATCCTTGAATGATATTCTGTCTTAAAGTAATTTTCTCATATCATTAATCAGAATGAAATTCTTGTTGACTCATTATTTTTATTAATATGTTTTAGATTAAGTCATTGATAATTGTGCAATGATGATTTAAACTTTAAGATACTAGAAAATTAAGCATGATGAGTCTATTTTCAAAAACATTCTATTAGGTTGTCTACCTGAATCCAAATTTTTACCTTGAAGTTTGAAATTTACGGGGTTATCATCAAAATACCCATATTTTTTGTGAGATTTTGAGCCTTTTAGAGCATACATTCTTTTCATGCTTGTAAGACCTAATTTTTGCCCGACCCACTTTAAAACAAAAAATAAACCAAATAAAATATAATAATAATGATAGTCCAATAATAAAAGTCCAAATACAATAAAATTACAAACCAAATAATTCAAAATAGTCCATCAGTCCTTTCTAGCCCAAATTTGTTGTTACCCAGACCCAATAAATTAAACTAAGCCCGAACCTAAGTAAAACCCAGGCCAGAATAGACCCGAATGACCAAATATCTATTCCAAAACCAGAGCAAGTCCGGTTCCAATGGCCCAATGCAAACCTAATTTAAATAAACTCTAATGGCCCAATCCTAAAACGGCCTAGGTGGCCCAAGTTTCGATTTTAGAAACTGAAACCCTAGGACCAACGCCGCAGCCTCCTCAACAAGGGTCTCCAGTGCCACGTCTACCTCCCTAAACAACGTCGAACCTGCGAGAAGAAAAGAGTAATGATTCTGACTTACGTGACGATGATGGCAACAAAATCTGACAAAGCAAAATAATTTTTGATGCTATTTTTTTATTTATATTCGGTTATAAATAGGGCTGAAAGGGAATGTAAATGGATCCCCATTTTTTTTGGTATTAGGTATACACACGCATATTGAAAAGATCAGAAATCTTTTTCTTCAAAGGAGATTCCATTTTTTTTATATGAAAGCTCATATACCAAATACAAGAGAGAAAATCAAAATAAAAAAAGGATCAAGAGGAAAAGAAAATTTCGAAAACAAAAAGAGATTTCAGAGAAGGTGATTTTCTTTTCCATCTTTTTTCATACTTTCTTTTATTTGATTATTCAGTTTTTAGAAAAAGATAAAAGAAAAAGGAAAGAGTGACTTACACGATTTGAGCGCTGTCATGCGGTGACTCCATGGCGGGCATGGCGGTGCACAAGGCTGGGTGACGAACCCTAGCAGAGAGAACTTCTTTCTCTCTTTATTCAAACTGAATGAGGAGTAAAGGAAAATGATTTAAATGTTTTTCATTATTTAAATACAAGTATTAAACGAAGCCGTTTAGGAGGGTGTAGAATCCGCGCGTCAACTGGGTTTGTGACCCGGATCCGCGCCTTTCTGCCTTAAAAGGATTATTTACGCATTTGGTCTTTCCTTTTTTATGTTGTTATTTGATTAGATCTATTATGCATTTTCTTTAGTTTTTTAATTAATCTCTATAATTTGTGCATCATTTCAATTTGGTCATTCCATCATTTGCATTTTGAACTATGGAAATATTTGCTGATTTAATCCCTCGCTATTTGTGCGCATTTCAGCTTGATCCTGCCCTTTTGTTAAAATCATTTTATTTATAAAATATCCTTTTAATTTCATTTTTATTCCAATTAGGTATTTTCTCATCCTTTTACTTATAATCTTAATAAATCTTTTTAAAAACCTATTTTAATATATAATTTTTCATTTTAAAATTCTCTTTTAGGTATATTTCTTTGATTTAAAGATTTATATAATATTTTAAATACTTTTATACATCATTATTTTTATATATTAACAAATTAAATTATTTCTTAATATATGTATATTATTCACATTATTTTACTTTATGAATGTTATTTATTTTGATTGATATTTTATCTTGTATATTATGTATTTGGTTTTCCTCTTATAATATTGATTTTAAAATCCATTTGTATACTACTATCTAATGTTTTTAATCTTTATTTTTGATTGATATATATTATTTTTGTATATTACTTATTTAATTTTCTACTTATATAATACTTATCTTAAAATTCATATATATAATTTGTTGTTTGTACATTAATGGTGTAACATCCTAAAATTAGGCCTAGTAGGATTGAGCCCAATGAGCCTTAGGCGTAGTAGCGTTTAAAATTTTTTAGAGAATAGGAGATCGGCTTAAGTGCAAGTTGGACCTTTTAGATAAGTGATTTTGGAAGGTTAGGGGGCTTTTATGAAGTCCCGGGATCAAATATTAGCTTTGGGGAAATTTTGGTTTTAGGTGAAAAAAACCACGAAAGTTGGCGGGTAGGCCTTAAGAATAAAATATGGAGAAAAGTGACACAAGTGGAGTGTGTGGTGTAGTGGCAAAGTGGCGCCACATAAGAGACAAGGGATGAGAGGAGGGAAGATTGATATCGTGACTTGGTCACCAGTGATTTAGTATCACATTCGTGTCTTGGACACGAGGTTTGGCACCTCGTGGCGACTCGTCCACGTGGTTAATACCACCGTGGGTTGGCCCCACTTTTGAGATATGGGATAAATCGCCGGTGATTTGGTATCACACGTGGGTTGGCCCCACAACTTGATGATTCGTGACTTGGTCACCGGTGGTTTAGCACCACCGGTGGTTTGGCACCACCGGTGATTTGGTATCACATTCGTGTCTTGAGCACCGGAGGTTTGGCACCTCATAGCGACTCGTCCTCGTGGTTAACACCACCGTGGGTTGGCCCCACTTTTGAGATATGGGATAAATCGCCGGTGATTTGGTATCACACATGGGTTGGCCCACAGATGGATTATTCGTGACTTTGGTCACCGGTGATTTGGTATCACATTTATATCGTGACTTGGTCACGGTGGTTTAGCACCACCGGTGGTTTGGTACCACACGGGGTAGAAAAGGAGTTATGGATGGCTAGGTTGGGTGCATTATACATATATGTTGCTTTGTTATAATTTGTGTAAGTATGTGGTATTTACCGGAGAGGAATATGCTTCGAGTCTTGGTGACTCACCTTCTCCCTTATCTTTTCAGTGATTCGTGAGTTTGCGGATGAGGAGCCGGATGAACTCGAGGAGGCCATGCAATAAAATTTGGTTTTACATGAATTTCCAATTGGGTACTTTATTTTAATTTGGTTTTCATATTTTTATGGATTTGTAATAAGGCTGTTTAATTATGTTTTGGATTATTTTTATGTTTTGAATATGTTTAAAATATGGCTTTTAAATTACTTGGTTAATTTAATAATTGAGCCCAAAGTTTTCTAAACTAAAACTCATAATGGTTTTAAAAATCTTACCATCGGGTAACATGAATAGTTCAATAGTAAAATTACAAGTTAAATGTTTTCAACAGATTAAGTGATTTCCAAAATTCAAGTTTCTATACTCAATTGCAAACGGATTTTTCCAAAATGATATTTCAATTTTCTTAAAAAGATATAAATGTTTTCTATTATATGATTTATCAACTAAGTTTTAAAGTTTTATGTAATTTCAAGTAAATTTCAATTTTAACTTATTTTCGACAAATAAAGAATTACAAAGAGTTTTCACAAAATTTAATTGTTAATTGATTCTTTCAAAATTTATTTTCCTTAGTGACATACCGATTCGATTCGTGGCATATTGACTGGTTTGGGGCGTTACAAATGGTTTCAAACACTTTCTTTATTTGTATCTATTATTCATTTTTCTTTATTTGTCTTATAATTTGTTGTATTTTACCTATGTTAAGTTGCTTAAATATTTTTTTTTCTAAATTGTCTTTTAATTCATTAGTCTTGAATGTTAATGTTAGTCTTTGTATAATATATGATATGTTGCCATTGTATAGACCCTAATTTGCTCTTTTGTGTTTTTTATTATTGCTATATATATTGTTATTTAATGTTTGCAATTATACTTTTGTTTTTATTATTGTATTGTGATTAAAATTTCCAACTTATTTATGGAAAATTGTTCATTTTTTATCCAAACAAACCAAACAAACACATTTTGAGTCAATTTTAAAATCGCTTATTTAAAAAGTTTTTTTTCCAAAATAAGGCAATATTTGTATGTTTGGAAGTTTAGGGAATTATGCCCTAATGTACTGGGTGTCAATTTTTCGTCCAACCAAATAGCCAAATACCCTTTTTAATTTCATGTTTTGAAGATCAAAGAGGATCTCGGTGTCGAGGTATAAACGTGTTATATCCTAACGTACTGAGTATGATATTTTATTCCTTCGAAATGAGTTAATCTTGAGATTCAAATTCAACATTTCCAAAAAAAGAATTATATTTTAGATATTTTTAAATTTTCAACGCAAGGATATTAATTAATTGATTTGGTACCCATTTTGGGGCGTACGAGGGTGCTAACCCTTCCTTGTCGTAATCGACTCCCGAACCCTTTTCGTCATTTAATTTCGCAGACCAATAAAAAAGGTGATCCAATCATACCTAAACAAAAAAGGGTTGGTGGCGACTCCACATCATATTTTTAAGTCGGCCCCATTTTTCAAACTTAAAATAAAAATGGTTTCGACAGCTTGGCCACTCCACTGGGGATGTAACACCCCAAACCAGGTCTACGCGTCAAGACGAGATTTGGTTTGTCACACAAATCAAACATCCTTTTTATTCTCTAATGATTTAAGTAAAACAGTTCTCCAAAACCTCTTGAAGGAGAACTTGATAAAAACAAGAAAATGATTTGAAATAGATGAAGTTAAGTAACATTTGTTGAAATTTTATCATTAGTATTCAATCACAAAACCTTAAAATAGTTTTTAAAGAGTTCAAAAGAATTTGAAAATAAGAATAGTTATAGAATCTCATGTGTTTTAAAAAAAAACAAAGTATTTTAAAGAAATATTATAGGATTAACATAAGCCCATATTAAATATCTAAAATAAAATTTAAATCCATCCACACATAAAAATCTATAAAATATTAATAAAAGCCTTATGACATCACATCCAAAATAGTAATTTAAAGAAAGCACTTAATATAAGTTCATAGTTTATAAAACTCATATTCGCAAGTATGGCCTCCACGAAGTTATCCTCTACCAAGCCTCCGCAATTGCCATTACGAGATGGAAAATTTAAGGAGTGAGTTACTCAAAACTCGATGTATAACTCACTTACTATATCCTTGGGCCGATCATCAAGTCATTATTTCGGGCTTGAGTCCATCAACGGATTTAGCAATATAATAAATGAAATGCATGCAAAATGAAATTTCCCAACCAACCTAATTTCCATCCGCTACACACCACCGTACCAACCATCACACCTGTGGGATCAAGTCAACCCACCCCGCCAACACACCAATCATAGGTATTAAGCCATTTTAATAATGTTTTGTGCACCACCGAACTAGATTGTGACAAAGTCACCGAACTAGAGGCATTAAGCCATTGAAATATTTGTGGCAGAGCCACCGAACTAGATTTTGGCAACAGGCCTTTCTTCTCTTCATCATTTTCCCAACCCATGCAAACATGTATGCATAACAGTCTATATCCATATGATAATTTAGCAAAAAGCCAAAATACATGTGAGTCTATATTTCAAGTTTTTATTATGGCCCATAATACAAAATAATATTTAGCCCATTAGCAATCTAGCAACTTTGGCCCATATATCAATCTAGCAGATTTTTGGCCCATTTAACGATCTAGCAGATTTTTCGGCCCATTTAACGATCTAGCAGATTTTTGGCCCAATTACACATGAGGCATAAAATTTACCACTTAACAATTAACTCATTGAGGGCATTTTCGTAATTTTTTTCGCAACTTTAACAGTTTTCATGTATTTACACAAAAATACTAATTGTTGCGCATTTTCCAATTCATCAACTTTACGATTTTTCCCAATACTTACGGTATAGCATCTAACCGAGATAAGTGTGAAGTTACACACGATTCTTGTGAGAACTAGACTTTCCCGTTCGTCAATACCTAAACGCATAATCGATAAATTAGAACACTATTATTTATAAAACTACGTTATTGATAAAGCGATCTAAATCTTTGCCCTCAGAATTTTGAACCACTTCTATTTGTGGTTTCTCCCGATTGTTGGTTCGTTACCTGATGCGAATCCACGAACAAACAAAGGTTGAGAGTACGAATGACTTCAAACAACTGGTTCTCCTAGGATAAGGGTCTGCAACCCGGTGGAAAATCTCGATTCAAAGCGATTCTTCGTTTATACTTAGGGAATAAGCGGAACCACCCTCTTAGAACACTATTTACCGCCTTTTCTTCCCTATCTTGATTGTCTCTATTAACATAAGATCATTAGTCCAACTAATTAATTATCAAAATTATGACTAACGATTTCAAAAACGAGATTGGCTTACCACAATAACCCTCGTTCCACAAAATGACAATCGAGCAACGTCCCCTAAAACGAAATCGATTAATAAACCATCTATACCAATATGACGAGTAATATGAGAATCCTTGAATAAACTCCTTACCTTAACTCTTAAGATCGATTCCAACGATTCACGATACTCACGAACTCTTGAGTTTCTACCCTCCAAAATCACACTATTGTCCACGGTTGAGAAAGAAATGATTGAGAAGAATACTTATGTATAATGGAAGATTCGGCTATGAATAAACAAAGAAAAGGAAAATGGTTCGACAATGGAGCAGTCTAGCATTCGGCCATGAGAGAAAAATAATGAAGAAAATTTAGTTGAGAAGAAAATAAAAGGATGAAAGAAGGAGATGATGATGATTCGGTTTTCAAGAGAGAAAAGAGAAAGAAAAGAGTTGAGTTTAGGAGCAATGTGCATTCGACATTAGAGAGGAAAAAGAGGAAAAAGAAAAAAAAAGAAAAGAAAAGATCCTTGTTAGCTATGTGATTTCGGTCACAAGGAGAAGAAAAAGGTTTGGAGAGAGAGAGCAACTAATCCGAAATGGTCAAAAGAAATGACAAAAAGAAATATTTGTTTACTCAAAGTTGTTGGCACATTCGGCTAGGGAGAAAATGGATGGAGGGAAAAATGTGTCTTGCAAAAGCAAAAATGACCAAAAGGTAATACCCCCAAAAGCTACCAACCAAACTAGCCTATCACCAAAATTCACTACCCAAATTTGGCTCCCCCCTTTAGTCCACAAAACCATCCCCATTCATGGTCAAAATGGCCATGAAAGAGTTTCCAAAACATCAACCTAGTCTCAAGTCTTACCATCCTCCATTTTCCTTAAGTTTGAGAAACATTATCCCCAAAGTCAAGCAATTCCATCCCTTAACTCATGCTTACCATAACCTTAAGTCTTATTACCAAAAAAATTTAATCCAACTCATCCTAATCCTTATCCATGACCGACACATGCTAGGATAAAGCAAAAATAAAAGCTCCCAAATTACACGCTAGGCGATTCGAACCTCTTCCCTCAAGTCCAACTTATGGCACCATCACCACTTTGCCAATTGCTCATCTTATGCCATCTTTATACACTTAAATTTACTTAAGCTTCAAGGTCACCTGATTTCTATACACTAAAGTACTCTTTACTAAAATTTATTCTAATTCCAAGTAAACCTAAGCCTTCTCAAGACTATATTTAGCACATAATAAAATCATACCCGAGCTAACACCAAGTAACATTTTGATACTCAAATTTTTAGGATGTTATAATTCTACCCCTTAAAGAAAATTTTGTCCTCGAAATTTACACGATTAAAAGAGGTGAGGATATTGTTCTTTGAATTGCATCCTCGAGGCTCCACGTAGCTTCCTCTGTTCGTGATTATGCCATAAAACCTTGACCAACAGCACGGTCTTCTTTCTTAGCACTTTAACATCTCGGTCTAAAATTTCCAATGGTTCTTCCTCAAAAGACAAGTCGATTTCAATTCCACTTCTTCTATCGGTACTATGTGAGACGGATTCGATCTATAAGCGCCTCGGCATGGAAACATGGAAAACATTATGAATTTGACTCAACTCCGGAGGTAATTCAATCGATAGGCCATTGGACCAAAGACGCCTCATCACACGATATGGTCCAATGAACCTAGGGCTCAACTTGCCCTTCTTTCCAAATCTGAAAATTTTCTTCCAAGGTGAGACCTTGAAAGACACGCTCTCCCACAAACAAACTCGATATCCTTACCCTTCAGTTGCAGATACGACTTACATCTATCCAAGCTTCCTTTAACCGTGCTCGAATAACTTTTACCTTTTCTTTTGTTTCAGATATCAACTCAGGACCCAACATCTATCGTTCGCCCAATTCAGTCCAACAAGTAGGAGTACGACACATACGACCATACAATGCCTCGTAGGGTGCCATCGAATGCTAGGCCGATAGCTATTGTTATA
Organism: Gossypium rotundifolium; assembly: GCA_025506655.1. Taxonomy (NCBI): domain Eukaryota; kingdom Viridiplantae; phylum Streptophyta; class Magnoliopsida; order Malvales; family Malvaceae; genus Gossypium; species Gossypium rotundifolium. Next base: position 15,530,831 of record CP106734.1, on the reverse strand, counting down.
CGTAAATTCGCCAATGATGAAAATCCTCCCAACTACCTCTCAAGTCAATCACACATCCCCTTAACATGTCTTCCAATAATCGAATTACTCTTTTCGATGACCATCTAGCGAGGATGAAAAGCCGTACTAAAGTTTAACTTCTTTCCCAAGGCTTCATGCAGAGCTTTCTAAAATTGTGATGTAAATCTAGGATCCCTGTCTGATATAATAGACACTGGTACCCCATGCAACCTCATGATTTCAGATACATACAGCTTAGCCAATTTCTGTAATGAGTAATCCGTATGAACTAGAAGAAAATGAGCAGTCTTCGTCAATCGATCAACTACTACCCATACAGAATTTTTCTGAGTTGGTGTTAAAGGTAACCCACTAACAAAATCCATTATTATTCACTCCCATTTCCAAAGAGGAATCTTTACCGATTGTAATAAACCTGACGGCAATTGATGCTCCGCCTTCACTTGTTGACAAATCAAACATTTTCGTACAAACTCAAAAATCTCACGCTTCAACCCTGGCCACCAATACTGTTCACAGAGATCCCGATACATCTTATTTCCTCCGGGGTGCATAGCATAAGGGCTACTATGCGCCTCCCGTAGAATCATTTACCTCAAATCTGAGTCTTTAGGCATACAAACCCTTCCATGAAAACACAGCACTCCATTCGTGTTTATTCCAAAATCCTCTATTTCACCCCTTCCAACTTGCTGAATTAAGGGTCCCAACTTTTTATCTGATATCTACTTTTCCTGGATTTGTTCTAACCACAGAGGCTTCACCTGAAGTTCTGCTAACAGACTACCATCCTCATACAAACTCAAATGAGCAAACATTGCTCTCAAATCAGATACCACCTTACGACTTAACGCGTCAGCTACCACATTAGCCTTTCCAGGATGATACTCGATTGAGAAATCATAATCCTTTAATAGTTCCACCCATCTTCTTTGTCTCAAATTTAACTCCTTCTGAGTAAGTTAAGACTCTTGTGATCCGTATAGATGATAGACTTCTCACCGTAGAGATAGTGCCTCTAAATCTTTAAAGCAAACACTACTGCAGCTAACTCCAAATCATGAGTAGGATAGTTTACTTCGTGCGGTCTCAACTGATGAGAAGCATAAGCCACCACCTTTCCATTTTACATCAGCACACAACCCAAACCCGTGTGAGACGCATCACAATAAACGATAGATTCTTTTCTAGCCTCAGGCTGAATCAAAACTGGTGCTTCCGTCAGAATCTTCTTCAATTTCTCGAAACTCTCTTGTTATTTTTCTGTCCAAATATACGGTACTCCCTTCCGCAACAATTTAGTTAGGGTGCAGCAATCAACGAAAACCCCTCAACAAAGCGTCTATAATAACCAGCCAAGCCTAAGAAACTCTGAATTTTAGTTACCGACTTTGGTGGTTTCCAATCCAATACAGCTTCAATCTTCCGAGGATCCACCCTTATTCCTTCAGCTGATACTACATGACCTAAGAAAGTCACTTCCTTTAGCCAGAATTCACATTTACTGAATTTGGCATAAAGTTGCTTATCACGAAGTAATTGTAATACTATACGCAAATGTGAATCATGCTCCTCTTCATTCCTTGAATATACCAAACTGTCATCTATGAACACTACCACAAACCGGTCTAAATATGGTTGAAAGACTCGATTCATCATGTCCATAAATGCGGCTGGTGCATTGGTCAACCCAAACGGCATTACCAAAAATTCATAATGTCCATAACGAGTTTGGAATGCTGTCTTATAAATATCTGCTTCTTTCACCTTTAGTTAGTGATACCCCGATCTCAAATCAATTTTGGAGAAAATTGAAGCTCCTTTCAATTGATCAAACAGGTCATCAATTCTCGGCAAAGGATACCTATTCTTGATCGTCAATTTATTCAATTACCTGTAATCAATGCACATACACATTGACCCATCCTTTTTCTTAACGAACAAAAGTAGTGCTCCCACGGAGACACACTCGGTCGAATAAATCCCGATCCAACAATTCTTGAATTTGAGCTTTAAGCTCGCTAACTCCTTCGTGCCATTCTATAGCAAGAATGGACCTTTGGAGCCATTCCGCAAAAGCTCAATACCAAATTCTACTTCTCGATCTGGAGGTATACTAGGAAGTTCCTCGGGAAATACATCTAGAAATTCCTTCACCGTTCTCACATCATCCACTGATAACTCATTGGCATCCAAAGCACAAATAAAAGCTAAGAATGCTCCATACCCTTTCCGCACTAATTTTTCTGCCTTTAATACAGATACCACATTTGCCAAGTAATTCATTCGTTCACCTATCACTATTACTTCCTTATCACCCGAAGTTCTTATTGACATCCACTTTTCAGCACAATCCAAATGCGCCCGATGCTTAACCAACCAATCCATGCCCAGAATGAGATCGAACTCGCCGAAAGAAAATTCCATCAAATTCGCCAAAAATATTTCTTCTCGAATTTCTAAGGGCACGTCTCTAAACAATTTATGTAACATCCTAAGTTAGGGGCTATTTGTGATTGAATAATTATTTGGTATGATGGAACTGCTGTGATATTATTTATGGAAATATATGGTTTAATCAAAGGCCTTGAGTAGGCTCAATTTGGTAAAAATTTGGGTTGCTAGCTTTAAAGGTGGGGAGCCTTAACAAGTGGGGGTTATAAGAATAAGTAAGGGATAATTTGTCATAAAATGAGCCTAGAATAAGTGGCAAGGAGGGCCACTTAAGAGCCTAGTAGTGGCATACAAGGGGTGAGGAGAGCCTTGGTTGAGTCGTGAAATTCTCCTTTTGGCACCTTGTTTGACGGCAACAAGAGAGAAAATGCTCAAATTTTATTTCAATATTAAAGGATAATATGAGCATTTTAAATTGGAATTTTTTAATTGTTTAATTCTAAGGATAATTAGGATGATATTAGTTTATTTAGATAAATAAGATAATAGGTGATAATAAGGAAATTATTTGGATTATTAAGAGATTATTTGATTATTTGGGAATTAATAGATTTTTATCTAAGGATAATTAGTGATAATCAAGGATATTATGAATTATTATTGGATTATTTTTCAAATGATTTGAATTAAATCAAATGAGTGGCGGAGAGGTTGTAAGTGGTTGCGAAATTTAAACACCTCATGGGAGGTGGACGGCAAGGCCACTAGGGGGATCTTAGAATGCCTATAAAAGGTTCAACCTTGTCACCTTGTTTGCCTTTTGTCATTTTTGCTAAGTGTCAAATTCTCTTCAAGCATTCTTTCATCTTTTATTTTTTTTACTCCTTTGGCAATAGTTGAATTTCCTCTCTACTTCCATATTCCATCTCTCCAATCTTTTCACCCTTTTCAACCTGAAAAGCCCTCTCTACTTCTTTTGCGAAACCCCACATTCAAATTCCTTCCTCTACTCTATAGACTTGGCGAATATTGAAGCAGAGGTAAGAAGTATTAGCCGAATACTATTTTGTTTCCTTCTCTTCTGTGTCTCTGTCGACATCCATAAGGGGGGTAAGTGCCGATTTCAATAGTGTATTAACACCCTTGTGAAACCGATTTCTTTCTAGGAAACTCCGGATCTCAAAGCGTAAAGGCGGATCTTCTATTCCTTAGTCAATCGATTGGTAAGTAGGTGGTAAGGATTTATGGTAAATAGAGTGCTATTCTAGTAAGTCGATTAATGATTAAAAGCGAAGGCTATCGGTATTTACTAATCGATGGTGGTTGGCGAGAAGCGAACTAGGAATTGAGTCTTTGTGATTAGGAACCGAAAGGATAAAGTAAGGTTCGGGTTCACAAGGAACCCTTCTCAAATTATTTGGTTTGGCGAATGGCCCATATCACTAACTCTATTATGGCGAATATAGGACAAGTAGATCTAGGGTGGCCGACTCTTCTTTTCGGATTTAGAGCATCCAAAGGTGACAGTGTGTACATACACACGTATAATTATTAAAATGTTTGAGTGTTATGTATGCTAACTTTGACTTGTGTAGCATCGGATTAATACTATAATGGTATGAGTGGTGATTCGGTAAGTACCATTAATATGAATGTGTTATTGATGCTTTTGGTAAGCATGATGTATTGATACATGATATGTATACATGGTGATGTGGGATTAATGAGTGGAGGGGCAGATTATTGTGCCGACGGGCACCAAGTGTTTTGGTAACACTGCTTGTGACTACGGTCACCAGAGGTTTGGTACCTCCAGAGGTTTGGTACCTCATTGCGTCTCGTCCCAGTGGCTTAGCACCACAGTGGGTTGGCCCCACATATTACTTAAGGGATTGGCGCGGTGATTTGGCATCGGACAATGGGTTGGCCCCATCAATCGATCGTGTCATGGACACGGAGGTTTGGCACCTCCGGTGATTTGGCATCACATCTGTGACTATATGTCACCGGTGGTTTGGCACCACCGGTGGTTTGGTACCACAACGGGTAGACTGTGGCGATTGGTTGGCTAGGTTGGGGCACATAATATTATGCACGTTAATTGTTATATGTTGTGTATGAAAATGTTTAAAATCGGGAAGGGTTACATCTTGAGTCTTGGTGACTCACCTTCTCCTTAATTTTTCAGTGATGCATAGATCGCGGATATGGAGCGGATGGACTCGAGGTGGCCATGCAAAGGATTTAATTTAAATGAACTTTAATTTGGTTGTGATATTTTTTTATTTTGGGTTTTATTCTATTTGGATGTAATAAGGCCTCACGATATTTTGTTTTGCTACTTTTCATACGTTGGATACTTTATTTTAAACTTTGTTATTAATATTTAAATCACATGTTTTCCAAGTTAAAAGCGAAAATTGTTTTTAACGTGCCATCGGGCACCTTCAAAGTTTTATTATAACTCGGCTTAAATAAATTTCTCAAATAAGCACTAAGTAAAGCTTTTACAAAACAATCAAACAAAAAGGTTTTCAACAACATAAACCGATTTAGAAAAACGACTTTCTTTAAAATGTTTTCTACTGTAACCATCTAGATTCGACCATAAAGTTTGGGCCCGATTTGGGTTGTTACAAAGTTGGTATCAGAGCCCAGTTCAATACTCGGCTGTGGGGGCCCAAGGCCCAAAAATATTTGGTTTTATGATTTGTAGGCCTTATGAAAGAATTTAAAATGTTTTCGGGTTTTTGAACGGCATGGCCGGAGTCTTCGGCAACTATCCGCCCAGGTAAGTACCTCTAAACCTCTTGGTGAAATATTTTTTTTTAGAAGGGTAGGAAGCATGGAACGTAGAATAGTCTTATAGGACTTGGACCCTAAGGTTAGATTACTCAAACATGAACGGAATATAAGACTTAATGAACTCAACCAACCTATGACCAAGTTACTGAGCTAGGGTGTGGCAACCACACGCATGTCTAGGATTGGAACAGGAAGAGCACAGTATTTAAGCGGTCAGAGTGACTCACCACCTCTTCGCAGTATCCCACAGTGCGTAGCTTGGGTTCACCCTAACTTAGAGGGCTCAGTGGTGTGGTAACCTTTGTGCGCATGTCTAGAAAGGTTCGGTGGTAGCTTGGTATTTAAGCGGTCCACGTAATTCACCTCCTCTCCACACAAAACCTACCTGGTGCGTAGCTTTGGTTCACCCTGACCAAGAGGGCTCGGTCATAGGCTAAACATAATGACTAAAACCCGAAAGGGAACTAGCCTTGATTTTCGAAAAAGAATGAAACAACAAAACTTGGTTTTAAAACTTTTAAAATCACTCTTTCAAACATAAGAACAACTCTTTTTACAATGTTTTCCCCGAAAAGTTTGATTTGTGGAAAATTACGAAAATGCCCTTAGGGGTAAAATTACGGAAATACCCTTGGTTCATAAAATATCAACTCAATGATTTTGTCCAAAAATTTCAACTACTTTTCAAATATTCAACCCTGCTTTGAAAATCATCAATAAAATAATTTGGTTTTGGAAAATTACGAAAACGCCCTCAAACTGCAAAATTACCAAAATGACCTTGACTTTTGAACTTTTTGCAAACAGCAACGTTTTAAGAATGAAAAATTTGCAAAAGGACCCTCAGAGTTTTACAATTGTTAAAAACATCTTCGACGTGCGAAATTTACAAAATTACCCCTGATGGACAAAATTACCAAAATACCCCTGGGTTAGAAACAGGACAGAAATGTCCGAGGAGTGAATAGGTATGGAAAGTGCTAGGGAATGAATGTGGCCTTTTGTGTGAACTAGGGTAGAATACTTAAAACATTGATTGATCGAAAGAATCCTTATTAAACTTATCATAAAATTTTTCGCGGGTAATCAAGCGGAACAAATTACTAATCCATAAAATTTTTCTTAATCAGATTAAAAGCGCGTTAGGTAGAATGAGTTCTAGAGGACGTGGCCGAGCGTGGGACGTGGTAGGGAAGAATGACCATATCTGAACCCGTTAGGTCGGGACATGGTTCGGAAAATAAGGTACCACTACCACCACCACCTCCTTTTGGAGCGGAGGAGCAAGATCGACGAGGAGGAGGCGAGATCTCAAGGCGTATTACTGGGTTCTCGAGTTGGTGGTGAAATGGTGGAAATTTGGGAGCTCAATCTGCTCCCGGCGAATTCGGTCCAACGAAGCTTAGGTGTTCCGGGGTGTATCGGGAGTGGCACCTAGTGCAGCAGAATACTGGTTGGAGTCAACAGAAAGGATCATGGACGATCTTGACCTAATGAACGAGGAGAAGCTGAAGGGAACCGTGTCACTGTTGAAGGATGAGGCATATCAGTGGTGGCTCACCGTTCGAGATGGCGCCACGGCAGAGGATCTTACATGGGATTACTTTAGGGCTACTTTTCGGAAAAATTATGTGGGTACTAGCTACACCGACGCTCAGAGGAAAGCTTTTCTGGGGTTAGTACAGGGAACTAAGTCCGTGTCGGAGTATGAGGCAGAGTTCCTAAGGTTAAGTAGATATGCGAGAGGCATTGTGGCTACGGAACATGAGTGCTGTGTCCGCTTTGAGGACGGGCTGAGAGATGATTTGAGGTCGCTAATTGCTCCATGACGGGTTCGTGAGTTTTGTCTCTAGTAGAAAAGGCTAAGGTAGCCGAGGGTATTAAGGCAACGGTGAGGCAAAACTATGATAGGCTCAAGCGAAGAGAGGTTTTGGGCCATGGGCCAAGTGGTAATAATCGAGAAAAAGGCTAGGCGAGTGGGCCAAATCAAAGAAGGCCGTAGCTACTAATCGAGACCGGCTCGGTCACGATCGGCGTGGGAAGTCCCATTGGGGAGGTTGTTGGATCGGTGAGAGAGGTTACTTTGAGTGTGGGTCTCTGGAACACCGTGTGAGGGATTGTCCTGAAGTGAGCTCGAGAATCGGTCGGAGGCGGAATCGTACTCAGGATAGAGGTGTGGGACCACAGAGAGGTCGTGGTAATGGTAGAGAGGAAAATAGTGCTAATCGTGGTCGCGGTACTCAGGATAGAGGCGCAGAACAATCTGAGGCAAAGCGACTGGCTTAGTTTATCTGTATGAGGCGTCATGAGGAGGGTGACACACCGGATGTCATAACCCAGACGCGTTTCGATTTTTGGTCTTCCTTATTATGCATTAATTGATGTGGGTTCTACGCATTCATACGTGGCGAGTAGTGTGGTAGAGATTTTGAACCTAGACTCAGGAGGCTCGCTGCTAGGGAGATGACTGTAATTAACCCTTTAGGCCAGTCGGTAGTTGTGAACAAACTTTATAGGGATGTACCCCTAGAACTCCAAGGGGTTGTGTTCGTGGCTGATCTGATGGAACTGCCGTTTGGGGAGTTCGATTTGATCCTTGGAATGGACTGGCTGGTTAGGTACCAAGCAAGGTTGGATTGAACTGCTAAGCGCATGGTTCTTGAGAAGACAGAAGGGGATGAAGTGGTTATGATCGGTAATCGAAGAAATTACCTGTCTAATGTGGTGTCGGCCTTGAAGGTTGAAAGGATGGTTAGAAAAGGGTGTGAGGCATTTATGGTTTGAATTTGTGCCTTGGAGGCTAAGGAATCGTGATGAAAAAGTTGACAGAGGGAATTTTGATGTGTTCCCAGAGGAACTTTCAGGTTTGCCTCTGGATCGGGAAGTTGAATTCGGTATAGATTTGTTACCTGGAACGGCACCAGTATCTATAGCATCGTATCGAATGGCACCAAAGGAATTGGTGGAGCTGAAGGCTCAAATTCAGGAGCTCTTGGATAGAGGGTTTATTCGACCTAGTATATCTCCGTGGGGAGCACCGGTGTTGTTTGTCAAGAAGAAGGACGATTCTATGCGGATGTGTATCGACTATCGCCAGCTGAACAAGTTAACGATCAAGAACAAGTATCCGTTGCCTCGGATTGACGACTTGTTCGATCAATTGAAAGGTGCGTCGGTATTTTCGAAGATAGACCTTAGGTCGGGTTACCATCAGCTTAAGGTGAAAGAGGCTGATGTTCACAAGACGGCTTTCCAAACTCGGTATGGGCATTACAAGTTCCTAGTGATGCCATTTGGGTTAACCAATGCACCGGCGGTATTCATGGACTTGATGAATAGGGTATTTCAGCAGCACTTGGACCAATTCGTCGTGGTGTTCATTGGCGACATCTTGGTTTACTCAAGGACGGAGGAGGAGCATGACAAACATTTGCGAATAGTGCTACAAATCTTGAGGAGAAGCAATTGTATGCCAAATTCGGTAAGTGCGAATTTTGGCTAAGGGAAGTGGCATTCTTAGGTCACGTAGTATTGGCGGAAGGAATTAGAGTGGATCCCCGCAAGATTGAAGCGGTGTTGGATTGGAAACCGCCTAAGTCGGTGGCTGAAATACGAAGTTTTTGGGTTTAGCGGGGTACTATCGGAGATTTGTAGAAGGATTCTCTCTGATCGCAATGCCATTAACGAAGCTATTAAGGAAAGGAGTACCATTTGTATGGTCGAAAAAGCGACAAGAAAGTTTTGATAAGTTGAGGAAAATTCGGCGTGAAGCTCCGGTTTGAGTACGACTGAGGCGGGAAGTTGTTCACGATCTATTGTGATGCATCTCACACCGGCTTGGGATGTGTGTTGATCTGAGATGGGAAGGTAGTAGCCTATCGTCCCGTCGGCTAAGACCGCATGAGATTAACTACCCAACTCACGACCTGGAGTTAGCAGCAGTCGTCTTCGCTTTGAAGATATGGAGACATTACCTTTATGGGGAGAAGTCGATAGTCTACACGGATCACAAGAGTCTAAGGTATCTCTTGACCCAGAAAGACTTGAATTTAAGGCAGCGTCGATGGATTGAACTGTTAAAGGACTACGACTGTTCCATCGAATATCATCCGGGTAAGGCTAACGTGGTGGCTGACGCGTTGAGCAGGAAGGTGGTGTCAGATTTAAGAGCGATGTTTTCTCGTTTGAGTCTATATGACGATGGAAGTCTTTTGGTAGAACTTCAGGTGAAGCCCACCTGGATTGAGGAGATTAGGGAAAAGCAGTTAGTGGATGAAGGGTTGAGTGCTAAAAAGATGCAAGTTCGGGATGGTGGTTTGGAGGGTGCGGATTGGCCGGTGATGGTGTATTATGTTTCCAAGGACACCCTATCGCTAGAAGGATGTGGAATTGAGACAAAGAATTCTCCAAGATGCTCATAGCAGCCCATCGCTATGCATCCGGGAGGCGACAAAATGTCGAGATTTGCGAAGAGCGATTACGGTGGCCGGGGTTGAAGCGTGAAGTGACCGAGTTAAATGAGGAAGGTGTTTGACATGTCGCGAGTTAAGGTGAACATCGATTGCCATCGAGGCTACTTCAACCGTAAAGATTCCTCAATGGAAGTGGGAGCGGATCACAATGGATTTCGTCTGGTGGTCTACCCTCACGCCCAAACAAGAAAGATGCGATTTGGGTAATCGAGACCGTCGATTAAATCACTCACTTCGTCTGCGGTGAGAATGGATTACTCACTCGAAGCTAGCAAAGTTGTATGTGGCGAGATAGTCGATTGCATGGTGTGCCGTATCAATTATTTTATAGGGACCCAAGGTTCACTTCGAGGTTTTGGAAAGCATTGCATCAAGCTTTGGGAACACGTTTGGATTTTAGTACGACTTTCCATCCACAATCGGACAGGCGGTCAAAGGGTCATCTGATCTTAGAGGATATCTTTGAGGGTTATGTCTTGGAATTCGAGGTAGTTGGGAGGAATTTTTACCATTAGCCGAGTTCGCCTACAATAATAGTTACCAGCGAGTATTGAGATGGCACCATACTGAAGCCTTGTATGGATCTGAAGTGCGAACTTCGGACGTGTTGGACGAGTTGGGTGAGCGACAAGTGTTGGGCCCGAGTTGGTTGCGTAAACGGAGGACAAAGTTAGGGTGATTGAGCTCGTCTTAAGGAAGCATCAGATAGACCGAAGTCCTATGCTAACCTGAAGCGCAAGGAAATGGAGTATGATGTAGGAGATGAGGTTTTCCTAAAGGTATCGCCTTGGAAGAAGGTACTAAGATTTGGGCGGAAAGGGAAGCTAAGCCCAAGGTTCATTGGCCCATATACTGTATTGAAGAGAGTAGGACCGGTAGCTTATCAGCTCGAACTGCCGGCAGAGTTAAGTCAGATTCATGACGTTTTCCATGTGTCGATGCTTAGGCGGTATCGGTCAGATCCATCACACGTGGTACCGTGATGTAAATCGAGGTCAACTCGGACTTATCTTTTGAGGAAGAACTAGTTCGGATCTTGGATAGAGATGTAAAGGTTCTGCGTGGGAAGTCGGTGCCTTAGTGAAAGTGCTATGGCGGAACCATGGAGCAATGAAGCCACGTGGGAACCCGAGGATGTGATGTGACAATACCCTATCTCTTTTAACTGTAATTTCGAGGACGAAATTTATTTTAAGGGGTAGAAGCTGTAACATCCTAAGTTAGGGGCTATTTGTGATTGAATAATTATTTGGTATGATGGAACTGCTGTGATATTATTTATGGAAATATATGGTTTAATCAAAGGCCTTGAGTAGGCTCAATTTGGTAAAAATTTTAGTTTCTAGCTTTAAAGGTGGGGAGCCTTAACAAGTGGGGGTTATAAGAATAAGTAAGGGATAATTTGTCATAAAATGAGCCTAGAATAAGTGGCAAAGGAGGGCCACTTAAGAGCCTAGTAGTGACGCCATACAAGGGGTGAGGAGAGCCTTGGTTGAGTCACGAAATTCTCTTTTGGCACCTTGTTTGGGCGACAACAAGAGAGAGAAAATGCTCAAATTTTATTTCAATATTAAAGGATAATATGAGCATTTTTAAATTGGATTTTTAATTGTTTAATTCTAAGGATAATTAGGATGATATTAGTTTATTTAGATAAACAAGATAATAGGTGATAATAAGGAAATTATTTGGATTATTAAGAGATTATTTGATTATTTGGGAATTAATAGATTTTATCTAAGGATAATTAGTGATAATCAAGGATATTATGAATTATTATTGGATTATTTTTCAAATGACTTGAATTAAATCAAATGAGTGGCAGGAGAGGTTGTAAGTGGTTGTAGAAATTTAAACACCTCATGGGAGGTGGGACGGCAAGGCCACTAGGGGATCTTAGAATGCCTATAAAAGGTTCAACCTTGTCACCTTGTTTGCCTTTTTGTCATTTTTGCTAAGTGCCGAAATTCTCTTCAAGCATTCTTTCATCTTTTATTTTTTTTACTCCTTTGGCAATAGCCGAATTTCCTCTCTACTTCCATATTCCATCTCTCCAATCTTTTCACTCCCTTTTCAACTGAAAAGCCCTCTACTTCTTTTTTTGAAACCCCACATTCAAATTCCTTCCTCTACTCTATAGACTTGGCGAATATTGAAGCAGAGGTAAGAAGTATTAGTCGAATACTATTTTGTTTCCTTCTCTTACGTGTCTCATCGACATCCATAAGGGGTAAGTGCCGATTTCAATAGTGTATTAACACCCTTGTGAAACCGATTTCTTTCTAGGAAACTCTGGGATCTCAAAGTAGAAAGGCGGATCTTCTATTCCTTAGTTAATCGATTGGTAAGTAGGTGGTAAGGATTTATGGTAAATAGAGTGCTATTCTAGTAAGTCGATTAATGATTAAAAGTCAAGGCTATCGGTGTGTTACTAATCGATGGTGGTTGGCGAGGCGAGCGGGAATTGAGTGTTGTGATTAGGAACCGAAAGGATAAAAGTAAGGTTCGGGTTCACAAGGAACCCTTCTCAAATTATTTGGTTTGGTAGAATGGCCCATATCACTAACTCTATTATGGTAGAATATAGGACAAGTAGATCTAGGGTGGCCACTCTTCTTTTCGAGATTTAGAGCATCCAAAGGTGGCGGTGTGTACATACACACGTATAATTATTTAAATGTCTTTGAGTGTTATGTATGCTAACTTTGACTTGTGTAGCATCGGATTAATACTATAATGGTATGAGTGGTGATTACGTAAGTACATTAATATGAATGTGTTATTGATGCTTTTGGTAAGCATGATGTATTGATACATGATATGTATACATGAGTGATGTGGGATTAATGAGTGGAGGGGGCAGTATTATTGTGCCGACGGGCACCAGTGTTTTGGTAACACACTGTGACTACGGTCACCAGAGGTTTGGTACCTCCAGAGGTTTGGTACCTCATTGCGTCTCGTCCCAGTGGCTTAGCACCACAGTGGGTTGGCCCCACATATTACTTAAGGATTGATGCGGTGATTTGGCATCACACGATGGGTTGGCCCCATCAATCGATCGTGTCTATGGACACGGAGGTTTGGCACCTCCGGTGATTTGGCATCACATCGTGACTATATGTCACCGGTGGTTTGGCACCACCGGTGGTTTGGTACCACAACAGGGTAGGTATGGCGATTGGTTGGCTAGGTTGGGGCACATAATATTATGCACGTTAATTGTTATATGTTGTGTATGAAAATGTTTAAAATCGGGGAAGGGTTACACATCGAGTCTTGGTGACTCACCTTCCCTTAATTTTTCGGTGATGCATAGATCGCGGATATGGAGCCGGATGGACTCGAGGTGGCCATGCATTGGATTTAATTTAAATGAACTTTAATTTGGTTGTGAAATTTTTTTATTTTGGGTTTTATTCTATTTGGATGTAATAAGGCCTCACGATATTTTGTTTTGCTACTTTTCATACGTTGGATACTTTGTTTTAAACTTTGTTATTAATATTTAAATCACATGTTTTCCAAGTTAAGCGAAAATTATTTTTAACGTGCCATCGGGCACCTTCAAAGTTTTATTATAACTAAACTTAAATAAATTTCTCAAATAAGCACTAAGTAAAGCTTTTACAAAACAATCAAACAAAAGGTTTTCAACAATATAAACCGATTTAGAAAAACGACTTTCTTTAAAATGTTTTCTCAGTAACCACTAGATTCGCCATAAAGTTTGGGCCGGGTTTGGGTTGTTACAAATTATTTACGATTATCGACTGTCCTAAAGGACTAATTAACGTCATCACACTGTCGGTAATTTCAGATTCTAGATTCAAGTTTCCAAATATGGCGCTAGCAACATACGAGTGAGTAGAACCAATATCTATCAAAGTAGTAACAAGTACATCATAGATGAAAAACGTACCAGTTATTACATCAGGTGCATTGCCATCCTCGCGGCGTCTAACTGCATAGACTAATCCTGGCTGTCTTGCATCTGTGTTACTTCTAGAACCATTACCTCGACCTGATGCACCTTGACCACGTCCAGCCCCATTACCACCACGACCTGGTCCACGGCCTCTCAGTGGCTGTTGAGTTCCTCTTACCGGCTGTGCATCAGTACTACGAACTTCCTGAGTCGTATCTATACGTCGAGGGCAATTTCTATATTGATGTTCCATTGAACCACATTTATAACAAGCACCAATTTTCCTCCAGCACTCTCCGGAATGCCGTTTCCCACATTCAGTACAATCTCGACTCTAATTACTAGCCACAGGTGCTCTACCTTGAGCTGGCTCATCATTCCGAGGCCTCTTTAGAAACCTTTTTGAAGAACCCAAATACTTTATATCCCTCTTGCCTCTAACTCTTTCCCGATTATGTCATTTTGAGCTCTTAGCCTCTTCAGCTATCTTGCCTTTATCCACAAGCGTGGCAAAAGTTCTAACTTGTTGTGGGGCTATCGTAAACCGTAACTCATCATTCAACCCATCCTCAAAGCGTACTAACGCTCATGATCCGTTGACACTATTGTCCCGCATAGCGACTTAAGCGTAAAACTCGACCTCATCGCCATCATCGTCTTATTTCCTTGAATTAGATTCAAAATTCCTTCCTTGGGCATCCACATAACTTGTTCCTACATATTTCCCTTGAAAGCGACTTTGAAGAATTCCCAAGGAATCAATGCACCTCGGTGCCTTCTCGAACAAGAAGCCACCATTGATACGCCTTGTCTCTTAGCAAGGACAGCTCCTCTCATTTTACGCTTTCGCCGACGTGCATTCCAGATCATCCATAATCCGCTCCTGACTTTGAGCCAATATTCGCCACATTCGAGCTACAGGAGACACCTCTAAAAACTTCGCACCATTAGACTTGAGTCGTTCGATATCGACCCATGAGTCATTGGCCCACTCTAGTTCCAGTGACCTTTCAAGGACTCACAACATTGCTCGTGTCAAAGCATTATCTTCTTCCATATGATCATATGATCCCGTCTTACTCTCAAATGATGCAGTGCATCCATTTTGACATATGACCCGCTTCGCTTGCACCTCTAACACCTCGTCCTCTACCATGGCCACGCCTACCACGCCCACGACCACGTCCTCTAGTGCTCATAATGACTAATTCGATTTAATCGATTACAAGTTTTATGAATCGAATACTATTTCGGTGTTTATTAATGATATTTTATGAGATTCAAGAGATAAAGTTATTTTTCGCAAACACATCCTATAGTCTCAATCTCACGATTTTCAACATCTAAAACTAGAAGTTCTAGAGTGTTCCTATGATCATATCATCATAATAATCATTCAGTAATGAATACTTACTTGACTTGGTACCGGATGCTTGTGGTGCCATACTAACTTTAAAACATAATTAAAATAATTTCATACGAAAGTTATTTGTTGAACCCAACCACAGTCGAGTTTTGAAACTAGCTCTGATACCACTAAATGTAACACCCCAAACCAGGTCTATGCGTCAAGGCGAGATTTGGTTTGTCACACAGATCGGACATCCTTTTTATTCTCTAATGATTTAAGTAAAACAGTTCTCCAAAACCTCTTGAAGGATAACTTTAGTAAAAACCAAGAAAATGATTTGAAATCAATGAATTTAAGAAACATTTGTTGAAATTTTATCATTAGTATTCAACTGTCAAAACCTTAAAATAGTTTTTAAAGAGTTCAAAAGAATTTGAAAATAAGAATAGTTATAGAATCTCATATGTTTAAAAAAAAACAAAGTATTTTAAAGAAATATTATAGGATTAACATAAGCCTATATTAAATATCTAAAATAAAATTTAAATCCATCCACACATAAAATCCATAAAATATTAATAAAGGCCTTATTACATCACATCCAAAATAGTAATTTAAAGAAAGCACTTAATATAAGTTCATAGTTTATAAAACCCATATTCGCGAGATGACCTCCACGAAGTCATCCTCACCAAGCCTCCGTCAATTGCCATTACGAGATGGAAAATTTAAGGGAGTGAGTTACTCGAACTCGGTGTATAACTCACTTACTATATCCACGGGCCGATCATCAAGTCATTATTTCGGCTTGAGCCATCAACGGATTTAGCAATATAATAAATGAAATGCATGCAAAATGAAATTTCCCAACCAACCTAATTTTCATCGCTACACACCACCCGTACCAGCCATCACACCTGTGGGGATCAAGTCAACCCACCCCGCCAACAAACCAATCATAGGCATTAAGCCATTTTTAACAATGTTGTGGTGCACCACCGAACTAGATTGTGACAAAGTCACCGAACTAGAGGCATTAAGCTATTGAAATATTTGTGGCAGAGCCACCGAACTAGATTTTGACAACAGGCCTTTCTTCTCTTCATCATTTTTCCCAACCCATACAAACATGTATGCATAACAGTCTATATCCATATGATTATTTAGCAAAAAGCCAAAATACATGTGAGTCTATATTTCAAGTTTTTATTATGGCCCATAATACAAAATAATATTTAGCCCATTAGTAATCTAGCAACTTTGGCCCATATATCAATCTAGCAAATTTTTGGCCCATTTAACGATCTAATAGATTTTTCGGCCCATTTAACGATCTAGCAGATTTTTGGCCCAATTACACGTGAGGCATAAAATTTACCATTTACCAATTAACTCATTGAGGGCATTTTCGTAATTTTTTTTGCAACTTTAACAGCTTTCATGTATTTACACAAAAATACTAATTGTTACCCATTTTCCAATTCTGTCAACTTTACGATTTTTCCCAATACTTACGGTATAGCATCTAACCCGAGATAAGTGTGAAGTTACACACCTGATTACTGTGAGAACTAGACTTTCCCATTCGTCAATACCTAAACGCAATACGATAAATTAGAACACTATTATTTATAAAACTATGCTATTGATAAACGATCTAAATCTTTACCCTCAAAATTTCGAACCACTTCTATTTGTGGTTTCTCCCCGATTGTTGGTTTGTTACCCGATGAGAATCCACGAACAAACAAAGGTTCGAGAGTACGAATGGCTTCAAACAATTGGTTCTCCTCAGATGAGGGTCTGCAACCTGGTGGAAAATCTCGGATTCCCGAAACAGCCCTTCATTTATACTTAGGGTGACTAGCGAAACCACCCCTCTTCTGAACACTATTTACTGCCCTTTTCTTCCCTATCTTGATTGTCTCTATTAACATAAGATCATTAGTCTGACTAATTACTTATCAAAATTATGACTAACGATTTCAAAAATGAGATTGGCTTACCACAATAATCCTCGTTCCATAAAATGACAATCGAGCGATAACGCCCCTAAAATGAAATTGATTAATAAACCATCTATACCAATATGATGAATAATATGAGAATCCTTGAATAAACTCCTTACCTTAACTCTTAAGATCGAATCCAACGATTCACGATACTCATGAACTCTTGAGTTTTTGCCCTCCAAAATCACACTATTATCTACGGTTGAAAAAGAAATGATTGAGAAGAATACTAATGTATAATGGAAGATTCGGCTATGAATAAACAAAGAAAAGGAAAATGGTTCGGCAATGGAGCAATCTAGCATTCGGCCATGAGAGAAAAATAATGAAGAAAATTTAGTTGGGAAGAAAATAAAAGGATGAAAGAAGGAGATGATGATGATTCAGTTTTCAAGAGAGAAAAGAGAAAGAAAAGAGTTGAGTTTAGGAGCAATGTGCATTCGGCATTGGGGAGGAAAAAAGAGGAAAAAGAAAAAAAAGAAAAGAAAAGATCCTTGTTAGCTATGTGATTTCAGTCACAAGGAGAAGAAAAAGGTTTGGAGAGAGAGAGCAATTAATCCGAAATGGTCAAAAGAAATGACAAAAGAAATATTTGTTTACTCAAAGTTGTTGGCACATTCGGCTAGGGAGAAAATGGATGGAGAGAAAAATGTGTCTTGCAAAAGCAAAAATGACCAAAAGGTAATATCCCCAAAAGCTACCAACCAAACTAGCCTATCACCAAAATTCACTACCCAAATTCAGATCCCCCTTTTAGTCCACAAAACCGTCCCCATTCATGGTTAAAATGGCCATGAAAGAGTTTCCAAAACATCAACCTAGTCTCAAGCCTTACCATCCTCTATTTTCCTTAAGTTTAAGAAACATTATCCCCAAAGTCAAGCAATTCCATCCCTTAACTCATGCTTACCATAACCTTAAGTCTTATTACCAAAAAAATTTAATCCAACTCATCCTAATCCTTATCCATGACCGACGCACGCTAGGATAAAGCAAAAATAAAAGCTCCAAAATTACAAGCTAGGAGATTCGAACCTCTTCCCTCAAGTCCAACTTATGGCGCCATCACCACTTTGCCAATTGCTCATCTTATGCCATCTTTAGACACTTAAATTTACTTAAGCTTCAAGGTCACCGATTTCTATACACTAAAGTACTCTTTACTAAAATTTTTCTAATTCCAAGTAAACCCGAGCCTTCTCAAGACTATATTTAGCACATAATAAAATCATACCCGAGCTAACACCAAGCAACATTTTGATACTCAAATTTTTAGGATGTTACAGGGGACGGGTTGAGAGTCAGGCTATAGATTGATTAATTTTTGTCCTTTTGATTGAAAATTTGGAAATTTGTTTTGAAAAATCATGTTTCTTTTGATGCATTTGTTTGTGCTATAATTGCAATAATGTCATGTCACATAAAATACTTTGGAATTGCATCGCATGACTGTTGTGGTCACACCTTTAAGTGGGAGTAAGAAGCTATGCCTTCGTGAGGTTTTCACCTCCGCATGGGCTAGTGGACTACTTCTGGAATATATCTATACCTATGTGCTTCGTGAGATTTTCATCTCCGCATGGCCATAGGGAAATGTATTCCCCTGAACCAAACTCGATCCAAATGAGCCTATAATGGGTGAGGATTGAGGAATCTGCTGGTTCAGGTACCCTCTCTTTAGAACCAAGCCACATATAGTGAACATTTGGAGCCCACCCTATGTAGAGTTATGCCGAACTTTAGCAGTCACCTAGATAGGTGATTGACTATTTTTTTGTTTGATTTGATTTTTACCGTCTGTATATGATACTAACGTGTTTTCTTTTGTTTTGATTGCATTGCATTGCATCATCATAGAAAGGAGCTGTTGATTAATATTCGATTACTAAATAGAAGAGTTTTTCATAAGGAAATGGGTTACTTGGTAAACATGATTGTAATATGGTTTTTCGAACATAGTCCAGGTAAACAACGAGAGAAGGCTGATAGTCCGCAAAAGAATGCAAGCCTTTGCCCAAGGATTCAAGCCGATAAGGATTATTTGAGAGTCATCATGTCTCAATTTTCTTAAAGAAGCTTATGAACATTGTGGAAGATAAGCGAGTGAAGAGGTACGGCCTGGACCAAGCATGGAGCTAGAAGGGGCATTTATTGAGAAAGTTAACGGGACATGACCATAACATCTGGACACGAAGAAAAGGATTGGTGTTTTCACCCAGACTATGAGGACAAAGCCTCATATACAATCCATTTTATGTAAATAAATTTATTTTCTAGAAAAGTTCTTCTAATGGAATTGAATTTATAATCACCGCCTCTCTTTCTTTTTGCATTCATCCCATGTATTTGCATTGCATTTCATGCATGTCCATTACATCATTTGCATTGTGCCATTTTCATTACATTGCATCATTTGCATTTGTTTTTACAAAATGACCCTAATTAGGTGAAATTATTTCAGCAACCTGGGGAACTGATGAAAGTCTATTGAACTAAGTTGATATCGGGGCCTTAGTGCAAGGCCCGATGGATAATAAATTGAAGAGATCAAAGACCAAGGAATATTAGGAATCAACATTAATGACATATCTCGAAGAGAATCGAGGAATAAAAGTTTTCAAGCCCTTACATACTTAGGAAGATTTTAAACAATGGGACTGTGGAAGGATCCTATATTTTAGAATTAATCTAGAGTAATATTCAAAACATGCTTGTTGCTTCAAGCCCAGAAGCAATAAGAATCCCTTTTGTGAAATGGGCTTGTGTCCAGAATTTTTATTTCAATAAAATGCATCTTTTTAAGTGAATATTTTTTCATTCTTTATTTTTCATACTGTACATTCTTTTATTTTTAGAATATTCTTTCATTCTTTATTCATGACCATACCATAAAAATAATCATCATTAGAATCATTTATTCTTTGGATTTCCTTTGTACCTAGGTACCCAGATATCAACGACATGAGTGACATTGTTACAGACTTCCTTTTTGAATGAGATATGGGTTTAAGGGATCTAAGGACTTTGAAGATGACAGAGATTGTAGCCTATCTTTTGATTTGTTAAGGATGGTAAAACAAATGAAAATAGACTCTACCTTGCAAAGGGTCAGTGGACCTTGGGATCTGAGGAAAGGGGTAAAGATCGAAGCCTAACTCACCACTGAAATAAGGCGAGACATCATTGAGCTATTTTCAAGATTCCAAGTTGTTTTCGCACGATCATATCAAGGCACGCCAAGTTATTGAAATGTGGATATGATTTTAAGATTGGTGTTTAAAGAGCCCATGTTAATGGTTCCACGACGGCTAGGCTAATTAAGAGGTTCAAGCTACTGGTTTGCCAAGAAAGGAAAATTGCATCAGTTATGCTGTAAATGCCAAATTAAGGAAGACAAGATTTACATGCCTTTTCCATTCTATAGGTGGGGCATAGATGTTATGGGGCAGATCTCGTCAAAATCATCTAGCTGATACCAATTTCTCTTCGTGGTTATCAATTACTTCACTAAGAAGGTGAAGGTTGCTTTATATGCCAAAGTTACAAAGTCAGCAGTCATCAAATCCAAATCCAAATTCAAATTCAAATCCAAATCCAAATTCAAAAAAAAAAAAAAAGAAGTGGCAATAAAGAATGCCAGGAAGGAACGTGTCTAATGTAAAAAATTTACAGTCTATTCAAAGATCAGACACCATATTAGTGCAGCAAAGGTAGCCAAAGAAAAAGGAATCATTCAAAATTTTTGAAAAATGACTGAGACTTGTAAAGGTTGGCATATAGAAGTTACCATTTACCCTCTATGTTTCTTGAACGTTGGCCGGGACCTTCACCGGGGCAACATCTTTCTCATTGGTTTATTAAACAGAAAGTTATTGTTGAAAGTTAATATTCCTTTTCTCTAAGCTTTAACTAAATAGGATGAAGCAGAAGTCTCTAGTAAGTTTTATTGAAAGTATTCATGACCAAATATACCAAAAATGGATGATACAGGCTTATGAAAAAAGGGTTTGCCCAAGAGAATTTCATGATAGGGACCTGGCATTAAAAAGATCCTTCTCATACAAAAGGACTTCAGAGGAAAGCAGAGGCTAAATTTGGAAAAACTTTATAAGGCTTGTTTTAGAAGATCATTAAATTTGACCAAGATGGATGACAAAGACATGCTCAAGTGGTGAGTTGATTTTGTCAAAAGGAGAGGCCAAGGTGAAAACCATAAAGTGGCGCCTTGAGACCTTTTAAAAAAAATATATAAAAAAAATCAAAAAAAGAAAATCAAAAAAATCAAAACAAAAAAAAAGAGAAAAAAATAAAAATAAAAATAAATAAAAGAAATAAAATTTTTCAATAAAAAAAGAAGAAGAAAGAAAAAGGAGAGGCCAAGATAAAAACCCACAAATGGCACTTTGAGACCAAAGGGGATTTGAGTTGAAAACTCGAAAAGGGCGGCTCAAATTTTGATCGAAAGGAGGGGCATGCGGTGATCTTGCTACACTTGAGTTAACAATAAGGAATTATGTTACGTCTTGAGGCATCGACAAAGTACTCCGGATCCTCTAGACACATATCAAGCTTAAAATGGTCCTTAAGAAGTTTGAACAAGAGAAGCTCAGACTGCGATATCTGGGGCACCTAGTTCCCATCTTACCCATTCTGAATTTTTTCTCTTTAATTATTTTATTCATTTCAAAACACACTACCAATAAATTTCCTATGATTGCATTTGCTAGCTTTGCTTAACTTATTTGTTTCGAGCTATGCTCCTAATTAATTTCTTTCTTGTCCATTATTATGATCTTTTTCAAGCATTTTGCATTGAAATAATGATTAGTGGACTAATAATTCTTTCATGAAAGGAGTTTCACATATTAATCTGAAAGCTTCTGAATAATACAAGAACCTGAAACAGGACTATTATTTAAAACTCACCAAGTTTAAGGAAGAGTCTAGACAAAGGCTATCTCTTCGGAATTTTATCAAAAATGGTGACAAGATATTGCGTCGGTGATATAATCTTGACGAAAAATGGTTAATGATTAACCTAAGTGTAAAATGGGAATCATTCGCGAAAAAAATTATATTCTGTACCCATGCAAATATCATGCATACACACTTGGTCAGGTCACTTGGGGAGTGATTAGTTGATTGAACAAGTTACAGTCCTCTACCCTTGAGTTGTGGTAGTATGGATGGAAAAGTCCTATACCCTTGAATAGTAATGGGATGGATTAAGGAAGAAACAAATACTACATTTTGGAGACGCAGTGGGATGGATTTAGATCTTATGCCCTTAAGTCACAATGAGATGAGCCCTGAAGTTACAGTGGGGCAAATCTGTTGAGCAAGATATAATCGATTTTCTCAAGTTTTTTGTCAAAAATTCCAGTCGAACAAGATGAACGATGACACCTTAAACTTTTAAAAAGGGATCATTCTCATTCTGCATTTATGCAAAACACATTTAGTTAGGGGCATTTGATTCATTTTGATCATTGCATCCTAATCATTCTTATAACATTCTACATTCATGCAAATGTCGTCCATAGTACATTTAGTAAGGGGTATTTGATTCATTCCAATCATTGCATCCTAATCATTCTCATGACATTCTGCATTTAGGCAAATGTTATATCATTTAGGAGAATTTGATTCATTCCTATCATTGCATCCTAATCATTCTCATGACATTCTGCATTCAGGAAAATGTTATAGCATTTGATTCATTTCGATAATTGCATCCTAATCATTGTAAAAAAATTGCATTCATATCATTCATAACACGTAATGTTAGGAGCATTTGATTCATTCTGATCATAGCATCCTGATCATTCGGTATAAACATATGCATGTGGAACTGAGGCTACAGGTGTAGCAACATCGGTGAATTGAAGTCTTATCTCTCTGAAGTTGTAGTGGAGTAGACTGAAGAAAGTTAATCCTATTTCCATGAAGTTGTAGTGGAGCAGATTAAAATGATGAATCATATACCTTTGAAGTTGCAGTAGGTCGGATTAAATTTACCATACAAGTCTTATCTCCCTGAAGTTGCAGTGGAGCAGACTGAAGATAGCGAATCTTATTTCCCTGAAGTTACAGTGGAACAGATTAAAGCCATAAATTACAGATCTTATCTCTCTAAAGTTGCAGTAGAGCAGATCAAAACAAGCTTATCTCCCTGAAGTTGCAGTGGAGCAGGTTGAAGTCACAAGCCTTATCTCCTTTAAGTTTCAGTGGAGCAGGATGAAGTCACAAGTCTTATCTCCCTGAAGTTGCAGTGGAGCGATCGAATCGATTAATCCTATCTCCCTGAAGTTATAGTGGAGCGGATTAAAATGTTGAATCCTATACCTCTGAAGTTGCAGTAGGTCAGATTGAATTTACCATACAAGTCTTATCTCCCTAAAGTTGCAGTGGAGCATACTAAAGATGGCAGATCTTATTTCCCTGAAGTTATAGTGGAACAGATTGAAGCTATAAATTACAGATCTTATCACTCTGAAGTTGCAGTAGAGTAGATCAAAATAATCCTTATCTCCCTGAAGTTGCAGTGGAGCAGGTTGAAGTCACAAGTCTTATCTCCCTGAACTTGTAGTGGAACAGACTGAAGACAGTTAGTCCTATCTCCCTGAAGTTGCAGTGGAGCGAATTAAAACGATGAATCCTATACCTCTGAAGTTGCAGTAGGTCAGATTGAATTTATCATACAAGTCTTATCTCCCTGAAGTTGCAGTGAAGCAGACTGAAGATAGCGGATCTTATTTCCCTGAAGTTGCAGTGGAACAGATTGAAACTATAAATTATAGATCTTATTTCTCTTAAGTTGCAGCATGGCAGATCAAAACAAGCCTTATCTCACTGAAGTTACAGTATAGCAGATCAAAACAAGCCTTATCTCACTGAAGTTGCAGTGGAGTAGGTTGAAGTCACAAGTCTTATCTCCCTGAAGTTGTAGTGGAACAGACTGAAGACAGTTAGTCCTATCTCCCTGAAGTTATAGTGGAGTGGATTAAAATGATGAACCCTATACCTTTGAAGTTGTAGTAGGCCGAATTGAATTTACCATGCAAGTCTTATCTCCCTGAAGTTACAGTGGAGCAGACTAAAGATAGAGGATCTTATTTCCCTGAACTTACAGTGGAACAGATTGAAGCTATAAATTATAGATCTTATCTCTCTTAAGTTGCAGTATAGCAGATCAAAACAAACCTTATCTCACTGAAATTGCAGTGGAGCAGGTTGAAGTTACAAGTCTTATATCTCTAAAGTTGCAGTGGAATAGACTGAAGACAATTAGTCCTATCTCCCTGAAGTTACAGTGGAGTGGATTAAAATGATGAATCCTATACCTCTGAAGTTGCAGTAGGTCGGATTGAATTTACCATACAAGTCTTATCTCCCTGAAGTTATAGTAGAGCAGACTGAAGATAGCGGATCTTATTTCTCTGAAGTTGTAGTGGAACAAATTGAAGCTATAAATTACAGATCTTATCTCTCTGAAGTTGCAGTAGAGCAGATCAAAACAAGCCTTATCTCACTAAAGTTGCAGTGGAGCAGGTTGAAGTCACAAGTCTTATCTCCTTGAAGTTGCAGTGGAACAGAATAAATACAGTTAGTCCTATCTCCCTGAAGTTGCAGTGGAGCAGATTGAAATGATGATCCTATACCTCTGAAGTTGCAGTAGGTCGGATTGAATTTACCATACAAGTCTTATCTCCCTGAAGTTGCAGTAGAGATGATCAAAACAAACCTCATCTCCCAGAAGTTGTTGCAGAGCAAATTGAAGCTACAAGTCCAAATTCCTTGAATTGGATCGAAGCGCTAATTCGCATGCCCCTGAAGATACAGTAGAATGGAATGAAGCTACTAAAAGAAAGCACTGAAAGAAGCCAAAGATTCAAAGATCGGGTAAAAATGGTCCTTTTAGAAGTCTTTGCTTCATTCTCGTTACACGACAATGAGCAAAGAGGGGTAGCTATAAGACCCAATTTATGCCCGGCCCACTTTAAAACAAAAAATAAACCAAATAAAATAAAATAATAATGGTAGTCCAATAATAAAAGTCCAAATACAATAAAATTACAAACCTAATAATTCAAAATAGTCCATCAGTCCTTTCTAGCCCAAATTTATTGTTACCCAGACCCAATAAATTAAACTAAGCCCGAACCTAAGTAAAACCCAGGCCAGACTAGACCCGAATGGCCAAATCTCTATTCAAAAACTAGAGCAAGTTCTGTTCTAATGGCCCAATGCAAACCCAATTTAAATAAACCCTAATGGCCCAATCCTAAAATGGCCCAGGTGGCCCAAGTTTCGGTTTCAAAAACTAAAACCCTAGGACCAACGTCGCAGCCTCCTCAGCAAGGATCTCCAGTGCCACGTCTGCCTCCCTGAACAATGTTGAACCTGCGAGAAGAAAAGAGTAACATATTTACAGCTTGTAGCGAACAATGATGGCAACAGAATACAGCAAAGCAAAATAATTTTTTATGTTATTTTTTTATTTATATTCTGTTATAAATAGGGCTGAAAGGGAATGTAAATGGATCCCATTTTTTTTTTTGGTATTACGTATACACACACATATTGAAAAGATTAGAAATCTTTTCTTCAAAGAAGATTCCATTTTTTTATCTGAAAGCTCATATACCAAATACAAGAGAGAAAATCGAATAAAAAGGGATCAAGAGGAAAAGAAAATTTCGAAAAAAAAGAGATTTCAGAGAAGGTGATTTTCTTTTCCGTCCTTTTTCATATTTTCTTTTATTTGATTATTCAGTTTTTTTAGAAAAAAAGATAAAAAGAAAAAGGAAAAGAGCGACTTACCTGATTTCGAGCGCTGTTTGCGGTGACTCCACAGCGGGCATGGCGGCACACAAGGTTGGGTGAAGAACCCTAGCAGAGAGGACTTCTTTCTCTCTTTATTCAGACTGAATGAGGAGTAAAGGAAAATGATTTAAATTTTTTTTCATTATTTAAATACAAGTATTAAACAGCGCAGTTTAGGAGGGTGTAGGATCCGCGCGTCAACCCGATTTGTGACCCGAATCTGCGCCTTTCTGCCTTAAAAGGATTATTTCTGCATTTGGTCCTTCCTTTTTTATGTTGTTATTTGATCAGATCTGCTATCCATTTTCTTTAGTTTTTTAATTAATCTCTATAATTTGTGCATCATTTCAATTTGGTCTGTTCCATGCACTGCGTTTTGAACTATGGAAATATTTGCTGATTTAATCCCTAGTTATTTGTGCGTATTTCAGCTTGATCCTGTCCTTTTGTTAAAATCATTTTATTTATAAAATAGCCTTTTAATTTAATTTTATTCCAATTAGGTATTTTCTCATCCTTTTACTTATAATCTTAATAAATCTTTTTAAAAAACCTATTTTAATATATAATTTTTCATTTTAAAATTCTCTTTTAGGTATATTTCTTTGATTTAAAGATTTATATAATATTTTTAAATACTTTTATACATCATTATTTTTTATATATTATTTAAATTAAATTATTTCTTAATATATGTATACTATTCACATTATTTTACTTTATGAATGTTATTTATTTTGATTGATATTTTATCTTGTATATTATGTATTTTGGTTTTCCTCTTATTGTAACACCCCAAACCCTACCATGAGTCTGACCGGATCTGGTATGTCACGGAGTAAAATATTTTGAAAAATTTTGAGTGTCTGCTGAAAACTTGATAAACATGGTTAGGGTATTAAAACAGGGTTTGATAGAACTCAGATGGGATTATTTTGGTAAACATGGTTGTGTTGATAAACCCTTTGAAAACGTTTGATCATGTAAATTTTAAAATTTGTCAAGGTTATAGTTGACTTGGTGTATTTTGTTACCCGATGGTAACATCTTTGAAAACCCGTAGAAGTTATTAAGTTTGAAAAAGTTACTTTTAACCGGTTCACTTAACATTTATAAATTTCATTTGTAGTATAACATAGGTAAATTAAAACAATAAAATAAACATCCAAATAATAATTAGCGGCCTTATTACAACCCGAAATAAAAAGACTTAGAAAATAAATGAACTAAAACTGATTTAAATAAGGTTCCAAAGCTGAGAAACAAGCATGGCCGCCTTGAGTCCTCCCCGGCTCCATCTCCGCGATCTACTCATCTGCAAAATAGATTGGGAAGGGGTGAGTCACCAAGACTCAGTGTGTAAATCCCCCACCCTTAAATGTAACTCATACACAGATTATTAATAAACATGCAATTATGCAACCCCACTAACCATCTGTACTCCTTTAACTACCCCGTGTGGTCAAAACCACTGGTGGTCAAAACCACTGGTGACTAGGGTCACAAATTAAATGATGGGGCCAACCCATTGTGTGGTCAAAACCACTGATGACCATAGGTCACAAATATCATAATATGGTAAAAACCACTGGTGGTACCAAACCACTAGGACTTAGTCACAATTTAACAACGATGTGGTCAAAACTACTGGTGACCGAAGTCACAATTTATCTGATGGGGCCAACCCATCTTGTGGTCAAAACCACTGGTGACAGTCCGTAAAATCGTCCCCCTCCTCTCATCAATCCCACCATCATCATGCTTACATAACAATTATCATATATCATGCATTTATGTATAGCATAGCATTTAACAGCATGTGATGGCATACTCAAACATACATTATAGGTCACAAAATAGGGGACTTACCCGGAATCCAATCTTATGCCCACAAGCAAATCACTACCAAAAGATTAAAAGGCAACAATATGGCAATGTTAATTAATAAAGTGTGTAAAGAGTTTTACACACCTGTTACTAACAAAATTCCTAGATCCCGAAGATCCGATCTACGATGCTAGATCCTTTGACCCTATATTCGGCCAACAACACGGTTAGTGACATAGGCCTATTCGGCTAAACCAAGTAATCCCGAAGGATACGATGTACTCGAAATAACACTCACCTTGGTTACTAATTTGGTCTCCTGCCAAATCTCGAAACTACGCTTATTCCTAAAATCGTTGAATCCATATATGACACATGTTAGTTTCAACTTTAAGCACTAATTCTCAATAAATGGCCCTTGGCCGAATCTTACTAATCACTTACCAAAACTTACTGAAAACCTGAGATCGTCACTTGACTTGTCGAGATCCCTACCAAACACTTGTTAAAATCGACTTGCACACTTACACATAATTAAAGCCTATAGCCGAATAGTGTATGTGCCTCACCTTTGAAAAATCAACACGCGATAGTCTCCAACAACGCACCTTGCTATTAACTACAACAAAGAAATACCATCTTGTGATCTTTATGAATCATTCGGCCATCCCAAAAGAGAAGAAACAACCCGATTACCTTAAGGAAGAAATACTTACCACAATGCCACTTGGAGAACTACAAAAGAAAAGTTGACAGCCCCTAAGAGATTCGGCCAACACAAGATAGAAGGGTTGGAATTTTCTCTAAAAGAAGGGGTAGGTTCGGCTAAGAAGAAACAAGAGGAGAAAAGAGATTTGAAGAATTTTGGCAATGTTCCTAGGGAGATTCGGCCAGCAACTATTGAAGAGAAAAGAAAAGAAATAAATTTCGATCAATTTTTGGCACCTTTCTAATGATAAAACTGATTGTAGATGGCCCCCCAAGGAGTCCCAAATTCGGCCAACTCCCCTTTTTTTTGTGATAATTTCCAGCTTTCAATTATCAAAAGATAAAGCAAGATTTATCTTCCTATTTATCTCCTTGTTTCCCCCTTCAAAATAAAAGAAGAATAAACCAACAATACTACTCTTTCCAGCCGAAAATAAAAAAGAAAAAAAAAACAAGGTTTATCCTTATCATAAAAGAGTCCTACATGCAAGCCATCAGCTCCTCTCTCATGCACATTGGTTTGCAAAAAATAAAATACCAACCTGCTGTTACTTTGGTTCGAACATAGGACCTAAAGGAGCAACCTGCCGCAGCCCCCTTACAATGCCCCATACCACTTTACCACCTTGACTTTCATGTCATAAAACCTCACCATTTAATTTTTAAAACCTTCATACTTGGCCCCTTTTCCTTTAACGCAAAAAAAAAAACCCAAAAACAAAAACGCCTCCCCCTTGTAACTCCCACGACTCGAACCTCTCCCCCTTGAAAACTCCCTTTGACGCCACCGTCTTAGCACTTAAGTGGCACATGAAAGCCACTTTGCCAAGCTATTTCTTGTGTCATGTTCCTTCCAAAATTTTTCTTAACCCCTATCTCCCCTAGCTCCCTTCTTTTAAACACTTAAAAAGAAATTTTTAATCCTAAGTCAGGCCTAGCTCGGGGTTATTTCTAGACCCTAGAACATGCTTAGCAATCATAGTATTCATTTCTTCAAGCACACACATGGGAAAATAATTAAATTACAAACAACCCCTAATTTAGGATGTTACAGTTCTACCCCCTTAAAAAGAATTTCGGCCTCAAAATTACCTAGATCAGAAGAGTTGGGGGTATTGCTGCCGCATCACATCCTCGGGTTCCCATGTGGCCTCCTCCGTGCCATGATTTTGCCATAACACCTTTACCAAAGGCACTGACTTTCTTCATAGAACTTTGACATCTCGATCTAAAATCTGTATCGGCTCCTCCTCGAAAGATAAGTCCGGATTCACTTCAATTTCCTCAACCGGCACAACGTGTGAGGGATCTGACCGATAGCGCCTCAGCGTTGAAACATGGAAGACATCATGGATCCGCTCAATTCAGCCGGCAACTCAAGTCGGTAAGCTATCGGTCCCACATGTTTCAACACCGTATGGTCCGATGAACCTAGGGCTTAGCTTGCCCTTCCGGCCAAACCTCAAAGACCTTCTTCCAAGGTGATACCTTCAAGAAGACCTTGTCACCCACTGCATATTCAACCTCTCTGCGCTTAAGATCAGCGTAGGATTTCTACCTGTCCGACACCTCCTTAAGACGAGCCTGAATTACTCTAACCTTATCTTCTGTCTCTACCACTAACTCAGGACCCAACATCTGTCGCTCTCCTAGTTCCATCCAACAAGTAGGAGTACGGCATTTCTGACCATACAACGCCTCATACGGTGCCATCTGAATACTCGCTTGATAACTATTATTATAAGCGAACTCTGCCAAAGGTAGGTATTCCTCCCAACTACCACGGAAATCCAAAACACAGCCCCTCAACATGTCTTCCAACACTTGGATGACCCTTTCAGATTGTCCATCAGACTGCGGGTGAAAAGCCGTGCTGAAATTCAACTTCGTGCCTAACTCCTGATGTAAAGCCTTCCAGAATCTCGACGTAAACCGGGGATCCCGATCTGAGATAATGGACATCGGTACTCCATGTAACTGCACTATCTTTGCTATATACAGCCTGGCTAACCTTTGAAGCGCGTAGTCAACCCTTACCGGTATGAAATGGGCCGACTTAGTCAACCGATCTACTATCACCCAAATAGCATCTTTCTTACTGGGCGTAAGGGGAAGCCCACTTACGAAATCCATAGTAATCTCCTCCTATTTCCACTATGGGATCTTTATCGGCTGTAACAGCCCCGATGGCAATTGATGCTCAGCCTTAACTTGCTGGCATGTCAGACACTTGCCTACCTACTCGGTCACTTCCCGCTTAAGACCCAGCCACCAAAACTGCTCTCTTAAATCCCGATACATCTTGCTGCTTCACGGGTGCATAGCGTACGCACTGCTATGAGCTTCTTTAAGAATTCGCTGCCTCAATTCATCATCCTTAGGCATGCATACTCTCCCCTGAAAATACAACACTCCATCACTACCCAAGCTAAACCCTTCGACCCTACCATTCTATACTTGTAACCTCCGAGGACTCAAAGCTTCGTCGGTCATTTGCCTTTCCTTGACCTCATTAATCCAAGACGGCTTCACTTACAATTCTTCCAGAAGGCTCCCATCCTCATAGAGACTTAGGTGAGCAAACATTGCTCGCAAATCCGCTACCACCTTTCAGCTCAATGCATCAGCTACCACATTAGCCTTCCCCGGATGGTATTCGATTGAGCAGTCGTCGTCCTTCAACAACTCAATCCACCTCCGCTGTCTCAAATTTAAATCTTTCTAAGTCAGGAGGTACTTTAGACTCTTGTGATCTGTGTACACTACTGACTTCTCCCCCACAGTAGTGCCTCTAAATCTTGTAGGCGAACACCACAAGAGCTAATTCCAAATCATGTGTCGGGTAGTTAGCCGTGAGGCCTCAATCGCGTGACGCATAAGCGACCACCTTCCCTTCTTGCATCAACACACACCTAAACCAAGATGCGATGCATCACAATACAGTGAACTCCTTTCCGACCTCGGTGAATTAGGGCCCAGTGCTTCATCAAAATCTTCTTGACCTATCGAAACTCTCTTGCTGCTTCTCAGACCGCACAAACGAAACTCTTTTTCTCAATAGCTTAGTCAACGGTGCTGCAATTAAGGAGAAATTTTCCACAAATCTTCGGTAATATCCTGCCAACCCTAGAAAACTCTGAATTTTTGTAACAGACTTGGGTGGTTTCCACTCTAAAACTGCCTCAATCTTACGGGGATCCACATTGATGCCCTCAGCTGAAACTACATGCCCTAGAAAAGTTACCTCATTGAGCCAGAACTCACACCTGCTGAATTTGGCATACAACTATTTCTCCCTCAGAACTTGCAGAACCACATGAAGATGTGCTTCATGCTCCTCTTCTGACTTCGAGTACACCAAAATGTCGTCTATGAAGACCACGATGAATCGATCCAGATAGGGTTGGAAAACCCGGTTCATCATGTCCATAAACGCGGCCGGTGCATTCGTCAAACCAAAAGGCATTACCAGAAACTCATAGTGCCCATACCGAGTACAGAATGCCATTTTATGGACATCAGCCTCCTTCAACTTGAGCTGATGGTACCCTGACCTAAGGTCAACCTTAGAGAACACTGATGCCCCTTTGAGTTGATCGAACAGATCGTCAATCCTCTTTATTGTCAACTTGTTCAGCTGCCGATAGTCTATACACATCTTCATTGTCCCATCTTTCTTCTTAACAAAAAGTATTGGAGCTCCCCAAGGCGATACACTTGGTCGGATAAACCCTCTATCCAACAATTCACGAATCTACGCCTTCAACTCTACCAATTCTTTCAGCGCCATCCGATAAGGAGCTATAGATACGGGCACGATTTCGGGTAATAGATCTATACCAAATTCAACCTCACGGTCTGGAGGTAGACCCGGAAGTTCCTCTGAAAACACATCAACATAGTCCCTTATGGTCCGGACATCTCTTACAGTAACATCCATAGCTTCCAAAGCACAGACATGCACCACATAAGCTTCACAACCCTTCCTAACCATCTTTTTCGCCTTCAATGCAGAAACCAGATTAGACAGGTAATTTCTTCTTTTTCCCATCATCACTACCTCATCACCTTCCACGGTCTTTATTACCATGCGCTTAGCCGCGCAATCCAGGCTAGCCTGATACTTTACTAGCCAATCCATCCCGAGGATTAGGTCGAACTCTCAGAACGGTAGTTCCATCAAGTCAGCCAAGAACACGACCCCTTAGAGTTCTAAGGGTACGTCCCTATAGAGTTTACTTACTTCTAAAGAGTGACCTAGGGGGCTTAATACAGTCATCCTCCTAGAAGTAAGCTCAGAGTCTAAGTGTAAGTTTTTCATTACGCTACTAGTAATGTATGAGTGAGTCGCGCCAATGTCAATCAAAGTACTATAGGGTACACCAAAGATCAAAAACATACCGGTTATGACGTTCGGTGCATCACCCTCCTCCTGACGCCTCGCGACATAGACCAAACCAGGTTGCCTAGCCTCAGTACCACCGGTACCTCCCCTCGGTGCCCCACGACATCTGCCAGCACCATTACCTCCTCTTCTTGCACCACGACCTCTTTGTGGCTGTTGGTTATCCCTTTTATTCGGTTCACGATCCTGACCCTCTGATCTCAGCCTGGCTGCCTTTTTCGGATAGTCTCTAACCTGATGTTCCATGGACCTATATTCGAAACATCCCCGATTACCATTCCAACACTCCCCCGTGTAAGACTTGCCACATCGAGCACACCTTGACGGCTATTGAGGATTAGCAGCAGCAGGCCTAGCAGCTTGATTTGACCCACCAAACCTCATCCTCTTCTGCTGATTACCAGAAAACTTTGAAGATCCGGAGCTCCTCTTATTCCAGTTCCCATCTTGGTTACGCCTAACTGACTGCCTTACCCCTTCAGCAACCTTAGAATTCTCCACTAAGACAGCGAACTCCCGTTCCTGTTGTGGAGCTATCATCATTCTCAGCTCATCTCTCAGTCCAACTTCGAATCTAACACAGCGTTCATGCTCGGTACCCAGAATACCACGAGCATACCTACTCAACTAGAGAAATTTGACCTCATACTCCGCCACCGTCTTATTGCCCTGAACCAGGTTCAAAAAAGCCTTTCGATGCGCATCAATGTAACTGGTTTCGATATATTTCTTTTAATAGGCGGCCTTAAAGAATTCCCACGTGAGATCCTCCGCCATCGTTCCATCTCTTACAGTGAGCCACCACTGATATGACTCATCCCGAAGCAGAGATATTATGCCCTTCAACTTTTCCTCAGCTGTAAAATCTAGGTCACCCATGATCCTCTCAGTCGATTCCAACCAATACTCCACGGCACTGGATGCCACTCCAGAAACTCCTCTAAATACTTCTACTCTATTAACCCGGAGTCGTTCAACCACAGATTTACGGGCTCCTACACCTGCGCCTGCCTCAGCAACTCGTTCCAACACTCATAGTACAGCTTGAGATACTACATCGTTACCTCTGGTCTAATCTTGGAACTCAGTTTTCGTCACCGGTAAATCCGGCATCTCATTTCTCGACCCATGACCAGACCCTGCTATCTCCAACAAGGTCATCCTACCTCTACCACGGCCACGGGGCGGACGTCCATGACCTCTTGTACTCATTTCTAACGATTGCGTTTATCTGCTTAAGAATTTTATGCATTAGTACCTTTGTTTCACTTGATTATTCGCGAAGAAATTTTATGATAGGAGTTTTAGGAGTGGTTCTTTCGTATTCATACAAGCACACACAGTCTTTCCCTTCATTCATTCAAAGAGAGACGTTGTAGTTTTCATTGTGATCATTTTTCCACTATCCAGGGGTATTTCCGTAATTTTATCCTACAAGGGTATTTTTGTAATTTTTCAAAATAAAAGTTCTCGGATGATTTTGTCAAAAAGTATTTTGGAACTCTTAAGTTCCCGGGGTATTTTGAAAAATTTTGAAATTCGAGGGTATTTTGGTAATTTTGGACCTTAGGGGTATTTCGGTAATTTTTCACAAATCAGGGTGAATTTGTAAAATTTAATAAATCAGGGATATTTCAAAAGTTGTAAAACATTGATGGTTCTTTTTGAGAATTGTATTTTCTGAAATAGTGATGTTGCAAAATTTTAAAAATCAGGGTTATTTTGGTAATTTTGTTGGTTAGGGGTAATTTTGTAATTTTACCACTAGGGGTATTTTAGTAAAATTTTTTTCATAATCAGAGCATTTTCATAAAAAGATTTCCACAATTTGGTTCTAATTCATTTTACAAAAGAAGGATATTTTGAATTTTCTATTTGGAAATTTTTCATATGGAGGGTATTTTGGTAGTTTACAAGCCAGGGGTATTTTGGTCATTTTTCAAACTGAGGGGTATTTTGGTCTTTTTTTTTAAAAACAAGGTTTTAATTACTTCAAAATAAACGACTAGTCCCTTTCGGGTTTTAGTTATCAAGTTTAGCTTTGTGAGTGTGTCGTCTCATTAGGATGAGCCATCCTTCTGTGTAGGATTCAAGTGAGTAGGAGGTGAGTCACTAGGATGCTTAAATACTGAGGCTCCCACCGAATCCAATCCTAGACATGCGATAACGATTGCCACATCCCTTGCTCAGTGACAACTCACAGGGTTGTTTAGGGAATTATTAAATCTTATGCATTGTTTGTTGGGGTATGCTAGCCCTAGGGTTCAACAATTCCTATTCTAATATTCTACGTTCACCATTTACCCTTCTACCCCTATCAAATATTCACCAAAAATAGATAGAATTCCTTACCTTATTGGTGCGGAGACTCGGTGCCATGCTGTTCAAGCCATAAACAGTTTCCCAAAACATTCCAATAAGGCCTACTAACATAAACAAAACATTTTGGGCCTTGGGCCTCCATAGCCGAGTTTTGAATCGGGCTCTGATACCAAAAATGTAACACCCCAAATCTGGCCCATGAGTCCTAACCGGATCTGGTATGTCACGAGTAAAATATTTTGAAACATTTTGAGTGTCTGCTGAAAACTTGATAAACATGGTTGGGGTATTAAAAGCAGGTTTGATAGAACTTCGGATGGGATTATTTTGGTAAACATGGTTGTGTTGATAAACCCTTTGAAAATGTTTGATCATGTAAATTTTAAAATTTGTCAAGGTTATAGTTGACTTGGTGTATTTTGTTACTCGATGGTAACATCTTTGAAAACCCGTAGAAGTTATTAAGTTTGAAAAAGTTACTTTTAACCGGTTCACTTAACATTTATAAATTTCATTTGTAGTATAACATAGGTAAATTAAAACAATAAAATAAACATCCAAATAATAATTAGCGGCCTTATTACAACCCGAAATAAAATGACTTAGAAAATAAATGAACTAAAACTGATTTAAATAAGGTTCCAAAGCTGAGAAACAAGCATGGCCGCCTCGAGTCCTCCCCAACTCCATCTCCGCGATCTACTCATCTGCAAAATAGATTGGGAAGGGGTGAGTCACCGAGACTCAGTGTGTAAATCCCCCACCCTTAAATGTAACTCATACAGCATTATTAATAAACATGCAATTATGCAACCCCACTAACCATCCGTACTCCTTTAACTACCAGGTGTGGTCAAAACCACTTTGGTGGTCAAAACCACCGTGACTAGAGTCACAAATTAAATGATGGGGCCAACCCATCGTGTGGTCAAAACCACTGATGACCATAGGTCACAAATATCATAATGTGGTAAAAACCACTGGTGGTACCAAACCACCGGGACTTAGTCACAATTTAACAACGATGTGGTCAAAACCACGGTGACCAAAGTCACAATTTATCCGATGGGGCCAACCCATCTTGTGGTCAAAACCACTAGTGACAGTCCGTAAAAATCATCCCCCTCCTCTCATCAATCCCACCATCATCATGCTTACATAACAATTATCATATATCATGCATTTATGTATAGCATAGCATTTAACAGCATGTGATGGCATACTCAAACATACATTATAGGTCACAAAATAGGGGACTTACCCGGAATCCAATCTTATGCCCACAAGAAAATCACTACCAAAAGATTAAAAGGCAACAATATGGCAATGTTAATTAATAAAGTGTGTAAAGAGTTTTACACATCTGTTACTAATAAAATTCCTAGATCCCGAAGATCCGATCTACGATGCTAGATCCTTTGACCCTATATTCGGCCAAAAACACGGTTAGTGACATAGGCCTATTCGGCTAAACCAAGTAATCTCGAAGGATATGATGTACTCGAAATAACACTCACCTTGGTTACTGATTTGGTCTCCTACCAAATCTCGAAACTACGCTTATTCCTGAAATCATCGAATCCATATATGACACATGTTAGTTTCAACTTTAAGCACTAATTCTCAATAAATGGCCCTTGGCGAATCTTACTAGTCACTTACCAAACTTCTGAAAACACGAGATCGTCACTTGACTTGTCGAGATCCCTACCAAACACTTGTTAAAATCGACTTGCACACTTACACATAATTAAAGCCTATAGCGAATAGTGTATGTGCCTCACCTTTGAAAAATCAACACCGATAGTCTCCAACAACGCACCTTCTCGTTAACTACAACAAAGAAATACCATCTTGTGATCTTTATGAATCATTCGACCATCCCAAAGAGAAGAAACAACGCGATTACCTTAAGGAAAAATACTTACCACAATGCCACTTGGAGAACTACAAAAGAAAAGTTGATGACCCTAAGAGATTCGGCCAACACAAGATGGAAGGGTTGGAATTTTCTCTAAAAGAGGGGTAGGTTCGGCTAAGAAGAAACAAGAGGAGAAAAGAGATTTGAAGAATTTTGGCAATGTTCCTAGGGAGATTCGGCCAGCAACTATTGAAGAGAAAAGAAAAGAAATAAATTTCGATCAATTTTTGGCACCTCTCTAATGATAAAACTGATTGTAGATGGCCCCCCAAGGAGTCCCAAATTCGGCCAACTCCCCTCTTTTGTGATATTTTCCAGCTTTCAATTATCAAAAGATAAAGTAAGATTTATCTTCCCATTTATCTCCTTGTTTCCCCTTCAAAATAAAAGAAGAATAAACCAAAAATACTACTTTTTCCAGTCGAAAATAAAAAAGAAAAAAAAATAAGGTTTATCCTTATCATAGAAGAGTCCTACATGCAAGCCATCAGCTCCCTCTCTCATGCACGCCAGTTTCCAAAAAAATAAAATACCAACCTACTGTTACTTTGGTTCGAACATAGGACCTAAAGGAGCAACCTGCCGCAGCCCCCTTACAACGCCCCATACCACTCTACCACCTTGACTTTCATGTCATAAAACCTCACCATTTAATTTTTAAAGCCTTCATACTTGGCCCCTTTTCCTTTAACGCCAAAAAAAAACCCAAAAACAAAAATGCCTCCCCTTGTAACTCCCACTACTCGAACCTCTCCCTTGAAAACTCCCTTTGACGCCACCTTCTTAGCACTTAAGTGGCACATGAAAGCCACTTTGCCAAGCTATTTCTTGTGTCATGTTCCTTCCAAAATTTTCTTAACCCCTATCTCCCTAGCTCCCTTCTTTTAAACACTTAAAAAGAAATTTTAATCCTAAGTCGAGGCCTAGCTAGGGTTATTTCTAGACCCAAAACATGCTTAGCAATCATAGTATTCATTTCTTCAAGCACACATGGGAAAATAATTAAATTACAAACAACCCTAATTTAGGGTGTTACACTTATAATATTGATTTTAAAATCCATTTGTATACTACTATCTAATGTTTTTAATCTTTATTTTTGATTGATATATATTATTTTTGTATATTACTTATTTAATTTTCTACTTATATAATAGTTATCTTAAAATTTTATATATAATTTGTTGTCTGTACATTAATGGCTTCAAATACTTGCTTTATGTTTATATATTATTCATTTTTCTTTATTTGTCTTATAATTTGTTTTATTTTACCTATGTTAAGTTGTTTAAATATTTTTTCTAAATTGTCTTTTAATTCATTAGTCTTGAATGTTAATGTTAGTCTTTGTATAATATATGATATGTTGCCATTGTATAGACCCTAATTTGCTCTTTTGTGTTTTTTATTATTGCCATATATATTGTTATTTTATGTTCTTAATTATACTTTTGTTTTTATTATTGTATTGTGATTAAAATTTCCAATTTATTTATGGAAATTGTTCATTTTTATCCAAACAAACCAAACAAACACATTTTGAGTCAATTTTAAAATCGCTTATTTAAAAAGTTTTTTTCCAAAATAAGGCAATATTTGTATGGTTGGAAGTTCGGGAAATTATGCCCTAATGTACTGGGTGTCAATTTTTCGTCCAACCAAATATCCAAATACCTTTTTTAATTGCATGTTTTGAAGATCAAAGAGGATCTCGGTGTCGAGGTATAAACGTGTTATATCCTAATGCACTGGGTATGATATTTTATTCCTTCGAAACTAGTTAATCTTGAGATTCAAATTCAACATTTCCATAAAAAAGAATTATATTTTAGATATTTTTGACTTTTCAAGGCAAAGACATTAATTAATTGATTTGGTACCCGTTCTGGGGCGTACGAGGGTGCTAACCCTTCCTTGTGCGTAACCGACTCCCAAACCCTTTTCGTCATTTAATTTTGTAGACCAATAAAAAAGGTGATCCAATCACACCTAAACAAAAAAAGGGTTGGTGGCGACTCCACATCATATTTTTAAGTCAGCCCCATTTTTCAAACTTAAAATAAAAATGGTTTCGACAGTGCTCACTTTATTGATTATGAGTGTGTCAACATTGATTTGTTATTCTAGAACTTGCTTCGATTATACATGTCGAGACCACACTATTGATGTGATATACAAAGATGATTAAGGCACCTAGGATTTAACCCACTTACTCCACTAAAAACCTACCCTCATAATTGACCCCTAGTGAACCCCTTTGATCCTAACAACCATTTTTATTGACTCAACCCACTAATATTAACCAGAAAACCCATCTTGTATTTGTTATCACCATTCCTTTTGACCACCCTTCTATCGAGACTTGTTTTGATTAGTTGCCTAATTATATTATTTCAGTTGTTAAATTTTTATCTTACGCTGTTTTGGAATTTCAAAAAAAAAAATCAAAGTATATTCACTATTAGTTTTGTGATTAAGCGAGCCTATACGTTTAATTTCAACATCTTGAAAAAGAAGCTCGTATTATTAATATGACAAGTTTTCAATTAATGTAATTATGCATTAGTTCATTTTTCTAGTTAGGTAATTTGTGAATTCAATGTCGATTCTAACCCTTCTAATTCAGCCTTTATCCACACCTTTAACCGAAGCCCCGTTACAACCTTTGAAAGACCTTTTGATTTGTGTATCATCTCATTTTACAGTGGTGGAGATTTGATTTTCAAGCAAGCCTATGGTAATAACTTTTCATATTCGACTTTTGAGAGCTTAAATTTGAACCTTAAACACTTTGAGTGATTTGAGTGAATCTTAAGTGAGGATGTCAATCCTTGTTGGTTTTGAATTAAAGGTAATTATTCAGATAAGGGGAAAACACCTATGTTTTCATGTTAAAAACTCATGACTTTGATTGTTTGAATCTTTAGGACTCTTTGACTTGAATTATCCATGTATAAATTATCTATGAATTATGATGAAACATTATTGATGAATATTATGAATTGAGGAAGTTTGTTTTAATTGTGAGTTGAGAATTTTGCTTGAGGACAAGGAAAAGCTTAAGTGTGGGGGTATTTGATAAACCGTAAAATGAACATATT
Source organism: Gossypium rotundifolium (assembly GCA_025506655.1). Classification (NCBI taxonomy): domain Eukaryota; kingdom Viridiplantae; phylum Streptophyta; class Magnoliopsida; order Malvales; family Malvaceae; genus Gossypium; species Gossypium rotundifolium. Next base: position 15,490,738 of record CP106734.1, on the reverse strand, counting down.
TTAATCCCACATTTAGCATACTTTTGGATGATATTCCCCATTAATTATGGAAATAGGTGCTCCTAATCCTTTGTTTTCATGTTTTATACTCAGGAGAGCACCGGAGGATGAAAAGAACGAGAAACGGGCCGAAAATGGAGAAAATGGGCCAAAGCATGAAATCCACATGGCCTGGGCCCAAAACCACACGGCCGTGCCCCGTAAAAAGAGTCGACCATGGCCTGGACCCTAAAAAACACGATCGTGCCTCATCAATAGACCCGAACACGGCCTGGCCATGATTTACACGGGCGTGTGCCATGGGCGTGTCTCTGCCGCAGATAAGAAGAATTCTATTCGGATTAGGGTACTTAGAGGCAAAGAAACATATTCCAAAAGCCTATATAAAGACCCTAGAGGCCAACCTTTGGGGGGCGTTGACTAGACCAAAGAGCCGAGCAGGCGGTTAAATTTGGATTTACTCGAAGAAAGCCAGTAGATTCATCTTAAGAAGCCGGAATCATACTCAAGACTAAGGAACTCCCCTTCAATTCCTTTAGGGGGTTTTAGGGTTTTCTTTATATTTTGTTTTATATTTTCTTCTGAGATGTTTTCTTTTACAATTATGAACTAAACCCTCAGATACTTGAGGGGGATGAAACCTAAGATGAATCTTGTTATTGTTATCTGAGCTGTATGATAAATACTTGATTTGTTCTTAACTATGTGTTCTTAATTCTTGTTTTGGTATTTTCGGGATATCGATTCAAGCAATTATGCTTTTAAGCAGAGGAGGAATAGACCCTGTTTAAGAGTAGATTTAGCATAGTTAAGAGGAGTTAAACATAACCCTAGAGATAGGATGACGTAAATTTGGTGTATTAGGGTCAAACCTAATATGAGAGTCCATAGATCGAGTTAATACAATTCTAGGGATTTTAATTAGAAAGAGATTTCAATTAATCAACCTAGGGTTAGACGTTAGTAGCCTCGAGAGAGGTATTAATATAAATTAGGGAATCCTACAGATCAAGTCAAGTGAATAAATCGTTCGGTTCAGAGATAGATAACAAGTGAAGTCTAGGTGGATTCTTCCTTAGGTTTTGTCTAATTCAATCGGTTTTCCCTCAAGTCCTTCCTCAATTTCCTTTTTGTCTTAGCATCTTTAGCTTAGTTAATTAGTTAATTTTAGATTAGATAAAAATTCCCTTAATTCGTAGGCTAAATAATAGGAGGAGAGTTAATATTAGTACTTTTGGTTCCTTCGGGTTCGACAATCCGATCTTGCCGCTAGCTATACTACTGTTCGATAGGTGCGCTTACCTCCATCGCTGTCTTAGTTAGTTTTTAGGTTCGATCATTCTTTTTATAAATTTTTAAGACTCGACAGACACGATCAATAAGCAAATCAAGTTCATTCTTAACTAAATGAAACTATAAGGGACTAAACAAAATACTAGCATGAAAATTAGGCAGAATGTGCATGCACCAAAGTTTCCACTGCAATTCGTACCCTGCTACTTTGTAGCACCAGTTTGCACCTTTCCATTTCATAGTGCCATCTTGCTGTTTGCCTTTTCGCAGAGTCAACTCACAGTTCACCACTTCATAGAGTTAGCTTGCATCTTGTAGTTCTCATGTGTTCGAGCTGCTACATGCTTCGCCAACTTGTAACATTTTTCAATTAATTTTCCCATTATATAAAAAAGGTTCGTCTACAATTTTCAGTCCCACATATTAGTTTTGCACACATATTAAATAGTGAAAATCGTTAAGAGTTAGACAAAAGTTGAGATTATGAGAAAAGAAAATTTTAAAATTTCTAGTTTTGGTTACATACAGTAAAGTCCGGCTTTTAGTAAGTAACCCAAAAGGTAAAAATTAAAAGCAAAACAATGAAAACTTCAATCTACCTTCATACTCGCATAAGCCTAGACAATATTCACTCACATATATATATTATCAAAAACTCACCAGCATAATGCTAAAAACTTATTACGGATTGAGACTTAAATTAGTTCTAGTAAATTATGTTGGTGTTTTCAAAAGGTGAAAAAAGTTGAGTAGAAAGCTTGTATAACAAGCCTCGTTGCTTGGTGAAGAAACAAAAGCAAAAATTTGCCAAGAAAACAAGAATAGAAATGAGAAACAAGAAAAATGGAGCATATGTGAATGAAATCTGAAATTTTTCATTAACAACAACTTTGGCATACTGCCATTACATATATCAGTCATTGGCAAAGAAAATCAAAGCAAGTTTTCACCTAATACTCACCTAATATTACTAGTTACATGGAAACTTGGTAAAACATTACTTGTACACATAAACAAAGCTAATTTATCAGCTCAATCACCACCTAATTACATCATTTTCTATACCAACTAAGTTCAAATCGGACTAAGTTACAAAATATGAACTTGGAGTAACAAAACAAGTTGAATTTGGAAAACTTCACTAAGCTTCAGCTGCTGCGAACATGGCTTGATTGCATGAAGTGCTCCTTGCTGCATGAGCTGCATGGAAGGCCATCTTCTAACACTCCTCCTTGATCTCCATGCTACAGACTCCTAACTCTTTCCTTAGTTTAATGAACCTTGTTATATTCAAGGCCTTTGTGAAGATATCAACAATCTGTTCCTTAGAATTGCAATGAATCAGCTCCACCTCTCGAGCTTGTTCTATCTCCCTTACTAATGTAGCTTGATGCTAAAGTGCTTGGTTCTACCATGGAAGACAGGGTTCTTTGCAATTGCAATAGCAGACTTGTTATCACAAAGGATCTCTATTGCTGCCCCTTGATATAGGTTCAAATCAACTAGGATTTTTCTTAGCCAAATGGCCTGATTAATAGCATTTACAGTTGCAACATACTCAGCTTCTACTGTTGATTGAGCTACTATTGATTGCTTCTTTGAGCACCAGCAAGACATTGCTGAACCAAGTGTAAATACATAACCAGAAGTACTCTTCATGCAATCATTTGAACTAGCCCAGTCAATATTAGTGTAGCCAATCAGCTTTAGGTTTTTAGCTTTTCTAAACTGTAATCCATAGCTCAAGGTGCCTTTGATGTACCTGAGCACTCTTTTTGCTGCTTGAAGATGCTGCTTGTTGCAGCAATGCATGAACCTCGATAGTATACTCACAGCAAACATAATATTTGGTCTGGTTACTGTCAAATACAGTAAGCATCCAACTAGACTTCTATAGGCATCTTCATCTACTCGTTCATGGTCTTCTTGGCTTGACAGCTTCATTCCAATAGCCATAGGTGTGCTTGTTGGCTTGCATTTCTCCATAGAGAATTTGCTTAAAATTTTTACAGCAAATGTCTTCTGTCCTAAGAAGATTCCATTTTGAGTTTGCAACACTTCCATTCCAAGGAAATATGTCATCTGCCCCAAGTCAGACATTTCAAACATACTCTTCATTTTGGCCTTGAAATCAGTCAATATGACCTGATCTCCTCTTGTCACCAAGAGGTCATCAATATAAAGGGACACAATAAGTTGTGTTTCAGCTTGTTCCTTATTGACATATAGTGTTGGCTTACTGATGCTTCTCTCAAATCCCAAGCTAACTAGGTAGCTATCAATCCTAGCATACCATGCTCTAGGAGCTTGTTTTAAGCCATACAAGGCCTTTTTAAGCCTGTACACCACGTGTTCTTTTCTTGGCACAACAAAACCTTGAGGCTGTTCAATGTAGATTTCTTCTTCAAGGAATCCATTAAGAAATGCAAACTTCACATCTAACTGATGAATGGTCCACTATATTTGTGCAACCAAAGCAACCAACAATCTGATTGTGTCTAGCTTGGGTACTGGTGCAAAAGTCTCCAAATAGTCCAGACCATATCTTTGACTAAAGCCCTTGACAACAAGCCTAGCTTTCAGCTTGCTTAAACTGCCATCAACATTTTGCTTGGCTCGATAGACCCATTTTACACCAATGGTCTTCCTATTTGTAGGCCTTTCAACCAGCTCCCATGTATGATTCTTTTAAATCATCCTGATTTCATCAACCATGGCTTGCTTCCACCCTGCATGTGCTTCAGCCTCTTCAAAACTTGTTGGCTCTATTATGGTCATTTGTGCCCTTCCATAAATCTCTGCCAAGGGCCTTGTTCCCCTGACTGGTTCATCATCAAAGTCTATTTCTGGACCAACTTGATCAGGTTCAATCTGACCTGCTATCTATTCTTCAAAAATAGTCTCTGGCTGATTTCTTTCCTAATTCTAGCATGCTCTTTCATCAAAGATCACATCTCTGCTCACTTGAATCTTATTTGTTAAAGGATATAAGATCCTATAGCCCTTTTTAATTGAGTTGTAGCCTACTAGAACACTAGGTTGGGCCCTTTTTGACAGCTTATCCTTTTTCACAGATGGCACATGAGCATAGCATAAATAACCAAAAATCTTCAGATGAGCCAAAGATGGCTTGAACTCGAACCAGGCCTCAAAAGCTGTCTTGTAAGCAAGTGCCTTAGTTGGAAGCCTATTCTGAATGTAGACTGCAGTGTTGACTGCTTCAGCCCATATGATTTTGGGCAGATTTTTCTCAAACAATAGGCACCTAGCCATATCCATAAGGCTCATGTTTTTTCTTTCACTTACCCTATTCTGTTGAGGAGTATAGACATTAGTTAGCTGATGTTTGATGCCAACATCAGTGCAAAGAACTTGGAACCGAGTGAGGTATACTCACTCTATTACTGATTGATGGTCTTGAGTTTGTAGCTTTATTTACATTTCATTTGTAGCTTTAAACTTCAAAACACTTGAGCTACCTCGGACTTATGCTTCAAAAATAAATCCAGCAATATCGGTATGATCATCAATGAAAAGAATGAAGTACCTGTTGCCATTGAGTGATTCAGTCTTCATGGGGCCACATACATCAGTGTAAACCAACTGAAGCCTTTCTGAAGCTTTCTAAGCTTGATTCGAGGGAAATGGAAATCTGGCTTGCATTCCTAGCTGACATACCTTACAAACCTCATCATGTTCATCTAAGTTGGTGAAGTTTTCAACCAATTTTTCACTGACCAATTGAGCCACCAATTTGAAGTTGGCATGCCCAAGGCTTTGGTGCCAAAGCTTGGAATCTTCAACAGAGGCAACACAAGCTGAGTGTGAGTCACTTGGCCAGTTGACTTCAAAGCATTTATCAGTCATGGTGACTGACATAAAGCTTGATTCATTTGGATTAGAAATTTGGCACTCCTTGCCCTTGAACACAACTGAATAACCTTTCCCAAGCAATTGAGCAATGCTGAGAAGGCTCTTGTCAATCTCAGGTACCAACAGCACATTTTTGATAACTTTATCACCTGTGGGAGTGCATATCAACACTTCCCCTTTTCCTTCAGCCTTGATAAACTACCCATTTCCAACTTTCACCTTGGTTTTGTAGCTTGTGTCCAAGGTTTTGAAAATGGTTGCATCTGGTGACATGTGATTAGTACAACCACTGTCCAATAACCATCCTTTTGAGCCGTTCTTCTGACCAGCTGAGCATAACAGAGCAAAAAAATACTCCTCATGGTCACTGCTATCTTCAGCTACTTGAGCTTCAACTTTTTTCTATTGTGCTTGATTCTGCCTAGGTCTGCCTTTATTTTTGCAAACCCTTTCAACATGCCCCTTTTTCTTGCAATGTTAGCATGTTGCATCTGGTCTAAACTAGCATCTATCTTCAGGATGACCTGGTCTTTTGCAGTGCCTGCAGGGTTGATCTCTCATTCTTGCAGATCAGGCTTAGGCTATTTTTCCAGTTCTTTTTGCCTTTATAGGCATTGGTGCTCGAGGCAGCCTTGGCCTTGGCTTGAAAAGCACCTTCTTGATGCACCTCCATCCTACTGGCTCTCCTTTTCCCTTGAGTATAAAGGGCATTGATGAGCTCAGTTAATGATATGCTTGCAAGGTCTCTCGAATCCTCAAGAGATGAAATTTTTGCCTCATATCTTTCAGGCAATATTGAGAGAACCTTCTCCACGATTCTTCCTGATCGCTGAAATCAGAGCTTTAAAATTTATAATGAATGAGATTGAACCTTGAAACTAACTCTGACAATGATTAAAGGCAATTGTACATATCGAACAGTAGTATAACTTAGGCAAGACCGGATTATCGAACCCAAAGGAACTAAAAATACTAATACTAACTTTCTTTTAATTATTTAGCCTAAAATATAGAATGAATGGTTGATTTAATCTAGTTTAATGATTTCTAAGCTAAAAACAAAGACAAAAAGAATGAATAGGGAAATAATTCGAAGAAAACTCAATTGATCACAACGATACCCTCGGAAAGAATCCACCCAGACTTCACTTGTTATTTAATACTGAACCATGTGGTTTATTTACTTAGTTTGATCCGTAAGACTCCCTAACGTATATTAAACCCTCTCTCAAGGCGAATAATGTCTAACCCTAGGTTAATTAGTGGAACTCTTATTCGCTTATAATAACCCCCTAGAATAGCAGTAAATTGATCTATGGATTCCCATATTAGGTTTCACCCTAATCCGATAAAATCTCATCGCCCTATCTCTAGGCGTGCGATCAACTCCGCTTAATTATGCTAGATCCACTCTTAAGCAGGGTCTATTCCTCCTCCACCTAAGCACATCAGATTTGGATTAAGCATGCATAATTAAGAACAAACAAAGTATTTATCATATAATTTAGAAATCAATAACAAAATTCATCTAGGTTTCATCCCCTTTAGGTATCTGAAGGGTTTAGTTCATAACAAATAAAGAAAACATCTCAAAAGAAACGATAAAACAAAATATAGAAAATCCCTAAAACCCCCTAAAGGAATTAAAGGAGAAATCCACCGTCTTGAGTGGAATTCTGGCTCTTCGAGATGGATCCACTGGCTATCTTCGAGTGATTCCACAAAATGTGATCTTCTTAGCTCGACTCCTTGGCCTAGCTCACCACCTGACGCCTCCTTTCAGGTTACACTTAGGGTGTTTATATAGACTTTTAGAATGCTTTGCTTGGCCTCTAAGTGTCCTAATTCAAGTATACTTCCTACTCGGTGTTTGAATAAGCTTTGGAAAGTGTTTCTTTGGCTCTAAGTATCCAAATTCGAGTGAATTTGCTCTCTCCCATAACAGGGGCATGGCCATGGTACACGCCCGTGTAAATCATTTTTAGGCTGTGTCTCGATTCTGTCAATTGGGGCACGGCCGTGTAAATTGTGGCATGGCCCTGTCTTAGTTAATTGTCAAGGCACGATCGTGTGGCTTGAAGTCTAGGTCGTGTCGATTTCCTTTTTGGCTCAAATTGGCCCGTTTTAAGCCCATTTCTTATTCTTTTCGTCCTCGGGTGCTTTCCTGAGTAAAAACATGAAAAGAAAGGATTAAAAGCACCTTTTTACATAAAACAAGGGTTAAATCATCCAAAAGCATACTAAATGTGGGCCTCAAATATGTTACTTTTATGATTTATTAAATGCCCCCACACTTAAACTTTTGCTTGTCCTCAAGCAATATTCTCAACTTATAATTAAAACTAAATTTCCATAATTCATAATTCCTATAAAAAATGCCTCATCATAATTCAAAGATAATTCATACATGGGTAATTTATCTCAAAGACTCATAAAGATTCAAACAATTCTAAGTCATAAATTTGTAGCATAAAAACATAGGCGTCTCCCCTTATCTAAATAATTACCTTTAATTCAAAACTGACAAGGATTGACATCCTCACTAAAGATTCACTCAAAGCACTCGAAGTGTTTAAGGTTCAAGAGAAAGCACTCATAAGTCTAACATGAAATGTTAATCCCATAGGCTTGCCTGAAAATCAAATCTCCACCACTATAATATGAGATGATACACAAATCAAAAGGTCTTTGACAAGGTTGTAACAGGGCTTAGGTTAAAGGTGTGGATAAAGGCTGAACTAGAAGGTTTGAAATCATCGAGATTGACTTGATAAATTACCTATTAAGAATACTAAACTAGAAAATAATTGATTGCTTTGAAATTAGTAATACTACTATTGATAATACTTTTAATACAAGCTCTTCTTCAACAATTGAAATTTAAATGCATAAGCTCCTTTAATCTACTACTTGAACATACTTTTGGTTTTTTTAAAGAACAAAGTAAGTAAATAAGTAAATACATAATAAAGAAAGAACTTTATCAATTGAAATAAACTAATTACGTAACATCACGAATTAATAGACCTATGCGTTTAGTGGGTGGATATGTTTAATGTGTTAATTTAAGTGTTAGGGGTTTAAATTGGTCCCATGATTGGACTGAAGCCTTGGTTAAAATTCTTATTTGGGTACCATGGCGTTTAAAAGATGGTATCGGTGCTTTAGGTTGCAAAATGGGCTTGTGGCCCAGTAGTATGTGGTGTTGCAGAGGAGTTATAGGTTGGCGCCAATAGCAGGAGGTGAGGCCCAAGTTTTTGTCGCAAGGAGCCCATGTCTTTGGGCCATTTTCGGCACTTAAAAGGAGCAAGGAGGGGGATGGCAATGAGGCTTAATTTTAGGAGGGATTTAGTGGTTGGGATAATGTGGATATTATGCTGATAATATTAGGGAGAGGTTGTGTTATTTAGGCCTCTTCTAAAGGTATGAATAGATTAAGATAAAGGAGAAAAGATCGGAGCTATCTGTTGAGAGCAGTGTTGGTCGAAATTCCATCTCCTAGAGGGGGAAAGAAATCGGTTTCTTTATGGAAAAAGGGGTGCCAAAATTTCCCCTATTATTTGATTAATTGTTAGTTATCAGGAAGGGCACTTTCAAATTTTGATAAGTATGTGCCGAAGTTATCTATAAATAGGGGTGGTATCTCTTCAATTCTGGCATTTGAACCCTATTCTTTTCCTTATTCTCTATGCCAAAACTCTCAGTTATTCTCTACAATTTCTTTTCTTTTGATTTCTTCAAAAGCCAAAACCTCTCACTTTACTTTCTTTTTCCATTCTTTTCCTCTTGTGCCGATTTCTCCATAAAGCCGAAATCTCTAGGCCTATTCTCTCATCTTCAATTTCATTCAAAAGCCGAAACTCTGAACTTTCTTCTCATCTCCATAGTTGAATACCTTCTATTCTCTTTTGTCGATTTCTCCACTAAAAGCTGAATCTGGATAGATTTCTTTCTATCATCTTCTCTATTTTTGATCTTCTCAAAAGCCAAAAATTATTTGGGAGTTGCCGAATTCTCTGTTAAGGTAGGTGTCGATCTCTTCTGTTCTTTTCTTTACTTTCAGTTTTTGGAGGCCAAAGTCGAAAGGCTTATAGGCGTGGTAAGGTTATCTTTTGAATAACATTTGGATTGTTCTTGTGTTCACATCATGAGGCAACACCTCGGGAAATCAGAGTAGATCGAATTATCTAGATTCTGAAAGCTGAAATTCGTTAGTCTCTAAGTATCCTATCTATTTCAGGATTTCAAGGTAATGGGTTTTCATTAGATTTCCATTAGATTCGTTATTGTACTTAAGGTCTTAATCATATGATATGGTTTAACAACCCTATTCCGTTATAGTAGTTCTGATAAGGACTTTTGATGGAATCAAATATGGATTAGGCAAAGGAGAAGATCGGGTCCGTAAACCCAATCCCTAAGTTTAAGAAATGAGCAGTGTCTACTGTTCGAGATTGGCCACTGGGTTGTGGATCGGCTTATGAACAGCATCTTAGGCAGATAGCAGTCGTATCGACTTCTGATAGTGTCGACATAGAGAGTGTCATCTTAACGGTAACCAGGTGTGTAGATCTCTACCACACTCATTAACTTGTATTAAATTTATGCTATAGGCTAAAAGCCGGAAAGAGAGGTTGTATGAACAGTTGTATGCCCAGAAAGGGTAGGTAAGGGATGCCAGGTACGTAATCATAGAAACTCCTCTATGTGTATCGAAGTATGTGAAAGTCTGCAATCTGTTTAGATAGTTTAATGTTTCGATTATTGTATGTATGTATGCATAGGATAGGATTGATTAATTTCTGAAGGGAGCAGTCACGAGGCGATCGGTGGCTTTGCCACATAGGTCACATAGTGATCGGTCTATATATGACGACATAGATAGCCGAATACTATAATGTATTACTGAGGTCGCATAGTGATCGGTGGCTTTGCCACAAAGGTCACATAGTGATCGATATGGTGTGTAGTGGATGGAAGGTTGATTGTAGAAATCCCACGGTGTGAAGGTTGAGTGCAGTGTGTGTGTAGAGGATGGACACTTAGGTTTGGGATGGGCCATGTTGCATGAAATATTCTATTGCCACTGTGTGGGCCAAGGCCCATAATATGTTTGTGGGCCCAAGGTTTTTATGTGTTTTCGAGATTTGTACACTGAGTCTTGGTGACTCACCCTTTTATTTTCCCCACTTTTCAGATAAGCAGTAGATCGTGGACATGGGAGCCAAGGCAGACTCGAGGGGTTATCAAGATTATTATCTACATAGATTATTTTTGGATTTTCATTTGAATTTTAATTTTCGGGAATATTTTTGTAATAAGGCCTCCATTACTTAGGTTTTCGATTTATTTTTTTTATGTTAAGTTTTTATAAACTTATGTTTTCTTAGTTTTTTTCCTTAAAGTCTTAATTATAAAATGAAATGGTAAATGGGCTTTTCAAACACAAACAACGCGAACGCTTAAAGTTGTTTCAAAAATTTCACAATTATTTGATTGACAAGCTATAATAAACTAAGATCTTCAAAACCCTTCAAGGCAAAGTTTTCAAGTTTCAACCTGTAGCATACTAGATCCGGTCATGACGTATGGGCCGGGTTTAGGGTGTTACAAGTTCAATAACTGATCAATTCAATTCTTAATAGAAGGGTAGTAAAAAAGAATGGTGATAACAAATACAAAGGGTTTTGGGTTAATATTAAGCGGGTAATTCAATAAAAAGGTTGTTATGATCACAGGGTTCACTAGGGGTTAATTATGTAGGTAAGCTTTTTAGTGGGTGAATGGGTTAAAACCTAGGTGCCTTTATCATCTCAGTATATCAAATCATTAACGTGGTCTTGACATGTATAATCAAGGCAAGTTCTAGAATAACAATTCAGTGTTGACACACTCATAATCAATAAAGTGAGCATGAAAAAGAATATATGCTTTATAAGGCTCAAAATCTCACACAAATTATGGGCATTTGACATCAATCCTATAAATTTCAAGCTTCAAGGTAGTATTCAAATTCAGTTCAACAACTTAGGAAATTTTTAATTTTTGAAAAAATAGACTTATCATGCTTGATTCTCTAGTTTTTTAACACGTACAAATCATCAATGCACACTTATCAATGACTTATTCAAGAGCTTATCAATAAAGATTATAAATCATTAGAAGTTTCACCTTAATTGATAATATGAGAAACTTACTTAGGAACAAGACTAAAATTCAGGATTTGAGAATAATGCAAAAAGTTAGGTACTTTTACCCCCCACACTTAAGATGGACATTGCCCTCAATGTACAAAGATAGATAAACAATTATGTGATAAAATAATCAAAAGAGAAGGGGAGAAGTAACACTTCCTGAATTTTGGATGATTCTGAGAGTTGGCATCTTTAGTGATAGAAAGTAGGTAGGAGGCGGTGGTGGCGTTTTCTATGGGCCTGGTGGGGTTCTACCGATGATCTTTGTGCTAGATAAAGAAATTGGGTAGCTGCAAGGATATAACCAAGAAATCTAAAGAAACATTAATAATATACTAATACTATAATTAAAGACAAAGTAAATAAAGAGAATGAGACTAAGAAGAAAACTGAAATTGAAAGAAAAGACTAATGGACTAAGGAGTCTTTATTGTTGGATGGTTCGCGAGGTGGGTGTAACCTCTAAGGCTATGGTGCGTGATTCTCAAGCAGCCTTTAGAACCTAAAACCAAGAAACTAAAAGAATTTAAAATATATTAAGTAAAAGAGAATTATAGATAAGTAGGATAAAGGGGAAAATAAACATGAAGAAGAATTTAAATGGTCTGAAAGACCCTTGGCTTTGTGTTTGGATGAAGCGGCCGACATGAACTTATGTGTTGGGGTCTCCTTTAGGGAGACAATGCTTACCTTCTTATGCTTCTTCGACATGATTCTAGTGTAGCTCATGAGTCTAGACACTTTTTCTAAAGAAAGAAAGAAAAAGAAGGAAGAAAAATAAGGGGAGAAGGAGGAGGGCTGTGGGGCTTAAATAAGGTCTCAAATCTGGCACGTTCCCACGCCCGTAGACTGAGGGTGTGTTGAATTACATGGTCACATCGCACGACTGTGTGTCTAGGCATGTTTTCTCACACACGTCTATTCTCCAAGTGCCACGCCTGGTCCTAAAAAGGTAGTGTGTTTGGACGGTTGGTGGCATGGGCGTGTTTGTCCCGTGTCTGATAAGTCAGTGGCTTCACATGGTTGTGGACCACGGGCGTGCCAATTTACTAGTGCTCGTGGGGGAGTGGTTGGATCCGTGACATCATGGGGTGGTTGGGACTGATTTGCACGGCCTCTGTTGTGTTAGTACGGTGGTTCTAGTGGTCCACACGATCACGGACACGGCCGTGTATAAGGCCACATGGCCTTGAACTTCTGCACTTTTGATTAGTTTAAAATGAAAGAAAAATGGAAGGGAAAGAAACTGAAAATAAATTTGAAAGTAAATAGTATTAGTACTCGGGTTGTGATCGCTGCAAAACAGTCTTTTAATATTTATAAAAGAGTGATCGAACCTGTAGACTGATTGCGATAATAATAGAGGCAAGCGCACCTATCGAATAGTAGTATAGCTCAGGCAAGAACATCTTTATCGAACCCAAGGAACCTAAAAGTACTACTACTCACTTTCTTTCTATTATTTGGCCTAAAATATGAAGTGATTGGTTTATTAAACTAAAACAAATGAAATATTTATACTAAATGCAAAGACAAAAGAAACGAAACTGTGGGAAAAGACTTTGAAGAAAATTCAATTGATAAAGACGATACCTTCGAGAAGAATCCACCTATGACTTCAATTATTATCTAACTTCCAATTCATATGATTTCTTTTACTTAGCTTGATCCGTGAGACTCCCTAACCTATTTTAAACCTTCTCTCGAAGCGAATAACGTCTACCTTAGGTTAATTAGTGGAACTCTCGTTCTCTTATAATAACCCCCTAAGGAAGCAGTAAATCAATCAATGGACTCCTATATTAGGTTTCACCCTAATCCGGTAAAATCTCGTAACCCTATCTCTAGGCGCCCGATCAACTCTGCTTAATTATGCTAGATCTACTCTTAGGCAGGGTCTATTCCTCCTCCACCAAAGCACATCAGATAAATTTAAGCAACATAATTAAGAACAAACTAAGTATTTATCATATAAACCGAAAGAATTAAATAAAAAATCCATCATAGGTTTCATCCCTTTCAGGTATCTGAGGGGTTTAGTTCATAATAAAATACGAAAACATCTCAAGAGGAAAGATAAAACAAAACATAGGAAATCCTTAAAACCCCCTGAAGGAATTGAAGAGGAGATCCTCCGTCTTGAGTCAAATTCTGACTCTTCGAGATGGATCAATTGGCTATCTTCGAGTAATTCCCTAAACGAGTAAAGCTCTGGTAGAAAACTCTACTAAAACCTGATGCCCTTGAATTGCTGCCTTCGATTTGTTTATATAGACGTTTGGGATGCTTTACTTCGCTCCTAAGTACTCGTAATTCAGGTATAATTCGTCCTAGGTGTTTGAGTGGACTTAGGATTGCCTTTCTTGGGCTCCAAGCATCCAATTCCAAGTGAAATTGCTCTTTTTCGCGGTAGGGGCACGGCTTTGACATGCCCGTGTAAATCGTGGTCCAGCCCGTGTCTCCATCCTGTCGATTTAGGCACGGCTATGACACGCCCGTGCAATATATGAGTAGAGGCCGTGCTTTGATTCTGCCATTTTGGGAACGGCCGTGTAGATCACTAGGCACGCCCGTGCGTGGAATTTATCGATGGGAAAACGACCGTGTGAATCGGGGTAAGGCCGTGTTCTAGATGACTATCGAGGCACAGCCATGTGGCATGAAGTCCAGGCCATGCTGGCTCCTTGGGTCGGCCCACTTTGGTTCATTTTAAGCCCGTTTTGCGTTCTTTTTATCCTCGGGTGCTTTCCTGAGTATAAGGCACAAAAAGAAAGGATTAAGAGCACCTTTTTACATAAATTAAGGATAAATTTATCCAAAAGCATACTAAATGTGGGATTAAAATGTGTTACTTTTACGGTTTATCAAATACCCCCACACTTAAGCTTTTGCTTGTCCTCAAGCAAAATTCTCAACTTACAATTAAAAAGAACTTTCCATAATTCATAATTCCTATCGATATTGTCTCATCATAATTCATAGATAATTTATACATGGATGATTTAACTGGAAGTGCCCTAAAGTTTCAATTACGATAAGTCATACCTTTATAGCCTGGAACCATAGGTGTCTCCCCTTATCTAAATAATTACCTTTGATTCAAAACTGACAAGGACCGACTTCCTCACTAAAGATTCACTCAAATCACTCAAAAAGTGTTTAAGGTTCAAGAATAAGCACTCTAAGTCAAACTTGAAAAGTTAATCCCATAGGCTTACCTGAAAATCAAATCTCCACCACTATATATGAGATGATAAACAGATCAAAAGGCCTTTATTAGGGTTGTAACGGGGCTAGGGTTAAAGATGTGGATAAAGGTTGAATTAGAAGGTCAAAATTGAGATTGAATTAACCAATTACCTAACTAGAAACAATGAACTAATATAAGTACTTACATCAATTAAAAGCTAATAGGAATACTATAATACTTCAATACAGGCTCTTCTTCAACAATTAGAATTTAGACACATGAGCTCTAAACTTTGATTTTGAATTTTTTTTAAGAACAAACTAAAACATTACATCATAAATGATAAATGTAACTACGGAACTAATATAATTTGGTAATTTAATCAAATCAAACCTTGATTAAAGGGTAGTCAAAAGAATGGTGATAACAAATATAAAGGGATTTTGGGTTGATATTAGTGGGTGAGTCAATAAAAAGGTTATTAGGATTCAACGGGGTTCACTAGGGGTTAATTTGTGAAGGTAGGCTTTTTAGTGGAGTGAATAGGTTAAACCTAGGTGCCTTTATCATTTTAGTATATCAAATTATTATTGTGGTCTCAACATGTATAAACGAGGCAAGTTTTAGAATAACAGTTCAAAGTTGACACACTCATAATCAATAAAGTGAGCAAGAAAAAGAATATATGCTCTATATGGCTCAAAATCTCACCAAAAATTATGGGTGTTTTGACATCAATCCTATAGATTTTAAATTTCAAAGTAATACTCAAATTTTGTTCGACAACCTATCGGTTTTATTTTTGAAAATAGACTTATTATGCTTGATTCTCTAGTATTCTTCAAATTTAATCATCAATGCACAATTAACTATGACTTACTCTAAAACATTTCAATAAGAATCATAAGTTATTAGAAATTCCATCCTAATTAATAATATGAGAATAATTCTTAAGATCAAGACTAATTTTAGGGTTTTGAGGATAATGCAAAAAGTTAGGCACTATTACCCCCACTTAAGATGTACATTGCCTCAATGTACAAAGATAGATAATGAAATTTATGTGCCAAATCAAAAGATAGGTGGGAAAATAGTACTCCTGAAATCTAGATGATCCTGGCGTCTTTGGTGGCGGTGATGGTGTTTTCTATGGGCACGGTGGAGTGGCTACAGAAGCAATTTGCTAGATGAAGAAATTGGGTAGCTTTGTGAAGATATAGCCAAGAGATATAGGAAATAATAATACTATACTAATAATATGATTAAAGATTAAGGAAATAAAATGAAGAAGACTAAGAAGAAAAGCGAAATTGAAAGAAAAGACTAATAGACTAAGGAGTCCTTATTGTTGGATGGTTTGTGAAGTGGGTGTGTCCTCTAAGGGTTGTGGTGTGTGATTCCTAGCAGCCTTTAGAACCTAAAACCAAGAAACTAATATGAAATAAATTAATTTAAGGTGAAATAAGTAAAGATAAGGAAAATAAAGGAGGCGAGAAAAGAAAAATAGAACCGAAAAGGTTTTGAGACCCTTGGCGTGTCAATTAAGTAAAGCTACCGGCATGAACTTATGTTGAGGTCTCCTCTAAGAAGGTGATGCTTACGTTTCTTCGGCATGATCTTTGTATTGCTCAAGTGGCTTGGATCTTTTCGATGAATAGGAAGAAAAAATTTTGAAAGAAAAGAGAAAGAAGAAATAAGAAAAGAGATGAGACAAAGAAGATGGGTTGTGGGGATTTAAATAGGATTTCAAATTTAGTACGTTCCCATGCCCATGTACCGAGGGTGTGTCCTCTCACACGGCTGTCTAGCACGGCCGTGGCTAATGGCGTGTTGCTTCTTACACGCCCATTTCTTAGTCAGCCATGCCTGTTTCCAGAAAGTCAGTAGCTTTACACGGTTCATAGGCACGCCCGTGCTATTTTTTTTATGCTCGTGCTTTAGGGTTGTTGGGCTCGTGATGTCGCAGAGTGGTTGGTCTGGCTTGCGGCCTTACTCCTGTCGGTCTTGATGGTTTTGGTGGTCTACGACCACAGACATGGCCATGTGTGGTAGGTGTGGTGCGAAATCTACACTTTTGTGTTAGTTTCAACTAAATACTTAGGAAAGAAAGATGGAAAGAAAAAGCGAGATCAAATCGAAAATAAATAGTGTTAATGTTTGGGTTGCCTCCCGAGAAGCGTTCATTTATAGTCTTAATCTAGACTGTCCTCATGTTTGAAAATTTTTAGGGAGGTTTAAAGGTTTGAATATCTTCCCTCATACTTACGATTTTATTTTCATGACAAGATTGGAATTGAGAAGCATTTACCTCAAATTTGTCGAATTTTGGGTTACTTACCTCAACTGTGTTGTGGGAGAAGATTTCATGTACCTTGGGGAGGATTTCTCCCTTTGCCCTCGAGTCTGTTGAAGTGATGTGAAGATCGATTTTGTCTAAAAGCACCTGGTCTACTATTTTAAAGTGATTGGATGTTCCTATGAGCTCTTCTGGTGGTTCCTTAGGTTTTACTTCGTGTGGATCTGACTTTTCTTTGGTGTATATCTTCTGCTCTTCTAAATTGTTGATCGTATGCTTCTGTGTTGGCTCAGTTTTGATGTTTCGTAATGTTTCCTGCGATGGAGGTTGAATAATTTGATCATCTATTGAAACGTCTTTATTACCTTCATCTTCTGTGGGTTTAGCTAAGTCGAGAGCTTGAAGATTGACTGATTCATCGCCTACACGAAGTATGAGTTCTCCTGTGGCAACATCGATTTTAGTCTTGGTACTAGCAAGAAAAGGTCTTCCTAAAATTAAAAGGATTGAATTTTCCTCATCCATGTCTAAAACAACAAAATCTACTGGGAAAACAAATTTATCGATTTTGACTAAAACATCTTCAATAATGCCCCTAGGGATTCTGACAGTGAATATTCATCCTAGTTTGTTTGGGCTTCCCTAGACCTAGTCGTTTAAATAGTGCATAAGGCATAACATTTATACTTGCCCCTAAATCAGCTAACGCATTATCAATAGTCAAACTACCAATTAAGCATGGAATCGTAAAACTCCTTAGATCTTTTAATTTTTTTGGTAGCCTGTTCTGAAGCATAGCTGAGCATGTTACGTTTAATTCCACATGGTGCTCTTCATCTATTTTGCGTTTGTTCGTTAAGAGCTTGCTTAAGAATTTCCTTACATCGGGCATCTGAAAAAGAGCTTCAAGAAGAGGTAGGTTAATATGTAATTTCTTCAAGAGTTTTAGAAACTTACCGAATTGTTCCTCTGAATCATCTTTTTTCAATTCTTCAGGATAAGGTATGTGAGGTTGGTGTTCTTTGATTACCGATTTTGGCTTTTTTGAGCTACCTCGGTCGTATCCTTCTTTTCTTGCGATAATGTGGGTTTATCTACTTCGGTACCCTCTTGAGTTGTAATGGCTTGGATTTACTCTTTTGGGTTTATTTCTGTGTTGCTTGGTAGACGTCCTTATTGGCGTTCAGAAATTAACTTTGTCAGCTGTCCCACTGACCTAGTAAGCTCTCTAACTTGATTCTCGAGTCCTTTCATCGACTTCTGTTGTTCATCAAGGTTTGTATCAGTCTTTTGAAGACAAGATTCTATGGCTGCCATGAATTTTGTCAGCATCTCTTCAAGGCTTGATTTTTTTTCTAGTGGGTAGGGCTGATTTTGATAATTTGGAAGAGGTTGCTGCCTTTGAATTCCATGATTTCCTTGTCCTCCCCACGAAAAATTTGGGTGGTTCCTCCAACCTAGGTTATAAGTATTACTGTAAGGATTATTATTGGATCTGAAATTGTTACCTATATAGTTTCTCCGCTCGTTTTTTGCTCCCGGTTGGTAGGTAGGGTGGGTACTCAGCATTCGCCACATTCCCGTTTGCTTCGCATTGCATTACTGGATGTACCGCAAAGAGCATAAATTATCAAGGTTTTATTCATTAACTCTACTGTGTTGTGACATTGTCTTTGCGTCTATGTTGAAAACTCCGGTGATTTTGTCGGCTTTGCCCTTGTGATTTTCCATTGATAAGTGTTCAATGACATCTCTTCAATAAAATCGTAGGCCACTTCAGGAGTTTTGTTGTTTAAAGTTCCACCGGCTGATGAATCAATCATTTACCTTGTTGAAGAATTCACACCATTGTAAAAAGTTTGGACTTGAAGCCACAAAGGTAATCCGTGGTGTAGGCATCTTCTTAGGAGATCCTGGTATATTTCTCATGCATCATATGATGTTTCTGCGTCATTCTGCACAAAAGAAGATATGTCATTCCTAAGTTTGGCCATTTTGGCTGGTGGAAAATACTTTAAAAGAAATTTTTAGGTCATTTGGTCCTATGTGGTGATCGACCCTCGTGGTAACGAGTTCAACCACTGCTTTGCTTTATTCATTAATGAAAAAGGAAGTAACCGAAGACGTATGGCATCATCAGAAATGCCATTTATTTTGAAAGTATCACAGAACTCTAAGAAATTAGCTATATGATTATTTGGATCTTCGTCCTGCAATCCATCAAATTGAACAAACTGTTGAATCATTTGTATTGTGTTAGGTTTTAATTCAAAATTATTAGCAACTATAGCAAGCCTAACAATAATAGATTCTACTCGTGTCAAATTAGGTTTAGCATAATCATACATAGTATGCAGAGCATTCTGATCGTGCACATCAGGCGTATTATTTTCGGCATCCCTTCAGTAGGATTGGATCTGTCTTGTTGTTCTTCTCTTTGGTAGTCTAGAGCTTGTCTAATTTCTCTACGATTTCGGTGAGCGATAGCTTCAATATCACTGTCGTATTCTAATGGTCCTCTAGGGTTTCTTCTAGTCATAAACTAGAGGTACCTTGTAAGTTTAATAAAGAAAGAGGATTAGCAAAATTAGAAATTTAATAAAAAAATTAAAATTAGAAATAATGGCTAAAGTAATAAAAATAGAGCTTTCGGTAATATTTTAGAATTCCCCCCAACGCTGCCAAAAACTTGATCGCTGCAAAATAGTCTAGTTTTAATATTTATAAAAGAGTGATCGAACACAGAGGTCGATGCGACAATGATAAAGGCAAGCGCATCTATCGAACAGTAGTATAGCTCAGGCAAAAACATCTTTATCGAACCCAAGGAACCTAAAAGTACTACTACTCACTTTCTTTCTATTATTTGGCCTAAAATATGGAGTGATTGGTTTATTAAACTAAAACAAATGAAATATTTAAACTAAATGCAAAGACAAAAGAAACGAAACTTTGGGAAAAGGCTGAAGAAAACTCAATTGATAAAGGCGATACCTTGAGAAGAATCCACCTATGATTTCACTTATTATCTAACTTCCAATTCATATGATTTCTTTTACTTAGCTTGATCCGTGAGACTCCCTAACCTATATTAAACCTTCTCTCAAAGCGAATAACGTCTAACCTTAGGTTAATTAGTGGAACTCTCGTTCTCTTATAATAACCCCTTAAGGAAGCAGTAAATTGATCAATGGACTCCCATATTAGGTTTCACCCTAATCCGCAAAATCTGTAAACCTATCTCTAGGCACCGATCAACTCCTCTTAATTATGCTAGATCTACTCTTGGGGGGTCTATTCCTCCTCCACCTAAGAACATCGATAAATTTAAGCAACATAATTAAAACAAACTAAGTATTTATCATATAAACCGAAAGAATTAAATAACAAAATCCATCATAGGTTTCATCCCCTTCAGGTATCTGAGGGGTTTAGTTCATAATAAAATAAGAAAACATCTCAAGAGAAAAGATAAAACAAAACATAGGAAATCCTTAAAACCCCCAGAAGGAATTGAAGAGGAGATCCTCCGTCTTGAGTAGAATTCTGACTCTTCTAGATGGATCAATTGGCTATCTTCGAGTAATTCCCTAAAGGAGTAAAGCTCTGGCAGAAAACTCTGCTAAAACCTAACGCCCTTGAATTGCTACATTCGATTTGTTTATATAGACATTTGGGATGCTTTACTTCGCTCCAAAGTACTCGTAATTCGGGTATAATTCATCCTAGGTGTTTGAGTGGACTTAGGGTTGTGTTTCTTGGGCTCCAAGCATCTAATTCCAAGTGAAATTGCTCTTGGTCCAGCCCGTGTCTCCATCCTGTCGATTTACGCACGGCTATGACACGCCCGTGAAATATATGGGTAGAGGTCGTGCTTTGATTCTGCCATTTTGGGAACGGCCGTGTAAATCACTAGGCACGCCCGTGTGTGGACTTTATTGATGGGAAAATAGCCATGTGAATCAGGGTAAGGCCGTTGTCTAGATGACTATCGAGGCATGGTCGTGTGGTATGAAGTCCAGGCCGTGCTGACTTCTTGGGTAGGCCAACTTTGGTTCGTTTTAAGCCCGTTTTGCGTTCTTTTTATCCTTGGGTGGTTTCCTGAGTATAAGGCATGAAAAGAAAGGATTAAGGGCACCTTTTTACATAAATTAAGGATAAATTCATCCAAAAGCATACTAAATGTGGGATTAAAATGTGTTACTTTTACAGTTTA
The DNA here is from genome assembly GCA_025506655.1 of Gossypium rotundifolium. NCBI lineage: Eukaryota > Viridiplantae > Streptophyta > Magnoliopsida > Malvales > Malvaceae > Gossypium > Gossypium rotundifolium. The sequence continues at coordinate 15,469,676 of CP106734.1, read as the reverse complement.
TCAGGTTGCCTCCCAAGAAGCGCCCGTTTATAGTCTTAAGCTAGACTTTCCTTGAATTAGAAAAATTAGGTAGGTTTAAAGGTTTAATATCTTCCCTCTTGCTTAAAATTTTATTTTCTTGATAAGGTTCAAGTCGAGAAGCGTTTACCTTAAAAGTGCCGAATGTTGGATTGCTTACCTCGACTATTCCATGGGGGAAGATATCATGTGCCTTAAGAGGAATTTCCTTGATTACGTTTAGGTCTGTTGTGATGATGCGAGGATCGACTTTGTCGAGCAGCACCTGGTCTCCTATTTTGAAGTGATTTGATGTTCTTACGAGTTCTTCTAGTGGTTCTTCTGATGTTACTTCGTGTGGGTCCGGTTGTTCTTTGACTTGTGTCCTCTGCTCTTCTAAATTGTCGATCCTAAGGTCTTGTTCCTTGTTTGATTCATCTTTCTCGCTTTGGGATCTATGAGTCGGCTCAGGGTTGTGCCTTTGTGGTGTTTCCTGCGATAAAGGTTGAACAATTTGATTATCATCTGTATTCAGTTTCTTACCTTCATTGATTGTTGTCATGGTCGAGTCAAGAGCTTGAAGACTGATTGATTCGTCACCTACACAAATTTATCAATTTTGACAAGAACATCTTCGATAATGCCCTTAGGAATTCTAATAGTTTTATCAGCTAATTGTATACTCATCCTAGTTTGTTTGGGCTTCCCTAGACCTAGTTGTTTAAATAATGTATAAGGCATGACATTTATGCTTGCCCCAAAATCAGCTAACGCGTTATCAATAGCTAAACTACCAATTAAACATGGAATTGTAAAACTCCTTGGATCTTTTAGCTTTCGTGGTAGTCTATTCTGTAACATTGTTGAGCATGCTGCATTTAATTCCACGTGGTGCTCTTCGTCTAATTTATGTTTGTTAGTCAAGAGCTATTTTAAAAATTTCCTCGAGTCTGGCATCTGAAAAAGAGCTTCAAGAAGGGGTAAGTTAATATGTAATTTCTTTTAAGAGTTTAAGAAACTTACATAACTATTCTTCTGAATCATCTCTTTTTATCACTTCAGGATAAGGTATGCGAGGTTGGTACTCCTTGATTACTGGTTTTGGCTTTTCTTGTGTTACCTCTACCTTACATTCGTCTACCTTATTTTCTTGTATTGGAATGGGTTCGTCTAACCCTTTACTGTCATTAGCCGAGTTGGCTTGAATTTGCTCCTTTGGGTTGATCTCTGTGTTACTTGGTAGACATCCTTGTGGTCGTTCTGACAGTAGCTTTGCAAGTTGTTCGACTGCATTAGTTGCTTCCTTCACTGAATTCGTAAGTTCCCCCATTCAGTTCTCATTACTTTTAATTGTTTTTTCAGTTTCTTGGAACCGATTTTCTGTGTTTGCCATAAATTTTGTCAGCATCTTTTCGAGGCTTGGCTTTTTCTCTTGCGGATATGGTTGATTTTGGAAGTTTTGAGGAGGTTGTTGTCTTTGATTCCCTTGATTTCCTTGGCCTCCCCATGAAAAATTTGGGTGGTTCCTCCAACCTGGATTATAAGTGTTACTATAAAGATTGGTATTGGATCTAAAACTATTACGTATATAGTTTGTCTATTCGGTTTCTGCGTCCGGTTGGTAGGGTGGGTACTCAGGATTCGCCACAGTTCCACTTGCGTTGCACTGCATGACTGGGTGTACCTACGAGGAACATAAAGTATCAAGCTTTTTATTCATCAACTCTACCTGATTTGACAACATGGTCACTGCATCGAGGTTGTAAACTCAGGCTGATTTTGTTGGTTTTGTCCTTGTAACTTGCCACTGATAATTATTGGTGACATCTCTTCAATGAACTCGTAGGCAGCTTTAGGAATTTTATTATTTAAAGTTCCATCGGTGGCTGAATCAATTAATTGCCTTGTTGAGGATTTACACCGTTGTAAAAAGTTTGGATTTGAAGCCACAAAGGTAATCTGTGGTGTGGACATCTCCTTAAGAGATCCTTGTATCTCTCCCATGCATCGTATAACGTCTCTAAATCCATCGCACAAAGAAGAGATATCATTACGTAATTTGGCCGTTTGGCGGTGGAAAATATTTAATAAAAATTTTGGTCATTTGTTCCCATGTAGTGATTGACTCTCGTGGTAACGAGTTCAACCACTATCCGGCTTTATTCCTTAATGAAAGGGAATAGCAGAAGGCGAATGGCATCATCGAAGCGCCATTTATTTTGAAAGTATCACAGAACTCTAAAAATTAGCTATATGAGTGTTGGGTATTAAATCCGCAAACCATCAAATTGAACAAATTGTTGAATAATTTGTATTGTGTTAGGCTTTAATTCAAAATTATTAGCACTATAGCGAGCCTAACAATGCTAGATTCACTCTGTTAAATGAGGTTTAGCATAATCATACATAGTCACGCGAGCATTTTTCTTCCACATCTCGTGGTGGATTATTCTCGTCCATCCTTGATATGATTGGATCATCTTCTCGCTCTTCTTACATGTAATTTAGGGCTCGCCTAATTTCTCTCGATTCCTTGACGATAGCTTCAATTTCACTATCGTATTCTAAAGGTCTGTCGAGTTCTTTCTAGTCATAAACTAGAGGTACCTGCTAGGAAAAGGAAGAAAAATAAAATTTAGTAAAAATAATAAAATAAATTGAGAAATAAAATAATGGCTAAAGTAATAAAAATAGAGTTTTCTTAATATTTTAGTTCCCTGGCAACAGCGCCAAAAACTTGATCGTTGAAATCAGAGCTTTAAAATTTATAATGAATGAGATCAAACCTTGAAACTAACTCTGACAACAATTAAAGGCAAGTGTACGTATCGAACGGTAGTATAGCTTAGGCAAGACTGGATTATTGAACCCAAATAAACTAAAAATACTAATACTAACTTTCTTTTTATTATTTAGCCTGAAATATGGAGTGATTGGTTGATTTAATCTAGTTTAACAATTTCTAAGCTAAATATAAAGACAAAAAGAATGAATAGGGAAATAACTCGAAGAAAACTCAATTGATCACAACGATACCCTCGGGAAGAATCCACTTAGACTTCACTTGTTATTTAATACTGAACCATATGGTTATTTACTTAGTTTGATCCGTAAGACTCCCTAACGTATATTAAACCCTCTCTCAAGGTGAATAACGTCTAACCCTAGGTTAATTAGTGGAACTCTTGTTCACTTATAATAACCCCCTAGAATAGTAGTAAATCGATCTATGGATTCCCATATTAGGTTTCACCCTAATCCGGCAAAATCTCATCGCCCTATCTCTAGGCGTGCGATCAACTCCGCTTAATTATGCTAGATCCACTCTTAAGCAGGGTCTATTCCTCCTCCACCTAAGCACATCAGATTTGGATTAAGCATGCATAATTAAGAACAAACCAAGTATTTATCATATAATTCAAAAATCAATAACAAAATTCATCTAGGTTTCATCCCCTTTAGGGATTTGAAGGGTTTAGTTCATAACAAATAAAGAAAACATCTCAAGAGAAAAGATAAAACAAAACATAGAAAATCCATAAAACCCCCTGAAGGAATTGAAGGAGAAGTTCACCGTCTTGAGTAGAATTCTGGCTCTTCGAGATGGATCCACTGGCTATTTTTGAGTGAATCCACAAAACGTGATCTTCTTGGCTTGGCTCATTGGCCTAGCTCACTGCCTGACGCCCCCTTTCAGGTTACACTTAGGGTGTTTATATAGACTTTTAGAATGCTTTGTGTAATATCAGGGAATTAGGGCTTGTGCATTTTTGCTTAATTGTGTGAAGTAACATGCCTATGTGTGTTTGAATGTGTTATATGAACTTTTGAGAACTTCAGAGTGTAGATAAATGCTTTAGAAATTATTTAATTTTAAGTTTCAAAGAGGGAGCTAAGCCTAAGAGGCCTTAAGAAGATTAGTAGGGGAAATATGACACAAAGATGGGCTTGTTTAAGTGGCTTGGAGGTGCCACTTAAGGCCTTAGTAAGTGACGCCACAAGCTATGTAATAGGGCCTAGGTTTGAGTAGCAAGGAAAGCACTTTTGGAGTTTTATTTTGCAGCAATGAGGGGAGGTAGTGGATGACACAGGGACACTTCAAAGGTGAAGTGTAGATTGAGTTAAAAACTTAAAGATTCGGTTAAGGTGGAGTGAAAAGGGGGATTGAATGGAGAGAGGGAGTGTTGGCCGGCCAAGGGACTTCTTGGTTAAAAAATTCGGTCACCAAAACCCCTTAGGCCAAAAATTGCATTAAGTCCTCTATCCCATCAAAATGTCGAGTGTTGTCAGCAATCTTGCTTCGGTAGTCGGCGTGTAGAGATATTTGCCCATGATGTTGCTGCATGGGATGGTTGCTGTCTTGGAGCTGGTGGGGCATTGTCAATAATGTCCTCGGGCTTCCTCTCATTTGTGGATGTCGCTAATCGGCATTGAGGGGGGTCAGTCCCTCGACGATGTTTAATCATCCCCATGTGTAACATCGTCTGGATGCCTTGAGGTACCATGTTACCTATTAGTGTGAGGGAGGTGATTTGATCGCCGGTGTTCAGGAGGTCAAAGTATCGAGCCAGCCTAGTGATGTATGGCCCCATTGATAGAATCCCCTTTCTGTGTGACTCTGTTTGGTGCTGAATAGCACAGGCGATAAAGTATGCCAAATCAAAAACGTCCCCCTCTGACATGCACGATAAGTAGTAGACATCGTGCTTGTTTACCACGCCGGTTGTAACACCCCAAACCCGGTCAACACACCACGACCGAATCTGGCATGTCACAGAGTGAAAACGATTCGAAGGAAACAAGTTGCCGATTTATTTTCAACAAAAAGCTTTTTGTTTCTGTGCTTGCAAAAACCCGGTGCATGTATAGCTGAAATCGTTAAGTTGCTTTTGAAATCCCGAAATTTTTTTTTTTAAAAAAAAACTTGCTTATCATTCATTACTTAAGAAAAACGTCAAAGTCTATTGATACCCGAGTGAATTCTTACTTAGTTAATTTAAAACCATTTGATTTTGAGCATGGAAAACTTAGATTTTGAAAATCATTTGGGTTGACCTTGTTATCCTCTTGAAAATATTGTTACCCGATGGTAAGATTTAGAAAACCCGTTGTGTAGTATAATTTTCGAAAACTTTGGTTATTAGGTTATTTAAAACATGTTAAACAGTTTACTTAGCAACATTTAGAAAATTAAAGCAGATGTAATAAAATCCAAAATAAAAATGCTAATGGCCTTATTACAAACCCAAATAAAATCAAAATTTAAAAGAAAGGTACCCAAACCAAAAGTCTAAGTAAAACTGAAAATAAATGTCGCATGGCCACCTTGAGTCCACCCGGCTCCTCATTCGCGATCTACGAGTCACTTGAAAATATAAGGGAGAAGGTGAGTCACCAAGACTCAGTGCATATTCCCCCTCCCGATTATAGCAACATACTTACACAAGTCATAATCAAGCAAACATATCATGCACCCAAACCTAGCCATCCAAAACTCCTTTTTCTACCCCGTGTGGTACCAAACCACTGGTGGTGCCAAACCACTGGTGGTGCCAAACCACTGGTGACCCAAAGTCACGAATAACAATCTTCTCCCTCCTCTCATGTCACTCACATTAATGCTCATGCACATACAAATCATGCCATCATGCTTAATCGTTAAACATATATCGAACATAACATAGATAATATCATCAGAAATCATGTGCCATAATCACAACCAAAACGGACTTACCCAAAAACCTTATTCATACCCATAAGAGTACCATATTGAAATCTACACAGTTTTCGGCTTTTAACATGTTTAGGTTATTAGCAAGTTTACAACGATTATGAAGTGTGTAAGTTACACACCTGGTTACTAACGCGACTATCGAATCTCGAAGATCAAGATCTACTCACGAACTAAGTGAAACCTGAGAACCCAACGTTTGATCTCCCCCTTCCTATATTCGGACAACACAACATCATTAGTACAGAGCCATTCGTCTTAACTAGGAAATCTCGCACAAGACAACCAATCTTACCTTAACACCTTACGATCTTAAAAAAAATCTCGAGGCCACACGATAAGCCCCCTACAATCGGCCAAGGACTGCTACCATTGGGTTAAAGCCTGCAGTATTAACATAATAGGAGATGTCGAAATAGTAAAAGTACTTTCCCCTTCACTAACAAGATTGACTAAGTGTGATGACGAATAGCCCACCGAATCTGTTGTCACAAAACACGAAAGAACATTTTATGAATACCAAATGCTTGAAAATCATGGTAGCCAAATGTCGAAATTCAGCTTTTGTGTCATGTGAGTCGATGAAGAAAGAAAAAGAGAAGATAGGAGAGATTTGACCAAGAACACTTACCCCCTCCAAAACTGATTAGAGAAAAAGACCAAAGAGATCTACCTTTAGTTGATATTCGGCCAAAGTGTTGAAATAAGAAGAGGAGAGTAAAGAAGAGATCTTTAATGGTTGAGAGGGATTTCGGCAATGGTGGTGGAACAATCAAAAGGGGCTTCGGCTATGGCTTTTGAAAGAAGAGCAAAAGAGATTCGGCCACAACCCCCTATTGCTGAAAAATAGAAGAAGGAAAGGATGCAAGTACGGTTTTGGTTTCAAGAAAGAAAGAAAAACAATGGTTTGGATGCTGGAGAGTGAAGTCAACTAGAGCCTAGGGGTTTCAGTTTTGCCTCAAACAATATGCTTCAAAGCTTGATTAGCCGAAAGTGACTACCTAGAATAACTATGGAGAATCGGCACCTCTCCCAAGTCTCCCAACCGATTACTCCTCCTCCAACAGTCCATACTTCGGCCAACACTTCAAGCCTCTCCTGACCATTCATTCAAATCAGTTTGAATGAGTCAACCTCCACAATTTTCTCCTCTCCATCCATTTCAAATCTTTTGACTCGATCCACATCCTCCCAAGAGAGTCCTTCCTAAGTCCATCTCCTCCTTGCTTATGGCGTCAAAAATAATTACACAAGGGGAGATTTCTGCAGCTCGAACCAAGGCTCCCCTTCCCTACATGTGGCGTCACCTTTCTTGTACCTTAATGGCGCCTCCCTTGCCACTTTACCACTAGGTTATTTGCATCAAGGCACTCCAACAACTCCTTTTAACCCCCAACTTCCCTAGCTCCCCCTTTCAAGCACTTAAAACAGAAAATTTTAGCCATGACTCAGGCCTAACCCGAGGTCATGTCTGGACCCCAAGACACCTTGATTAACAACAAAATCAAGCCATTCACATGCCATTAATGCAAACATAATAGCCTCTAATTAAGGATGTTACAGTTCTACCCCCTTAAAAATAATTTCGACCTCGAAATTACCTGGTCAAAAGAGTTGAGGGTATTGCTACCTCATCACATCATCTGGTTCCCACGTAGCTTATTCCCAGCCATGATTTCGCCATAATACCTTCACTAATGGAACTAATTTCTTACGCAAAACCTTCACATCCCAATCTAGAATCTGCACTGGTTCCTCTTCCATGGTCAAATCTGGGTTTACCTCAATTTCCTCCACCGATACAACATGCGATGGATCTGAACGGTAACGCCTCAGCATGGGGACGTGAAACACATCATGTATCTGACTCAGCTCCGTTGGCAACTCGAGCTAATAAGCTGCTGGTCTTACTTGTCTCAACACCTTATATGGGCCAATAAATCTTGGGCTTAGCTTGCCTTTCCTCCCAAACCTCAACATTTTCTTCCATGGCGAGACCTTCAGGAAAACCCTGTCACCTACAGTAAACTCAATATCTCTCCGCTTAAGATCGACATATAACTTCTTCCTATCCGAAGCTTCTTTTAGATGAGCCTGAATCAACTTGACCTTATCCTCAGTCTCAGCAACCAACTCCGGTCCCAACATCTGACGCTCACCCAACTCTATCCAGCATGTAGGTGTACGACACTTCCTACCATACAACGCCTCATATGGTGCCATCTTAATGCTTGCCTGGTAACTATTATTGTACGCAAACTTTGCTAATGGTAGAAATTCTTCCCAACTACCTCTAAAGTCCAAAACAGAGCCTCTTAACATATCTTCCAAGATTTGTATAACCCATTACATTGTCCATCCAACTACGGATGAAATGTCGTACTAAAATCCAACCGCGTACCCAACGCTTCGATGCAATGCTTTCCGAACCTCAACGTGCATCCGGGATCCCTATCCGAGATGATTGATCTTTGGCACCGTGCAACCTCACTATCTACGCCACATCTGACTTAGCTAACCAAGCGGGTAATCAACCCTTACCGGTATGAAATGAGCTGATTTCATCAAACGGTCCACAACCACCCAGACTGAGTCCTTCTTACTAGGCGTAAGGAGTAGCCCACTGAAAAAGTCCATCATAATCCTTTCCCACTTTCACTGAGGAATATTCACCAGCTGAAGTAAACCCGACGACAACTGATGCTCGACTTTGACCTGCTGACACGTCAGACACTTACCCACAAACTCTGTCACTTCCTGTTTCAGACCTGGCCACCAAAACTGCTCTCGCAAACCCTGGTACATCTTGCTACCTCCAAGATGCATAGCATATGGGCTACTATGTGCGTCCTGAAGAATCCTCTGCCTTATCTCGACGTCCTTCAGCATACAAGCTCTTCCTTGAAAACACAACTCTCCATCGCTGGTCAAGCTGTAACCTTCCAAACCACCACTCTACACTTGCAACCTCCGAGCATTCAAACCCTCATCCACTAACTGTTTCTCTTTGATCTGCTCTACCCAAGTCAGCTTAACCTACAATTCCGCCAAAAGACTCCCATTGTCATACAAGCTAAGATGAGCAAACATCGCTCTCAGGTCCGACACTACCTTACGGCTCAATGCATCTGCAACCACGTTTGCCTTTCCCGGATGATACTCAATTGAACAGTCGTAGTCCTTCAACAGCTCAATCCATCTATGTTGTCTCAAATTTAAATCCTTCTGCGTCAAAAGATACTTCGGACTCTTGTGGTCCGTGTAGACTATCGACTTCTCTCCGTACAAATAGTGTCTCCATATCTTGAGGCAAAACCACTGCAGTAACTCCAAGTCATGAGTTGGATAGTTAACCTCATGCGATCTCGGTGTCGAGACGCATATGCCACTACTTTCCTTCACGCACAAAGACACATCCCAAGCCAATTATGTGATGCATCACAGTAGACCGTGAATTCCTTTCCTGCCTCAGGCTGTATCAAAGCCGGAGCTTCTGTCAGAATCTTCCTCAACTTGTCAAAACTTTCATGTTGTTTATCAGACCACACAAATGGAACTCCTTTCCTCAATGACTTGGTCAACGGTGCTGCGATAAGAGAAAATCCTTCTACAAATCTTCGGTAATACCCTGCCAGACCTAGAAAACTCTGAATCTCTGCAACTGACTTAGGCGGTTTCCAAACCAACACTGCCTCAATCTTGCGAGGGTCCACTCTAATCCCTTCAGCCGACACTACGTGACCTAAGAAAGTCACCTCCTAAGCCAGAACTCACACTTACTGAACTTGGCAAATAACTACTTTTCCCTCAGAATTTGCAAAACTACTCGCAAGTGCGTATCATGATCCTCCTCAGACCTTGAGTACACCAATATGTCATCTATAAATACCACGACAAACTAGTCCAAGTACTGCTGGAACACCCGATTCATCATGTCCATGAATGCTGCTGGCGCGTTGGTCAATCCAAACGGCATTACTAGAAACTCGTAGTGCCCATATCGAGTGCAAAACGCCGTCTTGTGGATATCAGCCTATTTCACCTTAAGCTGATGATACCCCAGCCTTAGATCGATCTTCGAGAAGATCGATGCCCCCTTAAGCTGATCAAACAAGTTGTCTATCCTCGACAGCGGATACTTGTTTTGATCGTCGACTTATTCACTGGCAGTAGTCTATGCACATCCGCATTGTACCATCCTTCTTCTTAACAAAACCTTGGCGGTCCCTAAGGCGAAACACTTGGCGGATAAAACCCGGTCCAATGACTCTAGAATCTGAGCCTTTAGCTCACCAAGTCCTTTGGCTCCATTCTATACGGGGCAATAGACACTAGAGCAGTTTTGGGTAACAGATCCATACCGAATTCAACTTCCTGATCTGGAGGCAGACCCGAAAGTTCTTTTGAGAATACGTCAAAAAATTCCTTCACTATTCAGACATTCTCTACGGCTGACTCCTTAGCCTCCAAAGCGCACACACAAACCATGTACGCTACATAGCCCTTCCTGACCATCTTCTCGGCTTTCAAAGCAGACACCACGTTGGATAGATAATCTCTTCTATTACCTATCATCACCACTTCTTCACCCTCAACCATTTTCAAAACCATGCGCTTAGCCGCACAATCTAAACTCGCTTGGTACTTCACCAGCTAGTCCATCCCAAGAATTAGATCGAACTCCCCAAACGGTAGTTCTATCAGATCAGCTACAAATACTACCCCTTGGAGTTTTAGGGGTACATCCCTATACAACTTATTTACTTCTACAGAGTGACCTAGAGGGCTAATTACTGTCATCTCCCTAGAATTAGTTTCAAAGTCTAGGTTCATGGTTTCCAGTATGCTACTAGCAACATACGAATGCGTCGAACCCACATCTATCAAAGTAGTATATGGTAATCCAAAGATTAAGAACGTATCGATTATGACATCCGGTGAGTCACCTTCCTCTCGACACCTCGCTGCATATACCAATCCAGGCTATCTTGTTTCAGTGTTGCTTGCACCTCTGCCCGGTGCTCCGCGGCCCCGACCAGGACCATTACCTCTACTACTAGAACCACGACCCCTCTGCGATTGCGGTCCCTTATTCCTGAACTGAGCACGGCCCTAATCCTCAGACTAAATCTTGGCCAACTTTCGTGGACAGTCCCTCACACGATAATCCAGCGACCCATACTCAAAGCATCCTTTGCCACCGGTCCAACATCCTCCCCAATAAGATTTTCCACACCGATTACACTATGCTGATCCTTGATTAGCGATGAATGAGTCTCGGTGATTTGGCCCACCATGCCTAGCCCTTTTTTGAGAGTTTTCGGCTGATCCAGATGATCTAAAACCTCTCTTTTGTCTATTCCTATCCGCATTCTATCTTACAGATTCCTTGACCCCTTCGGCTACCTTAGCCTTCTCTACCAACACAGCAAACTCCCGCTCCTGCTGTGGAGCAATCAGCAATCTCAGCTCATCCCTCAGTCTGTCCTCGAACCTAACACATCGCTCATGCTCCGTAACCACGATACCTCAAGCATACCAGCTCAACCTTAAGAATTCCACCTCGTACTCTGATACGGACTTACTTTCCTAAACCAATCTCAAAAATGCCTTCCGCTGCGCATCAATATAACTAAACCCAATATACTTCTTCTGATAAGCCACCTTGAAATAATCCTAAGTGAGATCATCCACCGCAGCACTATCTCGAACCGTGAGCCATTATTGGTATGACTCATCCCGGAGAAGCGACACTACCCCTTTCAGTTTCTCCTCAGCCGTCAGATCCAAATCGTCCATGATTCGCTCTGTCGCCTCCAACCAATACTCAACCGTATTGGGTGCCAAACCAGAAACACCTCAGAATACCTCAACTCCATTGGCTCGAAGTCGCTCAGATACAAATTTTTGAGCTCCCGTACCTCTACCTGCTCTAGCCACTCTCTCAAGAACTGGCAGCATCACCTGCGATACTGCATCATCCCCCGTCTAATCCTGGTACTCAACACCAGCAGCTGGTAGTGATGGCATCTCATTCTCGGACCCTTGACTAGATCTAACTGGTTCCGATACGGTCATTCTGCCCCTACCACGCCCACGCACATTATGACCACGTCCCCTAGAACTCATGTCTATGATCACGACTTAATCTGCTTTAGGAAATCTTATGCATTAGCTTTTGTTCCACTAATTACCCACGAACAAGTTTTATGTAAAGAAGTTTAGTAGTAGTTCTTTCGATCATTACAAAGTTTTCGTTTCAAGTCTTCTACCCTAATTCAGAGAATCGCATTCATTCATCAATAACATCCACCACACACACTCACCACTTGTAGGGGTATTCTCGTCATTTCACTACCTAGGGGTACTTTCGTAATTTTAACCTACAGGGGTATTTTTGTAATTTTCCAAAATATGATTCCAGGTGATTTTACGAAATAAGGGTATTTTGGTAATTTTCCAATTCGAGGGTATTTCGATAATTTTTCAAGTCAGGGGTAATTTGGTAATCTCATAAACCAGGGGTATTTTGATAATTATTTGGTAATCTCATAAACCAGGGGTATTTTGATAATTTTTTGATCTCAAGTAGTTTTTACAAATCAAGGGGGTAATTCGATGATTTCAAAACTAGGGTTTCTATAAAACAGTGTAGCTAGTCCCTTTGGGTTTTAATTATTTAATTTAGTCGTGAATAAGTCCTCTTGGTTAGGGTGAGCCGTCACACGCACTGTAGGATTCACAAGAGGAGGTGAGTCACTAGGATCGCTTAAATACAAAACTCCCCGAATCAATCCTAGACATGCGTACAAGCTGTTGCCACACCTTAACTTTCGGTGACTTACTCACGGGTTTGTTTGATTGATCTTTAAGTCTTATGTAATTTTGTGTTGGAGTAAGCTAATCCTAGGGTTCAATAGCTCCTAATCTACTAATCTACGATCCGTAATACCTATTTCTTCCACATACAATTCACACAATGATTAGGGGTACTTACCTGGGCAGATTGGTGCCGGAGACTCGGTGCCATGCTGTTCAAACCATGTATATTTTCCACAAAACTTTTTAAAACCCTACTTTTAAACATTTTGGGCCTCGAGCCCACAGCTGAGCTTTTGAACTTGGCTCTGATACTAAAATTATAACACCTCAAACTCGGTCAACACACCACGACCGATCTGGCATGTCACAGAGTGAAAACGATTCGAAGGAAACAAGTTGCCGGCTTATTTTCAACAAAAAGCTCTTTGTTTCTGTGCTTGCGGAAACCCGGTGCATGTATAGCTGAAATCGTTAAGTTGCTTTTGAAATCCTGAAAGGTTTTTTTTTAAAAACTTGTTTATCATTCATTACTTAAGAAAAACGTCAAAGTCTATTGAAACCCGAGTGAATTCTTGCTTAGTTAATTTAAAACCGTTTGATTTTGAGCATGGAAAACTTATATTTTGAAAATCATTTGAGTTGACCTTGTTATCCTCTTGAAAATATTGTTACCCGATGGTAAGATTTAGAAAACCCATTGTGTAGTATAATTTTCGAAAACTTTGGTTATTAGGTTATTTAAAACATATTAAACAGTTTACTTAGCAACATTTAGAAAATTAAAGCAGATGTAATAAAACCCAAAATAAAAATATTAATGGCCTTATTACAAACCCAAATAAAATCAAAAATTAAAATGAAGGTACCCAAACTGAAAATCCAAGTAAAACCAAAAATAAATGTCGCATGGCCACCTCAAGTCCACCCGGCTCCTCATCTGCGATCTATGAGTCACCTGAAAAGATAAAGGAGAAGGTGAGTCACCAAGACTCAGTGCATATTCCCCCTCCCGATTATAGCAACATACTTACACAAGTCATAATCAAGCAAACATATCATGCACCCAAACCTAGCCATCCACAACTCCTTTTTCTACCCCGTGTGGTACCAAACCCTTTGGAGGGCCAAACCCTTGGTGACCCAAAGTCACCGATATCATTAATAATGTGGTGCCAAACCACTGGTGACCCAAAGTCACGAATAATCCATATGTGGGGCCAACCCACGTTGTGATACCAAATCACTAGCGACAAACCCGTTTTATCAAATGTGGGGCCAACCCACTGTGGTACGAAGCCACTGGGACGTCGCTATGAGGTGCCAAACCTCTGGTGACCCAAAGTCACGAATATCAACTGTGGTACCAAACCACTGGTAACCCAAAGTCACAGATATCAATCTTCCCCCTCCTCTCATGTCACCCACATTAATGCTCATGCACATACAAATCATGCCATCATGCTTAATCGTTAAACATATATCGAACATAACATAGATAATATCATCAGAAATTATGTGCCATAATCACAACCAAAACGGACTTACTCGAAATCCTTGTTCATACCCATAAGGGTACCATATCGAAATCTACACAGTTTTCGACTTTTAACATGTTTAGGTTATTAGCAAGTTTACAATGATTATGAAGTGTGTAAGTTACACACCTGGTTACTAACACGACTATCGAATCCCGAAGATCAAGATCTACTCACGAATCGAGTAAAACCCGGGAACCCAACGTTTGATCTCCCCCTTCTTATATTCAGCCAACACAACGTCATTAGTACAGAGCCATTCGGCTTAACCAGGAAATCCCACACAAGACAACCAATCTTACCTTAACACCTTACGATCTTAAAAAAAATCTCGAGGCCACACGATGAGCCTCCCTCTACAATCGGCCAAGGACTGCTACCATTGGGTTAAAGCCTTTGGTATTAACATAATAAGAGATGTCAAAACAGTAAAAGTACTTACCCCTTCACTAACGAGATTGACTAAGTGTGATGACGAATAGCCCACCGAATCTATTGCCACAAAACACAAAAGAACATTTTATGAATACCAAAAGAATTCAGTTTCATGGATGCCTGAAAATCATGGTAGCCAAATGCAAAAATTTGGCTTTTGTGTCATGTGAGTCGATGAAGAAAGAAAAAGAGAAGATATGAGAGATTTGGCCAAGAACACTTACCCCCTCCAAAACCGATTAGAGAAGAAGACTAGAGAGATCTACCCTTAGTTGATATTCGGCCAAAGTGTTGAAATAAGAAGAGGAGAGTAAAGAAGAGATCTTCAATGGTTGAGAGAGATTTTGGCAATGGTGGTGGAACAATCAAAAGGGGTTTCGACTATGGCTTTTGAAAGAAGAGCAAAAGGGATTCGGCCACAACCCCCTATTGCCGAATAATAGATGAAGGAAAGGATGCAAGTACGGTTTCGATTTCAAGAGAGAAAGAAAAATAGTGGTTTGGATGCTGGAGAGTGAAGTCAACTAGAGCCTAGGGGTTTCGGTTTTGCCTTAAACAATATGCTTCAAAGCTTGCTTAGCCGAAAGTGCCTACCTAGAATAACTATGGAGAATCGACACCTTTCAAAAGTCTCTCAACCGATTACTCCTCCTCCAACAGTCCATACTTCGGCCAACACTTCAAGCCTCTCCTGACCACTCATTCAAATCAATTTGAATGAGTCAACCTCTATAATTTTCTCCTCTCTTTCCATTTCAAATCTGTTGACTCGATCCACATCCTCCCAAGAGAGTCCTTCCTAAGTCCATCTCCTCCTTGCTTCTGGCATCAAAAATAATTACACAAGGGGAGATTTCTGCAGCTCGAACCAAGGCTCCCCTTCCCTGCATGTGGCGTCACCTTCCTTGTACCTTAGTGGAGCCTCCCTTGCCACTTTACCACTAGGTTATTTGCATCAAGCACTCCAACAACTCCTTTTAACCCCGAACTTCCCTAGCTCCCCCTTCCAAGCACTTAAAATAGAAAATTTTAGCCATGACTCAGGCCTAACCCGAGGTCATGCCTGGACCCCAAACACCTTGATTAACAACAAAATCAAGCCATTCACATGCCATTAATGCAAACATAATAGCCCCTAATTAAGGATGTTACACCGGTGCTTTCACGTCAACCTGTGATAGTGTGGGCTAGGATGGCGTGGATATATCGCAGGGGTGACCAAAGGGCTGTTGCCTTCGATCGACTGGGGTTGTAAGAATTCGTGGTGGGTGCTAGGTGCATGCATAGCTGTTAAGGGGTTGCGGGAGAGTTCTCGGTCTAACTTTCGGAGAGGTTATTTTCCTCTCTAAATTTTTTGTATAAAGGTAAGAGAGCTATGCCGAATTGGGGAATGCTTAATTGACGTAACATACCCCTAACTGAAATTACAGTGTTCTCGGCTCGTCAAACTGTGCCATCACTATTTGTAAAGTAAAAGTTATGCAAAACTCTAGTTTTAGCTCCAGGTATGTGGGCTCGATGATTGATAAGAACTGCTCCCATGGTTCGGTTGAAATGAGGGCCCGGATGTCATTTGCTAGTCCTATTTGTTCAACGGCATTCCAGTCAATGCACCTTCCAGTGCCTAAGGGCCGTTCTCGAAATGCCTTGTAACGCTCTTCTTAGGTAGCTTGAGGGAATCGAAGAAATGAATGTCAGAATTTGGTAGACGCGCTTGTAGATGATAATCCGGGTCCCTTTCTTTTGTTGCTTGGGGCTGGTCATTTGGTTCAGAATGTTGACATGGTACCTACAATTTGTAATGAAAACAAGTTTTTGAGCAAAACTATAAGCGCAATTAAATCGGGGATGTCTAAAAATTAGAACATAAATTAACAAAAAATCATCAATGAGCAAATAAATGTATCAGATTTGTTAGTCCTAATATTATTCTATTCCTATCTTATTCAAATGAATCAACTAATTCATGGAGCCTAAAATTTTGAAGCAAAATTCCTAAAAGCATGATGGTACAATGTTAAAAATTAGCCAAATATGAAAGTTAAACTATCATTTAGTGTTTAAATTAGAAAAAGGAACCGGGTATGATGTAGGAGGAGTGGGCACGAGCGGAGCACGGGCGGTGGTGCATCTACTTCAGTGTGAACACAGTGGTAGTTGAGGCGTGTTGCTCATGCGCACGGCGGTGCCGAGGGTGTGTGCAATGGGTATGGGGGATTTTTAGGGTGAAAAAGGTGAGAGAAGGAGTTTTTTTAAGTGGTGGAACACGGTGGTGCGGCTGGACTGGGAATAATGGCTTTGGGGAAAAAAATTAGGGTTTGGGTTGGGGAAGACGGTTGGATTTTATTTATAGGGAATGGGGCACAGACATGTGACACAGCCGTGTCGATTTGAATTTTTACCTGTGTTTTTCGTGATTTTGGGGTTTAGGCGCGTTCAGTGGATTTTGCCACGGCCGTGTTGCATCTACCATGCCCGTGTGCTGGTTCGTGCATCTGATTTTGCACGAGCGTGTGGATTTTGTGCTCGGTAAGTCAGTATCCTCACACGGTTAATGGGAACGGGAGTGTTCTGACCGTGCTTAATAAGTCAGTAGCTTCATACAGTTGTAAGGCATGGCCGTGTCTTTTTGTCGTAGCCCGTGTTGTTGAAGAAGAGAGGTTTTCCCTGTTTGTCCACGACTGCAGACACGCCCTATGGTGTGTCCCCTATTTTCACACGGTTATTGGTATGCCCGTGTTCAAGGCTATGTTAATGCTACTGCATTTTTTCGTTAGACTTTTACAAAATAATGTTAATGTATTAGCGCTCGGGTTGCCTCCCGAGAAGTGCTTGTTTATAGTCTTAAGCTAGAATCTCCCTATTTTCAGTTCTAAAGGAAGGCTCATAGAGCATAAACTCCTCTCTCGTATTTCCAAAATCTGCACCATTATAAATTTTAAGTTGATGACCATTTACCTTGAATGTGCCTTTAGTAGGATGAGTTACCTCGATGGTGCCATATGGAAATATTGTTTTAATCATGAATGGGCCTGACCATCTCGATTTTAACTTCCCAGGGAATAGTTTAAGCCTTGAATTGTATAGTAGGACTAGGTCCCCTACTTTAAAATGTTTTGATCGCTTGAGGCGAGCATCGTGACGTCGCTTTGTTGCTTCCTTGCACAGCTTTGAGTTCTCATAGGCTTCCATTCTCCATTCATCCAGCTCGTTTATCTACATCATTCTTTTCTTTCCTGCAAGTTTGAGGTCAGTATTTAAAAATTTTATTACCTAGAAAGCTTTGTGTTCTAACTCGAATGGTAGATGGCAGCTTTTCCCGTATACGAGCTTGTATAGGGATGTTCCTAGAGGTGTTTTGAATGCTGTTCTGTAGGCCCATAAAGCATCATCTACTTTAATTGCCCAATCTTTTCTATTTGATTCAACCATTTTTTCTAGGATGTGCTTAAGCTCTCGGTTTGCTACCTCAACTTGCCCGCTAGTTTGAGGATGATATGGGGTGGCTATTCTATGGCATACTCCATATTTCTTTAGAAATTTTTCAAATTGTGTATTACAAAAATGAGTACCCCTATCACTAATGATGGCTCTAGGTGTCCTAAATCGGGAAAATAGCTTCTTGAGAAATTTAACTACTACCTTAGCATCATTGGCAGGTAATGCTTCCGCTTCTACCCATTTTGACATGTAATCAACTACTACTCGGATGTATTTATTTCCAAATGAACTAGGAAATGGCCCCATAAAATCAATACCCCATACATCAAATAATTCACATGACAACATATATGTTTGAGGCATTTCATCACGTTTAGAAATATTACATTCTTTGGCATTTGTCACACGAGGTAACATACATTGGCATCTTTAAATAGAGTGGGCGATATTCGAGTTTTTGTGTCTTTGTCTTAATACCAGCGTAGTGTCCTCGATGGTCTTGAATGACAATATTCGAGGATTTTGCTTGCCTCTGTCTTTATAACGCATCTTCAGATATTACGATCGCACATATCACGAGAAAAGGATCTTCCAAAATAATTTTTCACATCGACAAGGAATCGCTTCTTTTGGTGATGTGTTAATTTCTTAGTAAGATGTTAGTGCTAAATAATTCACAATATTTGCAAACCGAGGTATTTGAATGTGTTATAGAAAAGAGTCATTCTTGAAGCGAATCATTTCTTTCATGTTCATCAAGCTCTTTGGTGTGTGGATTTTGAGTCTTGAAAGGTGATCTGCCATGAGATTCTCGGCTCCTTCTTATCTTGTATTTCCAAGTCAAATTCCTGTAAGAGTAAAATCCATCGTATGAGTCTAGGTTTTGCATCAGGTTTGCAAAATTACCCCCGATTGTAAAATTACCGAAATGCCCCCGATTTGTGAAATTACCAAAATACCCTTAATTTATAAAATTACAAAAATACCCCCTATTTGTAAAATTACCAAAGTACCCCCAATTTGTGAAATTACCGAAGTACCCCCAGTTTGTGAAATTACTAAAATACCCTCAGTTTGTGAAATAACTAAAATACCCCTAATTTGTAAATTTACCAAAATACCCCTATAGGGTAGAATTACGAAAAGACCCCTAGGTAGTGAAATGACAAAAATACCCCTATGTGACGAATATAAGTTTATGGATGTTCCTTGTGTGTTTGATGCATTCATATGATATTCTGCTTAGGATGCATATGGGTGAGAATTATGGTACGGAGGAAGATTTGAGGATAGCATGGCCATATGGTATGGATCTAGGATCGCATGGCCGTATGGTATGGATCCACTGCAGGCTTTTAGCCACCGAGCAGCCATGCTGCACCGATAATGTTACCGAGGGCTATGTGCCATTAATATGGGCTTCGTCAGTAATTATGGGATTTGTGCCAATCTGAGAAGGCTTTGTCTTTATTATTATGGCTTTATGCCAATCATATTTACTAGTGGCTATGTGCCTAATATATATATATATTGATGACTCTGTGTTAATATTTGAGGATCGCATGGCCGTATGGTATGGATCCAAAGGAGGCTTTAAGCTCAATATTTGACTAATGATTTCTTTAGCGTTCTAGTAAGTCTGATGTAAGGGCTACCTTTGGTGTGTAGCAGAGGGGTGCGTCAAGCTAGAATTCCCCACAGGAGCCATAAGGTTGGAAGGGAAATGGTGTGTAGCCGATGGATTTTTGGGGTGGGTTTTGCATTATCTTGTGTGTATATGATACGTTATGATATGATATGAGGTCACTGTCGGCTAAGCCCAAGACCACCGATTTTGATAGGGCTTAGGCCCAATGTGGATATTTGCAAGTGATTTGTTTTCCAAGGGTTGTGCACACTAAGTTTCAAAACTCAGACCACTTTAATTTAATGTTTCTGGTAATCCCGAATAGACGACTCGACGTAGGAGAGGACTCGGAGATGGCCACACTACAAGACGCTTGAATTTTCATTTATTTGTTTCAAAATACATGTTTTTATTTACTTAATTTTTAGTGGACGTAATAAGACCTTGTACTCCATTTTGACTTCACATTTAATTTGGGTTTTGAGATTAAATGTTTATTTAATTATTAAACCTAAGTAATCTCTTATGTTCAAACTTGGTTTACTAAATGCTTAAAATAATAAAATGGGTTTTTTTAATCTTTAATTAGTAAGTCTATTAGATTTTGGGCTTTTGGGCCTTAAATTCTTAATTAGCAAAACCGTTTTGAATTGTGCCTTTAATGTGACATTACGAATTCGGGCCTAACTTCTAGGCGGGTATGAGGTGTTATATTTAGTGGTATCAGAGCCTAGGTTGCAAAGCTTGGGCTCTGAAATAGGCCTTAGATTTTGGGTTTTTTTAGAAGTTTTGGCAAGATTCTTAAAGTGTGGTTCATCGAGCCCTCGACGTCGAGCCAAGTAAGCTTTTCTATTATTGTTTGAATTATTGAACTGTATAGATAATGGGCTACTTAAAAATAGGCTTTTAGAGACTAAAGCCCGTAGGAAACTTAACTGTAGTGGAATCTCGATCGCAGAATAACTCTAAGAAATTGTTGTTACTTACATAAGACATGTGCCCTAAACAAGTGGAACTAAGTACTAATTTCATAAAATTCTTAAATCAGAGTGCGCAGTGAAAGCATAGTGGTGTGACTTGAGTGGTGCGTTTAGTAGTTAGTTGGAAATTTTGAGGATGAAATTTCTTTGAGGGTAGACTTGTAACATCCTGAAATTGGGCCTAGAAGAATGGGCCCATTGGGCCTTGGGTACGGGAGCGTTTAAAATTTTTGAGAATAAGAGAATGGATTTAGTGCTAGTTAGACCTATTAGGTGAGTGATTTTAGAAGGTTAGAGGGTTTCTATGAAGTCTTGGGTTCAAACTTTGGCTTTAGGAAAATTTTGGTTTTAGGTGAATAAAACCCTGGGAGTTAGTAGGTAGGCTTTAAGACTAAAATGTGAAAAAATGACACAAGAGGAGCTTGTGGTGTGAGTAGCAAAGTGACGCCACATAAGGGACAAGGGGTGGCATACAAGGAAGGAAGGGGTCCAAGGTTCAAGTCTTGGCTCTTGCATTTTGGATTTCTTTTAAATGGACTCTAGAATTTTTCCATAGGGTTATTTTTAGTTGCACATGATTTTAGACACAAGAAAGTGAGTGGTCTAGTGGTAAGGCGTCATTAAGGGTGCAAGGGAGCTTGGGTTGAATCTCATGACAAGCAAGGGAGTATTTATTTTGCGGATTGGACGAGAAGAGTTTGAGTTGGATTTAAACTCTGCTAACGGAGGGATCCCACATCAGAAAGATACAAAGAAGGAAGGTGAGAAGCTAGCTATATATAGAGCATTCTATAAGGAGAATTAATATACCTTGGTGGGCGTTTGGGTGCAGACCTAGAGGATAATCACCAATAGTTGCGAAGGAAGGGCTACTATAACGTGAGGTGCACGGTAAGGTTACGGTGAGGTTTCGGTTTTTGATAAGTGTATATTAAGTTATGATTAATCGTTAGGTGATGTCGATTGTAGGTTCGTGACTAAGGGGTTTGCAGCGCCCATGGTTACCAGGTGTGTACAAACATTACACACACGAAATCGACAAAGCCAAAAATGGCTAAATGGGCCCGGTGGGCCCTGAGGCTAAGTTTGATGAAATGGTTTGGTTGGTTATACGAATTAAATTAGTCATGCATGATACATGAATTGAATTTGTTTTGGGCCTAATAGGCCATATGATGAGATTTGGGTCTAATGGGCGTAAGGGAGTGATTTGGGCTTATGGGGACGTGAACATATATGTTAGGGTTTATAGACCTTAGGTTTAGTTTGAACAACTCGTAAATTCCATAAGACTTAATTCTAATTAAACATGCTGTGAACATGTCATTTGGGTTAGGGTGTGGCAATGGGCATACGCATGTCAGGATCTGGATCTAGGGAGAGCTTGGTACTTAAGCGGCCTAGTGGCCCACCTCCTCTTTTTGAAACCTACCTAGTCGTGAGTGTGCATTCACTTTAGTAGCGAGGACTTGTTGATGGGCCAAAGTTCATAACTAAAACCCAAAAGGATGAAATACCCCGGTTTGCGAATTGCCAAAACACGCCTAATTTGTGAAATTACTAAAATACCCCTGATTTGTAAAATTATCGAAATACCCCCTGATTTTTAAAATTACTGAAATACCCCCAATTTGTGAAATTATCAAAATACCTTTAATTTGTAAAATTACCAAAATGCCCTCAATTTGTAAAATTATCGAAATACCCCCGATTTATGAAATTACCAAAATACCCCTAATTTGTGAAATTACCGAAATAACCTCGATTTGTGAAATTACTAAAATACCTTTAATTTGTGAAATTATCAAAATACCCCTGATTTGTGAAATTACCAAAATACCCCTAATTTGTAAAATTACCAAAATACCCTCGGTTTGTAAAAATACTAAAATACCACTAGTTTGCAAAATTACTGAAATACACCCAACTTGTGAAATTACTGAAATACCCCTAAATTGTGAAATTACCAAAATACCCCCAGGTTCTAAATTGCAAGTACCCACAATTTCTGAAATTATCAAGTACCTTAATTTACGAAATTACCAAAATACCCCTGATTTGTAAAATTACCAAAAATACCCCTGATTGTAAAATTACCAAAATACCCTCGATTTACAAAATTACCAAAATACCCCTGGTTTATAAAATTACCAAAGTACCCCCGATTTGTAAAATTATCGAAATACCCCCAATTTGTGAAATTACCAAAATACCCCCAGTTTGTGAAATTACTGAAATACCTCTGATTTGCAAAATTACCAAATACCCCTATAGGGTAGAATTATGAAAATACCCCTAGGTAGTGAAATGACAAAAATACCCCTATGTGATGAATATAAGTTTATGGATGTTACTTGTGTGTTTGATGCATTCATATGATATTCTGCTTAGGATGCATATGGGTGGGACGGAGGATGATTTGAGGATCACATGGCCGTATGGTATGGATCCAGGATCGCATGGCCGTATGGTATGGATCCACCTCATGCTTTTAGCCACCGAGCGACCATCGCACCGATAATGTTACCTAGGGCGTGTGCCATTAATATGGGCTTCGTCAAGTAATTATGGGCTTTGTGCCAATCTAGAAGGCTTTGTTGTTATTATGGCTTTGTGCCAATCATATTTCTTGTCGCTATGTGCCTAACATATATATATTGATGACTCTGTGTCAATATTTGAGGATTGCATGGCCGTATGGTATGGATCTAGGATCGCATGGCCGTATGGTATGGATCCAAAGGAGGCTTTAAGCCCAATATTTAATTAGCGACTTTGCTACAATGTTGATAGAGTACATAATCGGGCTACCCTTGGTGTGTAGCGGAGGGTGGGTCGAGCTAGAATCCCACAAGAGTCATAAGGTTGGAAGGAAATGGTGTGTAGCAGATGGATTTTGGGGTGGATTTTGCTTTATCTTGTGTGTATATGATGCGTTATGATATGATATGAGGTCACATGGGCTAAGCCCAAGACCACCGATTTTGATAGGGCTTAGGCCCAATGTGGATATTGTAAGTGATTTGTTTTCCAAGGGTTGTACACTGAGTTTGAAACTCACACCCCTTTAATTTAATGTTTGGGTAATCCGAATAGACCACTCAACGTGGGAGAGGACTGAGAGATGGCCACACTACAAGAGGCTTGAATTTTCATTTATTTGTTTCAAAATACATGTTTTATTTACTTAATTTTCGATTGGACGTAATAAGACCTTGTACTCGTTTTGACTTGATTTAATTTGGGTTTTGAGATTAAATGTTTATTTAATTATTAAGCCTAAGTAAGCTCTTATGTTCAAACTTGGCTTACTAAATGCTTAAAATAATAAAATGGGTTTTTAATCTTTAATTAATAAGTCTATTAGATTTTGGGCTTTGGACCTTAAATTCTTAATTAGCAAAACCATTTTGAATTGTGCCTTTAATGTGACATTACGAATTCGGGCTAACTTCTAGGTCGGGTTTGGGGTGTTACCTTGAATTAGAAGGTTAAAATCGAGATCGAATTGACTAATTACCTAATCTAAAAATAATGAGCTAGAAATAGCGATTACATCAATTGAAATTCTAAAACTAATAGTAATAGAGCTTTTTCTTTGATAATTGAAAATTAAATGCACAAGCTCACTTTCTATACTACTAATCTTGAATATGCTTCAATTTTTCGATTATTGTTATATATATTTTTAGAACAAAATCCTAAAATATTACATGGTAAATGTAACTCTTGAACTAATATACTTGATAACTTAATCAAAGCAAACCTTAATTAAAGGGTAGTCAAAAGAATGGTGATAACAAATACAAAGGGTTTTGGGTTAATATTAGTAGGTGAGTCAATAAAAAGGTTGTTAGGATTCAACAGGGTTCACTAGGGGTTAATTTGTGAAGGTAGGCTTTTAGTGTAGTAAGTGGGTTAAATCCTAGGTGCCTTTATCATCTTAGTATATCAAATCATTAATGTGGTCTCGACATCTATAAACAAGGCAAATTCTAGAATAATAGTTCAAAGTTGACTCACTCATAATCAATAAAGTGAGCACAAAAAAGAGTATATGCTCTATAAGGTTCAAAATCTCACAAAAATTATGGGTGTTTTTGACATCAATCCTTATAAATTCCAAATTTCAAGGTAATACTCAAGTTCAGTTTTAACGACCCATCAATTTTAATTTTTAGAAAGTAGATTACCATGCATGATTCTCTAATATTATTCAAATTTAATCATCAATGCACAATTAACTATGACTTAATCTAAAACATATCAATAAAAATCATATGTAAAATCCTGATAATTAGGGGTTATGCATCTTTACTTAATTGAATGATGTTGCATGCTTAATTATAATTGAGTGTGTTTTGGAAGTTATTTTTGAACTTCAATAATTAAGTGAATGTTTAGTGATTTATTACATTTTAATAAATAAGATGGAGCTAAGCATGATAGGCTTTAAGAAATAATGACAAGGAGTTTTAGGAATAAGATGAGTGATTAGCAAATTGGTAAGGACACTTGGATGAGTGCTTGAGGGGAGAGGTTCGAATCCCCTAGCTAGCAAATGGGAGGATTTTATTTTTGTTTCCTTCCCTATAGTGTCGGCCAACACTCTTCTAGAATGGATGAGCATCTTTTTAATTTTGGTTATTTGACCATATGAAAAAGGTAAGCTAAAACTTATGGCAAGGAATCATGAAAGGATGGTAAGATGAGGGGGACAAAAGGCTTGAAGTAAGGGCATTGTCTTGGAAACTTTTTCATGGTCATTTGACCATGAATCTAGTCGGTTTTAGGGGCTAAAGGGGATGGTTAATTGTGATAGCAATCTAAGGGTTGATGGGGAAGAAACAAGGAAGAAAAAGGGGGATAATGTTGGCATAGGTTGGCCAAAATTTTGCTTAGCCATTAGGGGGTGAAAGTTGGACAAAAAGTCTTGCATTTTTGTGCATCTTTTCTCATTTCTCCAAAAGTTTTTCTCCTAGCCGATTTTTGTTATTGATTTTAGGTAAAAATTTCTCTTTGTTTTGGCTTTCATTTTGACCATTTTGGCTAAAGTTCCTATTCTCTCAATTTCTTGTTCTCTTTAGTCAAAAGCATCAAAAGATTGGAAAACATTTTCTTCTTTTCTTTTTACCTCATTCTTGAAACTATCAAAGTTCAAAGAACTATTTTCTTCAATTTCTTCCCTTGGCGAATGTGCATAGGTCCCTAAACCTATCTCTTTTCTTTTGGAATCATCTTCATCATCATCTTTTTTCTTCTTCTCTCTCTCTCTTCTTTCAATTTCATTTTCTTTCTTTCTTCTCTCAACAAAACTACTTTTTACAAAACCAAAATCAACATTCTTTTCATCTCTTTTGTCAGTGAATCATCTTCCATATTGATTTCCTTTCTTCTTTTCTTCTATTGAAAATCGAAACCATTTTAGCCATAAATCACTATCTTTTTCTCTTTTCTTTTTGTTCAAGGCCGAATCTTCAAGTGAACAAGTAAGGTTTTTTGTCAAATGTTTTCATCATCTCTTTTACTATAGTCGATTTAGAATCATAAATCTTTTATTTTTCTCTCTAGGCGAATCCTTGGAAGGATTTTAAGGATCTTTGTTGAAGCCAACTTTTAAGAAATAACCTTTCGAAATCATCCAAGGTAAGATTATCCCTTTTGGTTATATCAATTTCCTTAGATAGACTATTAATCAATTTTATTTTAGGGTGATTTGAGACTAACAAGATAGGTAAGAAAAGAAGCGATCTGAGTGTTTGGAAGAGAGAAGGCCTTTTTTACCATCGAACTTCAAAGAAGGGCTGTATCGGCGATAAGAGATTTTCCACCGAGTTGTGGACCCTCTGCTAACGAAGATCGGTTATTTGAAGTAGTATGTACAACCGAACCACTTTACGTTGGTGGGATATCGTGGTTTTGATCCATCTAGCGGAGAAAACCACAAATAAGCTGTTGTTCGAGAATTGAGGGTAAGGATTTAGATCTCTCGTCAATAAATATAGTTTTATTAGTAATAGTATATTCTAACCAAGTGTGATAATTAACTAGGCGTTGATTGAGCGGGAAGGTATCATTCTCACGGTCATAAGGTGTGTAACCTTACATTAAAATCTCATAGATCTATATTTTTAAATGTGATTATATGACAATGTGTTGAAAATGATTGTGGATACCAATCATTGGTATACAAAATTCGGTATGTTTACCCCAATATTTCGTTAATTTTGCTATATGCATAAATGTGAAATATGTATGATTATATTATGATTTTGGGGTAAATGGCATGAAAAATGAATAATATGTATGTGCATGGGCATATGGGTGAATTTGATAAAGGGGAAGTATTCTGGTGGTTTTACCACAATATCCGGTGACTTCGGTCACATATTTGAAATCCGGTGACTTCGGTCTCATATGTGAAATCTGGCGACTTCGGTCACATATTTGAAATCCAGTGACTTGGTCACAATTTTGTCTGTGGCCTTGCCACAAAATTATAAGGCGATGTGCATGTTGACTGCAAAGAATCGCCTTCGATGGTGTGTAGCGGATGGAGGTCGATTTAGTAATCCCACGTGTGTTGGTTGGTACGGGTGGTGTGTAGCGGATGGATATTTAGGTGGGCCAGGTTTGCATTTTATTATATGTACATATCTATGTGATTTAAATGATTATTATTTAATCTGCTATGAAAATGGGCTTTTGGGCTAAATATGACTTAAATGGACCTATGGCTATATGTATGATTAATGGGCTTTTTAATGTATGTGTTACACATTGAGTTTATAACTCACCCCTTTTGTGGGATAACTTTTCGGATGATTAAGTAGTGCGATGGATCGAATTAACAAGGACTCGTGGTGGCCAATGCTCATATCAAGTATTTTGGAGATTTTCCAATTTAAACTTATTAAATTTTACTTAGACTTTATTATGGGTTTTTCTATTTTGTGTAATAAGGCCACTATAAATTGTTTTAAATTTTTGTGTTTGGATTTATTTTGCTATGAATAATTATTAATTAAATAACTAAAGGGATTTTGATAAATAATTTAAACTGTTTTGAAAACCAAATATATTTCCACAATATTAATAAATTTTTCATCAAATTTGGTTTTTGTTATCTTATTATTCCTCTTAAAATAATGTTTTAAGAAGATCTGAAATTACTTTACAATTAAATTTCAACCCGATCTTTAAGTTAATCTGTTTTATTCAAAAAAAAAATCATCAAGTTTTTCTTAAATAAGTGAGAGTTTGCTAAAGTTTTACTCGAGGAACATATCAAATCCGGTCAGACTTTTTGGGCCAGGTTTGGGGTGTTTCAACTTGGTATCAGAGCCCAGTTTTAAACTCTCGGCCTTGGGTTTTGAAGCCCACAACGTTTTCAAAAGTTGGCCCAAATGACTTTTTGAAGGTTTTCTTAAGTTAAATGATTTTATAAGAGCATGGCACTCAGAATTCTCGGCCCAGATCCATCAGGTATGTATCTTTATTGATAAGTGATATGAATGTATGATAAGCCTAAGGAAACTATAGTTTAGAGACATGGACCCTAGGTGTTTGTACACTACTACGGAAAAACCCAATGAATATCTCATTGCATAAAACTTTACATTAATAAGAAGTGAAAAGACTCTACTACATAAGACTTTTTCGTAAAAATAGATAAGACGCGTAGTAGACATGAGTTCTAGGGGACGTGGTCGTCGTGGACGTGGAAGAGGAAGAATGGTTGTGTCGGAACCAGTTAGATCTGGTCAAGGTTTCGAGAATAAAGCTCCGCCACCGGCTGTTGGGGTAGATTTTCAAGAGCAAAATGGAGGAGGTGATGCAGTATCACAAGCTGTACTTCGTATTGGAACGAGTAGCAGAAGCTAGTATTAGAAATGGGTCTCGAAAGTCAGTAGCTGAGAGACTAAGATCAAATGGAGCTGAGGTTTTCAGGGGAGTATCTGGAGTAGCTCCAAATGTAGTGGAATACTGGTTGGAGGTAGTCGAGAGGATCATGGACGATTTGGACTGCACTGCTGAAGAAAAATTGAAAGGTGCTATTTCACTACTCCGTGATGAAGCCTACCAGTGGTGGCTCACTATCAAGGAGAGTACCCACGTGGATCGACTGGATTGGTGGTATTTTAAAATTAAATTCGAAGGAAAATACGTTGGAGCCGGCTACATCGACTCCCGAGAAAGACATTTTGAATTTGGTGCAAGGAAACAAGTCGATAGCTGAATATGAAATGTAATTTTTACGACTTAGCCGTTATGCGGAGGATAGTAGCTCTCGAATATGAGCGGTGTGTCGATTTGAAGATGGACTTAGAGATGAGCTGCGAGTGATGATTGCTCAAGACCGGAAAGAGATTTTGCAATCTTAGTGGAAAGGGCAAGAATAGCTGAAGAAGTTAAGCGGTGAGAGACGAACCGGATGAGGAGGCGAATAAGAATAAAAGAAGCTTTGGATCTTCAGGGTCATTAGGAAATTTCCAAAAGAAACCAAGAAATGAAGGATCGCGAGGTCAGGAGACTGTTACGGGTGGACAACATCGTGCTTGTGCTCAATGTGGGAAAATGCACCCAGGAGAATGTTGGAAAAAGACCGGGGATGTTTCAAGTCTGGTCGAAGGATCATATGATCAAGGATTGCCGATGAATTGAGAGAAGAACCGCCGATGAAGTCGGGGTGTTAATCAGTGGCAGAGGTGAGCAATGGTGATAAGGGTCGTGGTCCAAATGGAAGGGTAATGGCTCTGGTAGAGGTCGTGGAACTTCGTGAGAGGCGTGGTAGCTCGAGGCGAGACGACCAGTCTGGTATATGCGATTCGTCGCAGAGAAAGCGATGGCCTTTTGATGTTATCACTGTACGTTTTGATTTCTGGGTTGCTCTTTATTGCTTTGATAGATATAGGGTCAACTCACTCATATATCGCTAGTGAAGTATCTGGGACTTTGCATGTGATTTCTGAGACTATACCTAGGAAGATGACTGTACTTAGTCCTTTAGGATGAGCGGTAGTAATAGACAAACTCTTTAAGGAAGTACCTTTAGAAGTTCAAGGGCCTTGATTTTGGTGACTTAATGGAGTTGCCATTCGAGAATTCGACTGATCTTAGGCATGGTGGCTTGTGAAGTATCGTGCAAATGTGGATTGTCTTTGCTAGCGAATGTCATAAGAACTCTTGATGACAAAGAAATTGTAGTGATGGGCGAGAGACGAAACTACTTATCTAATATAGTATCCGCTCTTAAGGCAGAAAAGATGGTTAGAAAGGGATGTGTAGCCTTTCTGATGTTGGTAAGTGCCTTGGAGGCTAAGGAGGCAACTATTAATGAAGTCAGGACTGTGAATGAATTTGTAGATGTTTTTCCGGAAGAACTTCCAGGATTACCTCTGGATCGTGAGGTAGAATTCGGGATTGATTTATTGCAGGCAGCGCGGTTTCTATTGCTCCATATAGAATGGCACAGAAGGAATTAGTTGAGCTTAAGGCTCGATTCGGGAGTTGTTTGATCGTGGATTTATCCGACCTAGTGTGTCTCCATGGGAGCATAGGTCCTATTGTGAAGAAGAAGGATGGATCGATGAGGATGTGTATAGACTACCGGCAGTTGAATAAGTGACCATCAAGAACAAGTATTCTTTACCGAGGATCGACGACTTGTTCGATCGACTTAAAGGAGCATGGTATTCTCAAAGATTGATCTAAGGTCGGGGTATCATCGACTTAAAGTGAAAAAGCAGATATCCATAAGACGACTTTCCGAACTAGATATGGGCATTATGAATTTACGGTAATGCCATTGGATTGACGAATGCCCCAATTGCGTTCATGGATATGATGAAGCTGGATTTTCCAACCCTACTTGGATCAATTCGTCGTGGTATTCATAGGCGACATTACGGTGTATTCTAAGTCGAAATGGAACATGATGAGCATCTTGGATTGTGTTCTGAGTTTTAAGGAGAAGAAGTTGTATGCCAAATTTAGCAAGTGTGAATTTTGGTTTGAAAGAGTCGCGTTTTAGGCCATGTGGTGTCTGCGGAAGGGATAAGGGTGGATCCTTGGAAGATTGAGGCTGTGCTAGATTGGAAACCACCTAAGTCCGTAACTGAAGTTCGTAGTTTCTTGGGATTAGTAGGATACTACAGAAGATTCGTCGAAAGATTCTCATCGATAGCTGCACCTTTAGCGAAATTATTGAGAAAGGAGGTACCTTTCGTGTGGGCTGATAAGCAACAAGAGAGTTTTGAGAAGCTCAAGAAGGTTTTGACTGAAGCTCTGATTTTGATTCAGCCTGAGGCAGGAAAGGATTTTGTCGTGTATTGTGACGCTTCTCACACGGGATTAGGATGTGTTCTGATGCAAGATGGGAAGGTAGTCGCATATGTGTCTCGACAGTTGAGACCGCACGAGATTAATTACCCGACACATGACTTAGAGTTGGCAGCTGTAGTCTTTGCTCTTAAGGTTTGGAGACATTATTTATACGGGGAAAAGTCGGTGATATACACGGACCACAAGAGTCTGAAATATCTCTTGACTCGTAAAGAAGCCCAATTTGAGGCGTGAAGGTGGATAGAATTATTGAAAGACTACGATCGTTCTATTGAGTACCATCCGGGCAAAGGCGAATGTAGTGGCGCGCGCCTAATTGAGAAAGTGGTGTTAGATTTAAGGCGTTGTTTGCACATCTTAGTCTTTACGATGGCGGAAGCTTGTTGGCGAACTTCAAGTTAAGCGACATGGTTGAGTCAAGTGAAAGAGAGCGATTAGTGAGCGAAGATCCGAGTGTAAAACTATGACAGTACAGAATGGGAATTGGAAGATTTTGGTATTAATTGATGATGGGTTATTGTGTTTTAAAGGTAAAGTCGTATCCGAGGGATCAAGAATTGAGGCAAAAGATTCTTCAGAGTCGCATAGTAGCCCTTATGCTATGCATCTGGAGGAAGTAAGTTATATCGAGATTTGAGATCAATTTTGGTGTCTGGTCTTAAGCGAGAGTTACGAGTATGTGGGGAAGTGCTTAACATGTCGACAAGTCAAGGTGAACATCAAGTACCTTCTGGATTGCTTGATAGATAAAGATTCCAAAGTGGAAGTGGGAGAGAATCACCATGGACTTTGTTAGTGGGCTTCCTCTTACGCCTACTAAGAAAGACTCAGTATGGGTGATAGTGGATCGATTGACGAAATCTGCACATTTTATCCTAGTTTGGGTTGATTTCTCTTTGCAGAAATTGGGGAAGTTATATGTGGCTGAGATTGTGAGATTGCATGGAGTGCCGGTGTCGATTATTTCGGATAGGGATTCGAGGTTTACATCTCGGTTTTGGAAAGCATTGCATCAGGCCTTGGGTACCAGATTGGATTTCAATACGGCATTTCATCCACAGTCTGAAGGCCAATCTGAACGAATAATCCAAATCTTAGAAGATATGTTAAGGGGTTGTGTGATAGATTTCAAGGGAAGTTGGGAGGAATTCTTACCATTAGTAGAATTTGCGTACAACAACAGTTACCAAGCCAGTATTCGGATGGCACCATATGAAGCACTATATGGACGAAAGTGTCGCACTCCTACATGTTGGACAGAACTAGGGGAACAACATGTTTTGGGTCCAGAAATAGTGGCTGAATCTGAAGAAAAGGTTAGGGTAATCCGGGCTTGGTTAAAGGAAGCATCTGACAGACAAAAGTCGTACGCAGATCTAAAGCGGAAGGAAATAGAGTTTGCTGTGGGAGATCAAGTGTTCCTAAAGGTTTCACCTTGCAAAAAGGTGATGAGATTTGGTCGCAAAGGAAAGTTAAGTCCCAGGTTCATTGGACCTTATCGGGCTTTAAAGTGGGTCGGACCTATGGCATATCAGTTAGAATTACCTTCAGAGTTGAAGCAAATGCACGATGTGTTCCATGTTTCAATGTTACGCCATTACCGGTCGGATCCATCTCATGTAGTGCCATTTGAGGAGGTGGAATTAAGACCAGATTTGTCATATGAAGAGGAGCCAATTCAAATTCTGGAGCAAGATATAAAAGTTTTACGGAGAAAGTCGGTTCCTCTCGTCAAAGTATTATAGCGTAATCATGGATCAGAAGAAGCTTCGTGGGAGCCGGAGGAAGCGGCGCGACGGCAATACCCTCACTTGTTCCAACGGGTAATTTCGAGGACGAAATTATTTTAAGGGGTAGAAGCGTAACATCCCGATAATTAGGGGTTATGCATCTTTACTTAATTGAATGATGTTGCATGCTTAATTATAATTGAGTGTGTTTTGAAAGTTATTTTGAACTTCAATAATTAAGTGAATGTTTAGTGATTTATTAAATTTTTAATAAATAAGATGGAGCTAAGCATGATAGGCTTTAAGAAATAATGACAAGGAGTTTTAAGCATAAGATGAGTGATTAGAAAAGTGGTAAGGACACTTGGATGAGTGCTTGAGGAGAGGTTGAATCCCTAGCTAGCAAATGGGAGGATTTTATTTTGTTTCCTTCCCTATAGTGTCGGCCAACACTCTTCTAGAATGGATGAGCATCTTTTAATTTTGGTTATTTGACCATATGAAAAGGTAAGCTAAAACTTATGGCAAGGAATCATGAAAGGATGGTAAGATGAGGGGACAAAAGGCTTGAAGTAAGGGCATTGTC
Organism: Gossypium rotundifolium; assembly: GCA_025506655.1. Lineage (NCBI taxonomy): Eukaryota > Viridiplantae > Streptophyta > Magnoliopsida > Malvales > Malvaceae > Gossypium > Gossypium rotundifolium. The sequence continues at coordinate 15,436,448 of CP106734.1, read as the reverse complement.
TTGGAAACTTTTTCATGGTCATTTGACCATGAATCTAGTCGATTTAGGGGCTAAAGGGATGGTTAATTGTGATAGCAATCTAAGGGTTGATGGGAAGAAACAAGAAGGAAAAGGGGATAATGTTGGCATAGGTTGGCGAAATTTTGCTTAGCCATTAGGGGTGAAAGTTGGCCAAAAGTCTTGCATTTTGTGCATCTTTTCTCATTTCTCCAAAAGTTTTTCTCTAGCCGATTTTTGTTATTGATTTTAGGTAAAAATTTCTCTTTGTTTTGGCTTTCATTTTGACCATTTTGGCTAAAGTTCCTATTCTCTCAATTTCTTGTTCTCTTTAGTCAAAAGCATCAAAAGATTGGAAAACATTTTCTTCTTTTCTTTTTACCTCATTGCCGAAACTATCAAAGTTCAAAGAACTATTTTTCTTCAATTTCTTCCTCTTGGCCGAATGTGCATAGGTCCCTAAACCTATCTCTTTTCTTTTGGAATCATCTTCATCATCATCTTTTATTCTTCTTCTCTTTCTCTCTTCTTTCAATTTCATTTTCTTTCTTTCTTCTCTCAACCGAAACTACTTTCTACAAAAACCAAAATCAACATTCTTTTCATCTCTTTTGTCAACCGAATCATCTTCCACATTGATTTCCTTTCTTCTTTTCTTCTATTGAAAATCGAAACCATTTTAGCCATAAATCACTATCTTTTTCTCTTTTCTTTTTGTTCAAGGCCGAATCTTCAAGTGAACAAGTAAGGTTTTTTGTCAAATGTTTTCATCATCTCTTTTACTATAGTCGATTTAGAATCATAAATCTTTTATTTTTCTCTCCTAGGCCGAATCCTTGGAAGGGATTTTTAAGGATCTTTGTTGAAGCCAACTTTTAAGAAATAACCTTTCGAAATCATCCAAGGTAAGATTATCCCTTTTGGTTATATCAATTTCCTTAGATAGACTATTAATCAATTTTATTTTTAGGGGTGATTTGAGACTAACAAGATAGGTAAGAAAAAGCGATCTGGTGTTTGGAAGAGAGGAGGCCTTGTTTTACCATCAAACTTCAAAAGAAGGGTCATGATCGGCGATAAGAGATTTTCCACCAGGTTGTGGACCCTCTGCTAACAAAGATCGCTTATTTGAAGTAGTACGTATAAATTGAACCACTTTACGTTGGTGGGATATCAGTGGGTTTTGATCCATCTAGCGGAGAAAAACCACAAATAACGGTTGTTCGAGAATCGAGGGTAAGGATTTAGATCTCTCGTCAATAAATATAGTTTTATTAGTAATAGTATATTCTAACCAGTGTGATAATTAACTAGGCGTTGTGGCGGGAAGGTATCATTCTCACGGTCATAAGGTGTGTAACCTTACATTAAAATCTCATAGATCTATATTTTTAAATGTGATTATATGACAATGTGTTCGAAAATGATTGTGGATACCAATCATTGGTATACAAAATTCAGGTATGTTTACCCCAATATTTCGTTAATTTTGCTATATGCATAAATGTGAAATATGTTTGATTATATTATGATTTTGGGGTAAATGGCATGAAAAATGAATAATATGTATGTGCATGGGCATATGGGTGAATTTGATAAAGGGGAAGTATTCTGGTGGTTTTACCACAATATCCGGTGACTTCGGTCACATATTTGAAATTCGGTGACTTCGGTCACATATGTGAAATCTGGTGACTTCGGTCACATATTTGAAATCCGGTGACTTGGTCACAATTTTGTCTGGTGGCCTTGCCACAAAATTATAAGGCGATGTGCATGTTGATTGCAAAGAATCGCCTTCGATGGTGTGCAGCGGATGGAGGGTCGATTTAGTAATCCCACGGTGTGTTGGTTGGTACGGGTGGTGTGTAGCGGATGGATATTTAGGTGGGCCGGGTTTGCATTTCATTATGTGTACATATCTATGTGATTTAAATGATTATTATTTAATCTGCTATGAAAATGGGCTTTTGGGCTAAATATGACTTAAATGGGCCTATGGCTATATGTATGATTAATGGGCTTTTTAATGTATGTGTTACACATTGAGTTTATAACTCACCCCTTTTATGGGATAACTTTTCAGATGATTCGTAGTGCGATGGATCGAATCGACAAGGACTCCGTGGTGGCCAATGCTCATATCAAGTATTTTGGAGATTTTCCAATTTAAACTTATTAAATTTTACTTCTTAGACTTTATTATGGGTTTTTGCTATTTTATGTAATAAGGCCACTATAAATTGTTTTTAAATTTTTGTGTTTGGATTTATTTTGCCATGAATAATTATTAATTAAATAACTAAAGGGATTTTGATAAATAATTTAAAGCATTTTGAAAACCAAATATATTTCCACAATATTAATAAATTTTTCATCAAATTTGGTTTTCGTTATCTTATTATTCCTCTTAAAAATAATGTTTTAAGAAGATGCGAAATTACTTTACAATTAAATTTCAACCCGATCTTTAAGTTAATCTGTTTTATTCAAAAAAATCATCAAGTTTTTCTTAAATAAGTGAGAGTTTGCTAAAGTTTTACTCGAGGAACATATCAAATCGATTGGACTTTTTGGTAGGGTTTGGGGTGTTTCATCATAAATCATTAGAAATTTCATCCTAATTAGTAATATGAGAAAATACTTGAAAACAAGACTAAATTTAGGATTTGAGAATAATGCAAAAGTTTGACACTTTTACCCCTCCCCCCCGGCACTTAAGATGTACATTGCCCTTAGTGTATAAAGAAAGGTAATAACAATTAATATAAGATCAAAAGTGGGGGAGAGAGTGCCACTTCCTGAATTTTTGGATGAAGTCTATGAAAAGAAACTAGATAAGATTGGAGGTGAATGTGGGGAAGTGTCTCGGACCTTTTGAAATTGAATCATCGAAGTAGCCGGCTTGGTTTTATTGTATCCTAAGCTAAATCTAAATGCTATTGAGAAAAGGAGAAAATAATAAAGGAAGTAAAAATAAAAATAAAAATAAAAATATGAATAAAAGTAAATAATTAAATAGAGATAAGGTCCACACTCATGTGCCTAGTCGTGGTGTCCACACGGCCACGGCCACGGCCGTGTGCAATCGTGGTACGGTTAGTACCATGCCTAAATATGAAAAGAAATAAAACCAAGCTAATTAGTATGGTTAGTACTCGGGTTGCCTCGCGAGAAGCGCTCGTTTAAAGTTTTGAGCTAGACTTACTTGTTGTACGCACAATCATGGTGGTTTGAGGAGGTGGAAATCCTTTCTCATGCGATCAGCTCAGTTATAGATATAAAGTTTAAGTTGAGTAATGTTTACCTCAAAAGTGATGAATTTTGGATTGCTTACCTCGACTGTGCCATATAAGAAGACATTAAGTACCTCAAAAGTGATTTCTTCGTTTGTCTTGAGGTCTACATTGGTGATTCGAGGGTCTTCCTTATCCAACAATACTTGATCCTCTCTATTTTGATGTGATTTGTTGTTCCTATCAGCTTATTTGGGGTCTCCTTTGGTTTCACTTCGTGTGGTTTCGATTCTTCTTTAAATTGTGTTTCTTGCTCTTCTGATTTGTCAACCTTAAGGCTTTGTTCCTCGTGTAATTCTTCTTTGTTGGCATGAGGTTTAAGATCAGCTCAGCTAGGTGATTTCGTGATGATTCCTGTAAAGAAGGTTGAACCAAATGGTTATCAATTAACTTAACGTTCGTACCTTTATTACTCGATGTCCTAGCTGAGTCAAGAGCTTGAAGAGTGATTGTTTCATCGTCTACATGAAGTGTGAGTTCACTGAATTCTTCCTCTGTATGGTCTTTCTTTATTGCATCGGGATATGGCACACAAGGTTGGTACCCTGTAATTGCTGGTTTTGGTGTATCATGGCACATCTCAACCTTACCTTCACTCACCACATGTTCTTGCCTTGGGTCAGATTCCACTAACAATTCACTGTTATGAGTTTGTACGGCTTGGGGCCCATGATTCAGCTCAGGTTTGTAGCCTTGTGGTGTTTCCTGTGGTGCAAGTTGAACATTTTGATTATCAACTGAATTTACTTTCTCACCTTCATCACTTGATGTCCTTGACAAGTCAAGAGCTTATAGACTGATTGATTCGTCACCTACACAAAGAATGAGTTCTCCTGTACCAATATCAATCTTAGTCCTGGCAATTGCTAGAAAGGGTCTTCCTAAAATTAAAGGAATCAAATTGTCCTCATTCATGTCTAACACAAAAAAATCTACTGGGAATATGAATTTATCAATTTTTATTAGAACATTTTCTATTATACCCCTAGGAATTCTGATAGTTTTATCGGCTAACTGAATCTCATCCTAGTTTGTTTAGGTTTCCCTAGACCTAATTGTTTAAATAATGTATAAGGCATGACATTTATGCTTGTGTCTAAATTGGCTAACGCATTATCAATAGTTAAAGTACCAATTAAACATGGAATTCTAAAACTCCACAGGTCTTTTTACTGCGGTAGTGCAGTGCAGTAGCATTCTTTGAGCATCTTGCGTTTAATTCCATGTGGTGCTCCTCGTCTAATTTGCGTTTGTTTGTCAAGAGCTGTCTTAAAAATTTCCTCGAGTCTGGCATCTGAAAAAGAGCTTCAAGAAGAGGTAAGTTAATATGTAATTTCTTTAAAAGTTTAAGAAACTTACTGAATTGTTCTTCTGAGTCATCTCCTTTCATTGATTCGAGATAAGGTATACGAGGTTGGTACTCTTTTATTACCGGTTTCAGTTTTTCCTGTACTATGTCTATCTTACCTTCGTCTACTTCTTTAATTGGTTCATCTAACCCTTTTTTATTTTGATCTATGATGGCTTGAATTTGCTTCTTAGGGTTAATCTCGGTGTTGCTTGGTAGATGTCCTTGCGGTTGTTCTGTCATTAGCTTTGCGAGTTGTCCGACTGCATTAGTGACTTTCTTGACTGACTTAGTAATTTCCTCGATTCGGCTTTCATTGCTTTTGATTATTCTCTCAGTTTCTTGGATACATTTTTCTGTGTCTGCCGAGAATTTTGTCAGCATCTCTTCGAGGGTTGGTTTCTCCTCTTGTAGATAGGGCTGATTTTGGAAGTTTTGAAGAGGTTGTTGTACATCTGGAGGAAGTTCCGGCCTTTGGCTACTTTGATCATCCCACGAGAAGTTAGGATGGTACCTTCAACCTGCATCATATGTGTCACTATAAAAATTATTTTGAGGTCTAGAATAGTTACCCATATAGTGGACTTGTTCGTTCTCCATGCCATATCCGTAGGGTGTGTACTCAGGATTCACCACGCCTCCTAGATCATATTGTATTTCTGGGTGTACCTGCGAGAGACTATTCAAACCATCCATCTTTTTATTCATCATCTCTAACTGATTAGATAACCTGGTGACCACGTCGAGGTTGAAAGCACTTGTTGCTTTAGTAGGAATTGTCCCCATGCCTTGCCACTGATAATTATTCAGTGCCATCTTTTCCATAGACTAAAATTTTCTGCCAAAAGTAAAATAGAGAAAAAATTAGCAAAGTAATTTTTCTAAAAAATAAAATTTAACTAAAAAATTAAAATTAAATTACGGAAAATAAAAAATAATGGCTAAAGTAATAGAAATATAGCTTTCTTAATATTTTAGATGTCCCCGGCAACAGCGGCAAAAACTTGATCGTGCCAAACAATCGAGTTTTAATATTTATAAAGAATGATCGAACCTATAGACTAACTATGACAAAGATTGAGGCAAGTGCACCTACTGAACAATAGTATAGTTTAGGCAAGATTATTTTATCGAACCCAAAGGAACCTAAAAGTACTACTACTCACTTTCTTTCTATTATTTAGCCTAAAATATGGAGTGATTGGCTTATTAAACTAATGAAAAACTAAACTAGATGTAAAGACAAAAGAATGAAACTTTGGGAAATGAAACACCCCAAACCCGACCCACGAGCCTTGACTGGATCTGGTATGTTCCTTGAGTAAAACGGTTCAAAACTTGTCTGTTTCTTTGGAAAAGTTTGGTTGGTTTGAAGAAGAATTGAGTTGTAAACGAGTCTATTTTGAAGTCTAGATTTTAATAAAACTTTATTTTCAAAACCAGAAGTTGAAAACGTTGCCGAGTTCTTAGAGTTTACTATTTAAACTGAAAACCAATTGTGTTAGGTGTCAAAACATTTCAAGATTTATTTTTAAGAAAGGTTACTCAACTTTAATTTGATAAGAATCGTTTCATAATAAAATAATTAAAATGCATGCATAAGCATCTCATATTAGTGGCCTTATTACATCAAATGAAAACCCGTAATGAATCCAAGATACTTAAATAAAATAGGAAGTCCAAAATAAAATAAAATCTGGGCGAACAAGGCCACCACTAAGCTCCTGCCGACCGGTCCATCACCGAGTGTCTCTCGAAAAATATCCCACAACAGGGTGAGTCAAAGCAGACTCGATGTGTAACAACCAACACTAAGTCCCAACGATTCGTATATCGATCATACATATACATATAGCAAATTATAAAGAATGATGCAATTCCCGAACCGAAACCTAGATAACCATCCGCTACACATCACCCGTACCAACCATCACACCGTGGGGACTACTAAGTCGACCCCCCATCCGCTACACATCGTTGAAGGCAGTCGCTGCAGACGACTTGCACATCGCCCTTATAATTTTGTGGCATAGCCACCAGATAATATTTTGTGACATAAGTCACCACATTCAAATTTCATGACATAAGTCACCACATTCAGATTTCGTGACATAAGTCACCACATTCAGATATTGTGGTATAAAACCACCAAATCACTTCCCCTTTCACAATCACCCATGTGCCCCATGTCATACAATTCATGCAAAGATTATGCCACATTCTTTATTTCACATTCTTACCAATATTCACATATGTGTCATAACAGGTATTCGTAACATTGTTAACATAGTTTTATAGAATAACGTACCTGAATATGCCGTACCATTGAATGGTACCTTAAGCCATATCTTTCACATTCTTATTAACACATATATTAAATTAAATCCATAAATCTATTAAGATTCAGTGTGGGTTACACACCTGGTATTAACGCTTTCACTAAATCCCGAAAATCTACCAAAACCAATTGCACTCCTTCCTAATACCCATAGTTAAAATCGGTTAGGCATTAATACTAAAATATGGCCTATGGCTGAATGTTACATGCACTTACCTTGTGAATCTTAGATCCCGAAATTAATCCTTATACCGTCGGCTACAAGAGAAATCCTAGAATCACCTTCATGGTTTCGGCCAAAGAACATAGAGGATTAGAGTCTTAATTTTCGATGGTCAGAGAAAGAAAAGAACAAGAGTTTGATCAAGAGATCCTTACCAAATAGAATGATCAAAATGTAATTGGCTCACCAACTCAAAGTGTCGACAAGAGGGAGGAAGTGTTTGAGTTTTGGCTTTTAATGTATATGATCAAATCGGCTCAAGGGAAAAAGAATGGAGAAAAGGTTTCGACTTTTAAAGAAATTGGAGAGGGAGAGGCTAAAGAATTCAGCATAAAGAATAAAGAGAATTAGGGTTTTTTAAATGTCAGAATCAATGAGATATCCTCCCCTATTTATAGAAATTTTGGCACCTATTGTTCAAACCCGAAAATGCCCTTCCTGATAACTAAAAGTTAAGCTAAAAGAAAAGGGAAAATTCGGTATCCATATATACTAAAATAAATAGATAAATAGAATAAACCTACACTCCCTAATCAACTCAAACTTATCACTAATCAAATTCCTTTATTATCTTCAAAATTTATCCTCATCAAAAAGTCCTTTTATTTAGCCCAAAAATTCAATTTGAATTTCATTCAAATAGCTTTCCGATCAGCAGCCATCTTTTGGAATTTTGGTTGAAACACCCCACACCCGGCCCACGAGCCTAGACCGGATCTGGTATGTTCCCCGGCGAAATCCATTTCAAATTCTTTTGTATTTAGGAAAAACTTGAGCGTTTTGAAGGAAAGTTTGTTTTGGGTTGGGCTTGAGTTGAAAATAGGTTTATTTCGTTATTAAAAATCCTTTTGATTTAGGTGACAAAATGTTTGGGCTTTGAATTAAATTAATTTTACTTAATCTTTTAATAAATATAAAGATTGTATGCTCAATAAATAAAAGTAAAGTAAACGCTACTACTACTTATTACATCAAATAATTTCCCAAAATTAAAACCAAAATAAACTATAAATTACTTAAAATTAAATAAAAGTCCAAGTCAGAATTTCTTCTTGTGCATGGCCATCCCTAAGCTTCCGAACCCGGTCCATCACCGCTCATCACCAAACATGTTCCCTAGCAGGGTGAGTCAACAGACTCAATGTGTACACAAACACTAAGTCTTAACAAATTAGGGCATAACAAATCATATTCATACATATCATAATTTCATATTTAATGATTCAAGATGATGATGCAACCCAAACCCAAACCTAGATGCCATCCGCTACACATCCCCGTTCCAACCTGCACATCGTGGGGACTACTAAGTCAACCCTCCATCCGCTACACACCATCGAAGGCAGTCGCTGCAGTCGACGTGCTCATCGCCCATATAAAAGTTGTGGCATAGCCACCAGATTAAGTAATTGTGTCATGTGACACCACATTCAAATAATGTAACCGAAGTTACCACAATTAGATAATGTGACCAAAGTCACCACATTCAGATAGTGGGGCCGATGTCACCACATACACTTCCCCTTTCTCATATATCCCGAATGCCCCACATTATTTATATCATGCATATTATACTTAATTTCACATTCATGTCACTTTTCACATGTTAATATAACATATTTCGTAATCCTAGTAGGAGTAGGAATCGTACCTGAGTACTTTGTACCATAACATGGTACTTTAGCCACATTCTTACACTTTCATATTAACAACATATATCAAATTAAAGCCATAAATCTATTAAGATTTGTGTGGGATACACACCTGATTCGCTTAAGGTTTCCAATCCAAATCCCGAAAAGCTCGATCTAATGCCTTAGATCTTAAATCTCTACATTTAATCAATCATTTAATACTTAGTAAGCCATTCGGCCATAAATCCAAATCCTAGTAGGATTAGTACACTAAAACTTACCTTGGTGCCAAATCCCGAAATCTTCACTATACTCTTTCTTGTATTTGGCAAAGCTTTAAATCACTTTAACAAATTAGTTTTGGCTTTTGAATAAATATGAACTAGATCTAAAACACCAAAAATAGGCCTTGGCCGAATATTCGCATGTCTTACCTTGTGGATTTTAAATCCTGAAATTCACCGAATACTAGGGAACACGTGGCCTATGGTGTACCTTCGGGAAAAGAACTTCTCCTTCCTTGTAGTCGACACTTAGTAAATCCTAAAGAGCCTTCTTTCCAAGTTTCGACTAACACAATAATGTGGTTAGATTTCCTAGTTTCGGCTTTAATCTTAGAAGAAAAAGAATGGAAATCGATAACTACTGACCTTACCCTTAATCTTTGTAATCGACAGCCCCTTTTTCTTGAGTCCTCAAAGATTCGGCTTAAGACCTAGAGAGTAGTCACACAAGTTTTGGCTTTTGGAATATTGAGAGGAGAAGAATGAAGAAGAAAAGAATAGTTTCTTAAGAGAATTCGGCAAAGGTTATCAAGGAAGAGAAAATAATGTTGAATGGCCTCTCTTTTCCTTTTATAGCGGAATTTACTACTTAGAATCCCTTACTTGGCCACCACTCTTCTATTTTGATAACTTTATCCTTTGAATTATCAGTTTATTAAAAGAATTAATCCAACAATTATCTCCTAAAATAATGATAATTAAATATATTATTTATCTCCTATTTAGCGAAATTCTAAAGGAAATAAAACTCCTCTTGTAAGAGCCCTCATGTCGTCCACCTCTCTGCTCTTTGTAGCAAAATAAAACTTCTTTTATTTGCTTCCTAGGTGATTCGATCCTCGGCCCAAATACACTTGCATGTGGCGCCATTTCGGAGGCCCTAAGTGGCATCTTGAGCCACTTTTCCAAGCTTTGTTTGTGTGTCAAATTTCACATACTTTTCTCTTAAGGCCACCTTGCCTTAATTTCCTCTTTTAAACTTTAAAACTCGACATTTCTAAGTCATTTCTAAGTTTCCAAAATTTTTCGTTTGGCTCTTTAAACTTGACATTTCCTTACATTTCCTAGTTTCCAGAAATGTTCACTTTCCTCTTTTGAATCATTTCTAAATCATTTTCCTAGTTTCCATAAATGTTCACTTTCCTCTTTTGAATCATTTCTAAATAATTTTCCTAGTTTCCATAAATGTTCACTTTCCTCATTTTAACTTAGCATTTCCAAAATGTTCACTTTCCTCTTTTAACTTAACATTTCTAAGTTTCCAAAATGTTCACTTTCCTCTTTTTGAAACTTAACATTTCTAAATCATTTCTTACATTTCCAGGACATTTCCCTACATTTCCTTACATTTCCCTACATTTCCTTACATTTCCCTACATTTCCATACATTTCCTTATATTTCCATACATTTCCATACATTTCCATACGTTTTCTTACATTTCCATACATTTCCTTACATTTTCATACATTTCCTTACATTTCCAAGGTTCTAAAAATGCACACCACATATCACAGTAAACATGCTATTAAGCAAAATGCACACAATGGGATTGAACCTCTTCCTCAAAGTACTTCACTTGTTGCCATAACCCTTGCACCTTAGGTGGCGCCCTTGCCACTTTTCCACATCACTTCTTGTTTTTAACTTAAAACCAATAATGTCCAAAGCTTTCTCTTCCATCCTAGGATTTTAAAAACCCTTAATTCACTTCCAAACACTGCCAAAACCTACTACTCATGAATTATGCACAAACGCATAACCCCTAATCTAGGATGTTACATTGGTCCAATTCAAACACCTTCCACGCCAGCAGCAAAATTTCAAGCTATTGCGCACAAGGCAACTCGAACCCGAGACCTCCAAGCACAACCACACGCTACCAGCCACTGCACCAGAACCATTCTTGTGATATATTTCGTTGTTAACTTCTTTTAAAGTATACTTTCCAGTGACCGAATCATCCAAAGAAATCAAAAATATTAACCAACACCTGGATTCAAACCTCTGCCCTTTTCACTATGAGGCAATTCCCTTGCCACTGCGCCACCCGTTTCATTTGAGTCATAATTCCTTCCCAATTAATTATCAACCTTTATTCCATGCTCCAGGTTTACTTAAAAAAAAAACCCAACATTTCGCACACAATGCGACTAGAACCTTGTTCCCCCCTTCTGCTCCTAACGCCTTTGCCCTTTGGGCAAGCGTTTCCTTGTGTCATGAAGCAGACCCAACTAATTATAAGGCCTAAACTCGGCCTTCATACTAACATATGCAAAATAATTTTTTTTTGCCATACCCAAAACTTGAACCTTTGACCTCCGACTTATTGAGAACGCCCAAGCCACCGGACCACCTACTTCTTTGTGATATCTTTTAACCCAACAATATTTTAAAAGCCTTATGACTACCACCAACCTCCCTAAAAAACAACATTTTTGCTAAAGCCCTAGATCGAGCCTAGGACTTTTCCAACACTACCAACCCTTCCTAAACCTCCTAAGAATTAAACTAAACATGAAATAATAATTTTTTAAAAGAAAATGTCCATTCAAACATTTCATGATAAAATAATTTATTTCATTTGAATAACATTTTAAGAAAAACTAACTATTTAAATGTATTAGTGACATTATAAAAGTAGAGGGACAAACTATGTAAAAAAAATAAAGCATATAAATCAAATCCCCAAATTTTAGCATAATCTAGGGTCAATTAAAAGCCACCATTATCTTATTTTAGTATAAACCACATATTAATTTTTTTACGACAAAATCCATTCTCTCGACACACGAAACCCATTTATTCTAGGCCCAAATTAGGATGTTACAATTCTACCCTCCTTAAAGAAATTTCGTCCTCGAAATTCCAACTAACTAGTAATCATACTACCTAAGTCTCACTACCATGCTTTGCCATTGCAGGCTCAATCCCAAAATAACCACTATGATAGAGCACGCACCGATATTCACATCTAGAGCATCCTCGTCCCTTGTACTCATGCTATCGGTTCACGTTTATCTGATTAAAGAATTTTATGAATTAGTTTTTGTTCCACTGATTTATCGTGAACAGTCTTATGTTCAATAGTTCTAAGGAGTAGTTCTTTCGAGTTCATACACACAGAGTCTTAAATTCATTCATTCAATCATCTCATTCATGAACTTGCGTTCATCACAGAAAAGTGTTGTGGTTGTCATTGTTGTTGTTTTCCACTACCCAAGGGTATTTTCAAAATTTTATCCTATAGGGGTATTTTGGTAATTTTTTAAATTAGGGCATTTGAAAATTTTGCAAAGTAGAGATTTTTGGTATTTTTACAAAATTGAAATACTTGGTAAGAAAATTCAAGGGTAATATGGTAATTTTATAAAATGGGGGTATTGTTGTAATTTTACAAGTCAGGGGCATTTCGGTAATTTTATAAATTATGGTTCTAGGTGACTTTTCAAAACAAGGGTATTTTTGGAAATTTTTAATTTGAGGGTACTTCGGCAACTTTCCATACTGAGGGTATTTTGGTAATTTGTACAGGTTAGGGGTAATTTGGTCAATTTACAAATCAAGGGTACTTTGGAATTTTATAATCATGGTTTGACTTTAGAATTTCACAAAACAAGGTGACGGGTCCCTTCGGGTTTTAATTATTGAATTTAGCTTTGTGATTGAGTCCTTTTGGTTAGGGTGAACCAAATCACGCACTGTAGGATTCGAGTGGAGAGGAGGTGAGTCACTAGGGATCGCTTAAATACCAAGCTCCCATGAAACCAATCCTAGACATGCGCACAATGGTTGCCACACCTAACTCGGTGACTTAGACATGGTTTGTTTAATTAGGCTTTAAAGCTTTATGCAATTTTGTTTTGGAGTAAGCTAATCCTAGGGTTTAATAACTTAATATACTAATCTCGTCCTATAAATCCCACATACAATCACAAAAGAGTTAGGAGTACTTACAGTGGACTTGGTAGGAGACTCAGTGCCATGCCGGAGAAACTTGCTCGTTTCTTAGTAAAACCCATTTTCAAAAGAAAAAAACATTTTGGGCCCTAAAAGCCCTCAAGGCTGAGTTTTGAACCGGGCTCTGATACCAAGCTGAAACACCCCAAACTCGACCCATGAGCCTTGACCGGTCTAGTATGTTCCTTGAGTAAAACGGTTCAAAACTTGTCTATTTCTTTGGAAAACTTTGGTTGGTTTGAAGAAGAATTGATTTGTGTTGTGCTCGAGTTGTAAACGAGTTTATTTTGAAGTCTAGATTTTAATAAAACTTTATTTTCAAAACCAGAAGTTGAAAACGTTGCCGAGTTCTTAGAGTTTACTATTTAAACTGAAAACCAATTGTGTTAGGTGTCAAAACATTTCAAGATTTATTTTTAAGAAAGGTTACTCAACTTTAATTTGATAAGAATCGTGTCATAATAAAATAATTAAAATGCATGCATAAGCAGGTCTCATATTAGTGGCCTTATTACATCAAATGAAAACCCGTAATGAATCCAAGATACTTAAATAAAATAGGAAGTCCAAAATAAAATAAAATCTGGGTTGAACATGGCCACCACTAAGCTCTTGCCGACCCAGTCCATCACTGAGTGTCTCCTGAAAAATATCCCACAACGGGGTGAGTCAAACAGACTCAGTGTGTAACAACCAACACTAAGTCCCAACGATTCAGGTATATTAGATCATACATATACATATAGCAAATTATAAAGAATGATGCAATTCCCGAACCCAAACCTAGATAACCATCCGCTACACATCACCCGTACCAACCATCACACCATGGGGACTACTAAGTCGACCCTCCATCCGCTACACATCATCGAAGGCAGTCGCTGCAGACGACTTGCACATCGCCCTTATAATTTGGTGGCATAGCCACCAGATAATATTTTGTGACATAAGTCACCACATTCAGATTTCGTGACATAAGTCACCACATTTAGATATTGTGGTATAAAACCACCAAATCACTTCCCCTTTCATAATCACCCATGTGCCCCATGTCATACAATTCATGCAAAGATTATGCCACATTCTTTATTTCACATTCTTACCAATATTCACATATGTGTTATAACAGGTATTCGTAACATTGTTAACATAGTTTTAGAGAATAACGTACCTGAATATACCGTACCATTGAATGGTACCTTAAGCTATATCTTTCACATTCTTATTAACAGATATATTAAATTAAATCCGTAAATCTATTAAGATTCAGTGTGGGTTACACACCTGGTATTAACACTTTCACTAAATCCCGAAAATCTACCAAAACCGATTGCACTCCTTCCTAATACCCATAGTTAAAATCGGTTAGGCATTAATACTAAAATATGGCCTATGGCTGAATATTACATGCACTTACCTTGTGAATCTTAGATCCTGAAATTAATCCTTAAACCGTCGGCTACAAGAGAAATCCTGGAATCACCTTCATGGTTTCGGCCAAAGAACATAGAGGATTAGAGTCATAATTTTCGATGGTCAGAGAAAGAAAAGAACAAGAGTTTGATCAAGAGATCCTTACCAAATAGAATGATCAAAACAGAATTGGCTCACCAACTCAAAGTGTCGACAAGAGGGAGGAAGTGTTTGAGTTTCAGCTTTTAATGTATATGGTCAAATCGGCTCAAGGGAAAAAGAATGGAAAAAAGGTTTCGACTTTTAAAGAAATTGGAGAGGGAGAGGCTAAAGAATCCGGCATAAAGAATAAAGAGAATTAGGGTTTTTAAATGTCAGAATCAATGAGATATCCTCCCCTATTTGTAGAAATTTTAGCACCTATTGTTCAAACCCGAAAACGCCCTTCCTGATAACTAAGAGTTAAGCTAAAAGAAAAGGGAAAATTCGGTATCCATATATACTAAAATAAATAGATAAATAGAATAAACCTACACTCCCTAATCAACTCAAACTTATCACTAATCAAATTCCTTTATCATCTTCAAAATTTATCCTCATCAAAAAGTCCTTTTATTTAGCCCAAAAATTCAATTTGAATTTCATTCAAATAGCTTCCCGATCAGCAGTCAACTTTTGGAATTTTGGTCCAATTCAAACACCTTCCACACCAGCAGCAAAATTACAAGCTATTGCGCACAAGGCAACTTAAACCCGAGACCTCCAAGCATAACCACACGCTACCAACCACTGCATCAGAACCATTCTTGTGATATATTCCGTTGTCAACTTCTTTTAAAGTATACTTTCCAGCGATCGAATCATCCAAAGAAATCCAAAATATTAACCAACATCTGGATTCGAACCTCCGCCCTTTTCACTATGAGGCACGTCCCTTGCCATTGCGCCACCCATTTCATTTGAGTCATAATTCCTTCCCAATTAATTATCAACCTTTATTCCATGCTCCGGTTTACTTAAAAAACCCAACATTTCGCAAGACAACGCGACTAGAACCTTGTTCCCCCTCCGCTCATAACGCCTTTGCCACTAGGCGAGGCGTTTCCTTTGTCATGAAACATTCAACTAATTATAAAGCCTAAACCACGCCTTCATACTAACATATGCAAAATATTTTTTTGCCATACCCAAGACTTGAACCTTTGACCTCCGACTTATTGAGAACGCCCCAACCACGGACCACCTACTTCTTTTGTGATATCTTTTAACCCAACAATATTTTAAAAGCCTTATGACTACCACCAACCTCCCTAAAAACAACATTTTTCTAAAGCCCTAGATCAAGCCTAGGACTTTTCCAACACTACCAACCCTTCCTAAACCTCCTAAGAATTAAACTAAACATGACATAATAATTTTTTTAAAAGAAAATGTCCATTCAAACTTTTCATGATAAAATAATTTATTTACATTTGAATAATATTTTAAGAAAAATTAACTATTTAAATATATTCTTGACATTATAAAAGTAGAGGGACAAACTATGTAAAAAAATAAAGCATATAAATCAAATCCTAAATTTTAGCATAATCTAGGGTCAATTAAAATTGACCATTATCTTATTTTAGTATAAACCACATATTAAATTTTTTACGACAAAATCCATTCTCTCGACACACGAAACCCATTTATTCTAGGCCCAAATTTAGGATGTTACAGAAAGGACTGTGGAAAAACTCAGTTGATTTTAGATGATACCCTCAGGAAGAATCCACCTATGACTTCTTTTGTTATTTAAATTTTAATTCATATGACTTCTTTACTTAGCTTGATCCGTGAGACTCCCTAACCTATATTAAACCCTCTCTCGAGGCGAATAACGTCTAACCTTAGGTTAATTAGTGGAACTCTTATTCTCTTATAATAACCCCCTAAGGAAGCAGTAAATCGATCAATGGACTCCCATATTAGGTTTCACCCTAATCCGACAAAATCTTGTAACCCTATCTCTAGGCGCTCAATCAACTCCGCTTAATTATGTTAGATCTACTCTAAGGCATGGTCTATTCCTCCTCCACCTAAGCACATCAGATTTGGATTAAGCAACATAATTAAGAACAAACTAAGTACTTTATCATATATTTTAGAAATCAAATAACAAAATCCGTCATAGGTTTCATCCCCTTCAGGTATCTAAAGGGTTTAGTTCATAACAAAATAAGAAAACATCTCAAGAGAAAAGATAAAACAAAACATAAGAAATCCATAAAACCCCCTGAAGGAATTGAATAGGAGATCTTCTGTCTTGAGTAGAACTCCGGCTTCTTGAGATGGATCAACTGCTATCTTTGAGTAGTTCGAATAAAAGCTCGCGTAAAACTCGCCCAAAAACTCCCTTCTTGTTTTTGACCTGCAGAACTCCCTTTAGTTGCTACCTTGGGTGTTTATATAGGCTTTGAGATGTTTTACTTGGCTCCTAAGTATCCTAATTGAAGTAGAATTCCTCCTAGGATGTTTAATTAGACTTAGGAATGTGTTTCTTTGCCTCCAAGCATCCAATCCAAGTGAAATTGCTCTTTCCCGCGGCAGGGGCACGCCCATGGCACAAGCCCGTGTAAATCGTCTTTAGGCCGTGTCTCGATTCTGTTGATTGGGGAACGGCCATGTATATCGTGGCATGGCCGTGTGAAGTAATTTGACGAGGCACGACCGTGTGGCTTGAAGTCCAGGCCGTGTCGATTTCCTCTTTGGCCCAAATTGACCCGTTTTAAGCCCGTTTCCCGTTCTTTTCATCCTCGGGTGCTTTCCTGAGTATAAACATAAAAAGAAAGGATTAAAAGCACCTTTTTTACATAAATCAAGGGCTAAATCATCCAAAAGCATACTAAACATGGGGCTAAAATATGTTACTTTTACGATTAATCAGCGACTATAGCAAGCCTAACAATACTTGATTCGGCTCCTGTTAAATTAGGTTTAGCATAATCATACATAGTTTGAGGAGCATGATGATTGGCCATCTCCTGAGGTAGCGGATTATTCTCAGCCATTCCTTCGGTGGTATTAGTTTCGTCCTCTTGCCCTTCTTGTATGTAATTTAATCCTCGCCTTACTTCTCTACGATTTCTGCGTACGGTTCCTTCAATATTACTGTCGTAAAGTAATGGTCCTGTCGGGTTCCTTCTAGTCATAACCTAGAGGTACCTGCTAGGGAAAGAGAAAAAGAAAAAAAATTTAGAAAAGTAAAAAATAAAGTTTAATTGTAGAAATAAAAAAATAAAAATATGGCTAAAGTAATAAAAATTAAGCATTCTTAATATTTTAGTTCCCTGGCAACGGCGCTAAAAACTTGATCGTGTGTCAGAGTCTTAAAAATTTATAAAAGGAATGATCGGACCTGGAAACTAACTAAGACAATGATGTAGGCAAGCACACCTATCGGACAGTAGTATAGTTTAACGGCAAGACCGGATTGTCGAACCCAAAGAAACCAAAAGTACTAAATTCTAACTTTCTTTTTATTATTTAGCCTAAGAATTAAGGGAATTTTTATCTAATCTAAAATTAACTAACTACTAAGCTAAAGATGCAAAGACAAAGAGAAGAAATTGAGGAAAAACTTGAGAGAAAATCGATTGATTTAGACAATAACCGAGGAAGAATCCACCTAGACTTCACTTGTTATCTAACTCTGAACCAGATGATTTATTCACTTGACTTGATCCATAGGATTCCCTAATTTATATTAATACCTCCCTCGAGGCTATAAATGTCTAACCCTAGGTTGATTAATTGAAATCTCTTTCTAATTAAAACCCCTAGAATTGCATTAACTCGATCTATGGACTCCCATATTAGGTTTGACCCTAATCCGGCAGATTTTCATCATCCTATCTCCAGGGTTGCGATCAACTCCGCTTAACTATGCTAGATCTACTCTTAAGCAGGGCCTATTCCTCCTCTGCCTAAGAGTATAAATGCTTGAATCAATATCCTGGAAATACCAAAACAAGAATTAAGAACAAATAGTTAAGAACAAATCAAGTATTTATCATACAGCTCAGATAACAATAACAAGATTCATATTAGATTTCATACCCCTCGGGTATTTGAGAGGTTTAGTTCATAATCATAAAAGAGTACATCTCAGAAGAAAATATAAAACAAAACATAAGAAAAACCCTAAAACCCCCTAAAGGAATTGAAAAAGAGATCCTCAGTCTTGAGTATGATTCCGGCTTCCTGAGATGAATCAACTGGTTTTCTTCGAGTGAATCCCACAGTTTGGCCCTCTGGCTCGGCTCCTTGGCCTAGCTGAACCACCCTTCCTAAAGGTTGTCATCTAGGGTCTTTATATAGGATTTTTGGAATGCCTTTCTTTGCCTCTTAGTACCCTAATCTGAATGAAACTCTTCTTTTCTGCGGCAGGGACACACCCGTGGCACACGCCCGTGTGATTCATTTTTATGCAGTGATCGAACTTGTTGAGAAGGCACGGCCGTGTATTTCAGGGTCCAAGTAGTATTTTGCTCTTCTTAAGAGGCACGGTCGTGTGGTCTTGGGCCCAGGCCATGTGGATTTTGTGTTTTGGCCCATTTTCTCTATTTTTGGCCGTTTCTTATTCTTTTCATCCTCTAGTGCTCTCCTGAGTATAAAACATGAAAAAAAAAGGATTAGAAGCACCTATTTTCATAATTAAAGGGAAAAATCATCCAAAAGTACGCTAAATGTGGGATTAAAATATGTTCATATTACGATTTATCAGTTGAATCCCATAATTAGTCTTATTAACATGATTTATAGAATCGTCTTTATCACTTGATGTCTTAATTGAATCACGAGCTTGGAGCATGGTGGTATCATCACCTAACGAAGTGTGACTCCACCTATACCAACATCAATGGTAGTTCTAGTAGTTGCTAAAAAAGGGCGTCCTAAAATTAAAGGGACATCACTATCCTCATCCATGTCTAGGATAACAAAGTCAACTGGAAATATGAATTTATCAATTTTACTAGTACATCTTCAACAACACCCCTAAGATATCTAATGATTTTATCTGCTAATTGAATGCTCATCCTAGTTTGTTTGGGTTTCCTAAGACATAGCTATTTAAACATTTTGTAAGGCATGACATTAATACTTGCCCCTAAATCAGCTAAAGCATTATTTACATTTAAACTACCAATTAATCAAGGAATAGTAGAACTCCCTGGATCCTTCAATTTGTTGGGTAGTTTATTTTGTAAGATAGCTGAGCACACTGCATTTAGCTCCATGTGTGACAAATCATCTAACTTCCGTTTGTTTTCCAAAAGCTCCTTTAAAAATTTAATTGAGTTGGACATCTGCGAAAGAGCTTCAATAAATGATAAGTTAATATGAAACTTTTTCAAAAGTTTAAGAAATTTAATGAAATGTTCATTTGTACTGTCTTTCTTTGTCGCATTGGGATATGGCACACGCGGTGTATACTTCTTACTTACCAATTTGTTTAACTGTGGCTTTCATCAACCTTACCTTTACTTACCACGCTTTTTTTCCTTGGTTCTGGTTTGGACTCAATGACCTTTCTTCATCTCGAACAGTAATCGCATGGAGCTGCTCTCTTAGGTTAGTTTTAGTGTTGCTAGGTAAGCTACCTTGTGGTCTTTCTGAGATAAACTTAGCAAGCTAACCTATTTGATTCTTGAGCCCTTGAATCAATGCTTGCTGATTTTAAGCGCTGTTTCAGTGTTTTGGAAACGTGTTTCTAACACCGAGATGAATTTTGTTAGCATCTCCTCAAGGTTCGGCTTCTTCTCCTATTGGTAAGGTGGTTGTTGAAAATCTGGAAGAGGTTGCAGTCTTTGATTACCTTGACCACCCCATGAGAAATTGGGATGGTTCCTCCAACCTGCATTGTAATTGTTACTATAGGGATTATTTTGAGGTCTAGAATTGTTACCCAAATAGTTGACTTGTTCTCTGTGCTAGGGTTGTAGGATAGATATTCTGTGTTGTTCACCCCTCCTCCATTTGTATCGCACTGCATCATCGGATGTACCTGCGTAGAATCATACAAACCATCAATTTTGTTATTTAAAAGCTCTACCTGGTTAGATAACATGGTGACCGCGTCAAGGTTGAAAACACCGGTTGCTTTATTAGGCTTTGTCCTCAGGACTTGCCACTGATAATTATTCAGTGACACCTCTTAGATAAATTTGTAAGCCGCTTTAGGTGTTTTGTTATTCAGAGTCCCACCGACAGTTGCCTCGATTAGTTGCCTAGTTGAGGTGTAACACCCCAAACCCGGTCAATACGCCACGACCGAATCTGGTATGTCCTTGAGGAAAATATTTTTTGAAAGAATCAATTAACAATTAAATTTTGTGAAAAACTCTTTGAAATTCTATATTTGTAGAAATTACATGTTTAATAAGTTAAAACTGAATATTTACTTTGAAATTACATAAAACTTTTAAAATAAGTGAATAAATCATAGGTTAGAAAACATTTATATCATTTTAAGAAAACTCAATTATTACTTTGAAAACCATTTGCATTTGAATGTAGAAACTTAATATTTGAAAATCATTTAAATTATCGAAAACCCTTAAGTTATTTAAATTATCAAATGATTTATGTTACCCGATGGTAACATTTTAAAAATCGTCGCGTTTTATAGTTTAGAAAAGTTGGTGCTCAATTTATTATAATAATCATGAAATTTATAAACCATATTTAAAACATGCTCAAAACATAAAATAACCCAAAACATAATTAAACAGGCCTTATTACAAATCCATAAAATATGAAAACCAAATTAAATAAAATACCCAAATGGAAGTTCATATAAAACCAACTTTTATTGCATGGCCTCCTCGAGTTCATCCGGCTCATCATCCACGATCTCACGAATCACCTGAAAGGATGAGGGAGAAGGTGAGTCACCAAGACTCAGTGCATATTCCCACTCCTGGGTAAATACCACATACTTACACAAATTATAACAAAGCAACATATATGTATAATGCACCCAACCTAGCCATCCATAACTCCTTTTCTACCCCATGTGGTACCAAACCACTGGTGACCGAAGTCACGATATAAATGTGATACCAAATCACTGGTGACCAAAGTCACGAATAACCATCTGTGGGGCCAACCCACGCGTGATACCAAATCATTTGGCGGCGATCCCATATCTCAAAAGTGGGGCCAACCCACGGTGGTGTTAACCACGAGGGACGAGTCGCTATGAGGTGCCAAACCTCGGTGTGCGAAGACACGAATGTGATACCAAATCACGGAGGTACCAAACCTCCGATTAATCAAGACACGAATGTGATACCAAATCTTTGGTGACCAAATCACGATATCAATCTTCCCCTCCTCTCATATTGCCCATGCCAATGCAATAAATAAACAAATCATGTCAATATACTTTGATATGTATCTCATAACAAATATATCAAAAATCGTAGATCATGATTTCTATCCACATGTATTTACAACATATCGAAACGGACTTACCCGAATCCTCATTCATACCATCATGGTATCATATCCAAATCTTATCGTTTTTCCCACTTTCATAATATGATTAGTTATAACACACATAAATACATATATAAACCAAGTTATAAAGTTTGTAAGATACACACATTTCACCAAAGCAAGAACTAACTTCCGGAGATCCTATCTATCGCACTAGATCACCTTGTCCTACAATCGGCCAACACTTAAATTATAAACAAAGGCCATTCGACCCTACCACTAAATCCCAAAGAGTTATCGCTTCAAAATACCAATCTTACCTAAAAGCTTACCCAAAACGAGAGACAAATATACGAGGCTTAGATTGATTGCTTCCAACGTCCCGAGGAGCCTAAAAGAAATCGGTTCCTAAAATGGTTAGAACCTTGCAACAAATGCCCATAGGTTGACCTTTGTCCACTAGAAAATAACTTGGAAAAGAGAAAGAATTGAAGGAAATACGATCATGAATACTTACCTATTATCCAAAATTGATTGGAGAAAAACCAAAGAGAATCTACCCTTGCATATTCGCCAAAACAAAACAATAAGAGAAAAGAAGATTAACTATGATGTTAGTTGATGGAGGAAAATTTGGTTAGAGTGGGGAAAAAGAAAGAAAAAGAAAGTGAAATGCAAGAGAGGGATTTCGACAAAGGAAGGTGGAGAGGACTTTTGGCATAAAAGTTTGAGAGAAGAAAAAGAAAAATGAAAGGGAGAAGATGGTACTTTTGGTTTTGAGCAAAAGTGGAAAAAGAAAAGAGAGAGATGGGAGAAAAGAGATTCGGCCAAGGAAGCAAAAGAGAACAAAATGAAAGAAAATGCCTCCTTCAATGGTAGTATATTTTCGGCACCAGAGAGAAAAGAGTTTGAGAGGAGAAGAAAACAATACTAATTGGTCAAAATAAAAGCCAAAACCAAAACAAAGTTTACCTATTGCTCACTAATACATTCACTAGGAGAGTGTTTTTGAGAGAAAAGAAAATGATGTACAATAGCTAAGGAATATGGCCAAAAAGCCACCAACCTTCCAAGCCTTCAACAAAATCGGTCAACCCTCCCCTAGACCATTATCAGTCCACATACATGGACTAATGGCCATAGAAGAGTTTCCAAAACACTCTCCATCATCTATGCCTTTTGTCCCCTCATCATACCATAAGTATTAAGAATCTTATCCCTAATTACAAGCTTTCCAAAACCATTATTCAACTTACCAAAAATTTTGAAAGTCCAACCTACCATAAGAATGGCTTGGCCGACACTTAATGCTAAGATGCATAAAAATAAAGTCTTCTAATGCAATCCATGCTACTCGAACCTCTTGCCTCAGGCAACCTTTCATGCACCATAGCCACCTTGCCACTTACTCCTCATGTGTTAGAATTTAATACTTAAATTATCTTAAGTGTCAAGATCACCTAGTTCACTTCATTAAATTTTTAAATACCGAGAATTATTCTATCTTCCTAAATAAAATCAAGCCTTCATAAGACTATGCTAACACATAAAATTCATACCCGAGCCAATACAAATAATACTCAAATTTTAGGATGTTACAATTCTACCCCTCTTAAAAAAATTTTGTCCTCGAAATTACCTGATCAAAAGAGTTGAGGATACTACTGCCTCATCGCATCCTCCGGTTCCCACGCAGCTTCTTCCACGCCATGATTCCGTCATAAGACTTTCACTAAAGAAACTAACTTCCTACGTAAAACTTTCACGTCTCGATCTAGAATCTGCACTGGTTCTTCTTCTATCGTCAAATCTGGACTCACTTCTATTTCCTCTCGCCCACGATATGCGATGGATCGAGCGATAGCGTCTAAGCATGGAGACATGAAACACATCGTGAATCGACTTCGATTCATTGGCAACTCAAGGCGATAGGCTCTGGTCCCACTCGTCTCAACACCTTAAACGGTCCAATAAACCTTGGACTTAACTTGCCTTTTCTCCCAAATCTTAACACTTTCTTCTATGGCGAGACCTTTAGAAAAACTTTGTCACCCACGGCAAACTCTATATCCCTCTGCTTGAGATCGACATAAGACTTCTGCCTATCCGAAGCTTCCTTCAGACAAGCCTGAATCAATTTCACCTTATCCTCAGTTTCCGCAACCAACTCTGGTCCTAACATCTGACGCTCACCCAACTCTGTCCAACATGTAGGTGTGTGACACCTCTTACCATACAACGCCTCATATGGTGCTATCTTAATGCCTGCCTGATAACTATTGTTGTATGCGAACTCAGCTAACGGTAAAAACTCTTCCCGGTGCCTCTAAGTCCAAAACACATCCTCTCAAAG
This sequence comes from Gossypium rotundifolium, assembly GCA_025506655.1. Taxonomy (NCBI): domain Eukaryota; kingdom Viridiplantae; phylum Streptophyta; class Magnoliopsida; order Malvales; family Malvaceae; genus Gossypium; species Gossypium rotundifolium. The sequence goes on along the minus strand of CP106734.1, from coordinate 15,412,122 downwards.
ATATCCTCTAAAATTTGAATGACCCTTCGATTGCCTCGTCGATGTGGATGAAATGCGATCGAAATCCAACAGTACCCAAAGCCCGATGTAATGCTCTCCAAAACTTTGACGTAAATCTGGGATCTCTATCCGAGATGATCGACACTGGCACACCGTGCAACCTCACTATCTCCGCCACATACAACTTAGCTAGCCTCTGAAGCGAATAATCCACCCTTCTAGGAATGAAATGAGTGACTTGGTCGACGATCTACAATCACCCAAATGAATCCTTTTTACTAGGTGTAAGAGGTAATCCATCGACAAAGTCCATAGTGATTCTTTCCCACTTCCACCGTGGAATCTTCACCTATGAAGTAACCAGACGGCAATCGATGTTCACTTTGACCACGACACGTCGGACATTTACCCACAAACTTGGTTACCTCCCACTTGACACAGCCACCAAAACCGCTCTCTCAAATCTCGATACATCTTGCTACCTCCGGGATGCATAGCATATGGGTGCTATGTAAAGTCTGAATAATCCTTTGCCTCAACTCTACATCCTTGACATACAAGCTCTCCCTTTAAAACACAAAACTCCATTCTTGGACAAACTATAATTCTCTAAACCTCATTACGAACTTGCAATCTCCGATCATTCAAACCATCATCCTCTAACTGCTTTCTCCTTGATTTGCTCTAACCAAGTCGACTTGACTTGCAATTCACCAAAAGACTTCCATCATCATATAAGCTAAGACGAGCAAACATCGATCTTAAGTCGATATAACCTTACGGCTCAACGCGTCTGCCACCACGTTAGCCTTAGGGATGATACTCAATCGAACAGTCGTAGTCCTTCAACAACTCAATCCATCTACGCTGTCTCAAGTTCAAATCCTACGAGTCGGAAGATACTTAAGACTCTTGTGATCCGTGTAGACTATCGACTTCTCTCCGTACAAATAGTGTCTCTAAATCTTCAAAGCGAAAACCATCGCCGCTAATTCCAAGTCATCGTCGGATAATTAACCTCATGTGGTCTCAAGCTGCCGAGATGCATAAGCCACTACCTTCCTTATCAGATCGCAAGACACATCCCAAACCAAGATATGTGATGCGTCACGATGGAAACCGTGAATTCCTTGCACGCCTCAAGTTGAATCAAAGCGGAGCTTGATCGAATCTTCTTCAACTTGTCAAAATTTTCTTCGCGCTTCTCGGTCCACACAAATGGAACCCTTTTCCTCAACAACTTGGTCATCGATGCGGCGATCAAAGAAAATCCTCTACAAACCTTGGTAATACCCTTGAGACCTAGAAAACTCTGAATCTTAGCCACTAACTTAGGCGGCTTCCAATCCAACACTGCCTCAATCTTTTGAGGATCTACTCTAATCCCCTCGGATGATACAACATGACCCAAGAAAGTCACCTCCCTAAGCCAGAACTCGCACTTACTAAATTTAGCAAAAGTTACTTTTCCTCGAATCGCAACACTACTTAAATGCACATCATGCTCCTCCTCCGACTTTGAGTATACCAAAATATCGCCTATAAAAACCACAACAAAGCGATCCAAAAACTGCTTTGGAATACCCAATTCATCATATCCATGAATCTTTAAGTAGCGTTAGTCAACCCAAACGGCATCACCGTAAACTCGTAGTGCCCATACCGAAAAGCGAAATGTCGTCTTATGGATATCGACCTCTTTCACCTTTAGTGATGATATCCGGACCTTAAATCAATCTTGAGAAAAGCTGCGGCCCTTTAAGTGATTAATCAAGTCATCTATCCTCGGCAATGGATACTTGTTTTTGATCGTCGACTTATTCAATCAAGTAGTCAATACACATTCGCATCGCACCATCCTTCTTCTTGACAAAAAGTAAAGGCGCTCCCCAAGGCGAAACACTTGGTCGAATGAAACCTCGATCCAACAACTCCCGAATCCGAGCCTTCAATTCCATCAATTCCTTGATTGCCATCCTATACGGAGCTATAGACACCGGCGTAGCTTTGAATAATGATCTATACCAAATTCGACTTCACGATCCGGAGGCAATCCGAAAGTTCTTGAAATACGTCAAGATAATCCTTTACAGTACAAACATTTCCCACAGAGACTCCTTAGCTTCCAAAGCACACACATGAACCACAAATGCCTCACAGCCCTTCCTGACCATCTTCACAGCTTTCAATGCAGATACCACATTAGATAGATAATCTCTTCTATTACCTACCATGACCACTTCTTCACCTTCCGCTGTCTTCAAAACCATGTGCTTAGCGGCAATCCAAACTTGCTCGGTACTTAACCAACCAGTCCATCCCAAGAATCGGATCGAACTCCTCAAACGGCGGTTCCATCGGATCGACTCTGAACACTACCCCTTGAAGTTCTAGGGTACATCTCTATATAGCTTATCTACTTCTGAGTGACCTAGAGGACTAAATACGGTCATCTTCCTAGAAGCGATTTGAATCTAGATTCATAGTCTTTACTATGCTACTAGCAACATACAAATCGTCGAACCCACATCTATCAAAGCAAGATATGGAACACCAAAGATTAAGAACGTCTGGGTTATGACATCCAGTCGTCACTCTCTCTCGACGCCTTGTTGCATACACCAAACCAGTCGTCTTGCCTCGGTGTTGCTTGCATCTTCGCCGATGCTCCATGACCTCGACTAGAACCATTACCTCTCTACCATTACCACGACCTCTCTGCGGTCTTTGGTCCTCCTTTCTCGAATCGAGCACGGCCTTGACCCTCGGTGATTCTCGCTTGCTTACGTGGGCGATCCTTCACACGATGATCCAAATGAACCACACTCGAAACATCCTTTCCTCCGTTCCAACATTCACCCCAATGAAACTTCCCACATCGGTTACCTTTGTCTTTGGATTAGCGATATGAGCCTCTCGGTGATTGGCCCTTTTCCTAACCCTCTTACGAACATTACCGGTGACCGGATGATCCATATCCTCTCTTATGCTTATTAGGTCCATAACTCGCTTCCAGATTCTTTTATTCTTTCGACTATCTTAGCCTTTTCAACCAAAGTAGCAAACTCTCGCTCCTGATGTGGAGCAATCAACAATCTCAGCTCGTCCTTCAAACCATCTTCGAATCGGACACATCGCTCGTGCTTCGAAGCCACAATACCTCCAGCATAATGGCTCAATCTTAAGAACTCAGCCTAATACTCTGATACGGATTTACTTCTTTGGACCAAACTCGAAATGCCTTACGCTTAGCATCAACATAACTAGACCCAATATATTTCTTACGATCTACGCCTTAAAGAAGTCCCAAGTGAGATCCTCTGTTATAAACACCATTAGAATCGTGAGCCACCATCGATATGACTAAATCACGAAGAAGCGATACAATCCTTTTAGCTTTTCCTCGGCATTCAAATCCGGATCATCCATGATTCGTTCAAATCGCCTCTAACCAATATTCACCGAGTTGGGAGCTACACCAAACACCTCGAAATACCTCGGCTCCATTGGCTCAGAGTTGTTTAGGTCATGATTTTGAGCTCCCGTGCCTCCACCTACTCCAGCTACCCTCTCAAGAACTCACAGCATTGCCTGAGACACTGCGTCAACCCCCATTTGATCCTGATGTTCAACTCCAACCACTGGTGGTGGAACTGGTGGTACCTCATTCTCGGATCCTTGACCCGACCTCACTTGCTTAGACACAGCCATCCTACCATGACTACGTCCATGCATAACACGACCTCGACCTCGAGTACTCATATCTAAAGTCTCGACTTATCTGATTTAAAAGTTTTATGCATTAGTCATTATTCCACTTTCTTTAAAGCACAGTTTTATGAAAAATTTTATTAAGAGGTTGTTTCGCGAGTACACCAAACCTATAGTTTTGGGTCTCTAAAGTAGTTCCTACTACTATATAGTCATATCAACATCAGTAAAATCATATCATCAAAATCAACAGTTTTGATGTACTTACCAGGGTGGATTGATGTTGGAGACTCGGGCCATGCCTTTCCAACCATAAAATTTTCAACAAAAACATTTTAAAACCATACTTCAAATCATTTTGGGCCTCGGGCCCACAGTCGAGCTTTTGAACTTAGCTCTGATACCAATTTGTAACACCCCAAACCCGGTCAATACGCCTACTAATAGAATCGGTATGTCCTTGAGGAAAATATTTTTTGAAAGAACCAAATTAACAATTAAATTTTTGTGAAAAACTCTTTGAAATTCTATATTTGTAGAAATTACATGTTTAATAAGTTAAAAGCTGAAGATTTACTTTGAAATTATATAAAACTTTTAAAATAAGTGAATAAATCATAGGTTAGAAAACATTTATATCATTTTAAGAAAACTCAATTATTACTTTGAAAACCATTTGCATTTGAATGTAGAAACTTAATATTTAAAAATCATTTAAATTATCAAAAACCCTTAAGTTATTTAAATTATCAAATGATTTATGTTACCCGATGGTAACATTTTAAAAACCATCGCGTTTTGTAGTTTAGAAAACTTAGTGCTCAATTTATTATAATAATCATGAAATTTATAAACCATATTTAAAACATGCTCAAAACATAAAAATAATCCAAAACATAATTAAGCAGGCCTTATTACAAATCCATAAAATATGAAAACCAAATTAAATAAAATACCTAAATGGAAGTTCATATAAAACCAACTTTTATTGCATGGCCTCCTCGACTTCATCCAGCTCATCATCCGCGATCTCACGAATCACCTGAAAGGATAAGGGAGAAGGTGAGTCACCAAGACTCAGTGCATATTCCCACTCCCGGGTAAATACCAAATACTTACACAAATTATAACAAAGCAACATATATGTATAATGCACCCAACCTAGCCATCCATAACTCCTTTTCTACCCCATGTGGTACCAAACCACTGGTGACCGAAGTCACGATATAAATGTGATACCAAATCACTGGTGACCAAAGTCACGAATAACCATCTGTGGGGCCAACCCACGTGTGATACCAAATCACTGGCGACGATCCCATATCTCAAAAGTGGGGCCAACCCACGGTGGTGTTAACCATAGGGATGAGTCGCTATGAGGTGCCAAACCTCTGGTGTCCGAAGACACGAATGTGATACCAAATCACTGGAGGTACCAAACCTCTGGTGTTCGAAGACACGAATGTGATACAAATCACTGGTGATCGAAGTCACGATATCAATCTTCCCCCTCCTCTCATATTGCCCATGCCAATGCAATAAATAAACAAATCATGTCAATATACTTTGATATGTATCTCATAACAAATATATCATAAATCGTAGATCATGATTTCTATCCACATGTATTTACAACATATCGAAATGGACTTACCCGTATCCTCATTCATACCATCATGGTATCATATCCAAATCTCATCGTTTTTCCCACTTTCATAATATGATTAGTTATAACACACATAAATACATATATAAACCAAGTTATAAAGTGTGTAAGATACACACCTTTCACCAAAGCAAGAACTAACTTCTGGAGATCCGATCTATCGCACTAGATCACCTTGTCCTACAATCGGCCAACACTTAAATTATAAACAAAGGCCATTCGGCCCTACCACTAAATCCCAAAGAGTTATCACTTCGAAATACCAATCTTACCTAAAAGCTTACCCAAAACGAGAGACAAATATACGAGGCTTAGATTGATTACTTCCAATGTCCCGAGGAGCCTAAAAGAAATCGGTTCCTAAAATGGTTAGAACCTTGCAACAAATGCCCATAGGTTCGGCCTTTGTCCACAAGAAAATAACTTGGAAAAGAGAAAAGAATTGAAGGAAATACGATCATGAATACTTACCTATTATCCAAAATTGATTGGAGAAAAAACCAAAGAGAATCTACCCTTGCATATTCGGCCAAAACAAAACAATAAGAGAAAAAGAAGATTCGGCTATGGTGTTAGTTGATGGAGGAAAATTTGGTTAGAGTGGGGAAAAAGAAAGAAAAAGAAAGTGAAATGCAAGAGAGGGATTTCGACAAAAGAAGGTGGAGAGGACTTTTGGCATAAAAGTTTGAGAGAAGAAAAAAAGAAAATGAAAGGAGAAGATGGTACTTTTGGTTTTGAGCAAAAGTGGAAAAAGAAAAGAGAGAGAGATGGGAGAAAAGAGGTTCGGCCAAGGAAGCAAAAGAGAACAAAATGAAAGAAAATGCCTCCTTCAATGGTAGTATATTTTCGGCACCAAGAGGAAAAGAGTTTGAGAGGAGAAGAAAATAATACTAATTGGTCAAAAATAAAAGCCAAAACCAAAACAAAGTTTACCTATTGCTCACTAATACATTCGGCTAGGGAGAGTGTTTTTGGAGAAAAGAAAATGATGTACAATAGCTAAGGAATATGGCCAAAAGCTACCAACCTTCCAAGCCTTCAACAAAATCGGTCAACCCCTTCCCTAGACCATTATACCGTCCACATACATGGACTAATGGCCATAGAAGAGTTTCAAAACACTCTCCATCATCCATGCCTTTTGTCCCCTCATCATACCATAAGTCTTAAGAATCTTATCCCTAATTACAAGCTTTCCAAAACCATTATTCAACTTACCAAAAATTTTGAAAGTCCAACCTACCATAAGAATGGCTTGGCCGACACTTAATGCTAAGATGCATAAAAATAAAGTCTTCCAATGCAATCCATGCTACTCGAACCTCTTCCCTTAGGCAACCTTTCATGCATCATAGCCACCTTGCCACTTACTCCTCATGTGTTAGAATTTAATACTTAAATTATCTTAAGTGTCAAGATCACCTAGTTCACTTCATTAAATTTTTAAATACCAAGAATTATTCTATCTTCCTAAATAAAATCAAGCCTTCACAATACTATGCTAACACATAAAATTCATACCCGAGCCAATACAAATAATACTCAAATTTTAGGATGTTACATGAGGGGTTCAAACCATTATAAAAAGTTTGAACCTATAGCCATAGAGGTAACCCATGGTGAGGGCACCTTCTCAATAAGTCCTAATACCTCTTCCATGCATCGTAAAGAGTTTCTAAATCCATCTGCACAAAAGAAGAGATATCATTCCTCAACTTTTTCGTTTTAGCTGGCGAAAAATACTTTAATAGAAACTTTTTGGTCATTTGTTCCCAAGTAATGATGAAACCTCGTGGTAACGAGTTCAACCACTGTTTAGCTTTGTTCCTCAATGAAAAGGGAAATAATTGTAAGCGAATGGCATCATAAAAAATGCCATTAATTTTAAAAGTGTCGCAGAATTCTAAGAAATTAGCCAAATGAGTATTTGGGCCTTCGTCCTACAAACCATCAAACTGAATAAACTGTTGAATCATTTGAATAGTGTTAGGTTTTAGTTCAAAATTATTTGTAGTAATAGCAGGTCTAACAATAATCGATTTAGCCCCAGTTAAATTGGGTTTAGCATAATCGTACATAGTATGAGGAGTAGGATTTGCGGTAACCACAAGAGGTAGCTAATTATTCTAATTTTCAGCCATCTCCTCAGTAATAACAATAACTTCCTCTTGCTCTTCTATTGCACTCTGTCGACTTTGCCTCACTTCTCTACGGTTTCTACGAGTTGTACTTTCCATCTCACTGTCGAATACTAGAGGTCTTGACGGGTTTCATCTAGTCATAAACTAAAAGAACCTGCCAGAAGCAAATAAAAGAAAAGTTAGTAAATTAAAATAAAAACAAAAAAAATTGTAATAAAAAAATAAAAAATGGCTAAAGTAATAAAAATTAAGTGTTCCTAATATTTTAGTCCCTGGCAACGTCGCTAAAAACTTGATGGTCTCGAAACTAACTAATAATTTGTCGAAGGCAAGCGCACCTATCGAACAGTAGTATAGCTATGGTGAGTTCAAAATATCGTATCCACAAGGACTAAAAGTACTAGTAATAGCCATCTTTCTATTACTTAGCCTAATAATTTAGGGGATTTGTTTTTAATTTAAAACTAACTAATTAACTATGAAAGTGATAGAGAGTGAAAGAAATAATCGAATAAACCAATGATAAAGACAATACCCAAGGAAAAATCCACCTAAACTTTTCACTTATTATTCTAACTCTAAATTAAACAATTTATTCACTTGTCTTGATCTGTAATATCCGGGAGTTAGGGGTTATGCGTTTTAACTCATATTTATATAGTAGAATGCTTAGTGTGCTGTTTGAGTGTGTTTGGGGGCTTTCGGAACCTTGGGGTATAGGTAGAAGCCTTAGGAAAATATTGGACTTTAAACCTTTAAGGGAGAGCTAAGGGAGCTAGGCCTTAAGAAAATTTGCGTGTGGGTTATGACGCAAGAATTCAGTTGGCAAGGGAGGCGCCACTTTGTGCATAGGGGTCTGACGCCTCAGGGAGCTAGATGGACAGGGTTCGAGTAGCAAGGGATGCATTTTGGGGTTTCTTTTTGGCGTCAATGAGGGGAAGAGTTGGAGTTTCCATGGACACTTCATGGATGAACTGTAGATTGGGTCAAATAGTTCAAATTTTTAGCTAAGAAGGGAGATAAGAGTGTGACTCATTCAAACTCTTTTGAATGGGAGGAGAAGAGGAGAAATAGGAGAAAAATAAGGGATTTGGGAGAGAGAAGAGGAGTTGGCCGAATGGAGGGGTCTTGGGATGATATTTTCAGCCAAGAGTGAAGTGGCTAGGCTAAGGGCTTTTAGTGCCGAAATAGGTGAATGTGTAGCCATTTTCTCTCTTTTGGAAGTTTCTCTTCATCTCTGCTTCTTGCCAAAAACTTGTATTTTTTTCTCTCTTGACCAAAAGCCGAAAGAACCTTTCTCATTTGCTAAGACATAGCTGAACCTCTTTGAGTCTCTTCACTAATTCTTCTTCTCTTGCTTTTCTTCAAGGCCGAATAGTACCTTGGCCGAACCTCCCATCCATCATTTCTTTTTCTCTTCTTTTATTTTTGTCTACACTCTTCTTCTATTCTTTTCTATTGCGTTGATCTCCAAGGGCTGTCAGTAAGCCAAATCGGGTGAGTATTTGGGTAAGGGATCTCTTTTGGTTTAAATCTCTCTTTATTATTTTGGTCTGCCAAAATCAGAGGCTTAATCCTATTTTTTTTTTGTGTATGGCCGAATCTATGCAAGGTTTTGGATTCGTAACTCTTCTTGGAAGCCAACGTTATGGGATATCTCAAAACATCCGAGATTTGATCAAGCAAGGTAAGGAGATAATGCTATTCGGCCAAAGGCTATATTATTTTTTTTAGTGTTGGCCGATTCTAACTATGGTGTTTTAGGAAGAGTTCGACTGAGATAAAAGGGGAGTCTTTGGGATTTGGATCTATTTCGGTAAGGATATTCAGTTAAGTTATAGACGTGATTCGTTTAATTTTTACATATCGATTAACCAGGTTTCTGATTAAGTGATATTCGATAGATGCGAGTACTAGTGGAGGAGAGAAAGGGGTAGTTCCTACCCCTAAATTCAAGAAATGTTTGATTTCTGTGGTATGTGTTTGGCTACCGGGTTGTGGGCCAGCATCAGAAAGGGATAAGCAAATCGTGGTGATCCCTGCAGGGGAGGGTGTCAGTGAGATCGAGAGTGTCGTTCTCCGTGTTTTCAGGTGTGTAACCCCACACTTTTCCCGATAGGCTAATAATATTAAGTATATGTTAATAAGGTTATGACTAATCACGACTAAGGGTACCATTCAATGGTACAGTTCGTTCAGGTACGTTACATCTAACACTCTGTTAATAGTGTTTACAATTAGTTGTATGAAAGCATTTATAATTTCGATATGGGCTTGGGATAAAGCATATAGCATGATATCTATATAATTTGTATGATTGAATGGGCATGCAGGTAATAATGTAAAAGGGAAGTGTTTCGGTGGTTTTACCACATTATTCGGTGACTCATGTCACAATATTATGATTCAGTGACATTGTCACATTATCCGGTGCCTATGCCATGTATTAAGGGCGATGACCAGTTGACTGCTCTTCGAGGGTGTGTAACGGATGGAGGGTCGATTTAGTAATCCCCACTGGTGTGATTGGCAGGTACGGGTGGTGTGTAGAGGTTGGATATATAGGTGGGTTCGGTTGCATCAATAATTATATCTATATATATGTGATTTAATATGCTATGACATTGGCTTATGGCCGATAACGATTCCGGATGGGCTTTGCCCAAAATGTTATAATAAAGGCTATAATCGATTGGGAACCTATGTTGGTTGTTACACATTGAGTTTGTTGACTCACCCTTCGTGGGCTAACATTTTGTAGGTGACGCATAGGGCTGTGGGCCGGGTCGGCAGGGACTATGTGGTGGCCATCCTCAGTAAATTTCGGGTTTACTTATGGTTGAACTTTTTTTTCGTTTTTTTTAGTACGTTATTCCGGGATTTATTTTGGTTTTTAATATGTAATAAGGCCATTACTTAACTATTTAATTTCGTGTATTAAACTTTATTTCCATACGATAATCAACAAACAAGTAATTGAATATTTTTCTCAAAGCAACATCAATGTTTTATCATTTAATCAAACTAACGGTTTTTTTCAAAGGAACTCTAAAATCTGACAAACCCTTTTTAGTATGAAGGAAATGATTTTAACAAAATACAAACTCGAATTGCAACTTGGTTTCCAACTCGTTAAAATTTTGACTTGGAAAGAATTGACTTATGTTATAAGAAGATGGAACGAGATTAAGCTAAGTTTTTCTTAAGGAACATGTTAGATCTGGTCGAGGCTTATGGGTCGAGTTTGGGGTGTTTCAATTTGGTATTAGAGCCCAGTTCAAAACTCGACTTTGAGAGTTTTGGGCCCCAAATGTTTTCCAAAGATGGGTTTTTCTGAACCATGGATTTCTATAAACAAAATTTAGGTTTATTCTTGCATGGCTTTGTGTCTCCTACCAAGTCCACCAGGTAAGTACCCCTAATCATTGTGTGATTTGTATGTGGAAGAAATGGGTATTACGGGATCGTAGATTAGTAGGTTAGGAGATATTGAACCCTAGGATTAGCTTACTCCAACACAAAATTACATAAGACTTAAAGATCAATCAAACAAACACAGTGAGTCGTCGTCAGGAGTTAAGGGTGTGGCAGCGATTGTGCGCATGTCTAGGATTGGATTAGGGAGAGCTTGGTATTTAAGCAGTCCTAGTGACTCACCTCCTCTTCGCTCGAATCTTACCTGGTGCGTAGTGACGGTTCACCCTAACCAAGAGGACTTATTCACAGGCTAAATTCAATAATTAAAACCCGAAAGGGACCAAACACCTGGTTTTGCAGAATAATCAAATTACCCTGATTTGTAAAATTACCGAAGAACCCTAATTTGTGAAAATTACAAGATACCCCTGATTTGGAAAAATACCAAAATACCCCTATTTTGCAAAATTACAAGATACCTCTGATTTGGAAAATTTCCAGAATACCCCTATAGGATAAATTATGAAAATACCCCTAGGTTGGGAACAGACAAAAAGGTTCAAAGTGGTGAACGTCTGTAGTGGATACTATTGATGAATGAATGTGATTCTCTGAATTAGGGTAGAAGACTTGAAATGAAAACTTTGTAATGATCGAAAGAACTACTACTAAACTTCTTTACATAAAACTTGTTCGTGGGTAATCAGTGGAACAGAAGCTAATGCATAAAATTTCTTAAAGTAGATTAAATCGCGATCATAGACATGAGTTCTAGGGGACGTGGTCGTAATGTGCGTGGGCGTGGTAGAGGTAGAATGACTGTATCGAAACCAGTTAGGTCTGGTCAAGGGTCTAAGAATGATGTGCCGCCGCCAGCTATAGGCGCGGAGGAGCAGAATCAAACGGGTGAAAATGACGCAATTTCTCAAGCCATGCTGCATGTACTGGAAAGGGTTACCGGGGTAGGCGCGGGTACGAGAGCCCGTAAATCTGTGGTTGAACGACTCCGGGCTAACAGAGCGGAGGTGTTTAGGGGGTCTCTGGGGTGGCCCCAAAGCGTTCTTGAATATTGGTTGGAAGCGATCGAAAGGATTATGGGCGACTGAAGCGCACGGTGAGGAAAAAGCGAAAGAAGCGGTGTCACTACTTAGGGATGAGGCCTACGGTGGTGGCTCCTTTGTTAGAGAGGGGACTCCAACAGATCGAGTAGACTGGGCTCACTTCAAGATAAGGTTTGAGGGAAAGTACGTCGAAGCCAGTTACGTGGACGCACAAAGGAAGACATTCTTGAATTTAGTACAAGGGGGCAAGTCAGTAGCCGAATACGAATCAAAATTCTTGGGATTAAGTCGGTATGCCAGAGGGATGGTTGCTACTGATTATGAGCGTTGTGTTAGATTTAAGGATTGATTACGGGATGAGCTGCGGGTGTTGATTGCTCCTCAGAGGGAAAGAAACTTTTCCATTCTAGTAGAGAAAGCTCGGATAGCGGAAGAAGTTAAACGAACAGAGAGACAAAACTGGGACAGAGGTCAAGGTAAAAACAAGAGGAGTTATGAAACATCGGGGTTATTCGAGAGTTTCCAGAAAAGACCTAGAGTTGATGGGCCACGAGATTGACAGGTTACTTGGGAGGTCAGTATCGTACGTGTGTTCAATGTGGAAAGATGCACCTGGGGGAGTGTTGGAAGAAGACAGGGGGATGTTTTAAGTGTGGGTCCAAAGACCATGTGATTAGAAATTGCCCATTGGAAATAGATAGGAGCCGACCAGGAAGTCAGGGTTTTAATCGGTTTGGAAGAGGTGGGCGGAATGTCGAGGTCGTGGTCGGTTAGTAGAGGTAGTAGTTCGTCGAGGTCACGGGACACCGGCGAGGTATTAGTAATGTCTGATGAGGCGACTGGTCTAGTGTATGCACGGTTAAATCGGAGGAGGATGGTGGCCTTTGGACATCATAACCGAGACGTTCCTTATAGCTGACAATCCTTTCTTTGCTTTAATTGATGTTGGCTTGACCCACTCATATGTTGCATGTAGAATAGCTAAAATATTAGGTGTAGCATCTGAACTATCTGTTAGGGAGATGGTGTAGTGAGCAGTTAGGTCAAGCGGTAGTGGTGAATAGGATATTCAGGCGTGCCTCTAGAGATTCGTGGAGTGGTATTTCCTGCTTGAAGCTTGATGGAACTACCTTTTGGGGAATTTGATCTCATTCTAGGCATGAATTGGCTAGTGGAACATCGTGCTAAATTGGATTGCGCAGCTAAGCGAATGGAGTTGAAGTCTCCGGAGGATGAGGAGATAATTATGATAGGAGAAAGAAGAAACTATTTATCTAACGTAGTCTCCGCGTTGAAGGCTGATAAGATGGTTTGAAAAGGGTGCAAGGCATTTCTAGCCTTCATTAGTGCTCTAGATGCAAAAGAAGAGGGGGTTAGTGGAGTTAGAACAGTAAGAGAATTCGTGGATGTCTTCCCGGAGGAGCTGCCAGGGTTACCCCAGACAGGGAGGTGGAGTTCGAAATTGATTCTTGCCGGATCTGACTCTGTGTCAATTGCTCCATATAGGATGGCGCCAAAAGAGTTGGTAGAGCTTAAAGCTCAGATCCAAGAGCTGTTAGATCGTGGTTTTATTCGACCAAGTGTATCTCCGTGGGGGGCGCCAGTGTTGTTCGTGAAGAAAAAGGATGAGACTATGCGCATGTGCATAGATTACCGACAGTTGAATAAGCTGACGACCAAAAACAAGTACCCGTTGCCGAGGATTGACGACTTGTTTGATCAGCTTAAGGGGGCTGCAATATTTTCAAAAATAGATCTAAGGTCGGGATATCATCAGCTTAAGGTGAAAGAAGTAGATATCCATAAGACAGCTTTCCAAACTAGATACGGACATTATGAGTTCTTAGTAATGCCATTCGGATTGACGAACTCTCCAGCTGCATTCATGGATATGATGAATCGGGTTTTTCAACCCTACCTAGATCAGTTCGTCGTTGTGTTTATAGATGACATCCTGGTATATTTCAAATCTGAGGAAGAGCATGATGCGCATCTTGGGTAGTCTTGCAGTTCTAAGGGAAAAGAAGTTATATGCCAAGTTCAGCAAATGCAAATTCTGGTTAAAGGAAGTTGCGTTTTTGGGAAATGTGGTATCTGCGGAAGGGATAAGGGTAGATCCTCAGAAAATTGATGCGGTGCTAGATTGGAAACCACCTAAGTCTGTGGCAGAAGTTCGCAGTTTCTTAGGGTTAGCAGGCTACTACAGGAGATTTGTTGAAGGGTTCTCGTCGATAGCAGCACCTTTGACGAAGTTTTTGAGAAAGGAGGTACCTTTTGTGTGGGCAGATAAGCAGCAGGAGAGTTTTGAGAAGCTTAATAGAGTATTGACAGAGGCTCCAATTTTGATTCAGCCTGAAGCAGGGAAAGACTTTGTGGTGTATTGTGATGCTTCTCACACAGGATTGGGATGTGTTCTAATGCAATACGGGAAGGTGGTCGCTTATGCGTCTCGGCAATTAAGGCCACATGAGGTTAACTATCCGACGCATGACCTGGAGTTGGCTGCGGTAGTATTCGCTCTAAAAGTGTGGAGGCACTATTTGTATGGAGAAAGGTCAGTGATCTACACGGACCACAAGAGTCTAAAATATTTGTTAACTCAGAAGAAGTTGAATTTGAGACAGCGAAGGTAGGTGGAGTTGTTGAAAGACTATGACTGTTCAATAGAGTATCACCCGGGTAAAGCGAATGTGGTGGCAGATGCCCTAAGTCAGAAAGTAGTAACCGGATCCGAGGCGATGTTTGCACATCTTAGTCTTTATGACGATGTAAGTTTGCTAAGCGGAGTTGCGGTGAAGCCGCGTGGTTAAGTCAGGTAAAAGAGAAATAGTTGGTAGATGACGATCTGAGTGCTAAGCTACTGCAAGTCCAAAATGGGGAATTGGAAGACTATGGTGTAAGCAAAGGATGTGATCTTTGTATTTTTGGGGCAAGGTCTATATGCCAAAGGATGAGGAGTTAAGGCAAAGAATTCTTCGAGAATCGCATAGTAGCCCTTATGCTATGCATCCTGGAGGAAGTAAGTTATATAGGGATCTACAGGATCAGTTTTGGTGGCCTGGTCTAAAACGGGAAGTTACAGAATTTGTGGGGAAGTACTTAACGTGTTAGCAGGTTAAAGCTGAACACCAAGTACCTTCGGGGTTGCTTTAGCCAAAAAAGATTCCGCAGTGGAAGTGGGAGAGAATTATAATGGACTTCGTTAGTGGGTTTCCCCTTACGCCTACTAAGAAGGATTCGGTATGGGTGATAGTGGATCGGTTAACAAAGTTTGTACATTTTGTACCGGTATGGGTTGACTATTCACTGCAAAGGTTGGCAAAGTTGTATGTGGTAGAAATTGTGAGACTGCACGGGGTACCGGTGTCGATTATATCAGATAGGGATCTGAGGTTTACGTCTCGATTTTGGAGAGCACTACATCAGGCACTAGGCACCAGGTTAGACTTCAGTACGGCATTTCATCCGTAGACGGACGGCCAGTCTGAACGAGTAATTCAAGTGCTAGAGGACATATTGAGGGGTTGCGTGATTGACTTTAGAGGAAGCTGGGAGGAGTTCTTACCTTTAGCAGAGTTTGCGTATAACAATAGCTATCAAGCAAGTATTCGGATGGCACCGTATGAAGCACTGTAGGGACAGAAGTGTCGCACTCCTATGTGTTGGACAGAGTTGGGGGAACGTCATGTTTTGGGTCCAGAGATTGTGGTAGAATCGGAAGAAAGGGTTAACGTGATTCGGGCACGGTTGAAGGAGGCGTTTGACAGACAAAAGTCATGTGCGGGTCTCAAGCAGAAAGAGATAGAGTTTGCGGTGGGGATCGGTGTTTCTAAAAGTTTCACCATGGAAGAAGGTGATGAGATTTGGTCGCAGAGGTAAGCTAAGTCCGGTTTATAGGGCCTTATCGATTTTGAAGCGGGTTGGACCAAATGGCGTACCGATTGGAGTTGCCTTTGGAATTAAAGCGGATGCATGATGTGTTTCACGTTTCGATGCTACGGCGTTATCGATCAGATCCATATCATGTGGTACCAGTGGAAGAAGTGGAGTTGAGACCAGACTTGTCTTATGAGGAAGAGCCGATTCAGATTTTGGAACGGGATGTGAAAGTATTACGTAGGAAATCAGTTCCTCTAGTCAAAGTGTTATGGTGAAACCATGGGTCGGAAGAAGCTTCGTGGGAGCCAGAAGAAGCAATGCGACAGCAATACCCTCACCTATTTTAGAAAGGTAATTTCGAGGCCAAAATTATTTTTAAGGGGGTAGAACTGTAATATTTAGGAGTTAGGGGTTATGCATTTTAACTCATATTTATGTAGTAGCATGCTTAGTGTGCAGTTTGTGTGTGTTTGGGGGCTTTGGGAACCTTGGGGTATAGGTAGAAGCCTTAGGAAAACATTGGACTTTAAACCTTTAAGGGAGAGCTAAGGGAGCTAGGCCTTAAGAAAATTTGCGTGTGGGTTATGACACAAGAATTCAGTTGGCAAAGTGGCAAGGGAGGCGTCACTTTGTGCATAGGGGTGTGATGCCTCAGGGAGCTAGATGGACAGGGTTCGAGTAGCAAGGAAAGCATTTTGGGGTTTCTTTTTGGTGTCAATGAGGGGAAAAGTTGGAGTTGCTGTGGACACTTCATGGATGAACTGTAGATTGGGTCAAACAATTCAAATTTTCAGCTAAGAAGGGAGATAAGAGTGTGACTCATTCAAACTCTTTTGAATAGGAGGAGAAGAGGAGAAATAGGAGAAAAACAAGGGTTTTGGGAGAGAGAAGAGGAGTTGGCCGAATAGAGGGGTCTTGGGATGATATTTTCGGCCAAGAGGGATGTGGCTAGGCTAGGGGCTTTTAGTGCCAAAATAGGTGAATGTGTGGCCATTTTCTCTCTTTTGGAAGTTTCTCTTCATCTCTGCTTCTTGCTGAAAACTTGCATTCTTTTCTCTCTTGACCAAAACCTGAAAGAACCTTTCTCATTTGCTAAGACCATAGCCAAACCTCTTTGAGTCTCTTCACTAATTCTTCTTCTCTAGCTTTTCTTCAAGGCCGAATAGTACCTTGGCCGAACCTCCCATCCATCGTTTCTTTTTCTCTTTTTTTATTTTCGTCTACACTCTTCTTCCATTCTTTTCTATTGCGTTGATCTCCAAGGGCTGTCAGTAAGCCAAATCAGGTGAATATTGGGGTAAGGGATCTCTTTTGATCTAAATCTCTCTTTATTATTTTGGTTTACCGAAATCAGATGCTTAATCCTGTATTTCTTTTTTGTGTATGGCCAAATCTATGCAAGGTTTTGGATTCGTAACTCTTTTTGGAAGCCAACGTTAGGGGATATCTCAAAACTTCCGGGATTTGATCAAGTAAGGTAAGGAGATAATGCTATTCGGCCAAAGGCCATATTATTTTTTTTTAGTGTTGGCCGATTCTAACTATGGTGTTTTAGGAAGAGTTCGATAGAGATAAAAGGGGAGTCTTTGGGTTTTGGATCTATTTCAGTAAGGATATTCAGTTGAGTTATAGATGTGATTCGTTTAGATTTTTACGTATCGATTAATCCGATTTCTGATTAAGTGATATTCGATGGATGCGAGTACTAGTGGAGGAGAGAAAGGGTAGTTCCTACCCTAGATTCAAGAAGCGTTCGGTTTCATGATGCGTGATTAGCCACCGGGTTGTGGGCGACATCGAGAAAGGATAAGCAAATCGTGGTGATCCTGCAGGGAGGGTGTCGATGAGATCGAGAGTGTCGTTCTCCGTGTTTTCGTGTGTAACCCCACACTTTTCCGATAGGTAATAATATTAAGTATATGTTAATAAGGTTATGAATAATCACGGCTAAGGGTACCATTCAATGGTACAGTTCGCTCAGTATCGTTACATCTAACACTCTATTAATAGTGTTTACGATTAGTTGTATGAAAACATGTATAATTTTGATATGGGCTTGGGATAAAGCATATAGCATGATATCTGTATAATTTGTATGATTGCATAGGCATGCGGGTAATAATGTAAAGGGGAAGTGTTCCAGTGGTTTTACCACATTATTGATGACTCATGTCACAATATTATGATTCGTAGCGTTGTCACATTATCCGTTGGCTATACCACGTATTAAAGGCGATGAGCGGTTGATTGCAATGACGCCTTCGAGGGTGTGTAGCAGATGGAGGGTCGATTTAGTAATCCCCACTGGTGTGATTGGCAGGCACGAGTGGTGTGTAGGGGTTGGATATCTAGGTGGGTTCGGGTTGCATCAATAATTATATCTATATATATATATATATGATTTAATATGCTATGATATGGGCTTATGGCCGATAACGATTTCGGATGGGCTTTACCCAAAATGTTATAATAAAGGCTATAATCGATTGGGAACCTGTGTTGGTTGTTACACATTGAGTCTATTAACTCACCCTTCGTGGGCTAACATTTTGCAGGTGACGCATAGGGCTGTGGACCGGGTCGACAGGGACTATATGGTGGCCATGCTCAGCAAATTTCGGGTTTACTTATGGTTGAACTTTTTTTTTGTTTTCTTTAGTACGTTATTCCGGGATTTATTTTGGTTTTTAATATGTAATAAGGCCATTACTTAACTGTTTAATTTCGCGTATTAAACTTTATTTCCATACGATAATCAACAAACAAGTAATTAAATATTTTTCTCAAAGCAACATCAATGTTTTAACATTTAATCAAACTAACGGCTTTTTTCAGAAGGAACTCTAAAATCTGACAAACCCTTTTTAGTATGAAGGAAATGATTTTAACAAAATACAAACTCGAATTGTAACTTGGTTTCCAACTCGTTAAAATTTTGACCTGGTATGAATTGACTTATGTTATAAGAAGATGGAACGAGATTAAGCTAAGTTTTTCTTCAGGAACATGTCAGATCTAGTCGGGGCTTGTGGGCTGGGTTTGGGGTGTTTCATGATCCGTAGAAATCCTTAAATTATGTTAATATATCTTTCGAGACCAAGAACAGCTAACTCTAGGTTGATTAATTGAAATCTCTTTCTAATTGAAACCCCTATCATCTCATTAACTCGATTTATGGATTCCCTTATTAGATTTGACTCTAATCTGGCAGATTTATGTCGTCCTATTTCTAGGGTTGCAATCAACTCCGCTTAATTATGTTAGAGCTACTCTTAAAAAGGGACTTTTGTTCCACTGAATAAGTACATCAAACTTGAATGAATATCTGAAAATATTAAATCAAGAATTAAGAACACATAATTAAGAACAAGAACAAGTATTTATCATGTAATTCAAACAATTAAATAATAAAATCGATCGTAGGTTTCATCCTCCCTAGGTATTTAGGGAGTTTAGTTCATACTCATAGAGGAAAACATATCAAAATAAGAATAATAACAAGACATGAAAAACCTAATAAAACTTTGAAGGAAATTTGACTAAAGATCTTCAATCTTAGAGTGGATCTACTTCCGAGATGATACTCGATGGCTTCCTTCGAGTAATTTCTTCATTCTACTCTGCATGTCCCCTTAGGTCCTTTTTTAGTGTGTATTTATAGACTTTAGAATGTTCAAAAACCCTAAAATTAGGTTTTTTTATAACAGGGAAGCAGGGTGAGAAATCGACACGGGCTGGCACATGGGCATATGGCCAGCCCATGTGGCTCACATAGGCGTGTGCTAAGCCCATGTGGATCCTGAAAACTCTGATTTTGGCCCCTTTTCGCTCCATTTGCTCCCAAATGCTCTCTTCAGTATATAAACATGAATTTAAGGGATTAGGAGCATCAGATTCACTAATTCTCATCATAAATCATCCAAAAATATGCCAAGTATGGAATTAAAATATGTTACATTTATGGTTTATCATTTACCCTATAACAATTTAGTCTTTATACTTAATAACTTTTAATTCATGCAAATTCACTTAACCGACATCTAATTAACTGCACAACTAACTTCAAGTCCAACTTACGAGAACGGAGTCCCGAGTGCACTTCCTGGCACTCCTGACTATAGGGTCGTTACATTGCATATTGAAGTTGTAAAGAACATTCTCAATGTACCCTTTTTGACTTAAGTACAATTTACTTGCTATTCTATCTCTTAGAATCTCTATACCAAGTATCTTCTTTACTGGTTCCAAATCCTTCATCTCAAATTTTTCATTAAGCTGGGCTTTCACCTTTTTTATCTCTTGACAAATGATAAAACTAACATATTTTAACCTTAGTCTTAATGCATTTTTGGATGATTATTTATTCAAATTGGTGAATTTGATGCTTCTAATCCTTTGAATTCATGTTCCTAAACTTAGGTGAGCATTTGGGAGCTAAAGAAGCGAAAAACGAGTGAAAAAAAAGTGAAGATTTTAAGAGCCACATGTCCTAGGCTTTCCTATATAGGTTGGACACACGGCCATGTGAGCCACATGGGCTGGACAAATGGCCATGTGCCAGGCCATTTTGATTTTGCAACCTGCTTCCCAAACGCGCAGAAAAATACAATTTTTAGGCTTTCTGAGTATTTTAAAGTCTATAAATACCAAATAGAAAAAGAGATATGGGAGCCATCAGAGAATTTTGAAGAAACAACTCGAAGAATATCATTTGGAGCCAACTTTGAAGTAGATTTCCATCAAGATCGAATACCTCCTTTTAATTTCTTTTGAAGTTTTTATGAGTTTTTTTTGTTTCTTGTGATTTTTCTGACTTTGAGATGTTTTTATTTAGGATTACGAATTAATTCCCTAGATATCTAGGGAAGATGAAACCTATGATGAGTTCTATTATTTAATTTCTATTTTACGCGATAAATACTTAATTCTTGTTCTCAATTATGTGTGCTTATTTCTTGTTTTAATATTTCTGAGATATTGATTCATGTTTAATGTGCTTAATTCAGTGGAAGAAAAGTCTTTGTTTAAGAGTAGATCTAGTATAATTAAGTGGAGTTGCATGCAATTCTAAAAACAGGACGACATAAATCTACTCGATTAGAGTCAAATCTAATAAGGGAATCCATAAATTGAGTTAATGCGACAATAGGGGTTTTAATTAGAAACAAATTTCAACTATCAACTTGGAGTCAGTTGGTCTTACTCTCGAAAGAGATATTAGTATAATTTAGGGATTTCTACTGATCAAGATGCCAAGTGAATAAATCGTTTAATTTATATTCATAATAATAGGTGAAGTCTTGTCTCTCTCAGTGGTTATTTTTTGATTATTTTTCTTATTCATTCTTTGTTGAGTTCTTAGTTAAATTAGTTTAGTAAATTTAGTTTAAAACACACCACTCCAATTTGTCAGCTAAACAATAAGAAAATGGTAATTACTAATACTTTAGTCCTCATGGATATGGTATCTCTACTCACCTTAGCTATACTATTTATCAATGGGTGCACTTGCCTTCGTCGTATTTTTAGTGAGTAATGTGAGACACATCAAGTTTTTTGTGCCGTCGCCGTGGACTAAAATATTAGGAACACTTTATTTTTATTAATTTAGCCATTTTTATTTTTATATTTTTGTTTTTAGTTTAATCTTTACATTCTAATTTTTATTTTTTTTCTTCTGGTAGGTTCTTTTAGTTTATGACAAGAAGAAACCCGTTGGGACCATTACTTTTTTATAGCAAAATTTAAAGTACTGCTTGCAAAAATTGTAGAGAAGTGAGGCAGAATCGACTGAATTTAGTAAACAAACAAGAGAACATCATTATTACTGAAGAGATGGGTGATAATCAAAATATTCAGCTACCTCCTGCAGTTGCTGCAACTCTTGTTCCTCATACTATGTACGATTATGCCAAGCCCCTGCTAATTGGGGCTGAATCAAGTATTGTGAGACCTACCATTGCTGCAAATAATTTTGATCTGAAGCTGAACACTATTCAGATGGTACAACAATATGTTTAGTTTGATGGTTTGTAAGACGAAGATCCAAATACTCATTTGGCCAATTTTCTGGAAATTTGCAATGCTTTCAAGATTAATGGCGCCACTGACGATGCCGTTCATTTATGATTATTTCCATTCTTGTTGAGGAACAAAGCAAAATAGTGGTTAAACTCTTTACCACGAGGCTCCATCACTACATGGGCTTAAGTGACTGATAAATTTTTGCTGAAATACTGTAACATCCCAAAATTGGGCCTAGTAGGATTAGGCCCAATGGGCCTTGGGCGTAGGAATATTTAAAATTTTGAGAACAAGAGAATGGCATTATTACAAATTGGACTTGTTAGTTAAGTGAATTTGGAGTTTACGGGGTTTCTATGAAGTCTCGAGTTTAATTGGTCCTTAGGAAAAATTTGGCATTTTAGTACTTTAAGGAGAGATGGTAAGTAGCTTCAAGGCTTATTGAAATAAATGAATAAATGGTTAGCATAAATGAGCTATTGGTAAAGAGGTTATGGCATCAAGTGAAGTACCTTGAGGGAAGAGGTTCAAATCCCTTTATGTGCAATGTTTGGCTAATATTTTTGCACTCTTTCTTTAAGTGTCGGCTAAGAGGTAGTTATGGCAAGCTTGACTTCATTATTTTTGGTAAGGTGGCTATAAGGCAAGGTTGAAGTTAGGGAAATGAATCAGGAGAAATAGGTAAGTAAGGGGGACAAGAGGTTTATTTTGTTGATGGTGTTTTGGAAAGCTTGGGTGGCCAAACTCTTATCCTAAGGGGGGATGCATGTGGATGATTTTGAGGTAGATAGGTGGCTGAAAATTTTACCTTGGCATTTGGTAAGGTCTTGGTTTTGTTTTGGCCAAAAATCCTATTGCAACCTTTGTGTCATCTTCTCTATTTTTGCTGCTTTCTTTGTCGAAATTTTCTAGCACAATAGTGCAATTTTCTCTTCTCTTGAATTGGTCACATATTCATCTTTTGTCTAATTTCCTTGATAGCTGAATATCATTGTTCATTCTCCTCCATAACTGAAACCTTTCCATCGATCTTTCTTTCTCATTCCTTAAGCAATCGTGATATAGAGGGAGGCCGAATACCACATCTCCTAATCATCTCTAGTCATAGGACGATCGTGAGAAACAGGATTATAATCGATTAAGGTAAGGAAGATCTTTCATAGTCCATTCGATATCTCCATTTGGTTATTGAGTTAATCGGATTAAAGGTTGGCTAATTGATATTGTTGGTAGGATCGATTCTTGGTGCATCGAGGGAGATCACCGTCATGGTAAGTGAAGTTAGCCTAATAAAGTGTTTCTAGTTACGATTATCAAAGTTGAGACTAACCTTCTATCAACTATCAATATAGGTGTTGAAATCGGTAGAAAGCACAACTTGTAATCAAGGTGTGTAATCCCGTACCCTTCCAAATATATGTTTGAAATGGTGAGTAAGTCTCACATCTCTTTGAAAGTTTACATGAAATATTCTGTGATTCGGTAGAAATACCGAAGAAAACCGATAACCGGCATCCGTGATCACTCGGACGTGCATATGCTCGTAGTGGTAATCATGTTTTGTAATAAAACAATTTCAGTCAAAAACAGTGATGTGTATTTGAAAAATCATGAAAAATTGGATAAAAGGAATTATAAAATGAGATTAGATATCAGATTAAATCTTACTGTGTCTACTTTAATATGGAAGAAAGCGAAGAAGGAAAAGGGATATTATATTCTTAGATATATTAATTTTAGTGAGACTGGTTTTGAATGACTTTGGGGTATTCATTACTGTCTTGGAAAAATTGTATAAAATTGTAAAAAGTGAATTATGGGATATAATTTATATGTATGGATTCCTTAGTGAGCCTATTACTAATAAAGACAAGTGGGAGCAGTATATAAAAACTATACAAATTGAGATATTTGGATTTTGGGTAAGAGAGGTCAGAATCGTTGGATAGTGAAACAAAGGAAACTTTAAGGAATAAACTGTACTAAATGGTTAAGCTAAAAATTCTGTAAAAATTATAGGAGAAAGATATACAAATCTAGTTTCAAAGAAAATTTACAGATTTAGATTTCGAGTTTCTTAACTCGAGTTATAGTCAATTTAGTTGGTATGATGCACTTGGACAGTTTCAAACTTTTATGCCCCAAATTAGTAGTTAAGCCTTGGTTATGAAATTACAGAAATACCCTTAGAGGGTAATTGCGAAATACCCTTAGCGAATACGATTGCCAAATTATGAAAATGCCCTTATGGGCTGAATTATGGAAATGCCCTATTGGGCGATTTGTAAAGTGTTAATGGGCGAATTGCGAAAATGCCCTAATGGGTGAAAAATGAAAATGCTCTAATGGGCCGATTTAATATATTGCTTAATGGGCCAATTTGATATATTGCCTTAATGGGCGATTTGATAAATTGCCTTAATGTGCCGAATTGCAAAGTGTTAATGGGTTAAACTTTTGTATGAAATAGTTATCGTTGTTATATTTTTAAATATCATGATTTGCTATGTATGTTGCATATTTACATATTGCATGGGATGGGAAACTTGAATGAAGAGAAGAGTAATAGGTGGCATTTCCACAAATTCGATAATGGCTATGTGCCAATTTAAATATGGCTTTGTACCATCGTGACTAAGGTCTGTATGCCGATTATATTATCAGTATATGATTACGGTGGCTCAATACAAATATTATAAATGGTAGCTTGATTTGCAAATTGGAGAGGCGGATGGGTGGGTTGACTTGATCCCCACAGAAGAGATTGGTTGAATGCAAGTGGAGAGATGGCGAGGTGGGTTGACTTGATCCCCACAGAGAGATTGGTTGGTACGGGTGGAGAGATTGGTGGATGGGATAGGTTGCATTCATATCATTTATTTATTACATTAAAGTGGGCTTAAGCCCAAGATTATGTAAATGGGTTCAAGCACAAGATATTTCTAAACGGGCTCAGCCTAATGGATGACTGTGAGGGGTTATACATCGAGTTCTTGTAACTCACCCCTTCTTTCCTAATCCTTGTAGGTAAATCTCAATGACGAGGACTTGGGCCCATGGATGACTCTTGAGGAGGCCATACTTGAAATAAATATTTCAAACTTTAGTAAATTACTTTTCTGCTCTATTTCGTTATTTTTACTATTTGGGTTTTATGTTAAGGCCTCTGGATTATTTTATTTTGTTTTATGTTTGACATATTTATTATTTTGTTGGTTTATTTTAAATGGGAATTTTCTAAAAGCATAATCAACGATTTTCCAAATTGATTAATAAGTGGATTTTATAAATAAACTTTTACAAATGATTTAACTCAGACTTTCTTTCAAATTATCAACGGCATTTTCAAAAGTTACGGTTTTAAAAGATCACTAGTTCAAATATCAATTCTTCAATCAGCTTTTCAAAGATTAGTAGTATTTTTATCAAATATTTCTAAACAAACTTGTTTTCTACAATTACACCTATTTTAGTACGAATCAAAAGATCTTTTATACGTTTTCTTCATTGTGACACACCAGATTCGGGCCTAACTCCTAGGCCAGGTTTGGGGTGTTACAAATACTTCGTATCGGCTAAGACAACCAAGTTGAGGAATAAGATCTCTTCCTTCGTTCAGATCGATTTAGAGAATTTATATGATGCATGGGAGAGATCCAAAGACTTATTGAGAAGGTTCCCTCACCATGGGTTACCTTTATGGTTACAAGTTCAAACCTTCTACAATGGTTTGAATCCCTCAACTAGGCAACTAATCGAAGCAGCAGCCAGTGGAACACTTAACAATAAAACACCCGAAGAAGCTTATGAATTTATTGAAGAGATGACACTGAATAATTATTAGTGGCAAGTTATGAGGACAAAGTCGATTAAAGCCACTGGTTTCTTTAATTTAGATACAGTCACCATGTTATCAAACCAGGTAGAAATATTAAATAAAAAAATTGATGGTTTATATCTTTGTACGCAGGTAAATCTGGTGATGAAATGCGATGGAAATGGAGGTGGAATAACTAATCCAGAATATTTACCCCTTGGTCTTAACACATAGAATGATCAAATAAATTATATGGGTAATAATTATAGACCTCAAAATAATCCTTATAGTAATAACTATAATACAAGTTGGAGGAACCACCCAAATTTCTCATGGGGTGGTCAAGGAAACCCAAGATCACAACCCCCTCCGGGCTTTCAACAACCTTATTATACAAGAGAAGAAGCCAAACCTTGAAGAGGTGTTGGCAAAATTTATTTCGGTACCAGAGGCTAGTTTTCAAAACACTTAGACAGCTTTAAAAAATTAGCAAGCATAAATTCATGGGCTTGAAAATCAAATTGGGCAACTTGCTAAATTGGTTTCAGAAAGACATCAAGGTAGTTTACCTAGTAACACCGAACCTAACACAAAAGAGCATGTGAAGGCAGTTACATTAAGGAATGAGAAAGTGTTGGTTAAGCTTGAAAATAAGCTGCAACAGGAAATTGATAAGGCAAATGATGAGGGGTAAAACCCGAAGAAATTCAGACACCAGCGCTTAAAGAATATAAACCACCGATACCATATTCAAAAAATTTGAAGAAAGACCGCATTGATGAATAATTTGGTAAATTTCATGAACTTTTTAAATAATTACATATTAACTTTCCTTTTGTAGAATCTATCTCTCATATGCCAACTTATGTCAAATTCCTGAAAGAGCTGTTGACAAATAAAAGGAAGATAGATGAGTCGTCGACTGTGGAGCTCAACACAGTTTGCTCGGCCATTCTTCAGAATAAACTACCTAACAAACTAAAAGATCCAAAGAGTTTTACTATTCCTTTCCTAATTGGTAGTTTAAATATTGATAATGCTATGGCTGATTTAGGGGCTAGTATTAATGTCACGCCTGATAAAATGTTTAAACAACTAGGTCTTGGGAAACCCAAACTAACTAGGATGAGTATTCAACTAGTGGATAGAACCATTAGACATCCTAAGGGTATGTACTTGTTAAAGTTGATAAATTCATATTCCCCATGTACTTTGTAGTGTTAGACATGGATGAGGATAGTGAAGTACCATTAATTCTATGTTGCCCCTTTTTAGCAATTACTAGGACTATTATTGATGTTGGTACAGGTGATTTTGTACTTCGTGTAGGTGATGAAATGATTATTTTCCAAGCACGTGATTCTGTGAGAGTCTCTAGGGATCGAAAAGATTTTAAATGTTCTGTGAATGTCAGTAACCATGTGGCTAAACCTTCTTTAAAGGAAATTCCTTGCCAAAGCATGATGGACCCATGTTTTAGTAAAGGTGACAGAAATAGAACAACTCATGAACAACGAATGATGCAAATCGACGAACTAGATGAATGGCAAATACATGTCAATGAGAAACCGAAAAAGCACAATAAAGAGCCAAAGCGACGCCAGGAGGAGCATGTGAATGGAATGAACCAATTTAAGGTTAGGGACAAAGTACTGCTGGACAAAACGGATCCATGAATTACCTATTCGGAGCTTGAGGCAAACGGATAAAACCTATTTACGATACTGAACGTCTTCCTATACAGTATAGTCGAGGTAACTCATTTGAAGTTTGACACATTTAAGGTAAACAGTACATGACTTAAACCTTATCTTGGTAAAATATTTGATAATGAGAAAGAGGAGCTACGACTCTACGAACTACTGTGACCGTGCGAATACAAGGTAAGTCAAACTTAAACTCTAAGTAAGTGCTTCTTAGGAGGTAACCCGAGTGTTTAACTTCTGCTAATTCTTTTAATTTTATTGCATGCTAATTTAAAATTAAATTAAATAAAAAATGTTTTTAACCCACAAGGCCTGGACACATGGGCGTGTCCCAGGCTGTGCACACAATAGGGGAATCGATAGTGAGTCACACGGCTTGGCGAGGCCGTGGGGGCAAATGAAAGAGAGTTACACGATGTAAAAACATGGCCATGTGAGCTACATGGCCTAAACACAAGGGCGTTTCCTTGGCCGTGTGAGTCTTGGGTTCGAAGGTTACACGGCCTGGAAACACGGGCATGTCCTAGTCCGTGTGAGTTCTGGAGCTAATTTTTCAATTTTAATTTCAAGTCAATGAGTTACAAGGGTAAGAGACACGATTGTGTGTAAGACCGTGTACCCCATACGCCCTCTTACATGGGTATGGGAGAAGTGAATGATAGCACACATGACTTGGACACACAGGCATGTCTGAGGTTGTGTGAAAACAAGGCTTGAATTTTAAATTACGTATGGGCTAAAATGCCTTACACAGGTGTGTGACACAGTCGTGTGGCCCAAAACGGGCCTTTACATGACCATGCCCCCTTTTTAACCTAAAAACCCTAAAATTTTCTTTCACTTTGTCTTTTTTCTCACCTCGTCCCTTTAGCCGTCGTTTGCCCAAGCTCTCCACCACAGCCCCCGACGTTGCCGCCGAACCTCTCCTCACTAGATCGGCCACCTCAGTGCACCCTTATTACACAAATCCCTACGCCTCCATCCCCTTTCTGTTGCCTCTTTTCCCCTTCTTTCTCTTTTCATAGTCGACCACCACTAACCCTCCCTTTACCCCTTCCTTCCTTGTTGACCAACCCCTCTGAATGTTCGTCTGCCCCAACCTACCTCTCTTTCCTCATTTCCCTCTCCTTGCGCCCTATCTCCTCCCTTTCCGCTCCTTTGTTCACCTAACTGAGCCATCCCCTTACCCCCCTTTCCCCTATTCCTCCCTCAACTCCCCCACCTCTGAAACACCCCCT
This sequence comes from Gossypium rotundifolium, assembly GCA_025506655.1. Taxonomy (NCBI): domain Eukaryota; kingdom Viridiplantae; phylum Streptophyta; class Magnoliopsida; order Malvales; family Malvaceae; genus Gossypium; species Gossypium rotundifolium. The sequence continues at coordinate 15,383,462 of CP106734.1, read as the reverse complement.
CATCGACACAGCATCAAACACCAATCCATCACCACTATAGTTCATCCCCCATCGACCGCCGCTGCGTGCACAACCTACTACCCCTTTGTTGATTTTTCCTCATTTGCCCTATTTTATTTGTAATATCCTAGAATAGGGGCTATTTTGTTATTGCATTGTTTGCATGTGTTTGATCTGCATGTGTGGTTGTTTTGATGTCTTGGGGCTTAGTTGTAAGCTTTGGTGTAAGCTTTGAGTGGTAGGGAAAATTTTAGTTTTTAAGCTTTAAGTGAATGGAGCTGAAGGAGCTAAGGGGTTATAGGTTTTTTTTAGGTGAATTTTAGCACAAGAATTGAGCTAGTAGAGTGGCAAGGAAGGCGCCACTTAGAGCTTGTGTGTGACGCCACTTGCAAGGGGAGGAGGTCCTGTGTTCGAGCTGCAGAAGTCTCATCTTTTTGCTTCCATTTTGACGCCAAGGTGGTTGAGGGTGGACCAAGTCAAATAATTTAAATGGTGGGTGGAGAGAAAATCATAGATGTTGACTAGTTCAAAGTTGTTTGAACTAGTGGTTGGGAGTGTTTGTAGGTGGTGGCCGAATCTTGGGTGCTTCATGGGGGGAGTGGCCGGTTTGGTAGGTGTGTAAGTGGGAGTGCCAGTGTATTTTCGGTCAACATTGTGAAAGCCAAGTTCTTTCTTTTGACATAGCTAGTCGAATTTTCAAAAGAGCTCTCTTTCATTTTTACTTCTTGAAACCGAAAGTCCAAGCAACCTTTACTTGCCGAAAGTTTGCATTTGTGTCTCCTAAATTGTGGTTGTAGCCGAATGTTCACTTGAGCCCTCAAGCTTTTACCTCTTTTGTTTCCTTTGGCCGAACCCTTCCATTGCTTTTCTTTTTCATTTGTACTAAGCCGAAACTAGTATTCTCTTCTTCTCATACTTTCTTTCTTTCCTTGAAACCTGGGTAGCCGAAACTTTACACTCCAAAACACCTTCTCCTTTCTTTTCTTTCAAAGCGAAAGTACCTTCCTTCATCCATTTTCTTTCTTCTTCTCAAATCCTCTTTGTGAAACCCTTATCTTGAATCTACTTTGCCTTCTTAGCCGAACCTTGATTGATAGTTTCAAACAACCACAGTCGAATCTTCTCCTCCTTTTTGTTTAAGTCTTGGCCGAATCACAAGCAAGGGGGATCTCTTCTAGTTTGGTTCCAATCGGGTTTAGAGGAAGGTAAGTGCTTGGCCGAATGTCTATTTCTCTTCTCCCTTATTTTCTGTCAATTTTGATATGGTTAAGAGCTGATTTCGACATGTAACACCCCAAACCCGGCCCATGAGTCTGACCGGATCCGGTATGTCCTTTGGTAAAATATTTTGGGCCAATTTGAAAGTTGGGTGAAAATTCGATTAAATTTGGCTAAGGTATTTAAAGCGGGTTTGAAAACTCAGTTGGGCCTTTTTATAAATACTGAGTTGGGCTTTATAAACCCTTTTGAAAACATTGATCATGTATCATTTTAAAATCATCAAAGTGATAGTTGACTTAGTTTATTTTTGTTACCCGATGGTAACATCTTTTGAAAAACCAGTAGAAATTTATTAAGTTTGAAAAATTATTTTAATGGTTACTTATCAATTGAAAATTTCATTTGTAACATAACATAAGCAAAATAAATAAAATAACATCCACAAAATAAATAGCGGCCTTATTACAATCCCAAAATAAAATACTTAGGAAATAAAATAATTAAACTTAACGAAATCAAAATTAAATTCCAACATTAAGCATGGCCGCCTCGAGTCCTCTCGGCTCCATCTCTGCGATTTACTCATCGCAAAATGTTAAGGAAGGGTGAGTCACCAAGACTCGATGTGTAAATCCCCTACCCGGAAAATACAACTCATACACAATTTATCAATTAAACATGCACATGCAACCCAACTAGCCATCCATACTCCTTTTCTACCCGTGTGGTCAAAACCACTTGATGACTTAAAGTCACAATTTAATTGATGGGGCCAACCCATCGTGTGGTCAAAACCACGATGACCATAGGTCACAAAATAACAAGTGTGGTCAAAACCATTGGTGGTACCAAACCTTTGGGACTTAGTCGCAAATATTCAATCGTTGTGGTCAAAACCACGATGACCATAGGTCACAAATAATCGATGGGGCCAACCCATCTTGTGGTCAAAACCACCGACGACGATCCATAATTCATCCCCTCCTCTCATCAATCCCACCATCACATGCTTCTATATCAATTTTTCATATATCATGGCATAGAATTTAATATCATGTGATGACATGCAAATTATTTAACAAAAGTCACAAATTAGGGACTTACCGGAATCCATGTTTAAGCCACAAGCATATCATAGATCACTACCAAAATTTATACACAAGACAACAATATCATAAGTTTAATAATAAAGTGTGTAAAGAGTTTACACACTGTTTCTCTAGGAATTCCTAGATCCAGAAGATCCGATCTACAACACTAGATTTTTGTCCCTTGAATGGATTTGATTTCCAATCAAATCCAAGCCTAACAGTCCCTAAATCCATGGCATCACGTTAGTTTCGCATTTAATCATAGACTTTTTAATTGAAAGGCCTTTGGCGAATGTGCTTACCAACTTTCCTTGGAAAATAATTCAAAGCTTCCTACAATCGGTTTAGACATAATGTTATAACCATAGATCTTGAACAAAACATAACATTCGACGAGATCCACTTACCTCTTCTAACCGATTGAAGAAAAAGAGCACCCTTTGCTTTGATGTTGGCCAAAACTACACCAAATCGGGAGGAGTAGATTCGCTAAGGAAAACAAGAGATGATGCTGGAATTTTGAGTGATTTTGGGCGGTTTGTCTAAGGAGATTTTAGCGACAAGGTGGTAGGGGTTTGGCTAATGGAGGAAGAAAAGATGAAGGAAAAGAAGTAGGGGTTCAAGGGGTTTTGACTTGTAAAAGAAGAAGAAAAGAAGCTGGAAAATTGAGCAATTGCTTAGGGAATTTTGGCGACAACAAGTGAGAAAAAGAAGAGAAAAATTGAAGAACTTTTGGCCCTTCCTTGCTGTAAAAAAAAACAATTATGGACAGCCCCTAAGGAGTCCCAAAGCTGGCCAAATTCTCTTTATTTTGTGATAATTTCCAGCCTTGAATTATCACAAAATAAATCTAGCTTTAATCTCCTAATCCCCTCAACAATTTAATTGTAATTAAACTACTAATATTCACTCTTTCAGCCGAAAATATGGAAAAAAAAATTAAGCTTTATCTCATTAATTTAAGAATCCTACGTGCAGGCCACTACCTCTTCTCTTGGACGCCAAAAATAAAAATAAACCATCCAGGAATCGCCCCTAGGTTTGAACCGGAGACACTGAAGACACCCCACGCCTCCAGCCACTCATTGTGGCGTCAATTTGTGATATGAACTCGTCACAATTTCTTTTAAGTGTTCCTTCGTTAGTTTTCCCTTGTTTTCACGCATGGACCAAAAATAAAACCAACCGTCTTTGTATACTTGGTTCGAACACGGACTGGTGGAAGTATATCGCCATGACCCTCTTAAATGCCCCCTGCCATGTCTCCCAATTGACTTTCGTGTCAAATACCCACAACATTTAATCTTAAAGCCTTTTTACTAAAGCCAAAGACCCCAAAATAAAATAAAAGCATAAGCTTCTTTGCTATCTTTGGCTCGAACCAGCGACCCCAAGCGACCCTCACTTCAGCGCCTTTGCCACTTCTCCCAATCGGCCTTTCTTGTCACTGCGCCTCCTAAATTTTATTTAACCCTTATTCCTAGCTTCCTCCTTTTAAGTACTTTAATTAATTTTTTTCTTCTTTTTTTTTTAAACCCAAATTTGACCTAAATCAGGGTTATTTCTAGACCCTAAATCATGCTAAATAAAATCATATTTATTTATTTCTTGAAGTCCACAAGGAATTTATTTAAATTACAAATAACCCCTAATTCAGGATGTTACAGTTCTACCCCCCTTAAAAATAATTTCGTCCTCGAAATTACTTTCTAACGAATAATAGTACATCTTTACTCACCGCACTATGCTACCGCCGCAAGCACTCGATCTTAAAGAATTATCATGCTTCCTAGACACAATCTCTAAGTTCACAACCAAGATTTGAGGCACTTCCTAGTAAAACAAGAAAACTCCACAATAATTAAAGCAATTAGGGTATTCGAATTAAACGCATGCCGTTTTCACATCCGCACATCTTCCTCCTCATGACGGCCAATTGCATAAACTAACCTTGGTTGCCTCGCCTCTGCACCTTGACACCTCGGCCACGCCGTTACCATTTCATTACCCCTAGCCGCACCTCGACCCTCTGTGGTTGTTGGTTATCCCTTACATTCGGTGCATGATCCACGACCTTCCGTTCTCGGCCTAGGCGCCTTCTTAGGACGATCTCTAACTTCGATGCTCCATAGACCCACATTCAAAGCATCCACGATTACCATTCCAACACTCTCCTTGTGAAACTTGCCACACTTATCACACCGTGGCGGCCATTGAGGATTAGCGAAGAGAGCCTAGCAGTTTGATCCGACCCACCAAACTTTGACCTCTTTTGTTGATTACGGGGAACTCGATGGTTCCGAGCTCCTCTTATTCCAATTTCTATCCCGGTTCCGTCTAAGCTGATTTGTCTTACTCCTCGGCAACTTTAGACTTCTCCACAAGGAGGGACGTGAACTCGTTCTGTTGTGGAGCTATCATCATCCTCGGCTCATCTCTAAGGCCATCTTCAATCGACCTGGCGCTCATGCTCGGTACCCACAATACCACGAGCATATCTACTTAATCGGAGGAACTCGGCCTCATATTACGCCATCGACTTATTTCCTTGAACCAGTTCAAGAAAGCCTTCCTCCGGCGTCTACATAGTGGTTCCAATATACTTCTTTTGGTAGGCTCCTTGAAAAATTCCCAAGTAAGGTTTTCTCGCCACGTTCCATCCTTTACGGTGAGCCACCACCGACACGCTTCATCCTTGAGCGACATCGCTCCTTTTAACTTCTCCTCATTAGTCGTCAAGATCGTCCATAATCCTTTCGATCGATTCTAACCAAGATTCGCCTTGGGTGCCACTCCGATACACCGGAATACCTCGCGCGCTTGATCGAAGTCGTTGGTCTGGACTTTCGAGCTCCTATACCTCCATTCGCCCTGACCACCATCTCAAGGACTCGCAACACACGACATGCGTTCACGGCCTCACCTCCGCATCGATCCTGCTCCTCATTTCTAAAATTGGGGTGGTGGTGGCGGTGGTATCCATTCTCCGATTCTGACCCGACCTCACGGGTTCAAACACTGTTACCCCGCCTCTACCTCGGCCACGCCGACGGACGTCCACGACCTCTTGAACTCATTCTAACTATTGCGCTTTAATCGATTACGTAATTTTATGGATTAGTACTTGTTTCACTAATTATCCACGAAGAAATTTTATGATAGGAATTTAAAGAGTGGTTCTTTCGTAGTCAAACAAACACACGATCTTCCATTCATTCAATCAAAGAGGCGTTGTTAATTTCATTGTGATTGTTTTTCCACTACCCGTGGTATTTAGTAATTTTTCCTCTGAGGGTATTTTCATAATTTTTTTCCAAAATACAGGTTCTCGAATGATTTTGTCAAAAATTATTTTAAAACTCTTAATCTCCCGGGTATTTTGAAAAAAAAAAAAATTTGAAATTCGGGGGTCTTTCGGTGATTTTGAATCTCAGGGGCATTTTGGTAATTTTCCACAAATCAGGATGAATTTATAAAATTTGATGAATCGGGGATATTTCAAAATTGTAAAAACTTTGAAGGCTCTTTTGATAATTTGCATTTTCTAAAATAGTGATGTTTACAAAATTTGAAAGTTGGGGTATTACGGTAATTTGGTAGGTTAGGAACAATTTTGTAATTTTACAAAATCATGGCGTTTAATTTTAAGATTTTTGGGCACTTTTATGTGATGAAATTTTGATTAAACCGTGGGTATTTTGGAAATTTCATAATTCAAGGCGTTTGTAATTTTACCCTAAGGGTATTTTAGTAATTTTGCATAATCAAAGTTATGTTCACAAAATAATTTCCAAAAATTGGGTTCTAAGTATTTTCATAAAAGAAAGATATTTGAAAGTTTTTTTATTTGAAAAAGATTTCATACGGAGGGTATTTTACAAACCGAGGTATTTTGGTCATTTTTCAAAGCGAGGGTATTTTGGTCTAAAATTTTAATTATTTCCCAAAACAAAGCGGCTAGTCCCTTTCGGGTTTTAGTTATCGAATTTAGCTTTGTGAGTGTGTCGTCTCAGCTAGAATGAGCAGATTACTACGCACGGGTAGGATTCAAGTGAGTAGGAGGTGAGTCACGAGGATCGCTTAAATACCAAGCCCCAAGAATCCAATCCTAGACATGCGTATAACGATTGCCACATCCTTTGCTCGGTGACAACTCACGAGGGTTTGTTTAGGTAATTATTAAATTTTATGAAATTTTGTTTGTTGGGGTATGCTAGCCCAGAGTTCAACAGTTTCTACTCTAGTAGTCTACGTTCCCATTTTACCCTTCTACCCTCATCCAAAGAATTCACGAAATTGATGAGGTACTTACAGGCGGATAGGTCTTGGGAGACTCGGTGCCATCTTGATCAAGCCAAAACAATTTCTCAAACATTATAATAAGGCCTACTATCCAAAACCAAACATTTTGGGCCTTGGGCCCCACACCGAGTTTTGAACTGGCTCGATACCAATTGTAACACCCCAAACCCGCCCATGAGTCTGACCGGATCTGGTATGTCCTTTGGGTAAAATATTTTGGGCCAATTTGAAAGTTGGGTGAAAATTCGATTAAATTTGGCTAAGGTATTTAAAGCGGGTTTGAAAACTCAGTTGGGCCTTTTATAAATACTGGTTGGGCTTTATAAACCCTTTTGAAAACATTGATCATGTATCATTTAAAATCATCAAAGTGATAGTTGACTTAGTTTATTTTGTTACCAGATGGTAACATCTTTTGAAAAACCCGTAGAAATTTATTAAGTTTGAAAAATTATTTTAACGGTTACTTATCAATTGAAAATTTCATTTGTAACATAACATAAGCAAAATAAATAAAATAACATCCACAAAATAAATAGCGGCCTTATTACAATCCCAAAATAAAAATACTTAGGAAATAAAATAATTAAACTTAACGAAATCAAAATTAAATTCCAACATTAAGCATGGTAGCCTCGAGTCCTCTCGGCTCCATCTCCATGATTTACTCATCGCAAAATGTTAAGGGAAGGGTGAGTCACCAAGACTCGGTGTGTAAATCCCTACCCGGAAAATACAACTCATACACAATTTATCAATTAAACATGCACATGCAACCCAACTAGCCATCCATACTCCTTTTCTACCCGTGTGGTCAAAACCCTTGATGACTTAAAGTCACAATTTAATTGATGGGGCCAACCCATCGTGTGGTCAAAACCATCGATGACCATAGGTCACAAAATAACAAGTGTGGTCAAAACCATCGGTGGTACCAAACCACCTTTGGGACTTAGTCGCAAATATTCAATCGTTGTGGTCAAAACCACGATGACCATAGGTCACAAATAATCGATGGGGCCAACCCATCTTGTGGTCAAAACCACCGATTTATCCATAATTCATCCCTCCTCTCATCAATCCCACCATCACATGCTTCTATATCAATTTTCATATATCATGGCATAGAATTTAATATCATGTGATGACATGCAAATTATTTAACAAAGTCACAAATTAGGGGACTTACCGGAATCCATGTTTAAGCCACAAGCATATCATAGATCACTACCAAAATTTATACACAAGACAACAATATCGCAAGTTTAATAATAAAGTGTGTAAAGAGTTTACACACATTTCTCTAGGAATTCCTAGATCCCAAGATCCGATCTACAACACTAGATTTTTGTCCCTTGAATGGATTTGATTTCCAATCAAATCCGAAGCCTAACAGTCCCTAAATCCATGGCATACGTTAGTTTGGCATTTAATCATAGACTTTTTAATTGAAAGGCCTTTGGCGAATGTGTTACCAACTTTCCTTGGAAAATAATTCAAAGCTTCCTACAATCGGTTTAGACATAATGTTATAACCATAGATCTTGAACAAAACATAACATTGACGAGATCCACTTACCTCTTCTAACCGATTGAAGAAAAAGAGCACCCTTTGCTTTGATGTTCGGCCAAAACTACACCAAATCGGGAGGAGTAGATTGACTAAGGAAAACAAGAGATGATGCTGGAATTTTGAGTGATTTTGGGCAGTTTGTCTAAGGAGATTTTGGCAGCAAGGTGGTAGGGGTTTGGCTAGTGGAGGAAGAAAAAGATGAAGGAAAAGAAGTAGGGGTTCAAGGGGTTTTCGGCTTGTAAAAGAAGAAGAAAAGAAGCTGGAAAATTGAGCAATTGCTTAGGGAATTTTAGCGACAACAAGTGAGAAAAGAAGAGAAAAATTGAAGAACTTTTGGCCCTTCCTTGCTGTAAAAAAAAAACAATTATGGACAGCCCCTAAGGAGTCCCAAAGCTGGCCAAATTCTCTTTATTTTGTGATAATTTCCAGCCTTGAATTATCACAAAATAAATCTAGCTTTAATCTCCTAATCCCCTCAACAATTTAATTGTAATTAAACTACTAATATTCACTCTTTCAGCCGAAAATATGGAAAAAAAATTAAGCTTTATCTCATTAATTTAAGAATCCTACGTGCGAGCCACTACCTCTTCTCTTGGGCGCCAAAATAAAAATAAACCATCCGGATATCGCCCTAGGTTTGAACGGAGACACATTGAAGACACCCGCCACGGCCACTCTGCATTGTGGCGTCAATTTGTGATATGAACTCGTCACAATTTCTTTTAAGTGTTCCTTCGTTAGTTTTCCCTTGTTTTCACATGGACCAAAAATAAAACCAACCGCTTTGTATACTTGGTTCGAACACGGGACTGGTGGAAGTATCTTGCCATGACCTCTTAAATGCCCCCTGCCATGTCTCCCAATTGACTTTCGTGTCAAATACCCACAACATTTAATCTTAAAGCCTTTTTACTAAAGCCCAGCACCCCAAAATAAAATAAAAACGAATCTTTGCTATCTTTGGCTCGAACCAGCGACCCCCAAGCAGCCCCTCACTTCCAGCGCCTTTGCCACTTCTCCCAATCAGCCTTTCTTGTCACTGCGCCTCCTAAATTTTATTTAACCCTTATTCCCTAGCTTCCCTCCTTTTAAGTACTTTAATTAATTTTTTTTTTTTTTTTTTTTTTTAAACCCAAATTTGACCTAAATCAGGGTTATTTCTAGACCCTAAATCATGCTAAATAAAATCATATTTATTTATTTCTTGAAGTCCACAAGGAATTTATTTAAATTACAAATAACCCCTAATTCGGGATGTTACACGACATGTGTTGAAAGGAGTTAATCTCTTGTGTTGGAACCGATTTCATTATAGGGAATCAGGATTTCAAGCGATCAGCGAAGCCTCCACTTGTGAGTGAGCGGTTGGTAAGTGGTGGTAAGGGTTGGTTTTATTAGTCTATTCTCTTAGTTTCGTTAAGCCAAAGTCTTCAAAGGATTAAGCGTTCTTCTTAATAGGGTGTGGCCGATTGTCGGAGGAACCATCAGTTGGTTTGGGATTTGGTAGGAAACCAAATCATTCATAAGGTAAGGTTTGGCGTTAACCCTCTTGAGTTATTTGGTTTGGCCGATTGGTCTAGGTTGCTAATCTCATGTTTGGTGATTATAGGAGCAAGGTAATCGAGGTCTTAGATCGGTTCTTTGGGATTAAGGCTTGCGCTTTAACGGTGTGTAAACTAACACACTCTTTGCTTAGTAATATGCTTAATAACTTTGATTGCTTAATAAGGTAAAAGCAGTTGGTTGATTGATGTGATACCCTAAGGGTATGTGCACGGATTCGGGTAAGTCCATTTAAATTCTGAGTTACATTATTGATATATGATATCATGATCTATGATGTATGTGTTGTTTGATGCAATATTAATATGTTAGCATGATTTGCATGATTGGCATACTTTACATGAGTCGGTATGATATGTCTATGGGTGATATGAGAGGAGGGGAATATGATATCCGTGTCTTTGGGACACGGAGGTTTGGCACCTCCGGTGGTTTGGTACCACGGATCGATTTATTGTAACTTTGGGTCACGGAGGTTTGGCACCCATAGCGACTTGTCCTAGTGGCTTAGTACCACGATGGGTTGGCCCCTGATTGATATTACGGATCGTCGCGATGATTTGGTATCACACGTGGGTTGGCCCCACAACTTGACTATTCATGACTTGGTCACGGTGATTTGGTATCACATTGTGTCTTTGGGACACCAGAGGTTTGGCACCTCATAGCGACTCGTCCTTGTGGCTTAGTACCACCGTGGGTTGGCCCAACTTTTGAGATACGTGATCGTCGCCAGTGATTTGGTATCACACGTAGGTTGGCCCTACAGATGGATTATTCGTGACTTTGGGTCACCAGTGGTTTGGTACCACATTGATGGATATCGTGACTTTGGGTCACTAGTGGTTTGGCACCACCAGTGGTTTGGTACCACACGGGGTAGAAAAAGGTGTTATGGATGGTTAGGATTGGGTGCATTAATTGTATTGCTTTGTTATGGTGTGTGTTAGTATGTTGCATTAATCGGGAGGGGATTTATGCATGAGTCTTCGACTCACCTTCTCCTTATTATTTGGTGACACTTAGATCGCGGACATGGGTAGGGTGGACTCGAGGTGACCATGCCATGAATAAATTGGGACTTGCCCTGATTTACAAACTTGGTACTTTATTTATTTATTTCCATTTGATTTTCTTGGGATTGTAAAAGGCCTTTTAAAATTATATTTTGGTTATTTATATGCTTAAATTTGATTTCAAATATGCCTTAACAAATTATTGGGTTAATATTGGATAAAACATGGAAAGATAAGTTTTTTTTTTTTTACTACAAAGCGATATGTTTTAAACTTTACCACCGGGTATCACGCTGTAATTTAAAAAGGAATCAACTCAAATGTTTTCTAAACTTGAGATTTTTTTTTCCACACACAGATAAAAATGTTTTTAAGCAAAAGAAAGGAATTACTCGAATTCTTAGACAATATAACTTTTGTTCTACTTATGGATTCAACTAGTTTTTCAAAATTTTTGGGTTTTCAAAATGCACTATCGGTTTTAAAACAATCATGCCCAAGACTTTTACAAAGTACAAATACCTAACCTCTCAAATACGTTTTTCCCCGTAACATACTAGATTTGGTCGTGGTGTATTGACCGGGTTTGGGGTGTTACATTATTTATTTATTATTTATTTATTTTATTCTTCTACTTAGGTTTATTTTTATTTTATTTATTCTATTTAGTAATTTTATTATTATTGTTTTATTATTATTTTCCTTCTACCTTAGTTTTATTGTTTTTGTTTTTGTTATTAATTTTATTATTCCTTTTATTATTATTTTAGTAGTGTCTTTTTATCGGTTTATCATTATTATTATTGGTTGTTTTATTTTTCTTAGTTTTATTATCATTATCTTATTATTATTTTTTATTTTTATTGTTTGTTTTACTATTTTGATTATTATTATTGTTATTTCATTATTTATACTTTTAGTTTTCCATTTAGTTTATTTTATTTATTTTTTCCTTAATTATTGTTTTATTACTTCGAGTTCGTTTGAATCATAATACCTTAAGTACATAGTTTTTGCGTGATTAGGTACTAGTACATACTATTTTAGGACTAGATTTCTATTTAGGTTGCTTGGATTTTGATGTTCGTCATGAGAGGATTGTTAGTACTATATTTTACTGTGCATATTGATTCTTGACCCTTTATTTGTAATTGGTGCTACTTATTTTATTACTTTTTGATATTGAACTATTTTATTTTCGGGCACACGGAGAAATCCAAGGTAGTCGTCCTCGCTTCAAAAAAGCGAAGACTTTGGACGTGACCTCATAAATCGGGTATTTTCGCTAAGCCATGACATCATTGCATCCGGTTCTCACAGGATCCCCAAGAGGACCTATATTAGCTTCTCCGACAGTGGCCTTTTGGATTAGGTCGTTGCATTGATTGGGTCACTTTAGAGTAGATCTAGTTAGTTAATCGAGCCTGTGCACTGCCTTCGATTCTTCTGACTCATTAGGACTAGTTTTTCTTCATCGTCGAGCCCACCTAGTTGGAGCTTACTCTTGATTTTTTTTTATATTCCTATTACAACAAGTGATGTCAACACATGATGAGCCAAACACTATTACTTTCAGACTCGGCGGCACGACGCGTTATATGTGTGTCCTAGAGTTCAGAGCTGCATTAAGACTCTACATTGAGGAGTTCATGCATGCCGAGGGCTTTCTAACTTTATACCAGCACATCCACTACTTGCCTTCTTTATGGTAGGCAGACCTTACTACAAGTACGACTCCTTATGATGCGAGTCGATCGAAGGCGACTTCCCTACCTTTGACTTTACTCTATATTCATTACATATTGGCTCACACTTTGATCGGTTGGAGGGAGAGCACTGGCCTCGTGGGTACAACTGACGCTTATTTTCGATGGAGCATGGCCACGGGGCACACCTTTGATCTTGCCTTCTTCTTCACCCTAGCTTGCCACCATCAGACAAAGCGCAGGAGGAAGGGTTCTATCTGTTTAGGCCTTTACATGACTTGCCTCGCACTACACTTTGGCATCCTCAACATTTTGGAACAGTCCTCTTCCTTCACACTTGTTGGATAGATGACCCCGCAAGGGCTATCCAATATTAGTCACATGAGGATGATCGAGTGACTGCATGGCATGGATCCTCCTCAATACCGATTATCTCATTTTGATCCTCAGGATGAGCATTGAGACTTCAGTGATGATGTTCGGTTCCACAATAAGGATTCACATCATCCTCCATCTCAGAGTCACCGTTCTGCTTCTTCTGCTGCCACCTTAGTGGACCTCTCCGAGCGGTTCACTCGTTTCGAGCGACATTGTTGAGCGATTTGATAGTATTGATGCAACTTTGCAGCAGATCTGTCAGCACCTCCATATATCTTCTTCGGCACCGGTGCCTCTCGATCACGATGCCTCCGACGATGAAGACAACTGATTTTAGTTATATTTTTATTCTTTTTATATTTTTTTATTTTTGCTTTTAGTTGTTTTATTTTTATTTTCTTAGATTTATTTCATTTATTATCTTTTAAACTATTTTTTTTATTTTATGGTTGTTTCTAATCGAGTGTAACCTCTTAATCTAATTTATTATTTTTGTTTATTTTCTTATTATTTTGCTCGGAACCATGCACTACATTTAGATTTGCCTCGTGTCAGATTTTCACTACATTTAGATTTGCCTACGTATCCGATTTTCACCATTTTGACGAATTCATCCATATTTAGGGCAGATTCAATTTTCTCCCTCTCTTATTATCGTGGGAGGTTATTCATATAATTATTAGAAAATCCTGAATTACTTCTTGTGTTTAAGTGATTTTCTCATACTTTCATTAGAATGAATTTTTATCGATTTGAGATTTTTGTTGATTTGTTTTGGATTAATTTGTAGATATTTGTGCATTGGTTGATTTAAAGTTTCGGACATGAGAGAATCAAGCATGATAAGTTATTTCTCGAGATTAAAATTTTAGGTTATTTCCTTGAATTGAGGTATTATCTTGAAGTTTTAAATTTACAAGTTTGACATAAAAAAACCATGATTTTTTGTGAGCTTTTGAGCCTTTAGAGCATACATTTTCATGCTCATTCTATTATTGGTTATGAGTGTGTCAACCTGATGTTTTATTCTAGAACTTGTTTCGATTGTGCATGTCGAGATCACACCTTTGATTTGATATACTGAGGTGATAATGACACTTAGGTTTAACCCACTTATCCCATAAAAAAGCCTACATTTTAAAGTTAACCCTTAGTGAACCTCGTTGAGCCTAACACACTATTTCTTGATTAACCCATTGATTTTAACCCATAACACAATTTTTTTCATTGTGACTTTTTTCAGTTTTATTGACTCCCTTTTTGTAGAGATTTGATATCGTTAGTTGCCTAACTATGCTCTTTTGTTTGATTTGTTGAATTATTTCTTATAATGCTCGATAAAAAAAAGGTCAAGAAAAATATTGATTATTAATTAGTTGTTTGTTGATTGAGCTTGAACAGTTAAATTCATATTTTGAGAAGAAGCTCGTTTTTGTTCTTGAATTGTTTTGATTGATGCACTTATTTCTAATTAAAAATTTTATTTTTCTATTTTGGTAATTTATCAACTCGATCTCAATTATAACCAACTTTTATAGCCTTTTTACGCACCTTTAACCTAAGCACCATTACAACCTCTTAAAGACCTTTTGATTAGTGTGTCATATCATTTTATAGTGGTGAAGATTTGATTTTCAAGCAAGCTTATGGTAATGACATTTCTTGTTTGATTGTTGAGTGCTTATTCTTGAACCTTAAACACTTTGAGTGATTTGAGTGAATCTTTAGCGAGGATTTCAATTCTTGTAGTTTTTGAATTAAAGGTAACTACTTAGATAATGGGAGATATCTATGTTTTTGTGCTTTAAAAATTTTGACTTGGATTATTTGAATCTTTGGTGCCCTTTTAGTTGAATTGTCAATGCATTGATTATTTTTTATTTATTTCAAAACATTATTGTAACATCCTGAATAGGGCCTATGCATTTTCAGTTTGATTGTATGAAATGACATGTTTAAGCATGAAGAATAAATTGTTGATATTTTTGGAAACCTGGAAATGCATGAAAATGGAAACCTAAACATTTTGGAAACCTGAACATTTTGGAAACTTGAACATTTTGGAAACCTGAACATTTTGGAAACCTGAACATTTTGGAAACTTGAACATTTTGGAAACCTGAACATTTTGGAAACACGAACATTTTGGAAACACGAAGATGTAAGAAAAATGGCAAATTCTGAGCCGATCGAAAATTTTAGGAAACTTAGAAATAAGGCCGGAATGACAAATTTTAAAGTCCAAAATAGGAAATAAGGGCAAGAGGGCCTTAAAAGAAAAAGTTGGTGAGATTTGACACACAATCGGGCTTGGAAAAGTGGCCTGAAGGTGTCACTTAAGGCTTATGGAAATGACCTGAGTTCGAGTCACTTGGAAAGCAAATATTGAAGGTTTTATTTTGGCTTCCAAGGCTAAGGGTGGACGGCACCTAATCCTAGTAAGGGAGGAGTTTTATTTAGGTTAAAACTTGATTAATAAGTGATAAATAAGGATTTTCTTTTAATAAGATAATTGAGGAGATATAGGATGAATTAAATACTTGTGATAATTAAATGATAATATTATCACTTGTGGGAAGTAGTGGCCTAGTCAAGGACTCTTGGCATAGCAATTTCAGTTAAAGGAGGAGAGTTGGAGACTTTTCTCTCATCTTTTCATTTGTGTCGAAAATTCCCTAGCCCCTATTCTCTTTTTGAAATATCTCCTAAGCAAGGACTCCATCTTTTCTTCTCCTCTCCTTTGTCATTGTTAAGTCAAAACCCTTCTCTTTTGATCTCTATTAAATCTCCATAGCGGATCTCGTAACTCAAGACAAGGAAGCAATTGATTAAAGGCATCAAGGTAAGGTTAAGCCATTTAATTTCCTTTCTTTCTTTTCTAGTTGCTTAGAAAGTAAAAGGCCTAATCCTATTCTTGATCATGGCGAATACAAGGGATCTCAGGTTTCCACAATTACCGAATATAAAGATCAAGGATCTAATGTAAGAACAATTAATTCTTGTTCTTCTAATTCATTTAATCAAGATTTAAGAAAATAACCTCTTTTATGTCTCTTGGCCGAATATCAAAGGAAGAGTTTTCGGGATTTTGGATTCAAGGAAATTAAGGTGAGACACATTCGGCCAAGGCTTGTGTGATTACTTTGATCAATTCTTTAATTATTAAAAAGCCGAAAACTAACCCATATTGAGATTCAAGGTTGGCGAATATCGGGTAAAGGAAAATCAAGTTTTAGGAGTTGTATAAACACCAAATCGGCAAAGGTGAGTCTTTTACAAATCCTACTAGGATTTGGTTTTGTTTTAAGCCAAATAGGTTTATTAATGTGACTTATATGATGGCCGAATATAGGAGTTAATAGATCTAAAGTTAGATCGGGGTTTTCGAGATCTCAAGGAACCTTTTTAAGCAAATCAGGTGTGTACGCACACAAACCTTCGATTTATTATATGGTAATAATATTTTATGAATATGTGAATATGGCTAAGTACCCAAATGTGGTACAAAGGTACAAAGGTCGTTTCCTACTTCCGATAGGATTATGAAATATGTTATTTTGTAACATGTAAATATCTGAATATGAATGTGAAATTAAATATATGCATGAATATTAATTTTTTGGGCATTCGGGATATATGTGAAAGGGAAGAAGGTGTTGACTTGGTC
The DNA here is from genome assembly GCA_025506655.1 of Gossypium rotundifolium. Lineage (NCBI taxonomy): Eukaryota > Viridiplantae > Streptophyta > Magnoliopsida > Malvales > Malvaceae > Gossypium > Gossypium rotundifolium. Next base: position 15,366,942 of record CP106734.1, on the reverse strand, counting down.
TCATTGCGGAATATGGTGACTACGGTCACAAAATTTGAATATGGTAACCCGGTTACAAAATCAAATTGGTAACCGGTTACATTATTTTGAATATGGTGTCTTATGACACAAATTATATAGGCGATGAAGCACGTCATTGCAATGACGCCTTTGATGGTGTGTAGCGGATGGAGGGTTGACTTAGTAGTCCCACGGTGTGGTGGCGGTCTGGTGGTGTGTAGCGGATGGACCATTAGGCTTGGGTTTGGGTTGCATCATCCTTTATTTTATACGGATGTAAATTTGATTTGACCATGTATGCTGATTTGTTGAATGTTAGTATTGTGTACACTTGAGTCTTGACTCACCCGTTGTGGGAATTATTTTGGTGATGAGCAATGAATTTGGTAGGTGGACCTTGAGGTGGCCATGCTACATTCGAAAATTTTATTTTATTTGGACTTTATTTTATTTAGTACCTTAAATTTTATTTTGGGTTTTACTTGATGTAATAAGGCCATAAGGCCCGATGGATTATTCTTTATTTTTACTTTACTTTTAAATATTGTGCTAAGAACTATTTTGGATATAATAAATCAAATTGGATTTACAAGATTAAATAAATGGGTTTCCAATCTAAGCCCAATCCACAACAACATTTTCTAAGTTTTTTTCAAATTTCTCTAAGCTTTGAAAATTTTCAAACCTAGGTTACTTTAGGAACATACAGATCCTGGTTCGGGCTCGTGGTAGGGTGTGGGGTGTTTCAATTTGGTATCGAGCCCGTTTTAAACTCTCGGCCGTGGGCTAAGGCCCAAAACGTTTTCAAAGTGAGCCAAATGATTATCCTTGAAAAATAAGCGAGGTTTTACGGCATGGCACCTAAGTCTCACCCATGATCCACCGGTAAGTGCCTAACTCTATGTATGATTGATGATTTATATAAGGGTAGAAAAGGCATGAAACGTAGAATAGAATGATAGGAACTTGAACCCAGGACTAGACTACTCAAACACAAAACCACATAAGACTTAGTACCTTGAACCAACCTATGGCTAAGTCATTGAGCTAGTGGTGTGGTAACCCCAGACGCATGTCTAGGATTGGATCAGGAAGAGCTTGGTATTTAAGCGGTCCTAGTGACTCACCTCCTCTTCACAGAATCCCACAGTGCGTGGCCAGTTCACCATAACTCGGAGGGCTCGGTGGTGTGGCAACCTCTCATGCGCATGCCTAGGAGTGGTTTGGTGGGAGCTTGGTATTTAAGCGATCAGCGTGACTCACCTCCTCTCCACACGAATCACGCACAGTGCGTAGCTTTGGCTCACCACGACCAAGAAGGCTCGGTCATAGGCTAAACATAATGACTAAAACCGAAAGGAACTAGCCATGTTTTAAAAAAAAAAGAACAAAACAACAAACCCTAGTTTTTTTCCAAACTTTTAAAACTTTCTTTTGAATCTCTGAAATTATTTTTACAACACTTTCTGAAAAACTTCTGATTTGCGAAAATTACAAAAATGCCCTTAGGGGTGAAATTACCAAAATGCCCTTGGTTTATAAAATGTTCAACTACTCAACAGCTTTACCAAAATCTCATTATTTTAAACATTCAAAAACCCTAAAATATCAAAATACCTTGATTTTGGAAAAATTACAAAATTACCCCTAACTTACAAAATTACCAAAATGACCCTAATTCTCAAAATTTTTGCAACATCCCCATCTTTGAAGGAACAATTTTAAAAGAACCCTCAAAGTTTTACAACTTTGAAATCTCCTTGACTTATAAAATTTTACAAATTTACCCAGTTTGAGAAAAATTCTTGAAATACCCACGAGATCAAAATTAAAATACCCACAATTTTAAAATTTTTCCAAATTACCCGAGACTTGGAAATTTTCAAAATAATTTTGACAAAAACACCAAGGAGCGTTCTCTTCTAAAAAATTACGAAAATGCCCACAGAGGACAAAATTACGAAAATACCCTCGGGTAGTGGAAAACAACAACAACAACAAAAACTACAACATTTCTCTGAATGAACGAAAGTTCATACTTGTTTGATGGATGAATGAATGAATGGAAAAACTGTGTGATTGTATGACTACGAAAGAACCACTCTTAAATCCTTTTTCATAAAACTCCTTCGCGGGTAAAAAGTGGAACAATGACTAATCCATAAAATTTCTTAATCAGATCTCGACGCTAGAAAATGAGTTCTAGAGGACGTGGTCGTCGTGGTCGAGGTAGAGGAAGGATGATCGTGTCGGAACCCGTTAGATCGGGTCAAGGGTCCGATAATGAAATCCGCCGCCACCACCCCCCAATTTATTAATGTTGAGCGGCGAGGCCCAGACGGGGAAGATCTTTGTGTCACGGTGGTCTTTGCGAGTTTTGGAATTGGTGGCGGTGTCGGAGGAAATTTAGGAAACTAAAAGTCTATACCGAACGGCTCCGAGCTAATGGAGCGAAATGTTCGAGGAGTATCTAACGTGGCACCAAATCAATTTGAGTCTTGGTTGGAAGCAACAGGCGTATCATGGATGAGCTCGATCGACTCGAGAGGAAAAATTGAAAGGGATGGTGGCGTTATTACGCAATGAAGCGTATCGATGGTGGTTAAGCTGTTTGGGATGGTATCACGGTGAAAATCGACACGGGAGTATGTTAAAGAGGCATTTGGAAGAAGTATGTGGGAACCGGTATCTGAGATGAACAAAGGAAGGCTTTTCTAGGGTTGGTGCAAGGAGTAAGTCATCACAGAATATGAGGCGAAATTCACGAGGTTGAGCCGCTATGCTCGAGGGGTAGTGGTGGTGAGCATGAGTATGTTGTGTCCGTTTGAGGACGAACGAGAGATGACTGAGGTCATTAATAGCACCGCACTGTGAGCGGAATTCTCTACTTTGGTGGAAAAGGCCAAGGTGGCGAGGGGATTAAGGACGCTACTAAGCAAACCATGGATAAGAATAAGGCCAAAAGAGGATTTGGGCCATCTGGAAAGGGCTACAAGAGGCCTAGGGTTGACGGGCCACGAAATCAACAGGCTGAAAGCGGGTGGGTAGTATCGCCCTTGTGAGCATTGTGGGAAGAAACACTTAGGAGAGTGTTGGAGAAAAATAGGAGGATGTTTCAAGTGTGGGTCCAAGGACCATCTGCTAAGGATTGTCCCAAGCAATTAGATGAGAGCCATTGGTAGTTCGAATGCTAGCTGGGCCAGGAGAGGCGGACAATAGCCTCAGCGGGGTCGTGGTTCGTGTGTCGAGGTGGTAGTCTTGGCGAGGCCGTGAAACAGGGGTAGAGGTACTAATGTTAATATAGAAGCAAGACAACTGGGTTTGGTTTATACAGTTCGTAGAAGGGAAGATGGTGGCCTTGCGGATGTAATAAGCGGTATGTTCTTTATCTTTGACAAACCTACTTTGCTTTGATTGATGTGGGCTCGACCCACTCCTATGTTGCAAGTAGTGTAGTGGAAACACTAGGCCTAGACTCGAACTTTCGATAGGCGGATGTGTAGTAAGCCCATTAGGCCAAAGCAGTAGTGGTAGACAAGATCTTTGAAATGTACCCTAGAGATTCGTGGAGTGAACTTTGAGCGGACTTAATGGAGTTACCCTTGGAGAGTTTGAGCTTATACTCGGAATGGATTGGTTAGTAGAACACCGAGCCGTGTTGGATTGTGTGGCTAAGCGTATAAAACTAAGAACCGGAGGATGAAGTGGTAGTAATGATCGGAGAAAGGAGGAATTACTTGTCTAATGTAGTTTCGACCTTTGAAGGTCGAGAAGATGGTTAAGAAAGGTTACGAGGCATTCTTAGCTTTCGTAAGTGCGATAGGTGGAAAGGAGGAATGAGCTAATGGAGTTAGGGCGGTGAGGGACTTCGTGGATGTGTTTCTAGAGGAATTATCGGAATACCCCAGACGGGGAGGTGGAATTTGGGATTGATTTGCTCTTGGGAATGACTCTGTGTCAATCGCTCCATACCGAATGGCACCAAAGGAGTTAGTGGAGCTCAAGGCTCGGATACAAGAACTGTTGGATCGTGGGTTCATCCGACCAGTGTGTCTCCGTGGGGAGCACCGGTCTTATTTGTGAAGAAGAAGGGCGAAACTATGCGTATGTGCATAGACTACCGTCGTTGAATAAGTGACCATTAAGAACAAGTATCCCTTGCCAAGGATCGATGACTTGTTCGATCAGCTGAAGGGAGCCGCAGTGTTTTCGAAGATCGATTTATGCTCAGGATACCATCAGTTGAAGGTGAAGGAGGCTGACATCCATAAGACCGCTTTTAGGACAAGATATGGTCACTTTGAGTTTGTAGTAATGCCATTTGGGTTGATAAACGATCCAGCCGAGTTCATGGACATGATGAATTGAGTTTTCCAACCCTATTTGGATCGATTCATTGTTGTGTTCATCGACAATATTTTAGTGTATTCGAAGTCGGAGGAGGAGCATGATGAGCATCTCCGAGTTGTGTTGGAAGTGTTAAGGAGAGAAGCTCTATGCCAAATTCAGCAAGTGTGAATTTTGGCTTAAGGAGGTGGCATTCTAGGACATATGGTATCCATGAAGGAATAAGAGTGGATCCTAGGAAGATCGAGCGGTGTTGGATTGGAAACCACCTAGGTCCGTGGTGAGATTCAAAGTTTCTTAGGCTTGGCGAGCTATTACTGAGAAGGTTTGTGGAAGGATTCTCGTCAATAGCAGCGCCTTTAACCAAGTTGCTAAGGAAGGAAGTACCTTTGAATGGACGAATAAGCAGGAGAGCTTTGAAAAGCTTAAAAAGGTGTTGTGGAAGCTCCGGTGTTAATTCGGTAGGAGGCGGGAAAAGATTTTGTGGTGTCTTGTGGCCTTCACATACGGGTTAGGGCGTGTGTTAATGCAAGAGGGCAAAGTAGTCGCTTATGCGTCACGGCAGCCTAAGGCCTCATGAGGTTAACCACCCCACTCATGACTTGGAACTAGCAAGATGGTTTCGCCCTTAAGGTTTGGAGGCACTACCTTTATGGAGAAAGGTCGATTATCTATCTGAGACCACAAGAGCCTTAAGTATTTATTGACTCGAAGGAGTTGAACTTGAGGCAACGAAGGTGGGTGGAATTCTTGAAGGACTACGATCGTTTAATAGAGTATCATCCGAGCAAGGCGAATATGGTAGCCGATGCCCTAAGTCGGAAGGTTGTATCGGATCTCGAGCTTTGTTCGCTCATTTAAGTACATTTGATGACGTAAGTCATTGGCAAAATTACAAGTCGTGCCCACATGGCTAAAGGAAGTGAAAGAGGACGGTTGGCGATCTGAGCTTAAGTACTAAGTTGCGACAAATGCAACAAGGGGATTAAAGGATTATGGTGTCAATGATGAAGGAGTATTGTGCTACAAGGAAAAGTCGTATGCCGAGGAATAAGGAGTTGAGATAAAGGATTCTTGAAGCGCATGGTAGCCCTTATGCTATGCATCCGGAGGCATCAAGTCATATAGAGATCTAAGGAGCATTTTGGTAGTCCGATCCAAACGAGAGGTGGTGAATTTGTGGGAAAATATTTGACGTGTCGACAAGTTAAGGTGAACACCAAGTCCCATCAGGATTACTTCAACCAATTGAAGTTCCCCAATGGAAATGGGAGAGAATTACCATGGACTTCGTTAGTGGGCTTCCCCTTACGCCTACTAAGAAGGACTCGGTATGGGTGATAGTGGACCGTTTGACCAAGTCCGCACACTTTATCCCAGTAAGAATGGATTATTCCCTTCAGAAGTTGGCTAAGTTATATGTGGCAGAAATCGTAAGGTTACATGGAGTACCGATGTCGATCATCTCTGATAGAGACCCAAGGTTTACGTCTTGATTTTGGAAGGCACTTTATCAAGCTTTAGGCACTAAGCTAGACTTCACTCGACTTTTCATCCACAATCGGACGGGCAATCTGAGCGGGTTATACAAGTGTTGGAAGATATGTTGAGAGGTCGTGTAATGGATTTCCAAGGAAGTTGGGAAAATTACTTGCCTTTAGCTAAGTTAAACTTACAACAACACGACTATCAAGCTAGCATTCGGATGGCACCATCTGAAGCATTGTATGGAAGGAAGTGTAGAACACCTACTTGTTGGAGCGAGTTAGGAGAACGCAGAGTTTTGGGTCGAAATTAGTGGCGGCCAAGAGAAGGTTGAGTTAATTAGGACACGATTGAAGGAAGCCTCGATAGGCGTAAGTCATCGCGAGACCTCAAGCGGAAAGAAATAGAGTTTGAAGTGGGAGACCAAGTATTCTGAAAGTCTCGCCTTGGAAGAAGGTAATGAGGTTGATCGAAAAGGAAAGTTAAGCCCAAGGTTTGTAGGGCCTTATCGAGTACTAAAGCGAGTTGGGCGTTGGCATACCAATTAGAGTTGCCACGAATTGCAGCGAGATGCACGACGTATTTTATGTGTCCATGTTACGTCGCTATCGATCGGATCCGTCGCATGTGGTATCTGTTGAAGAAGTGGAGCTAAGGCGGACTTATCCTACGAGGAAGAACCGATTCGGATCTTGGAGCGTGATGTGAAAGTACTACGAAGGAAGGCAGTTCCTCTAGTCAAAGTGCTATGGCGCAATCATGGAGCGGAAGAAGCTTCGTGGAGTCGAGGAGACCATGCGTGTAATACCCTCAATTATTTTATTTAGGAAATTTAGGGACGAAATTTTGTTTAAGAAAGTAGAAGCGTAACATCTGAATAGGGCCTATGCATTTTCGGTTTGATTGTATGAAATGACAAGTTTAAGCATGAAGAATAAATTGTTGATATTTTTGGAAACACGGCAATGAATGAAAATGGAAACCTAAACATTTTGGAAACACGAACATTTTGGAAACTTGAACATTTTGGAAACATGAACATTTTGGAAACACGAACATTTTGGAAACACGAACATTTTGGAAACACGAACATTTTGGAAACACGAAGATGTAAGAAAAATGGCAAATTCTGAGCCGATCGAAAATTTTAGAAAACTTAGAAATAAGGTAGGAATGACAAATTTTAAAGTCCAAAATAGGAAATAAGGGCAAGAGGGCCTTAAAAGAAAAAGTTGGTGAGATTTGACACACAATCGGGCTTGGAAAAGTGGCTGAAGGTGTCACTTAAGGCTTATGGAAATGACACGAGTTCGAGTCACTTGGAAAGCAAATATTGAAGGTTTTATTTTGGCTTCCAAGGCTAAGGGTGGACAGACACCTAATCCTAGTAAGGGAGGAGTTTTATTTGGTTAAAACTTGATTAATAAGTGATAAATAAGGATTTTCTTTTAATAAGATAATTGAGGAGATATAGGATGAATTAAATACTTGTGATAATTAAATGATAGTATTATCACTTGTGGGAAGTAGTGGCCAAGTCAAGGACTCTTGGCATAGCAATTTCAGATTAAAGGAGGAGAGTTGGAGACTTTTCTCTCATCTTTTCATTTGTGTGCGAAAATTCCTAGCCCTATTCTCTTTGCGAAATTTCTCCTAAGCAAGGACTCCATCTTTTCTTCTCCTCTCCTTTGTCATTGTTAAGTCAAAACCCTTCTCTTTTGATCTCTGTTAAATCTCCATAGCGGATCTCGTAACTCAAGACAAGGAAGCAATTGATTAAAGGCATCAAGGTAAGGTTAAGCCATTCAATTTCCTTTCTTTCTTTTCTAGTTCTTAGAAAGTAAAGGCCTAATCCTATTCTTGATCATGGCCGAATACAAGGGATCTCGAGTTTCCACAATTACGAATATAAAGATCAAGGATCTAAGGTAAGAACAATTAATTCTTGTTCTTCTAATTCGTTTAATCAAGATTTAAGAAAATAACCTCTTTTATGTCTCTTGGCGAATATCAAAGGAAGAGTTTTGGGATTTTGGATTCAAGGAAATTAAGGTGAGACACATTCGGCCAAGGCTTGTGTGATTACTTTGATCAATTCTTTAATTATTAAAAAGCCGAAAACTAACCCATAATGAGATTCAAGGTTGGCGAATATCGGTAAAGGAAAAACCAAGTTTTGAATTGTATAAACACCAAATCAGCAAAGGTGAGTCTTTTACAAATCCTACTAGGATTTGGTTTTGTTTTAAGCCAAATAGGTTTATTAATGTGACTTATATGATGGTAGTAGGAGTTAATAGATCTAAAGTTAGATCGGGTTTCGAGATCTCAAGGAACCTTTTAAGCAAATCGGTGTGTACGCACACTAACCTTCGATTTATTATATGGCAATAATATTTTATGAATATGTGAATATGGCTAAGTACCCAAATGTGGTACAAAGGTACAAAGGTCGTTTCCTACTTAGATAGGATTATGAAATATGTTATTTTGTAACATGTGAATATCTGAATATGAATGTGAAATTAAATATATGCATGAATATTAATTTTTTGGGCATTGGGATATATGTGAAAGGGAAGAAGGTGTTGACTTGGTCTCCTAACGGAATATGGTGACTACGGTCACAAAATTTGAATATGGTAACCGGTTACAAAATCAAATTGGTAACCCGGTTACATTATTTTGAATATGGTGTCTTATGACACAAATTATATAGGCGATGAGCACGTCATTCGCAATGATCGCCTTCGATGGTGTGTAGCGGATGGAGGGTTGACTTAGTAGTCCCCACGGTGTGACTGGAAGGTATGGGTGGTGTGTAGCGGATGGACCATTAGGCTTGGGTTTGGGTTGCATCATCCTTTATTTTATACGGATGTAAATTTGATTTGACCATGTATGCGATTTGTTGAATGTTAGTATTGTGTACTGCACACCGAGTCATTGACTCATCTGTTGTGGGAATTATTTTTAGGTGATGAGCGATGTGGTGGTAGGTGGACCTTGAGGTGGCCATGCTACATTCGGAAATTTTATTTTATTTGGACTTTATTTTATTTAGTACCTTAAATTTTATTTTGGGTTTTACTTGATGTAATAAGGCCATAAGGCCCAGTGGATTATTCTTTATTTTTACTTTACTTTTAAATATTGTGCTAAGAACTATTTTGGATATAATAAATCAAATTGGATTTACAAGATTAAATAAATGGGTTTCCAATCTAAGCCCAATCCACAACAACATTTTCTAAGTTTTTTTTTCAAATTTCTCTAAGTACTGAAAATTTTCGAAACCGGTTACTTTAGGAACATACCAGATCCGGTTCAGGCTCGTGGGCCGGGTGTGGGGTGTTTCAATTATTGATAAGTGATAAGAATTACAAGTTTAGAAAGATTACCTTTAATGTGAGTTGAGGATTTTGCTTGAGGACAAGTAAATGCATAAGTGTAGGGATATTTGATAAATGATAAAACTAACATATTTTAATCACATTCTTAATGCATTTTTGGATGATTATGTATGAAAATTGTGAATTTGATGCTCCTAATCCTTTGAATTCATGTTCCTATACTTAGGTGAGCATTTGGGAGCTAAAGAAGCAAAAAATGAGCGAAAATAAGTCAAAAAGAGCAGATTTTAGGAGCCACATAGGTTGGACACAAGGCCATGTGCCAGGCCGTGTTGATTTTGCAACCTGCTTCCCAAACGCGAGGAAAAATGCATTTTTTAGGCTTTCTAAGCATTTTAAAGTCTATAAATACCATATAGAAGAAGAGATATGTGAGCCATTAGAGAATATTGAAGAAACAACTCGAAGAACACCATTTGGAGCCAACCCTGAAGCAGATTTCCATTAAGATCGAAGACTTTCTTTTAATTTCTTTTGAAGCTTTTATGAGTATCTTTGTTTTTTGTGGGTTTTCTAACTTTGAGATGTTTTTATTCAGGATTATGAACTAATTCCCTAGATAACTAGGGAAGATGAAACCTATGAAAAGTTTTATTATTTAATTTCTGTTTTACGTGATAAATATTTTATTCTTGTTCTTAATTATGTGTGCTTATTTCTTGTTTTAATATTTTCGGGATATCAATTCGTGTTTAATGTGCTTAATTCAGAGGAGGAAAAGTCCTTATTCAAGATGTAACGCCCCAAAATCTTATTTTTGCTTTTGTGAAAATGTGACACAAATAAGTATCTGCTTTAGTGGTTAAGTGTTCTGGGTGTGTGTGAAAGGTCCCAAGTTCACGCCTTAGCTTTAGCATTTTTTGTTATTTTTGGAATTAATCCCTATCTCTATTCAATGGGTTTATATTTAATTACTTGTAGTTCCATATAATGAGCTTACTGGTTCATGTGGCAAGGAATTAGTGTGTTGGAGTTCCTGTGTTCGAATCCCTACGCGAGCGTGGGAGTTATTTTTGCTCATTTGACCGAGAGAGTTTTGGTCAAACAAGAATTCTGAGAAGTGGGTGAGTGAATTTAGGGATATGTGGGTTATTCTTGATTTTATCTGATTTCTTTTCAAAATTTTCTCTCTCATTCCTAAAACCTTCTGACGTCAATTTTCCCAAAGTTTCTTCCATCTTTTGACGTTTTGCTTTCTCTTTTTTCCCTCGCTGAAAATTTACTTCATACTCTCCTTTTCGATTATCCAAATTCATCTCTTTTTGTGCAACTTCAATCCATGTTCGTTCGGTAAGTCTTGTGTAATTTCAATCTTAAATTCTGTGGCTAGTGTGTTAATGAAGGGTTTTATGTTGCTTTCATTTAGGGGAAGGGCAAGAATCTATGGGTGCTACCAAAGTGAATTGGGTGTTAAGGTCCCTTTCTATTACCGGTAAGCTTTCAAATTCGTTGATTAATTGATGTAAGGTTTGGTTGTGAAATAATCTCGTTTGGGTTTGAGAAATTCGGGTTTAATTGCTAAATCAATGTTGGCTAATCTGGTTTTTAGGTTTCGGAGGATTAGTAGTGGTTTCACATCAAACTGATACTAGATGTGTACCCGAAAATGTAGAAAATGGGATTCAGTGAAAGCCGAGATTGTAAAATGTCAATGCTACACGGGCGTGTGATATTTGGGCTAGGATGTGTGATCCACACGGGGATACCACATGGACGTGTGGGCCTATTTAGGTAAAATGTTTCCTAGGGTTACACGGGTCACCCAAATTGGCGTGAACCTACTGTAGGGTCGGTAAGCGCTACTTAGACCCTAAATTGTGTGACTTGAATGTATAATGTATGTATTGAGCATGTTAAATTTATTCATGTTTACTGTTCCGAATGTATGACTGATAGCTAGATTTTAGCATGTAAGCATGTATTTCTGTATATCTGCATTGAGCATGATTAGTTGCATCGACTTGGGGTGGGGTGATTGGTTATTGAAGGAAGTGTCTTGAAAGGCTTTCATGCCTATTATCTGGCAATTTCGATTACAATATTACTGATATGTGTCGCATTCGGTATGACATGGTGTGTAGGGTTGGGTGGGTGTTTTAAGCCCCACATGGTGTGTAGAGGCTGGTGGGTAGGATATTGATTTTTGTTACTATATACATATTGCATCTGATATAGGCTAAGGCCCTAATTTATATTTGAAACTGTATCTGAATGGGCCAAGGCCTAAGCTGTGACTGAATCTGTAATGGGCTTAAGCCCAGACTGCGTTTGACTGATAACTGTTGTTTGACTGTATGCATGTTTTTTGTGGGGATTACATATTGGGTTTACGTAAACGTACCCCTTTCTATTTTATCTGTACAGGTAATCCCCAGACTTACAGGAATCGGTGCGGTAGAGGACTCAGCGGTGACCACATGTCTATTTCTGTTTTAAACTTCATTCATGGCTTTTGTTTCTTATTTTGCTTGAGGTGTTTTTGATGTAATTTGGGACTTTTGGAATGTTTGCCTTTATTTTGGATTTTAACTTTTTCATGGACTTTTAAACTACAAAACTGAATGAAGACTCGATTTTTTTTAAAAAAAAAGAATGTTTTTTCCTAAACGCGAACGATTTTCTTAAAATATCACTGTTTTAAAAGCTTCCACTATAAAATATGTTTAAAAGAATCAAATTAACAAGAAAATAATTTTAAAAATGATGAGGGATAAATAGAAGCTAATAGATGGAAAAAGTTTTAACTTGTTAAATTCATTTTCAAATTCCATTCCATGTGACATCGTCAGATTCAGCCATAACGTCTAGGTCGGGTTTAGGGTGTTACATTAAGTGGTATCAGAGCCAGGTTACAAAACTCGGCTGTGGATTTTTGGTGTTAAAAGTTTTTTTTTAAAGAACTGATTTACAAAAGATTTGAAATGATTTGATTGAGAATGTGGTACACTGAGTCTCCGGTGCTGATTTTGTAAGTATTCTAATAAACTGTTCTAGTGTTATAGATAGTTCATTCTGAAAACACTCTAATTAGTGTATCTTTGAAGAGTAGTGGCGAGACCGATAGAGATCTGTACTTATGAAAAACAAACTCGAATTTATGATTACGCTTACATAAAATATCATTAATAAATATCAAATCAGAATCGATTCATAAAATTCGTGTCTGAATAATCTGAATTGAAATGAGAACACGAGTTGTCAGCAGATGTGGTACTAGAGGTCGAGGAAGAGGCTATAGGGGGCCTCGAGTTGAGTCCTTTTCTCTGGGCAGCATGCCAAACTTAGATATAAATGAGACGCCAATGTCACCTGCTACTGAGACTGGGTCTCAAGTCGCATGGCCGGGGATGACGCATTGTCCCAGGCTTTGTTAAGGATATTGGAGAGGGTTGTTGGGCCTAACAATAGATATGGGGGTCGAAGGTCGGATACGAAATGACTCCGGTCCAATAGAGCTAAACTTTTTAAAGGTGTCACTAGAGTCGGCCTTAATGTGGTTGAGTCCCGGATGGAGACTACTGAGAGGATAATGGATGATTTAGACTGTACCCCTGAGTAGAAATTGAAGGGTGCAGTCTCGTTGCTTCCTGATGAGGCCTATCAGTGGTGGCTGACCATTAAGGAGGGCACTCAGCCCGATCATCTGTCTTGGAAGTTCTTTAAGTATGCCTTCCAAGGGAAGTATATGGGATCAAGTTACATCGATGCTCGTAGGCTTGAGTTTCTAAATCCCACTCAGGGAGACTGATCTGTGGTCAAATTCCTGAGGCTGAGTCACTATGCTGGAGGCATGGTAGCAGATGAGTGTAAGAGATATGTCCTTTTTGAGGACGACCTTAGGGATAATTTGATGGTAGAGTTTTATGTTCTAGTAGAGAAAACGAAGATCACCGAAGAGATTAAGCGCGCTAAGCGCCAGAACAGAAATCATGAGAGGGGTAAGAAAAAGAGGGATTTGGAGCCCTCAAGTTCGGTATAGAGGCCTAAGGAAAAGGCTAGGACTAATGGCCTGGTTAGAGCTGGGCCCCTTGTTGCTCCTTCTGGATTGCAGCTGTATAGTGATTGTGGTAGACGCCATCGGGGCGAGTGTTGGAGGAGGACTAGGGCGTGTTTGAGGTATGGGTCATTATAACACTACATTCGATTGTGAACGCTTAGGGCCGATCAGGTGCTAGCTTAGGGTTTTGGTACTGCACAGCCACAGAGGGTAGTTCAGCAGCCACTGAGGGGCCGTGGGCAGGTTAGGGGTGGTAGCGGTCTGGCCGAGGACAAAGAGCACCAGGTAGAAGTACTGGGCAGACTGAGGAGAGGCAGCCTGCTCTTGTTTATGCTGCTCATCTTCGAGAAGACAGAGATGCTTCAGACGTCATTACCGGTACATTATTAATTTATGATGTACCTTACTTTGCTTTGATAGACATAGGTTCCACACATTCCTATGTAGCTATCACTGTGTTTGAAAACTAGGGAATTTTGGTTAAGAGTACATCTAGTGAGGTGCTTGTGCTGAGTCCACTGGGGCAATCGGTTCGGGTTAGTAAACTATATAGAGATGTTCCGTTAAAGGTTCAAGGGTCAGAATTTCTGGCTGGTCTTATGGAGTTACCATTTGGGGAATTCGATCTGATTTTGCTATGGACTAGTTGGTCAAGCACCGTGTCAGTTTGGACTGTGCGACTAAGAAGGTCGTCTTGAGAACTGAGGAGGATGATGAGGTAGTCATGATTGGAGAACGTAAGAATTATTTGACTAGTGTGATCTCCGCACTGGTGGCTAAAAAACTGGTTCGTAGGGGATGTGAGGCGTTCTCAGCATATATTTGTGTTTTCATTTCTGAGGACTCTTCTATAAAGGATATCAGGACTGTAAGGGATTTTTCGGATCTTTTTCCTGATGAGCTATCGGGATTGACTCCGAATTGAGAGGTTGAGTTTGGGATCGAGCTTCTTACGGGTATAGCTCCAGTGTTCATGACTCCTTACCATATGGCACCAAAGGAGCTTACATAGCTTAAGGCTCAACAGTAAAAATTGTTGGACTGTGGTTTCATCCGTCCTAGTGTGTCTCCATGGGGAGCACCGGTTCTATTTGTTAAGAAGAAGGATAGGACCATGAGGATGTGCATTGACTATCGATAGCTGAACAAACTGACCATTAAGAATAAATATCCGCTTACGAGAATTGGCGACTTGTTTGACCAGTTCAAAGGGGCTTCGATATTCTCTAAGATCGATCTCCACTCAGGGTATCACCAGTTGAGGGTTAAAGAGGTAGATGTGTATAAGACGACATTTAAGACTCGTTATAGACATTACGAGTTCCTAGTTATGCCTTTTGGGTTGACGAATGCACCGGTCGCATTTATTGATCTGATGAATCGGGTATTGCAGCCTTACTTGGATCAGTTTGTCGTGGCTTTCATCGATGAAATCTTGGTTTACTCTAAGACTGAAAATGAGCATGATGAGCATCTTAGAGTAGTGCTCTAAATTCTGCGTGAGAAGCAACTTTACGCTAAGTTAAGCAAGTGTGAGTTCTGGCTTCGTGAAGTAACTTTTTTGGGGCATGTGGTTTTGGTAGAGGGGATTCGAGTTGATCCTCGAAAGATCGAGGCTGTGCTAGATTGGAAGTAGCCTAAGAATGTGTCTGAGATCAGCAGCTTTTTAGGTTTGGCAAGTTATTATCGTCTATTTGTTAAGGGATTCTCATTGATTGTTGCACCGTTGACTAAGCTCCTACATAAAGGTGTGCTGTTTGTCTAGATTGATGCACAACAAGAGAGCTTCGAGAAGCTCAAGTCTATTCTGACTCAAGCTCCTGTTCTGATACAGCTTGAATCTGGCAATGAGTTTGTAGTGTACAACAATGCGTCACATGTGGGTTTTGGTTCTGTTTTGATGCAGGATGACAAGATTGTGGCATATGCGTCTCGTCAGCTCAAGACGCGTGAGGCAAACTATCTGACGCATGATTTGGAATTGGCCGCCGTAGTATTTGCTTTGAAAATCTAGAGGCACTATCTGTACGGTGAGAGGTGTATTATCTACACTGATCACAAAGGCCTCAAGTACCTCTTAACGTAGAAGGAGTTGAATCTTAGGTAGCATATATGAATTGATCTACTTAAAGACTATGACTGTACTATCGAATACCATCCTCACAAGGTCAATGTGGTGGCCGAAGTGTTGAGCCGTAGGGCGATGACTGATCTGAGAATGATGTTCGCTCGGCTTAGTTTGTTTGACAATGAAAGTTTGTTGGTTGAGCTACAGGTTAAGCCGACTTGGATAGAATAGATTCAGGATAGGCAGTTAAAGGATGAATCGTTGGGTCTTCAATTCCGTCAAATTGAGACTGGCATCACTACAAACTTTGGGCTAAATAATGATGGGGTACTCTATTTTCGTGGTCAATTTTGTGTGCCGAATGATACTGATCTGAGGCAGTCTATTCTAGGAAAGGTACATAGTAGCCCTTATGCTATACACCCCGGTGGGAACAAGATGTACCGAGATCCTCGAGAACTATACTGGTGGTCGGGATTGAACGGGAGATCATTGATTTTGTGGCACGATGTCTGACATGCCAGCAGGTTAAGGTTGAGCATCAGTTGCCTTCAGGTTTACTGCAACTAGTTAAGATTCTGCTATAGAAGTGGGAGCGAGTAATGATAGACTTCGTTAGTGGGTTGCCCCTAACACCTATAAAGAAGGATTCTGTTTGGGTAATCATGTATCGATTGACCAAGTCTGCGCACTTCATTCTGGTTAAGATCGACTATTCTCTTCAGAAGTTTGCGAAGCTCTACATTCTGAGATAGTAAGATTGCATGGGATTCCAATGTTGATTATTTCTAACAGAGATCCTTGCTTCACGTCTCAATTCTGAAAGAAGTTACACAAGGCTCCAGGTTTAAGGTTGGACTTCAGTACTGCGTTCCATCCTTAGACCGATGGTCAATCTGAGTGGGTGATTCAGATACTAGAGGATATGTTGAGCAATTGTGCTATCGATTTTTAAGGCAGTTGGGAGGAGTATTTTTTGTTAGCCAAGTTCGCCTAGAAGAACAGTTTTCAGTCAAGCATTCAGATGGCACCTTACGCGCTCTGTATGGTCATAAGTGTCATACTCCCTTATGTTAGAATAAGTTGGATAAACGATGAGTTTTGGGTCTTGAGTTGGTTTCTAAGAATGAGGATAAAGTTTGACTGATTCGAGATCGCCTGAAGGCGACTTCTGATAGACAGAAGTCTTATGCGGATCTAAAGAGGCATGATATTGAGTATTCTGTGAGGGACTTCATTTTTCTTAATGTTTCCCCATGGAAGAAAATGCTGAGATTCTATCGCAAGGGCAAGTTGAGCACTAGGTTCATCGGGCCATATCTAATTCTGAAGCGAGTGGGACATGTCACTTATCTGTTAGAGTTACCTCTAGAGCTAGACTGCATCCATGACGTATTCCACATCTCAATGTTGAGGCGTTACCACTTTGATCCTAATCATATTGTCCGTGTTGAGGAAATTGAGGTTAGGCCAGATTTGACCTTTGAGGAGGAGCTAGTTTAGATTCTGGAACGCGATGTAAAGGTTATTCGGAAGAAGTTTATTTCTTTAGTGAAGGTGCTATAGTGGAGTCATAGCACTGAGGAGGCCACGTAGGAGCCTGAGGATACGATGCGTCAGTAGTATCCTTATTTGTTCTGATCAGGTAAATTTTGAGGCTGAAATTTCTTTTAGGGGGTAGGGTTGTAACACCCGAAAATTCTTATTTCTGCTTTTTTTGAAAATGTGACACAAATGAGTATCTGCTTTAGTGGTTAAGTGTTATGGGTATGTGTGAGAGGTCCCAAGTTCAAGCCTTAGCTTTAGCAATTTTTATTATTTTTGGAATTAAGCCCTATCTCTGTTCAATGGGTTTATATTTAATTGCCTGTAGTTCCATATCAGAATGAGATTACTGGTTCAAGTGGTAAGGAGTTAGTCTATTGGAGGCCTTGTGTTTGAATCCCTGCGTGAGCGTGAGAGTTAGTTTTTCTCATTTGACAGAGATGGTTTTGGTCAAACAAGAATTCTGATAAGTGGGTGAGTGAATTTAGGGATATGTAGGTTATACTTGATTTTATCTTATTTCTTTTCAAAATTTTCTCCCTCCTTCCAAAAACCTTTTGACGTCAAATTTCCCAAAGTTTCTTCCATCTTTTGACGTTTTGTTTTCTCTTTTTCCCTTGTCAAAATTTTACTTCATTCTCTACTTTTTGATTATCCAAATTCACCTTTTTCATGCAACTTCCGTCTCGTTCGATTCGTGAAGTCTTGTGTAATGTCAATCTTAAATTTTGTGGCTAGTGTGTTAATGAAGGGTTTTATGTTGCTTTCATTTAGGGGAAGGGAAAGAATCTGTGGGTGCTACTGAAGTGAATTGATTTTTAAGGTCCCTTGTAACGCCCTAATTTTTTCTTAATTCTGGCTTTTGAAAGTTTGTTACACAACTGTGTATCTGCTTCAGTGGTTATATGTTCTGGGATAGTTTGAAAGGTCTTGGGGTCAAGCCTTTACTTAAGCAAAATTTTTGTTTTAAGTTAACTAAAGCCTTACTCTTGTCCAGTAGGCTTAAACTTAAATGTTAGAAGGGTTATGTCAGAATGGGCCTGCTAGTCTGGTGGTTAAGTGGAGAGCTTATGTATAGGAGGTCTGAAGTTCGAGTCCTAGCATAAATAAAGGATATATTTTTACTGCTGGTGCCGTGTGACTATTGTAGTGGAACCGAAATGCTGTAGTAGTTTGAGTGGTGAGTCTAATGGAGTGATTTTAGGAGTGATTTGGGGAATTGGGCAGTTATCTTGAGTTTTCTTTTTGTAGCAAAATTGGGTTTTCCCTTTCATCCCAAAAACTCTCTAACGCTGTTTCTTCTTTCTTCTTCTTTCCCCACTTTTCTTTCTCTTCTTTTCCCCATTTTTGTAGAAATCTTCACTATTTTTCCCTAATCTATCCCCTTAGCATGGATTTACATTGTTGTTGGTACTTGTTCTAGTTCAGTAAGTTTTCTCTTTTCTTTTTGTCGTGAAGTACGTAGCGATTGATTGGTAATCTGGTTCTTTTGTTAAACTTGGTGTAGGAGGAGGCCTGGATTAGTGATTTTCATACCCCTTGTGCTAGAGTTTCTAATGAAAGGTTTTTGACAACAGTAAGTTGAGTCTGCGTTAGCTCCTAGTTATTGAATTCATATATTAACTAGCTAAATCAATGTTGGGTTTACTAGTTATAGGTACTAGAGTGCTCGGGAGTAATTTGGCATAAAAAATGATACATGTGTGTACCCAAAACATTGAAAGTGTGTCTAGCCGAAAAGCCAAAAAAGCTCTCTGTTGACGCCACACGGGCGTGTGGTAGCCTATGTGGTAGGCCGTGTGCAAGGCTGTAAGCCATAACATGGCTGTGTGATCGATGAGCCAGGCTATGTGCAGGCAACATAACCGTGTGACGGCCAAGCAAGGCCGTGTACGAGACACAGGCTTGACCAAATGGGTCATGTGGGCCACACAGGCATCTAGGTCCACACAGGTGAACCACACGGGCGTGTGGGACTCTAGGCTAGGCCGTGTGATCCACATGGCCAAGGCAATTTGGGCCATGTGGGCCACACGATCGTGTAGGCCCATACGGGTAGACAATATGGGTGTGTGGGCCCATTTTCACTGATTTATTGCTAAGGTTGCACGGTCACCCAAGACAACTATGAACCTACTGTAGGGTCAGTAAGATTACATAAACTCCTAACTGAATGGCTGTTTATTGAGCATGTTGTTTATATTGTACTATGTAAATATGATATACCATGATTGTGCATGACATAACTGTATGATGCATTGCATTGGGTTGGAGATTGATATTGATTGGAGGAAGTGTACTGAAAGGCTTTGAGACTAACTTACTAGCAGTTCAGCTGTAAACTACTATTTAGTGCCCAACTGGTACTACTTGGAGTGTAGGGATGGGTGGGTTGATTATATCCCCACATGGAGTGTAGGGTTGGACGGAGATGGAGTGTAGATTTGGTTGGGTAGGATTTTTGATTGCATATCATTCTTATTCTATCGTGCTTTGGTGGGCTAAGGCCCTAATGCTCATTATTACTGAAATGGGCTAAGGCCAAAATGGATACTGATTCTGAGATTGTAATGGGCTTAGGCCAAACTGAGACTATGTGTTATTGTCTGTTGGTTGCATGGGGATTACACACTAAGTTTACGTAAACTCACCCCTTCTGTTTAATTTGTATAGGTAATCCCCAGATATAGGTGGGCCGGTGTAGCGGAGGACTTAGAGGTGGTCACACTACTCCTTTTGCTATTTGATACTTATTTACAATTTTTAGTTTTATTTTGGGGTATTTTTCTGTAATAATGGCCTCTATGGATTTTTACCTAAAATTTGGATTTTATTCTGTTTCTTTTATATATGCTAGAAGTAGGTAAAAATGGGTTTTTAAAAGAAATGCACGTGTCTTAGCAAAATACCCACAAGGACACGAACTATATAAAAAGCTTCTGCAATGTATAATGTTTTGAAAACTAACGACTGAATTAGAATCTCGATTTTAGAGTAATAAAAGATAATGAGGATTTTTAAACAGAAAATGTTTTAAGCGAAGTTACGCTTTTCTAACACACTACCATGTGACATCGCCAGATTCGGCCATAACGTCCAGGCTGGGTTTGGGGTGTTTGATAAACAGTAAAAGCAACATATTTTAAGCCCACATTTAGTATACTTTTCGATGATTTAGCCCTTGTTTTATGTAAAAAGGTGCTCTTAATCCTTTCTTTTCATGTTTTTACTCAGGAAAGCACCCGAGGACGAAAAGAACAAGAAACATGCTTAAAACGGGCCAATTTGGGCCAAAGAGGAAATCGACACGGCCTGGACTTCAAGCCACATGGCCATGCCTCAACAATTAACTAAGACACGGCCATGCCACAATTTACACGGCTGTGCCCCAATCGACAGAATCGAGACATGGCCTGAAAATAATTTACACGGGCGTGTACCATGGCCGTGCCTCTATTACAGGATAGAGCAATTTCACTCGGATTTGGATACTTAGAGCCAAAGAAACACTTTCCAAAGCTTATTCAAACACCGAGTAGGAAGTATACTTGAATTGGGACACTTAGAGGCCAAGCAAAGCATTCTAAAAGTCTATATAAACACCCTAAGTGTAACTTGAAGGGGGCGTTAGGCGGTGAGCTAGGCCAAGGAGCCGAGCCAGGAAGATCACGTTTTGTGGAATCACTCGAAGATAGCCAAGTGGATCCATCTCGAAGAGCCGGAATTCTACTCAAGGCGACGAATTTCTCCTTCAATTCCTTCAAGGGGTTTTAGGGATTTTCTATGTTTTGTTTTATCTTTTCTCTTGAGATGTTTTCTTTATTTGTTATGAACTAAGCCCTTCAAATACTTGAAATCTAGATGAATTTTGTTATTGATTTCTGAATTATATGATAAATACTTAGTTTGTTCTTAATTATGCATGCTTAATCCAAATCTGATGTGATTAAGTGGAGGAGAAATAGACCCTACTTAAGAGTAGATTTAGCATAATTAAGCGGAGTTGATCGCACTCCTAGAGATAGGGTGACGAGATTTTGCCAGATTAGGGTGAAACCTAATATGGGAATCCATAGATCGATTTACTGCTATTCTAGGGATTATTACCTAAGCTATACTACTGTTCGATAGGTACACTTGCCTTGAATCGTTGTTAGAGTTAGTCTCAAGGTTCGATCTCATTCATTATAAATTTTAAAGCTCTGATTTCAGCGATCAAGTTTTTTACGCCGTTGTGGGAACTGAAATATTAAGAAAGCTCTATTTTTATTACTTTAGCCACTTGTTTTATTATTTTAGTATCTTTTGCTAATTTTATTTCTTCATTATTTTTTCCTAGCAGGTACCTCTAGTTTATGACTAGAAGGAACCCGACAGGACCTTTAGAATGCGATAGTGAAATTTAAGCTACAACTCGAAAGAATCGCAGAGAAATTAGGCGAGCACTAAATTACACAGAAGAAGAGCGAGAAGACAGATCCAATCCTACTAAAGGGATGGACGAGGATAATCCACCACGAGATGTGGAAGAAAACAATGCTCCGCGTACTATGTATGATTATGCTAAACCTCATTTAACAGGAGCTGAATCTAGTATTGTTAGGCCTGCTATGCTAATAATTTTGAATTAAAGCCTAACACAATACAAATGATTCAACAATTTGTTCAATTTGATGGTTTGCAGGACGAAGGCCCGAACACTCATATAGCTAATTTTTTAGAGTTCTATGATACTTTCAAAATAAATGGCGTTTCTGATGATGCCACTCGTCTTCAATTATTCCCCTTTTCATTAAGGAATAAAGCCAAACAGTGGTTGAACTCGTTACCACGAGGGTCAATCACTACATGGGAACAAATGACCAAAAAATTTTTATTAAAATATTTCCCACTGGCCAAAACGGCCAAATTATGGAATGATATCTCTTCTTTTGTGCAGATGGATTTAGAGATGTTATACGATGCATTGGAGAGATACAAGGATCTCTTGAGGAGATGCCACACCACGGATTACCTTTGTAGCTTCAAGTCCAAACTTTTTACAACAGTGTAAATCCCTCAATAAGGCAATTAATTGATTTAGCCGCCGGTGGAACTTTAAATAATAAAACTCCTAAAGCCGCCTACGAGTTCATTGAAGAGATGTCACTGAATAACTATCAGTAGCAAGTTAGAAGGACAAAACCAACAAAATTAGTCGGAGTTTACAACCTCGATGCAGTGACCATGTTGTTAAATCAGGTAGAGTTGATGAATAAAAAGCTTGACAGTTTATGTTCCTCGCAGGTACACCCAGTCATGCAATGCAACACAAGTGGAACTATGGCGAATCCTGAGTACCCACCCTACCAACCGGATGTAGAAACCGAACATACAAACTATATAGGTAATAATTTCAGATCCAATAACAATCCTTATAGTAACACTTACAATCCAGGTTGGAGGAACCACCCAAATTTTTCATGGGGAGGCCAAGGAAATCAAGGGAATCAAAGACAACAACTTCCTCAAAACTTCCAAAATCAGCCATATCCGCAAGAGAAAAAGCCATGCCTCGAAGAGATGCTGACAAAATTTATGGCAAACACAGAAAATCGGTTCCAAGAAACTGAGAAAACAATTAAAAGTAACGAGAACCGAATAGGGGAACTTACGAAGTCAGTGAAGGAAGCAACTAATGCAGTCGAACAACTTGCAAAGCTACTGTCAGGATGACCACAAGGACGTCTACCAAGAAACACGGAGATCAACCCAAAGGAGAAAATTCAAGCCATCTCAGCTAATGACTATAAAGGGTTAGAGGAACCCATTCCAACACAAGAAAATAAGGTAGATGAAATTAAGGTAGAGGTAACACAAGAAAAGCCAAAACCAGTAATCAAGGAGTACCAACCTCGCATACCTTATCCCGAAGCAATAAAAAGAGATGATTCAAAAGAACAGTTCGGTAAGTTTCTTAAACTCTTAAAGAAATTACATATTAACTTACCCCTTCTTGAAGCTCTTTTTTAGATGCCAGACTTGAGGAAATTTTTAAAACAGCTCTTGACTAACAAACGCAAATTAGAAGAAGAGCAGCACGTGGAATTAAACACAGCATGCTCAGCAATGTTACAGAATAGACTACCACGAAAGCTAAAACATCCAGGGATTTTTACAATTCCATGTTTAATTTGTAGTTTAGCTATTGATAACGAGTTAGCTGATTTAGGGGCAAGCATAAATGTCATGCCTTATACATTATTTAAACGACTAGGTCTAGGGAAGCCCAAACAAACTAGGATGAGTATACAATTAGCTGATAAAACTTTTAGAATTTCTAAGGGCTTTATCGAAGATGTTCTTGTCAAAATCGAGAAATTTGTTTTCCAGAGATTTTGTTGTTTTAGATATGGATGAGGATAATACAATCCCCTTAATTTTAGGAAGACCTTTTCCAAAGAATCGCCAAGACTAAAATTGATGTTGCCACAGTAGAACTCATACTTTGTGTAGGTGACAAATCAATTAGTCTTCAAGCTCTTGACTCGGCCAGACAACAATCGATGAAGGTAAGAAAGTGAATCTGAGATGATAATCAAATTGTTCAACCTTTATCGCAGGAAACACCACAAAGGCACAACCTTGAGCCGACCCATAGATCCCAAAGCGACAAAGAGGAATCACACAAGGAGCAAGACCTTAGGATGACAATTTAGAAGAGAAGAGGACACAAGTCAAAAAAGACCGAAACCGCACAAAGTAAAACCAGAGGAACCACCAGAAGAGCTCGTAGGAACATCAAATGTAACACTCCAAACTCGACCCAAACACCATAACTGGATCTGGCATGTCACTAAGGAAATTTTAAAAGGTGTCGTAATTTCAGAAAAAAATATTTTTCTTGAGTTTACCCTTTTATCCGGGAAAACTGAATGGTTGAATAAGTTGTGAAAGATATACATTTTATATCATTGCCTTAGTTTAATTAAAACGTAAAATTTAAATGTCTAGTAATAATAAAAGCCCAAAATAAAACCAAAGAAAAAAAAAAGTGAAGCTAATGGCCCGTGGCCTTATTACAATGAAATTTAAAACCCACTAATTAACAATAATAAAAATAAATAAACTAGGTAAAGTCTTTTGCTGAATCAAAATATTCTCTCGCATGGCCACCTTGCGCTCCTCTCCTACCCGGTCCGATGCACTAGGTGCTATCTGAAAGATATTAAATAATAGGGTGAGTCGCGAGACTCAGTGTTCAACCCTCGTGCACCATCAGATTGGGCCTTAGCCCCACAGAGTAGATAACAGAGCATAATATATCAGCAAATATGCAAAGCCCAACCCAATCCTAGGTTTCAATCCGCTACACACTACCCTTACCTGCCAATCACACCATTGGGGATTTCTACAATCAACCCACACCGCTACACACCATCGATGGCTGTTATGCTGTAGTTAGCTTCCCATCGTCAGATCATGGCAATATCCACTACAACAGATTATGGAAAAATCCACTACAACAGATCATGGGAATAAGCCACTACAACAGATCATGGCAAGAGCCACTACAACAGAAAACTTCCTCTTTCATCAATCACCCAACCCCGTGCAATCACAGAAATCGGCATACATATAAAACATATCTTCTCAACAGAAACATTCACTTATGAATGACAGAAATCACTAACCTGGTGATTCGCCTTTACCTTCCTCGGGTTTCAATCGGTATGCCAGGATTTCGGTATTTAACAGAATATAGCAGATTGATATACATGTACTAACAAACAATCTCAATGATGTGAAAAGTTACACACCTGATTAATCGCACTATCACACCCTCTACTTCAACACTATCGTCACTTGAGACTACTGCTATCTGCCTACGATCTTGCTCCGATACCGACCCACAACCCGGTGGCCAATCTCGTACTGCTCATACTGCTCGCTTCTTGAACTTAGGGGCTGGGCTTACAGGTGCAACCCCTCCTAACGTTTGGCTGGTATTTTAGTTCATAAACAACACTTGGTCACTAGACCGAATTAAAACGATGGAATCAAATCTAAGAGATTAACATAACACTTAAAATGAAACCCTTACCTAGATCGAAAAATCCTGAAATTCTAGATTTACTTCCCAAACCTGAACGAATCCCGAAAACACTCAAGGAAGTGTCACCACCCCACATACATTCGGCCAAGCATCAAACCATTAGATCACGTAGCCATTCGGCTTAACAGGAAAACCGAAAAGAGATACCATAAAAAAGAAATCGTCCCCTTACCTACCTGACAGATTCAATCACCTCCTAGCAAGATTCGGCTCAACAACACCCTAGAGATGATTCAGCAGGGGTTGGAATAAAAGAGAACCAAAATAAGAAAAACTGAAAAGAGAAACAAAGGTCTTCAATTGGATGCTTAGGAGTTTTGGCTCTTAGGGAGATTGAGAAAACACAAATGAAAATGGCTAAAAGGTTCGGCTATGGAAGAAGAAAATATGGGCAAGGGGTGTTCGGCTTTTGGAAGAAATTGAAGAGGAGAAGATAGAGTTAAAGAGTTTCGATTTTGAGAAGCAATTGAGAGAAAAGAGGGAACCCAAAAAGAGAGAGGGAATTTCGACTTTGAGAGAGAGAAGATAAGAAAGGAAAAAGAAAGAAAAACTCATGAAAAAGATGAACACTCTTGCCTTCAAATTTCGGCACACTAAACTGATTTTCTCCCCCTCTCCAGAGTTTGAATTTCAGCCAGCACTGCCTTCAAAAGATAGCTCTTATCCTCCCTTGTTATCTTAATCTACAACCTCCTCCAAAAAAGGCCTTCTTAGTGCCAACTCCTCCCCTCATATAACAGCATATTATCCACATAATTAAAGCATTTAATCTCCTATTCCCTAGCCTCTATACCGTCCTCCCCTAGCCTCCCTGAGTGCCGAATTTGGCCCAAGAACATGGGCTCCAAGTGTCCACAAATTGGGCCCCTCCCTTTGCCTATGGACGCCATTTATAACTCCCCTTTACTGCACCCCTTGCTACTGGGCCACAAGCCCAGTTTGTCAATTAAACTACCAAGACTTTATTTTAAGCCCTAGAGTGTCTAAACATTATACTTAATCAAGGCCTCAGCCTAAACCTCAGCCCCATTTGCACCTCAAATTCTCAAATTAACACATTAAACATGTCTACACATTAAATGCATAAGCCTACTAATTCGGGATGTTACAGTTCTACCACCCTTAAAAATAAATTTCGGCCTCGAAATTTACCTGATCAGAAGAGATGAGGATACCGTTGTTGCATAACATCCTCTGGCTCCCACGTTGCTTCCTCTGCACCGTGGTTTTGGCACAAGACCTTGACCAAAGGGACAGACTTCCTTCTCAATATCTTTACGTCTCGATCCAAAATTTGCACTAGCTCCTCCTCAAAGGACAAGTCTGGCCTTACTTCAATCTCTTCTACCGGCACAACGTGCGATGGATCAGAACGATAATGTCTTAGCATCGAGACATGGAACACGTCATGTATCTACTCCAACTCTGAAGGCAACTCCAATCGGTACGCCACTGGGCTCATATGTTTTAGTACCCGATAAGGTCCAATAAACCGGGGACTTAGCTTACCCTTCTGACCAAACCTTATTACCTTCTTCCACGGTGATACTTTCAAGAAGACTTGATCTCCTACTGCAAATTCCATCCTCTTCCGTTGAAGATCTGCATACAACTTCTACCGATTAGACGCTTCCTTCAACCGAGCCCGAATTAACCTAACTTTCTCTTCCGTTTCTAACACTAGTTCTGGGCCCAACACCTGACGCTCACCCAACTCTGTCCAACAAGTTGGGGTACGACATCTCCTTCCGTATAACGTTTCATAAGGCACCATCCGAATACTAGATTGATAACTATTATTGTACGCGAATCCTGCCAAAGGCAAATACTCCTCCCAGCTTCCCATAAAATCGATGATGCAACCCCTTAGCATATCCTTCAAGATCTGAATTACCTTCTCATACCAATTTGTAACACCAGACGAAGATGCGCATCATGCTCCTCCTCGGACTTGGAGTAAACCAGGATATCATCGATGAACACCACGACGAACCGATTAAGATACGGTTGAAATACCCGATTTATCATATCCATAAATGCCGCTGGCGCATTCGTCAACTCGAACGGCATCACCAAAAATTTGTAATGATCATACCGAGTCTGAAACGTCATCTTATGAATGTCTCCTTACTTTACCCTTAACTGATGATATCCCGACCTTAAGTCAATCTTAGAAAAGATCGAAGCTCCTTTGAGCTGATCGAACAGGTTGTCAATTCTTGGCAGTGGGTACTTGTTCTTAATCGTCAACTTATTCAATTGACGGTAGTCCACACACATACGCATGGATCCGTCCTTCTTCTTCACAAACAAGACCGGGGCTCCCCACGGAGACATACTCGGCCGGATAAATCCACGATCCAACAGTTCTTGGATCTGGGCTTTGAGTTCCACCAGCTCCTTTGGTGCCATTCTGTACGGAGCAATAGACACTGGAGCTGTACCCGGAAGTAGCTCTATTCCAAACTCCACTTCGCGATCCGGGGGTAATCCTGGCAATTTCTCAAGAAAGACATCTGTAAAATCTTTGACTCTTCGAACCTCATCGACAGTCACCTCCTTAGCATCTAAAGCACTGATAAAAGCTAGAAATGCGTTACATCCTTTCCGAATCATCTTAACAGCTTTCAAGGCAGATACCATGTTGGATAAATAATTCCTTCCTTCTCCTAACACAACCACCTCCCCGCCTTTCAGGGTAATCAACACCATGCTCTTAGTCTCACAATCCAACTTAGCAATGTGTTTAGTCAACCAATCCATTCCCAAAATAAGGTTAAACTCTCCAAACGGTAATTTCATTAAGTCTACCAGGAACACTATCCTTGAGTCTCTAAGTACGTCCCTAAACAGTTTGTCCACTACCCTAGATTGTCCCAAAGGGCTAACCACATTCATCTTCCTAGTAGTTGTTTCAGAGTCTAAACTTAGGGTTTCAGATACCGAACATGCAACATAGGAGTGGGTTGACCCAATATCAATCAAAGCAAAGTATGGGCTATTAGCAATATGAAATGTACCAGTTATGATGTCCGGTGCGTCACCATCCTCTCGTCGATGTGCTGCATAGACTAGACCCAGTACCTTTGCGTCTACATTTCCAAAGACACCCTACCGTGTGCTCCACGACCCCGATCAATCCATTTCCTCCTCCTGTCACGCGCCACCACCCTCAGTATTAGCCGACCACCTCTCCTAACTCGATCAAAATCTCGTCCCATGGTCAGGCTCGCTCCACTGTGGACAATCCTTAATCATATACTCCATGGATCCACACCTAAAGCATCCACCGGGTCTCCATCTACATTCCCCATAATACACCTTCCCACATGAAGGACATGATCGATTCTGACCCGTCGGAGCACGAGCTGGCCCATCAGACCTAGGCATTTTCTGAAAATTCCCAGATGATCCCGGTGACCCAAAATTCCTCTTATTCTGATTCCTATCCTTATCCTTATTCTATTTCTCAGTCCACTTAACCTCCTCAGATATCTTAGCTTTCTCAACCAAAACTGCAAAGTCCCTTTCTCGTTGCGGTGCCACTAACACCCTTAATTCATCCCTTAGTCCATCCTTGAATCGCACGCAATGCTCATAGTCAGTTGCTACAATCCCTCGAGCGTAACGGCTCAATCGCAGAAATTCAGCTTCATATTCTGACACAGAATTACTTCCCTGTACCAAGTTTAGGAATGCCTTCCTCTGCGCATCCACATAGTCGGCCCCAATGTACTTTCCCTGGAACGACTCCTTAAAGAAGTCCCAATCAATCCGGCTCATGACAAGACCTCATTCACCGTAAGCCACCACTGATAGGCCTCTTCTTAAAGAAGAGAAACGACCCCCTTCAACTTTTCCTCCACAGTGAAGTCAAGGTCATCCATTACGCACTTAGTTGCTTCTAACCAATACTCAGCTGTGTTAGGGGCTACGCCAGAAACCCCCTAAATATCTCTGCTCCGTTGGCTCAGAGTCGCTCAGATACAGACTTTCGAGCTCCTGAACCCGTGCCTACTCCAGCCACTCTTTCAAAAACCCGCAGCATCACCTGAAACACTGCATCATCTCCACCCGTTTGGTCTTGAAATTCTCCCTGTACAGCTGGCAGATTCGGCATCTCATTTCTTGACCCGTGGCCAGACCCTATTGGCTCAAAAACGGTCATCCTGCCCCTACCACGACCACGCGGAGGACGTCTTTGACCCCTAGTACTTTTCGTCCTAATATCGTCTTTATCTGATTTAAGAAAATTTTATGAATTATTATCTCTTTCCACTGATTATCCACGAATAATTTTATGAAAAGTAGTTTGATAGTGGTTCTTTCGAATTCAGATTTACATCTGAAGGTTCAGTCTCAAGTCTACTACCCTAATTCAGAGAATCACATACATTCACAATCAGCATACAGAGGGCATTCACAAATTTATGTTCATCCCCTAGGGGCGTTCTCGTCCTTTCACTACCCAGGGCATTTTCGTAATTTATCCTACAGGGGTATTTTTAAAATTTTCAGAATAGGGTATCTTATTTTTTTTCAAAGTAAGGACATTTTTGTAATTTCGTGAAGTAGGGGTATTTCGATAATTTTGCAAACCAGGGGTATTTTGGTAATTTTACAAATCAAGGGTATTTCAGTAATTTTTCAAATTGAGGCTATTTCGACAATTTTGTAAACTGAGGGTATTTTGGTAATTTTGCAAAGCTTGATATTTTTTTACAAATCTAGGATATTTTGGGAAATTTTTACAAATCAAGAGTATTTTACAAATTTTTCAAAACTAGGGGGTATTTTAATGATTTTGCAAAATAGGGTGGCTAGTCCCTTTCGGGTTTTAATTAAGACTTTGGCCCATTAACAAGTCCTCACGGTTAAGGTGAACAGTCACTACGCACCAGGTAGGATTCTAGCGAAGAGGAGGTTAGTCACTAGGACTGCTTAAATACCAAGCTCTCCCTAGATCCAATCCTAGACATGCGTATGCTTGTTGCCACACCTTAACTCAGCGACTTATTCCCGGGTTTGTTTAGTTAGGTTAAGTTTTATGGAAGTTGAAAAGTATGACGTAAACTAGGCCTAAAGTCCCCAAATTCTATTTAAACTAATCTACATCCTTTAAAGCCCATCAAGTCCACATATATATATCACATAATGATTCAGAATACTTACCTGGCGGACTTGGGCCGGAGACGCAGGTGCCATGCCGAGCTAACAGACCTGTATCATTTATAGAAATGCATGTTTCAAAACCCATCTTTAGAACATGTTTTGAGCCCAAAAACCCCAAAGTAGAGTTTTGAACCGGGCTCTGATACCAATTTTGTAACACTCCAAACCCGGTCTAAACACCATAACCAAATCTAGCATGTCACTAAGGAAATTCTAAAAGGTGTCATAATTTCGAAAAAAATATTTTTCTTGAGTTTACCCTTTTATCCGGGAAAACTGAATGGTTGAACAAGTTGTGAAAGATATACATTTTATATCATTGCCTTAGTTTAATTAAAACCTAAAATTTAAATGTCTAGTAATAATAAAAGCCCAAAATAAAACCAAAGAAAAAAAATGTGAAGCTAATGGCCCGTGGCCTTATTACAATGAAATTTAAAACCCGCTAATTAACAATAATAAAAATAAATAAACTAGGTAAAGTCTTTTGCTAAATCAAAATATTCTCTCGCATGGCCACCTTGCGCTCCTCTCCTGCCCGGTCCGATGCACTAGGTGCTACCTGAAAGATATTAAATAATAGGGTAAGTCGCGAGACTCAGTGTGCAACCTTCGTGCACCATCAGATTGGGCCTTAGCCCCACAGAGCAGATAATGGAGCATAATATATCAGCAAATATGCAAAGCCCAACCCAATCTGAGGTTTCCATCCACTACAGACCACCATTACCTGCCAATCACACTATTGGGGATTTCTACAATCAACTCACACCGTTACACACCATCGATGGCAGTCATGCTGCAGTTAGCTGCTCATCGTCAGATCATGGCAATAGCCACTACAACAGATCATGGCAAAATCCACTACAACAAATCATGGCAATAAGCCACTTCAACAGATCATGGCAAGAGCCACTACAACAGAAAACTTCCCCTTTCATCAATCACCCAACCCTGTGCAATCACAGAAATCGGCATACATATAAAACATATCTTCTCAACAGAAACAATCATTAATGACTGACAGAAATCACTAACCTGGTGATTCGTCTTTACCCTCCTCGGGTTTCAATCGGTATGCTGGGATTTTGGCATTTAACAGAATATAGCAGATTGATATACATGTACTAACAAACAATCTCAATGATGTGAAAAGTTACACACCTGATTAATCACACTATCACACCCTCTACTTCAACACTATCGTCAATGGAGACTACTGCTATCTACCTACGATCTTGCTCCGATGCCGGCCCACAACCCGGTGGCCAATCTTGCACTGCTGATACTGCTCACTTTTTGAACTTAGGGGCTGGGTTTACAGGTGCAACCACTCCTAACGCTTGGCTGGTATTTGAGTCCATAAACAACCCTTGGTCACTAGACCGAATTAAACCGATGGAATCAAATCTAAGAGATCAACATAACACTTAAAACGAAACCCTTACCTAGATCGAAAAATCTCAAAATTCTAGATTTACTTCCCAAGCCTGAAAGAATTCCGAAAACCCTCAAGGAAGTGTCACCACCCCACCTACATTTGGCCAAGCATCAAACCATGAGATCACGTAGCCATTCAACTTAACAGGCAAACCCAAAAGAGATACCATGAAAAAGAAATCGACCCCTTACCTACCTGACAGATTTGATCACCTCCTAGCAAGATTCGGCTCAAAAACACCCTAGAGATGATTCGGCAAGGGCTTGAATAAAAGAGAACCAAAATAAGAAAAACTGAAAAGGGAAACAAAGGTCTTCAATTGGATGCTTAAGAGTTTCGGCTCTTAGGGAGATTGAGAAAACACAAATGAAAATGGCTAAAAGGTTCAGTTATGGGAGAAGAAAATATGGGCAAGGGGTGTTCGACTTTTGGAAGAAATTGAAGAGGAGAAAAGAGAGTTAAAGAGTTTTGGTTTTGAGAAGCAATTGAGAGAAAAGAGGGAACCTAACAAGAAAAAGGGAATTTCGACTTTGAGAGAGAGAAGATAAGAAAGGAAAAAGAAAGAAAAACTCATGAAAAGGATGAATACTCTTGCCTTCAAATTTTGGCACACTAAACCGATTTTCTCCCCCTCTCCAGAGTTTGATTTTCGACAACACTGCCTCTAAAAGATAGCTCTTATCCTCCCTTGTTATCTTAATCTACAACCTCCTCCAAAAGAGGCCTACTTAGCGCCAACTCTTCCCCTCATATAACAGCATATTATCCACATAATTAAAGCATTTAATCTCCTATTGCCGTCCTCCCCTAGCCTCCCTGAGTGTCAAATTTGGCCCAAGAACATGGGCTCCAAGCGGCCACAAATTGGGCCCCTCCCTTTGCCTATTGACGCCATTTATAACTCCCCTTTATCGTGCCCCTTGCTGCTGGGCCACAAGCCTAGTTTATCAATTAAACTACCAAGACTTTATTTTAAGCCCTAGAGTGTCTAAAGAATATTTAATCAAGGCCTCATTTAAACCCGAGCCCCATTTGCACCTCAAATTCTCAAATTAACACATTAAACATGTCTACACATTAAACGCAAAAGCCTACTAATTCGGGATGTTACATTAAACCACTACAAAATAGGGAACCGGGTATTGTTAGACAAAGAAGATCCACACATCATCACAATAGACCTGAAGGCAAAGAGAGAAAACCCTCTTAAGGTACATAATATCTTCCCATACGAAATAGTAGAGGTAAGCAACCCAACATTCAACACTTTCGAGGTAAACACTTTTCGACGTCAACTTTGTCAAGAAAATAGAACTTTAAGCAAGAGGGAATATATTCAAACCTTTAAACCTCCCTGATTCAAGTACAAGGAAAATTCTAGCTTAAGACTATAAACGAGTGCTTCTCAGGAGGCAACCCGAGCACTAACCCTACTTCTTTTTACATTTTTTTCTATGTTATTTTTCTCTTTCTCTTTATAGATTAACCAAAAGAGAAGATTTCTAGGACACACGGCCTTACACACGGTCGTGTTCGTGTCAATGTGGATCACCAAAATCTCCATATCGACATAGAAAGCCGTATATAATTAAATCCCAACCACTTTCGACGTCACAGATCCAACGACTCTTCCACAGGAACTAAAAAATTGGCACTGCCATTCTCTAAGGCCGTGTGAATCTACTGCCCTAGCAGACATGAGAAACACACGCCCATGCCGCCCAATCGTGCCAATATACTGCATTTCAGGAACGGGTGTGGCACCTAGAAAATGGGCTGGGTGACCAAACACGCCTAGACACACGGCCGTGTAATACGGCCGTGTAATTCAACACGCCCTCGATCCACGAGCGTGGGAATGTGCCAGATTAGAGACCCTATTTAAACCCCACAGCTCTCCTCCTTCTCCCCTCATTTTTCTTCTCTCTTTTTCTTTCTTTCTTTAGAAAAAGTTTCCAAACTCTTGAGCTACACTAGAATCATACCGAAGAAGCGTAAGAAGGCAAGCATTGTCTCCTTAAAGGAGACCCCAACACATAAGTTCATGCCGGCCGCTTCGTCTAAACACAAAGCCAAGGGTCTTTTAGACCATTTAAATTCTTCTTTATGTTTATTTTTCCCTTTATCCTACTTATCTATAATTCTCTTCTGCTTAATATATTTTAAATTCTTTTAGTTTCTTAGTTTTAGGTTCTAAAGGCTACTTGGGAATCACGCACCACAGCCTTAGAGGTCACACCCACCTCGCGAACCATCCAACAATAAGGAGTCCTTAGTCCATTAGTCTTTTCATTCAATTTCAGTTTTCTTCTTAGTCTCCTTCTCTTTATTTTCTTTGTCTTTAATTATAATATTAGTATATTATTAATATTTCTTTAGATTTCTTGGCTATATCTTTACAGGCTACCCAATTTCTTTATCTAGCACAAAGATCATCGGTAGACACCCCACCAAGCCCATAGAAAATGCTACCATTGCCTTCTCTACCTACTTTCTACCACCAAAGATGCCAACTCCCGGAGTCATCCACAGTTCAGAAAGGATTACTTCTCCCCTTCTCTCTTTATTACATAATTGTTTACCTATCTTTGTAAGGGCAATGTACGTCTTAAGTGTGGGGGGTAAGAGTACCTAACTTTTTCCACTATTCTAAAATCCTAAATTTTAGTCTTGTTCCTAAGAAATTTTCTCATATTATCAATTAGGGTGAAATTTCTAATGATTTATGAATATTATTGATATGTTTTTAAGTAAGTCATTGATAATTGTGCATTGATGATTTATACTTGAAGAATACTAGAGAATCGAGCATGATAAGTCTATTTTTCAAAAAAAAAATCTCTTAGGTTGTTAAACTGATTTTGAATATTGCATTGAAGTTTTAAATTTACAGGATTAATGTCAAATACCCATAATTTGTGTGAGATTTTGAGCCTTATAGAGCATATATTCTTTTTCATGCTCACTTTATTGATTATGAGTGTGTCAACACTAAATTGTTATTCTAGAACTTGCCTTGATTATACATGTCGAGACCGCATTAATGACTTGATATACTGAGATGATAAAGGCACCTAGGTTTTAACCCATTCACTTCACTAAAAAGCTTACCTACATAATTAACCCCTAGTGAACCCCGTTGATCTTAACAACCCTTTTTATTGAATTACCCACTTAATATTAACCCAAAACCCTTTGTATTTGTTATCACCATTCTTTTTTACTACCCTTCTATCGAGAATTGAATTGATCAGTTACCAAATTAGTTTATTGCAGTTGATAAAGTTCTTTCTTTATTATGTATTTACTTAGTTTGTTCTTAAAAAAAACAAAAGTATATTCAAGTAGTAGATTAAAGGAGCTTATGCGTTTAAATTCCAATTGCTGAAGAAGAGCTCGTATTAAAAGTATTATCAATAGTAGTATTACTAGTTTCAAAACAATCATTTATTTTCTATTTCAGTATTCGTAGTAGGTAATTTATCAGGTCAATCTCGATGATTCAACCTTCTAATTCAGCCTTTATCCACACCTTTAACCTAAGTCTTGTTATAAACCTTGTCAAAGACCTTTTGATTTGTGTATCATCTCATATTACATTGGTGGAGATTTGATTTTCATGCAAGCATATGGGATTAACTTTTCAGGTTACACTTATGAGTGCTTTCTCTTGAACCTTAAACACTTCGAGTACTTTGAGTGAATCTTTAGTGAGGATGTTAATCCTTGTTGGTTTTGAATTAAAGGTAATTATTTAGGTAAGGGGAGACTCCTATGTTTTTATGCTACAAATTTATGACTTAGAATTGTTTGAATCTTTAAGAGTCTTTGAGATAAATTATCCATGTATGAATTATCTTTGAATTATGATGAGGCATTGTTGATAGGAATTATGAATTATGGAAAGTCCGTTTTAATTATAAGTTGAGAATTTTGCTTGAGGACAAGCAAAAGCTTAAGTGTGAGGGTATTTGATAAACCGTAAAAGTAACATATTTTAGGCCAACATTTAGTATGCTTTTGGATGATTTAGCCCTTGTTTTATGTAAAAAGGTGCTCTTAATCCTTTCTTTTCATGTTTTTATACAAGAAAGCACCCAAGGAAGAAAAGAACAAGAAACGGGCTTAAAATGGGCCAATTTGTGCCAAAGAGGAAATCAACACAGCCTGGACTTCAAGCCACACGGTCGTGCCTCGACAGTTAACTGAGACACAACCATGCCACGATTTACACGGCCGTGCCCCAATCGACAGAATCGAGACACAGCTTGAAAATGATTTACATGGACGTGTACCATGGCCATGCCTCTGCTACGAAAGAGAGCAATTTCACTCAAATTTGGATACTTAGAGCCAAAGAAACACTTTCCAAAGCTTATTCAATTACTGAGTAGGAAGTATACTTGAATTAGGACACTTAGAGGCTAAACAAAGCATTCTAAAAGTCTATATAAACACCCTAAGTGTAATTTGAAGGGGACGTTAGGCAGTAAGCTAGGCCAAGGAGCCGAGCTAGGAAGATCACGTTTTGTGGAATCACTTGAAAATAGCCAAGTGGATCCATTTTGAAGAGCCGAAATTCTACTCAAGACGGTGAATTTCTCCTTCAATTCCTTCAGGGGGTTTTAGGGATTTTCTATATTTTGTTTTATCTTTTCTCTTAAGATGTTTTCTTTATTTGTTATAAACTAAACCCTTCAGATACCTGAAGGGGATGAAACCTAGATGAATTTTGTTATTGATTTCAGAATTATATGATAATACTTAGTTTGTTCTTAATTATGCATGCTTAATTCAAATCTGATGTGCTTAAGTGGAGGAATAGACCCTACTTAAGAGTAGATTGAGCATAATTAAGCAGAGTTGATCGCACGCCTAGAGATAGGGTGATGAGATTTTGCCAGATTAGGGTGAAACCTAATATGGGAATCCATAGATCGATTTACTACTATTCTAGGGGGTTATTATAAGCAAACAAGAGTTCCACTAATTAACCTAAGGTTAGATGTTATTCACCTCGAGAGAGGGTTTAATATACGTTAGGGATTCTTACGGATCAAACTAAGTAAATAAATCATATGGTTCAGTATTAAATAACAAGTGAAGTCTAGGTGGATTCTTCCTAAGGGTATCATTGTGATCAATTGAGTTTTCTTCGACTTATTTCCCTATTCATTCTTTTTGTCTTTGTCTTTAGCTTAGAAATCATTAAACTACATTAAATCAACCAATCGCTCCATATTTTAGGCTAAAAAATAAAAAAGAAAGTAAGTATTAGTACTTTTAGTTCCTTTGGGTTCGATAATCCGGTCTTGCCTAAGCTATACTACTATTCGATAGGTACACTTGCCTTTAATCATTGTCAAAGTTAGTCTCAAGGTTCGATCTCACTCATTATAAATTTTAAAGCTCTGATTTTTGTGATCAGTGTTACATCCCTTTTCGTTACCCGTTAGCTTTTGGATTCGTTGATTAGTTGGTGTAAGGTTTGGTTGTGAAATAATCTCATTTGGGTTTGAGAAATTCGGGATTTAATTACTAAATTAGTGTTGGTTAATCTAGTTTTTAGATTTCGGGAGGCTTAGGAGTGGTTTCACATTAAATGATACCAGGTGTGTACCCGAGAATGTAGAAAATAGGATTCGGTGAAAGCCGAGATTGTAAACTATCGACGCTACACAAGCGTGTGGTCACCCGTGTGGTAGACCGTGTGTGATAACACGGCCGTGTGATCGATGAAGGCCAGGTCGTGTGCAAGACATGGCCGTGTTATGGCTGGGGTGTGGCTGCTAAACCAAATTGGGCGTGTGGGCCTACACAGACACGCCACACAAGCATGTGATATCTGGGCTAGGCCTTGTGATTCACACCGACAAGGCCAATCTGGGCGTGTGGGCCACACGGGCATATTACATGGGCATGTCGATCCATTTAGCTAAAATGTTTCCTAGGGTTGCATGGTTCGCCTAAGTCGACTGTGAACCTACTGTAAGGTCAGTAAGCGCTACTTAGACCCTAAATTGTGTGACTTGAATGTATAATGTATGTATCAAGCATGTTGAAATTATGCATGTTTACTGATCCGAATGTATGACTGATAACTGGATTTTAGCATGTAAGCATGTATTTCTGTATATATGCATTGAGCATGATTAGTTGCATCTACATTGGGGTGGGATGATTGGTTATTGGAGGAAGTGTACTTAAAGGCTTTCATGCCTATTATCTGGCAGCTCAGCTGTAATATTACTGATATGTGTCGCATTCGGTACGACATAGTTTGTAGGGCTGGGTAGGTGTTTTCAACCCCCCATGGTGTGTAAGGATGGTCGGAGATGGTGTGTAGAGGCTGGTGGGTAGGATAATGATTTTTTTACTGTATGCATATTGTATATGATATAGGCTAAGGCCTTAATTTATATCTGAAACTGTATCTGAATGGGCTAAGGCCTAAACTGTGACTTAATCTGCAATGACATAGACCCAGATTGTATTTGGCTGATAACTGTTGTTTGATTTTATGCATGTTTTTTGTGGGGATTACACACTGAGTTTTTGTAAACTCATTCCTTTCTATTTTATCTGTACAGGTAATCCCCATACCTAAACGGATCGGTGCGGTGGAGGACTCAGCGGTGACCACATGTCTATTTCTATTTTAAACTTGATTCATGGCTTTTGTTTCTTATTTTGTTTGAGGTATTTTTTATGTAATTTGGGACTTTTAGACTATTTTCCTTTATTTTGGATTTTAACTATTTCATGGACTTTTAAATTGCAAAACTCAAAGAAAACTCAGTTTTTTAAACAAACAATGTTTTTTCCTAAACATAAATGGTTTGCTTAAAATATAATGGTTTTAAAAGCTTCCGCTACAGAATATGTTTATAAAAGAATCAAATTAATAAGAAAATAATTTTGAAAATGAGGAGCGATAAATTGAAGCTAATAGATGGAAACAGTTTTAACTTGTTAAATTCGTTTTCAAATCCCATTCTATGTGACATCACCAGATTCGGCCATAACGTCTAGGTTGGGTTTGGGGTGTTACCTAAGAGTAGATCTAGCACAATTGAGTGGAGTTTCTTGCAATCCTAGAAATAAGATGGCATAATCTACCCGATTAGACTCAAATCTAATAAGGGAATCTATAGATCAAGTTAATGTGATGATAGGTATTTTAATTAGAAAGAGATTTCAATTAATCAACCTAGAGTTAGTTGCTCCTACTCTCGAAAGAGATATTAGCATAATGTAGGGATTTCTACTGATCAAGGTACCAAGTGAATAAATTTTTTAATTAAGATTCATTGTAATAGGT
Source organism: Gossypium rotundifolium (assembly GCA_025506655.1). NCBI lineage: Eukaryota > Viridiplantae > Streptophyta > Magnoliopsida > Malvales > Malvaceae > Gossypium > Gossypium rotundifolium. Next base: position 15,328,058 of record CP106734.1, on the reverse strand, counting down.
GAAGTCTTGTCTCTCTCATTGGTTATCTTTAGATTACTTTCCTTATTCATTCTCTATTGAGTTCTTAGTTAAATTAGTTTAGTAAATTTAGTTTAAAACACATCACTCCAATTTGTCGGCTAAATAATAAGAAAATGGTAATTACTATTACTTTTAGTCCATGTGGATACGATTTCTCTACTCACCATAGCTATACTATTTATCAATAGGTGCACTTGCCTTCATCGTATTTTTAGTTAGTAACATGAGACACATCATCTCTCCTTTATCTTTCAATGCTACCAACATGTCATCAACATAGAAGAGTAGATACACAAAAAAACCATCATTGTTTTTCTTAAAATAAACACAACTATCAAATCTACTTCTTTTAAAATCATGATTAATCATAAAAGAATCAAACCTCTTGTACCATTGCCTTGGTGACTGTTTCAAGCCATAAAGGGACTTTTTCAACAAGCAAACATAGTCCTCTTCTGAGACTGTAAATCTCTTTGGTTGTTACATGTAAATGTCCTCTTCAAGTTCTCTATGCAAGAACGTTATTTTTACATCTAACCGTTCGAGCTCCAAATCATACATGGCCATAATACCAAGCAAAACTCAAATCAAACTGTGCTCCACAACAAGAGAAAACACATTTGTGAAGTGTACACCTAAAATCTGACTGTAACACTTTACAACAATCCTTGCTTTATATCTTGGATTCTTCAACTCCTAGAGCCCCTTCTTTCCTCTTAAATACCTATTTACAGCGAACAACCTTCTTAGCTTTAGGAAGCATCACAAGATCTCATGTTTTATTCTTGTGGAGTGATTTCATCTCTTCTTGCGTGGCAAACATTCACTTTTCTATGTCTTTACAGCTAACTACCTCAGAATAAGTACATGACTCTTGATTTGCATCTATATCTTCATCCACATTTAAAGCATAAGCAACTAGATCAGCTTCGACATACCTCTTTGGAGGTTTAATTTCTCTTCTAGCTTTGTTTTTTTTTTACAATAGAATATTATGGTGAAGAAGTGGCTCTATTTTGAATTTCTGTACTAACTTGAGGGGTTGGCTCTATTGTAGATACTAGATCAATTTGAAGCTCCACTTGTTTTTGATGTTCTTTATTTGAAGAGAGTTTAAGAGATAAGTTAGGTAACATAGCAATTTCATAAAAAAATAGCATCTCTGCTAATCATAATTTTTCTATTTTCAGAACACCATAACTTATACCCTTTAACACCCACCTTATAGCCAAGAAAAACACATTTTACGGATCTCGGTTCCAATTTCCCATTATCAACATAAGCATATGCAGTACACCCAAAAATTTTCAAATTAGAATAATTAGTAGGATTACCAAACCATACCCTTATGGCATCTTTTTTGTCAATGGCAACGAATAAAGATCAGTTGATCAAATAACATGCAATAGAGGCTGCTACAACCCAAAACGACTTTGCTAAATTAGCATTTGACAACACACATCAAATCTTCTCCATGATCGTTACGTTCATTTGTTCTGCAATGCCATTTTTCTATGAAGTATGACGAACTGTCAAGTGCCTCATGATCCCTTCTGATTAACACAATCCATTAAACTCATTAGACCAAAATTCCACGCTATTATCTTTGTGGAGGTGTTTTAACTAATTTACTATCTATTTTTCAACCATTGTTTTCCAAGACTTGAATACAGAAAACATATTGCTTTTCTGGTTTAGGAAGAACGCTCAAACTTTTCTAGAAAATCATCAATAAGAGTTAGCATATAATTGGCTCCTCCTCTCGAAGGCACTCTAAATGGTCCCAAAAGATTAGAATGAGTATAATGCAATGTTCCTTTCGTGTTATGGATTCCTCTGGTGAATCGAACTCTCTTTTGCTTCCCAATAATGTAGTGCTCACCTAACTTCAGTTTGCAAATTCCTTGCCCATCAAGAAGTCTCTTTTTCTCAATTCTCGCATGCCATTCTCACTCATATGCCCTAGACGTATATGCCAAAGTATAGTAACATCATCATCTGAAAAGGAAGAAGAAGCGATAGTTGTATCACCAGTAGCAGTAGAACCTTACAAAACATATAACTTGGTAGTGTTTCTCTACCCTTTCATCACAATTAGGGAACCATTGCAGATCTTTAGAACCTTACTTTGAATTGAATATTTGTACCATTCTAAATCAAGAGTACTCAATGAAATTAAAATTTTCTTTAATTTTGGTACATGTTGAACACCACTAAGTGTTCTGATGACTCTATCGAACATCATGATTTTTATCGTGCCAACACCTACGATTTTACATGAAGCATTATTTCCCAACAAAACAACTCATTTAGACATTTTTTTTCATAAGTTGTAAACCAATTCCAATTGGGACTCATATAAAAGGTGCAGCCAGAATCAAGAATCCACTCATCGCTCACTTTAGAATTGTTGGTAAAAGCAACTAGGAGTTCACCATCGCTGTAGTCTTCTACAACATTAGCTTCACCAAATTTTTCTACTTGTTTTCCCTTTTGATTCACAACATCCCTTTTGATCTTATTTTGTAACTTATAACACTCAAATTTAATGTGCCCTTTCTTCTTGTAGAAGTTATAAGTTTTACCTCTATTTAAAGATCTCGATCTAACCTTAGATTTATTACGTGGATTTTGATCATTTGTCCTCCCACGATCATTATCGATATTTCGTTCTTGTCTCTCACGAATAGTGAGACCCTCTACTTGAGAGTTGGATCCAACCACAAGATGTTTCATCTTGTCATATGATGTCAAAGAAGCATAGATCTCATTAACTGTGAGAGATTCATGATATAAAATCATGTCTCTAAAGGTTGAATAAGAAGGGGACAACAAAAAAGTAGAATTTACCTTAAATCTTCTTTATCATACTGAGCCTCCACAGCCTCTAAATCCCAGATAATTTATTTAAACATAGTTAAGTGTTCGTGCACAAATGCACATTTCTCCAAATGATGAGCATAAAGATGCTGCTTCATATGTAACTTACTAGTCAGGATTTTCGACATGCACAGCTGCTGTAGTTGATCGTTTGAATTGACAAGTTTTAAAATTTATAAAGAGAATGATTGATCGTGCCAAAACAGTCGAGTTTTAAAATTTATAAAAAGAATGATCGAACCTGTAGACTAGCTATGACAACGATAGAGGCAAGTGCACCTATCGAACAATAGATAGTTTAGGCAAGAATATCTTATCGAACCCAAGGGAACCTAAAAGTACTACTACTCACTTTCTTTCTATTATTTAGCCTGAAATATGTAGTGATTGGTTTATGAAACTAATGAAAAACTAAACTAGATGCAAAGACAAAAGAATGAATTAGAGGAAGACTTTAGGAAATGTAACATCCTGAAAAGGGCCTATGCATTTTCGGTTTAATTGTACGAAATGACATGTCTTATGTGTTATGAATGTATTTTAAATATTTTTGGAAACCTGGGAATGTATGGAAATGTCAAGTTAAAAAGGAAAGTGAACATTTTGGAAACTTGGAAATGTCAAGTTAAAATAGGAAAGTGAACATTTTGGAAACTTAGAAATGTCAAGTTAAAAAAGGAAAGTGAACATTTTGGAAACTTGGAAATGTCAAGTTAAAATAGGAAAGTGAACATTTTGGAAACTTGGAAATGTCAAGTTAAAATAGGAAAGTGAACATTATTGGAAACCTTGGAAATGTAAGGAAATGTATAGAAATGTATGGAAATGTAAGGAAAAGTATGGAAATGTAAGGAAATGTATGGAAATGTATGGAAAAGTATGGAAATGTAAGGAAATGTATGGAAATGTATGGAAATGTAAGGAAATGTAGGGAAATGTCCTGGAAATGTAAGGAAATGCTTTAGAAATGATAAGTTTAAAGGAGGGAAATGAACATTTTTGGAAACTTGGAAATGTAAGGAAATGTCTTAGAAATGATAAGTTTTAAGGCAAGGTGGCCTTAAGAAAATTAATAGAAGAAATTTGACACAAAAACGGGCTTGGAAAAGTGACATGGAGGCACCACTTAAAGCCCAGTAAATGACACCAGCATGTGTGCAAGCTTAGGTTCGAGCAGCAAGGAGAGCATTTCTGAAAGTGTTTTTGTGTCTGAATTGGGCTTGCGGCCCAATTCGTTATTAAAGATAAACTAATCATAGGGAGGCGCCACTTAGGTGGATAATTTGGGCCTCGTATGGCCACAAGGAGTCCAATAGAATAAGTTTAAATTTGGCTCATCAAGGGAAAGGGGTGGACGGCATCTAGCTAAGACTTTAAGTGATTTTTATTTAATTACTTAAAGAGGAAGCAATGGACGGCAATAGGGACTCTTAAGGGAAGAGTTTTATTCTCATTAAAACTCGGCTAAATAGGTGGATAAATGATGATTTATTTTAGATTATTTTCAAAGAGATAATTGAGGGATTATTCTTTAATTTTTAATTAAAGAGATAAAGCTATCAAAATAGAAGAGTGATGGCCAAGTAAGGGATTCTAAGTTAGTAATTTCGGCTATAAAAGGAAAAGAGGGCCATTCATTCTTTCTTCTAACTCTCTCTGTCAATTCTCTCTAGCATATATCTCCTTTCTTCATTATTTTGCTGTCGAAAATACACCTTGTGTAGCCAAACTTCATTACCAAATTGCTCAAACTCTTTTCTCTTCTTCTTTCATAATCTTCCAAAAGCGAAAGTTTGCTAAAATCAAGGCCATAGCCGAATAGTTTTGAGACTTCAAACAAGGGTTGTCGACTTACGTATTAAGGGTAAAAACTAGTTATCATTCGATTTTCATCCTTTTCTTTTAAGATTTTTGAAATCTATGACTAACCCCATTAATATCTTGTTGTCAAAACTTTGAAGAGATCTTTTCGGATTTGTTTAAGTCAACTACAAGAAGGAGAAGTTCTTTTCCGAAGGTACACCATAGTAGCGTGTTCCCTAGTTATTCGGTGAATTTGGGATTTAAAATCCACAAGGTAAGACATGCGAATATTCGCCAAGGCCTATTTTTGGTGTTTTAGATCTAGTTCATATTTATTAAAAAGTCGAAACTAATTTGTTAAAGTGATTTAAAGCTTTGCCAAGAATACAAGAAAGAGTGTAGTGAGGATTTGGATTTGGCACCAAGGTAAGTTTTAGTGTACAAATCCTACTAGGATTTGGTTTTATAGCCGAATAGGCTTTATGCTAACATACTAAGGTTGGCGAATGTAGGGACTTGAGATCTAAGGCCTTAGATTGGATTTCTGGATTTCGAGTGAAATTGTTTTAATCGGTGTGTACCTACCTTAAGTTTTAATATGTTCATGGCTATGTTTTAAATTAAATATGTATGTTTATAAGAATGTGAATATGGCTAAGGTACCATAATATGTTCATGGCTACATTTTAAATTAAATGTGTATGTTTATAAGAATGTGAATATGGCTAAGGTACCATACTATGGTACAAAGTACTAAGGCATGCGTTTCCTACTCCTACTAGGAATATGAATATATATTATTTTTAACATGTGAAAAGTGATAAGAATGTGAATTAAGGCATGATTTTGCATATTGTGAATGAAATATGGGGCATATGGGTTATATGAAAAGGGAAGTTAATGTGGTGACCTAAGACCACGAAATCTGAATGTGGTGACCTAAGACCACGAAAACTGAATGTGGTGACCTAAGACCACGTAAAAATGAATGTGGTGACCTAAGACCACAAATTCTAAATGTGGTGACCTAAGACCATGAATTTTATAAGGGCGATGAGCACGTCATTGCAATGATCGCCTTTGATGGTGTGTAGTGGATGGAGGGTTGACTTAGTAGTCCCCATGGTGTCTGAGTTGGTGCGGGTGGTGTGTAGCGGATGGCATATAGGTTTGGGTTCGGGTTGCATCATATTGTTTAAATGCTTTATGAACATGTATGATATTGTATGCCCTGAAATATTAAATTTTAGTGTTGGTTACCCATTGAGTCTGTTGACTCACCCCGTTGTGGGATTATTTTTCGTGTGACGCCCGGTGATGGACCCAAGCGTAAGCAGATGCTTAGTGGAGGCCATGTGAAGTTCAAATTTCTTCGTTTTGGACTCTTATTATTTTGAGTACTTTGAATTTATTTTTGGGAATTATTTGATGTAATAAGGCCTTAGTAGAACTATTTTATTCTATTTTTATTTATTAAGCTTACAAACTTTTATTTATTAAAAGATTCAACAAAGCCCAAATGTTTTGTCACCTAAAGTAAAGGATTTTTAACAATGAATTAAACTTGTTCTCAACTCAAGCCCAACCCAAAACAATCGTTCTTTCAAAACACACCAATTTTTCCTAAGTAACAAAAGAATTTGAAACGGTTTACACCGGGGAACATACCAGATTCGGTCAAGGCTCGTGGGTCGGGTTTGGGGTGTTTCAATTTGGTATCAGAGCCCAGTTTTAAACTCTCAGCCTTGGGTTTAAGGCCCAAAACCTTTTCAAAGTTAAGCCCAAAAATAATTTTTGTGAATTAAGCAGGATTTTCTGGCATGGCCCACTAAGTCTCCGACCCGAAGTCCACCAGGTAAGTACTCCAATCTTTTGTGTGATTTATATTATGATTTGTAGAAGGTAGAAATGGAACGTAGAATATAGATTAAGTACTTGGACCCTAGGACTAGTATACCCCAACAAAAACATAAGACTTAAATGCCTAACTAAACAAACATGTGGTTAAGTCGCTGAGTTAGGGTGTGGTAACCATGGTGCGCATGTCTAGGATTGGTTTGATGGGAGCTTGGTATTTAAGCGATCAGCGTGACTCACCTCCTCTCCACTCGAATCCTAGCTGGTGCGTAGCTACTGGTTCACCCTAACCAAGAGGACTTATACAGGCTAAACCCCTAACTAAAACCCGAAAGGGACTAGCCGTATTTTTATGGAAACCCTAGTTTTAAAATTTCTAAATTTGCCTCTTGATTTGAAAAGATTATGTAACACCCTAAATTAGGGGTTGTTAAAAATTTAAATAAATTCCATGTGGGCTTCAAGAAATAAATAAATATGATTTTATTTGGCATGAATAAGGGTCTAAAAATAACTCGAGCTAGGCCTGACCCAGTATTAAAAATTTATTATTAAGTGTGTAAAAGAAAGGAGCTAGGTGAAGTTAGGGCTTAAATAAAATTTAGGAGGAACATGACACAAGAATGGGCTTGGTACAAGTGGCTTGGTGCGCCTAAGAGAGTTGCTAGGGGAGGTTCGAGCCTCGGCAAAGAATAAGGGGAAATGTTTTTCCTTGTGGGCTTTTTAGGCGTTAGGCCTAGGAAGGACTTATAATTAAATAAGGAGGCTTTATGACATGAAAGGCGGTGGGCGGAGTGGCTTGGGCGCCACTTAAGGGTGTTGGCACGAAGGTCTCGGGTTCAAAGCATAAGGGACGCAAGGAAGAGGTTTTGTTTTTTGGGTGGTGGCGTTAAAAGAAAGGGGCGGTATGAAGGCCTTATATTTAAATCATGAGGATATTTGACATGAAAGTCAAATTGGGAGTAGTGGCCTTGGGCGTGCTAGAGAGGGCTACTGCTGTTGTAGATCACTGGTTCGAGCCAAGACATAGCAGCGATTTTGTTTTTATTTTTTTACTCTTTTTCTTTTTTGGCGTGTATGGGAGAATTAGAAAGATACTGGGACTCTTCAAGTGTTAAGATAAGGCTTATTTTTTCGCTTAATTTCATGGAAGGGGGAATAATTAGTAGTTTAATTGCTCTTAAATTGGTTAAGAAAAGATAGGAGATAAGTGGAAGATAAGTGTTATTTTTATGAGTGATAATTAAAAGCCAAATTATCACATGTGGGGAGTGATTGCGAATATTGGACTCTTTGGGGCTGTCCATATCTGCTTTGGTACTGACAAAGTAGTGCCAAGGTTCAAGTAAATTTTCTTTTCTTCTCCCAAATTTTGTCTTCTTAGAATTCACAATTGTTTCCTAGCCAAAACTATTCAAAACTTCCAGCTTTTCCTTGCTTCTTTTAGTGAATATACCTCCTCTTTTAAGAGAAAATTCCAGCAAACTCTTTTCTTCTTCCTCTCTTCATTGTGTTGTCAATCCTCTACTAACTCTTAGCCAAAATTTGCTCGAAATTTCCAGCATTGTTGTTCTTCCTAGCGAATACCCTTCTCCTCTTCTCTAAAATTCCAGCCTTCCAATTGTGCATTAGGTAGAATAGCATATCTCCAACAAGGTCTTGCCAATTTTCAATAAGTGTGGTAAGGGTAATCACCTCTTTGGAATTAAAATTATGGCCTATGATTCTTACTAATACAATTAAAGCGATTGTAGGAAGCTATAGCCATTAAGGAAAGCTTTGGGATTTATTCCCTACGGTAAGTGGTGGTAAGGATCTATTTTAATAGACAATATTTTAGTGATCGAAAAGTCAAGGCTACTAACAAAGATGATTGGCGAATGTAGGGTCAAGATCTAGCATTGTAGATCGAAGTTTCAAGATCTAGGAATTACGATAGTAACAGGTGTGTAAGATCTCAATACACACTTTATTAATTTCATGACTTTATTGTTTGCTTTAATCTTTTGGTTGTGATTAGCTTGTGGCATAATCATGGATTTTGGGTAAGTCCCTAACTTGTGATTTTGATGCATGATTTGCATACCATCACATGACATTAAATGCTATGACATGATATATGAAAATTGTTATAAAAGCATGTGATGGTGGGATTGATGAGGAGGGGGAAAGATTTTATGGATCGTCATGATGGTTTTGACCACGATGGGTTGGCCCCATCGATTATTTGTGACCTATGGTCATCGATGGTTTTGACCACAAGATGGGTTGGCCCCATTAGATTATTTGTGACCTATGGTCATCGATGGTTTTGACCACATCGATTGATTATTTGTGACTAAGTCCCAGTGGTTTGGTACCACCAGTGGTTTTGACCACACTTGATTATTTGTGACCTATGGTCATCAGTGGTTTTGACCACACGATGGGTTGGCCCCATCATTTATTTTGTGACTCTAAGTCATCAGTGGTTTTGACCACCAGTGGTTTTGACCACACGGGGTAGTTAAGGAGTATGGATGGCTAGGATGGGTTGCATGTGCATGTTCATTAATAAATTGTGTATGAGTTGTATATTTTCCGGGTGGGGGATTTACACACGAGTCTTGGTGACTCACCCTTCCTTAACATTTTGCGATGAGTAGAACGGAGATGGAGCTTGAGAGGACTCGAGGCGGCCATGCTTGTCGAAGGATTTAAATTCATTTTATTAAAGTTATTATTATTTATTTTCTAAGTTTTCATTTTGGGTTTGTAATAAGGCCGATAATTATTGTTAGATGTTTATTTTATTGCTTTATTTTACTCATGTTACATTTGAATGGAATTTTATAAAATTAATTGAAGGTTAAAAGCAACTTTTCAACCTTAATAAATTTCTCTACTTTTAAAAGATGTTACCATCGGGTAACAAAAATTCACCACGTCAATCATGATTTTGAAAGTTCCTTAAATTTTAAATAATCAAACAATTTCAAAGGTTGAACAACCCAACTATATTTATAAAAAGCCCAAGCGAAGTTTTCAAACACCGTTTTAATTCCTTAGCCAAATTTCACCAAATTTTCACCAAAAATCAATGTCCTTCAAAATGTTTTACTCAGTAACATACCAGATCCGGTCAGGACTCATGGGCCGGGTTTGGGGTGTTACAGATTATTTTTATAAATTTTCCTGAAATATTGCTGATTTACAAATTTACAAAAAAAATGCTCTAGTGGTAAAATTACAAAAATGCCCTTGGTTTCTAAAATTACCATATTACCCTTGATTTTAGTAAAATTTCTCTATTTTGCAAAAGTGTCCAAAACTCTATTTTACGAAAAATTCAATGTACTTTGATTTGGGAAAATTACTAAAATGCCCTGTGTTGTAAATTAATAAAATACCACTTAGTTTTAAGATTTTCAAAAATACCTCGACTTTTGCTAAAATGTTTCTACTTTACAAAAATACCAAAAATTTTGTTTTACAAATATCAAGATACTCGATTTGGAGAATTTACAAAATGCCCTAACTTCCAAAATTACCGAAATAACCCCAATTTTAAATTTCTCAACACCATTGATTTGGAAAATAAATTTTCAAGATAACCTCGAGTTTTGTAAATTTTGAAATACTTTTGATTTATAAAGATCATTTTCAAGTGACCCGATTTATTACCAAAATACCTTATAGGAAAAATGGCGAAATTACCCCAGGGATGATCAGAATGCCCAAAGTAGTGAAGTGAATGTTGTGAATGAATGTGTCTCTTTCGAGATGGATGAATGTGAACGTGAATGTGAATCTTGAATTAGAATAGTGAACTTGAACTGAGACTTTGTTTGATCGAAAGAACCACTATTAAACTCCTTTTCATAAAGCATTCGCGATTAAACAGTGGAACAAAGTACTAATGCATAAAACTCTTTAATCAGATAAAATCACGATGTTAGAAATGAGTTCTCGAGAATGTGAACTTAAAAAAAAATTGTGCCTAGGAAGTATGATGGCTCTATTAAGATCAGAAAGCGCAAACATAAGCGTAGCGTGGTGAGTTAAGATCTTCGATTATTCGATAGTAAGTAATTTCGAGGACAAATTTATTTTTTTAAGGGGGTAGAACTGTAACATCCTAAAAAGGGCCTATGCATTTTCGGTTTAATTATACGAAATGACATGTCTTATGTGTTATGAATGTATTTTGAATATTTTTGGAAACCTGGGAATGTATGGAAATGTCAAGTTAAAATAGGAAAGTGAACATTTTGGAAACTTGGAAATGTCAAGTTAAAATAGGAAAGTGAACATTTTGTAAACTTGGAAATGTCAAGTTAAAATAGGAAAGTGAACATTATTGGAAACCTTGGAAATGTAAGGAAATGTATGGAAATGTATGGAAATGTAAGGAAATGTATGGAAATGTAAGGAAATGTATGGAAATGTATGGAAATGTATGGAAATGTAAGGAAATGTATGGAAATGTATGGAAATGTAAGGAAATGTATGGAAATGTAAGGAAATGTAGGAAATGTAAGGAATGTAGGAAATGTCCCGAAATGTAAGGAAATGCTTTAGAAATGATAAGTTTAAAGGAGGAAACGAACGTTTTGGAAACTTGGAAATGTAAGGAAATGTCTTAGAAATGATAAGTTTTAAGGCAAGGTGGCCTTAAGAAAATTAATAGAGGAAATTTGACACAAAAGCGGGCTTGGAAAAGTGACAAGGAGGCACCACTTAAAGCCCATAAATGATGCCACCAAAGATGTGTGCAAGCTTAGGTTCGAGCAAAGAAGGAGAGCATTTACGAAAGTGTTTTATGTTCGAATTGGGCTTGCAGCCCAATTCGTTATTAAAGATAAACTAATCATAGGAGGCGCCACTTAGGTGGATAATTTGGGCCTCGTATGGCCACAAGGAGTCCAATAGAATAAGTTTAAATTCGGCTCATCAAGGGAAGGGGTGGGCGGCATCTAGCTAAGACTTTAAGTGATTTTTATTTAATTACTTAAAGAGGAAGCAATGGACGGCAATAGGGACTCTTAAGGAAGAGTTTAATTCTCCTTAAAACTCGGCTAAATAGGTGGATAAATGATGATTTATTTTAGATTATTTTCAAAGAGATAATTGAGGATTATTCTTTAATTTTAATTAAAGAGATAAAGCTATCAAAATAGAAGAGTGATGGCCAAGTAAGGGATTCTAAGTTAGTAATTTCGCTATAAAAGGAAAAGAGGGCCATTCATTCTTTCTTCTAACTCTCTCTCTCAATTCTCCCAAGTAAATATCTCATTTCTTCATTGTTTTGCCAAGTTGAAAATACACCTTGTGTAGCGAAACTTCATTACCAAATTGCTCAAACTCTTTCTCTTCTTCTTTCATAATCTTCCAAAAGCCGAAAGTTTGCTAAAATCAAGGCCATAGCGAATAGTTTTGAGACTTCAAACAAGGGGTTGTCGACTTACGTATTAAGGGTAAAAACTAGTTATCATTCGATTTTCATCCTTTTTCTTTTAAGATTTGCCGAAATCTAGGACTAACCCCATTAATATCTCGTTGCTGAAACTTTGAAGAGATCATTTCGGGATTTGTTTCAGTCAACTACAAGAAGGAGAAGTTCTTTTCCCAAAGGTACACCATAGGCCGCGTGTTCCCTAGTTATTCGATAAATTTCAGGATTTAAAATCCACAAGGTAAGACATGCGAATATTCGACCAAGGCCTATTTTTGGTGTTTTAGATCTAGTTCATATTTATTCAAAAGCCGAAACTAATTTGTTAAAGTGATTTAAAGCTTTGCCGAATACAAGAAAGAGTATAGTGAAGATTTCGGGATTTGGCACCAAGGTAAGTTTTAGTGTACAAATCCTACTAGGATTTGGTTTTATAGCCGAATAGGCTTTATGCTAACATACTAATTGGCTGAATGTAGGGACTTGAGATCTAAGGCCTTAGATTGGATTTTCGGGATTTGGTGAAATTGTTGTTTAATCGGTGTGTACCCTACCCTAAGTTTTAATATGTTCATGGCTATGTTTTAAATTAAATGTGTATGTTTATAAGAATATGAATATGGCTAAGGTACCATAATATGTTCATGGCTATGTTTTGAATTAAATGTGTATGTTTATAAGAATGTGAATATGGCTAAGGTACCATACTATGGTACAAAGTACTAAGGTACATTTCCTACTCCTACTAGGAATATGAATATATGTTATTTTAACATGTGAAAAGTGATAAGAATGTGAATTAAGGCATGATTTTGCATATTGTGTATGAAATATGGGGTATATGGGTTATATGAAAAGGGAAGTTAATGTGGTGACCTAAGACCACGAAATCTGAATGTGGTGACCTAAGACCACGAAAACTGAATGTGGTGACCTAAGACCACGTAAAACTGAATGTGGTGACCTAAGACCATGAATTCTAAATGTGGTGACCTAAGACCATGAATTTTATAAGAGGCGATGAGCACGTCATCGCAATGACCGCCTTTGATGGTGTGTAGCGGATGGAGGGTTGACTTAGTAGTCCCCACGGTGTACAGGTTGGTACGGGTGGTGTGTAGCGGATGGCATATAGGTTTGGGTTCGGGTTGCATCATATTGTTTAAATGGTTTATGAACATGTATGATATTGTACGCCTGAAATATTAAATTTTAGTGTTGGTTACACATTGAGTCTATTGACTCACCCCGTTGAGGGATTATATTTCAAGTGACGACCAGTGATGGACCGGGCCGACAGATGCTTAGTGGAGGCCATGTGAAGTTCAGATTTCTTCGTTTTGGACTCTTATTATTTTGAGTACTTTGAATTTATTTTTGGGAATTATTTGATGTAATAAGGCCTTAGTAGAACTATTTTATTCTGTTTTTATTTATTAAGCTTACAAACTTTTATTTATTAAAAGATTCAACAAAGCCCAAACGTTTTGTCACATGAAGTAAAGGATTTTTAACAATGAATTAAACTTGTTCTCAACTCAAGCCCAACCCAAAACAATTGTTCTTTCAAAACACACCAGTTTTTCCTAAGTAACAAAAGAATTTGAAACGGTTTACACCGGGGAACATACCAGATCCGGTCAAGGCTCGTGGGCTGGGTTTGGGGTGTTTCAATTTGGTATCAGAGCCTAGTTTTAAACTCTCAGCCTTGGGTTTAAGGCCCAAAACATTTTCAAAGTTAAGCCCAAAATAATTTTTATGAATTAAGCAGGATTTTCTGGCATGGCCCACTAAGTCTCAGGCAAGTCCACCGTAAGTACTCAGATCTTTTGTGTGATTTATATTATGATTTATAGAAGGGTAGAAATGGAACGTAGAATATAGATTAAGTACTTGAACCCTAGGACTAGTATACCCCAACAAAAACATAAGACTTAAATGCCTAACTAAACAAACCTATGGTTAAGTCATTTGAGTTAGGGTGTGGTAACCATGGTGCGCATGTCTAGGATTGGTTTGGTGGGAGCTTGGTATTTAAGCGATCGCGTGACTTACCTCCTCCACTCGAATCCTACCTAGTGCGTAGCTACTGGTTCACCCTAACCAAGAGGACTTATACAGGCTAAACCCCAACTAAAACCCGAAAGGGACTAGCCAGTATTTTTATGGAAACCCTAGTTTTAAAATTTCTAAATTTCCTCTTGATTTGAAAAGATTATTTTATAAATTTTCCTCAAATATTCTTGATTTACAAATTTACAAAAAAATGCCCTAATGGTAAAATTACAAAATGCCCTTGGTTTCTAAAATTACCATATTACCTCAATTTTAGTAAAATTTTCTATTTTGCAAAAGTGTCCAAAAACTCTATTTTACTGAAAAATTCAAGGTACTTTGATTTGGGAAAATTACTAAAATGCCCCATGTTGTAAATTAATAAAATACCCTTAGTTTTTAAGATTTTCAAAAATACCCTCGACTTTTGCTAAAATGTTTCTACTTTACAAAAATACCAAAAAATTTTGTTTTACAAATATCAAGATACCCTAATTTGGAGAATTTACGGAAATGCCCCTAACTTCCAAAATTACCGAAATAACCCCGATTTCTGAAATTTCTACAACACCGCTGATTTGGAAAACAAATTTTCAAGATAACCTCGAGTTTTTGTAAATTTTGAAATACTTTTTGATTTATAAAGATCATTTTCGAAGTGACCCCGATTTATTACCAAAATACCTTATAGGAAAGATGACGAAATTACCCCTGGGGGGATGATCAGGAATGCCCAAAGTAGTGAAGTGAATGTTGTGAATGAATGTGTTTCTTTCGAGATGGATGAATGTGAATGTGAATGTGAATCTCTGAATTAGAATAGTGAACTTGAACTGAGACTTTGTTTGATCGAAAGAACCACTATTAAACTCCTTTTCATAAAAGCATTCGGTTAAGCATTGGAACAAAGTACTAATGCATAAAACTATTTAATCAGATAAAATCGCGACGTTAGAAATGAGTTCTCGGGAATGTGAACTTCAAAAAAAAAATTGTGCCTAGGAAGTATGATGGCTCTATTAAGATCGAGTCATGACATAAGTGCAAGTAGTGAGTTAAGATCTTCGATTATTCGATAGTAAGTAATTTCGAGGACGAAATTATTTTTTAAGGGGGTAGAACTGTAACATCCTGAAAAGGGCCTATGCATTTTCGGTTTAATTGTACGAAATGACATGTCTTATGTGTTATGAATGTATTTTGAATATTTTTGGAAACCTGGGAATGTATGGAAATGTCAAGTCAAAATAGGAAACTGAACATTTTGGAAACTTGGAAATGTCAAGTTAAAATAGGAAAGTGAACATTTTAGAAACTTGGAAATGTCAAGTTAAAATAGGAAAGTGAACATTTTGGAAACTTGGAAATGTCAAGTTAAAATAGGAAAGTGAACATTATTGGAAACCTTGGAAATGTAAGGAAATGTATGGAAATGTATGGAAATGTAAGGAAATGTATGGAAATGTAAGAAATGTATGGAAATGTATGGAAATGTAAGGAAATGTATGGAAATGTATGGAAATGTAAGAAATGTATGGAAATGTAAGGAAATGTAGGAAATGTAAGGAAATGTAGGGAAATGTCACTGAAATGTAAGGAAATGCTTTAGAAATGATAAGTTTAAAGGAGGAAAGCGAACGTTTTGGAAACTTGAAATGTAAGGAAATGTCTTAGAAATGATAAGTTTTAAGGCAAGGTGGCCTTAAGAAAATTAATAGAAGAAATTTGACACAAAAGCGGGCTTGGAAAAGTTACAAGGAGGCACCACTTAAAGCCCAAGAATGATGCCACCAACATGTGTACAAGCTTAGGTTCGAGCAAGGAGAGCATTTCGAAAGTGTTTTTATGTCTGAATTGGGCTTATGCCCAATTCGTTATTAAAGATAAACTAATCATAGGGAGGCGCCACTTTAGTGGATAATTTGGGCCTTGTATGGCCACAAGGAGTCCAATAGAATAAGTTTAAATTCGGCTCATCAAGGAAAGGGGTGGACAAGATCTAGCTAAGACTTTAAGTGATTTTTATTTAATTACTTAAAGAGGAAGCAATGGACTGACAATAGGGACTCTTAAGGAAGAGTTTAATTCTCCTTAAAACTCGACTAAATAGGTGGATAAATGATGATTTATTTTAGATTATTTTCAAAGAGATAATTGAGGATTATTCTTTAATTTTTAATTAAAGAGATAAAGCTATCAAAATAGAAGAGTGATGGCCAAGTAAGGGATTCTAAGTTAGTAATTTCGCTATAAAAGGAAAAGAGGGCCGTTCATTCTTTCTTCTAACTCTCTCTCGCCAAATTCTCTCTAGCAAATATCTCCTTTCTTTATTGTTTTGCTGTCGAAAATACACCTTGTGTAGCCGAAACTTCATTACCAAATTGCTCAAACTCTTTTCTCTTCTTCTTTCATAATCTTCCAAAAGTCGAAAGTTTGCTAAAATCAAGGCCATAGCCGAATAGTTTTAAGACTTCAAACAAGGGGTTGTCGACTTCTGTATTAAGGGTAAAAACTAGTTATCATTCGATTTTCATCCTTTTTCTTTTAAGATTTTCCGAAATCTAGGACTAACCCCATTAATATCTTGTTGTCGAAACTTTGAAGAGATCTTTTTGGGATTTGTTTAAGTCAACTACAAGAAGGAGAAGTTCTTTTCCCGAAGGTACACCATAGGCCGCGTGTTCCCTAGTTATTCGGTGAATTTTGGGATTTAAAATCCACAAGGTAAGACATGCGAATATTCGGCCAAGGCCTATTTTTGGTGTTTTAGATCTAGTTCATATTTATTCAAAAGCCGAAACTAATTTGTTAAAGTGGTTTAACGCTTTGCCGAATACAAGAAAGAGTATAGTGAAGATTTCTGGATTTGGCACCAAGGTAAGTTTTAGTGTACAAATCCTACTAGGATTTGGTTTTATAGCCGAATAGGCTTTATGCTAACATACTAAGGTTGGCCGAATGTAGGGACTTGAGATCTAAGGCCTTAGATTGGATTTTCAGGATTTTAGTGAAATTGTTAAGCGAATCAGGTGTGTTCCCTACCCTAAGTTTTAATATGTTCATGGCTATGTTTTAAATTAAATGTGTATGTTTATAAGAATGTGAATATGGCTAAGGTACCATGATATGTTCATGGCTATGTTTTAAATTAAATGTGTATGTTTATAAGAATGTGAATATGGCTAAGGTACCATACTATGGTACAAAGTACTAAGGTACGTTTCCTACTCCTACTAGGAATATGAATATATGTTATTTTTAACATGTGAAAAGTGATAAGAATGTGAATTAAGGCATGATTTTGCATATTGTGTATAAAATATGGGGGTATATGGGTTATATGAAAATGGGAAGTTAATGTGGTGACCTAAGACCACGAAATCTGAATGTGGTGACCTAAGACCACGAAAACTAAATGTGGTGACCTAAGACCACGTAAAATTGAATGTGGTGACATAAGACCACGAATTCTAAATGTGGTGACCTAAAGGGCGATGAAACACGTCATTGCAATGATCGCCTTCGATGGTGTGTAGCGGATGTAGGGTTGACTTAGTAGTCCCCACTTGTACAAAGGTTGGTACGGGTGGTGTGTAGCAGATGGCATATAGGTTTGGGTTCGGGTTGCATCATATTGTTTAAATGCTTTATGAACATATATGATATTGTATGCCTGAAATATTTAATTTTAGTGTTGGTTACACATTGAGTCTGTTGACTCACCCCATTGTGGGATTATTTTTCAGGTGACTACCAGTGATGGACCGGGCCGGCAGATGCTTAGTGGAGGCCATGTGAAGTTCAGATTTCTTCGTTTTGGACTCTTATTATTTTGAGTACTTTGAATTTATTTTTGGGAATTATTTGATGTAATAAGGCCTTAGTAGAACTATTTTATTGCATTTTTATTTATTAAGCTTACAAACTTTTATTTATTAAAAGATTCAACAAAGCCCAAACGTTTTGTCACCTAAAGTAAAGGATTTTTAACAATGAATTAAACTTGTTCTCAACTCAAGCCCAACCCAAAACAATCGTTCTTTCAAAACACATTAGTTTTTCCTGAGTAACAAAAGAATTTGAAACGGTTTACACCGGGGAACATACCAGATCCGGTCAAGGCTCGTGGGCCGGGTTTGGGGTGTTTCAATTTGGTATCAGAGCCCAATTTTAAACTCTCAGTCTTGGGTTTAAGGCCCAAAATATTTTCAAAGTTAAGCCCAAAAATAATTTTTGTGAATTAAGCAGGATTTTCTGGCATGGCCCACTAAGTCTCCGACCCGAAGTCTACCAGGTAAGTACTCCGATCTTTTGTGTGATTTATATTATGATTTGTAGAAGGGTAGAAATGGAACGTAGAATATAGATTAAGTACTTGAACCCTAGGACTAGTATACCCCAACAAAAACATAAGACTTAAATGCCTAACTAAACAAACCTGTGGTTAAGTAGCTGAATTAGGGTGTGGTAACCATGGTGAGCATGTCTAGGATTGGTTTCGGTGGGAGCTTGGTATTTAAGCAGTCCGCGTGACTCACCTCCTCTCCACTCGAATCCTACCTGGTGCGTAGCTATGGTTCACCCTAACCAAGAGGACGTATACACGAGCTAAACCCCTAACTAAAACCCGAAAGGGACTAGCCGTATATTTATGGAAACCCTAGTTTTAAAATTTCTAAATTTCCCTCTTGATTTGAAAAGATTATTTTTATAAATTTTCCTGAAATATTACTGATTTACAAATTTAAAAAAAATGCCCTACCAGTAAAATTACAAAAATGCCCTTGGTTTCTAAAATTACCATATTACCCTCGATTTTAGTAAAATTTTTCTATTTCAAAAGTGTCCAAAACTCTATTTTACGAAAAATTCAAGGTACTTTGATTTGGGAAAATTACTAAAATGCCCTGTGTTGTAAATTAATAAAATACCCTTAGTTTTAAGATTTTCAAAAATACCTCGACTTTTGCTAAAATGTTTCTACTTTACAAAAATACCAAAAAATTTTGTTTTACAAATATCAAGAGACCCTAATTTGGAGAATTTATAGAAATGCCCCTAACTTCTAAAATTACCGAAATAACCCCGATTTCAAATTTACGCAACATCACCGATTTGGAAAATAAATTTTTAAAATAACCTCGAGTTTTTGTAAATTTTGAAATACTTTTGATTTATAAAGATCATTTTCAAAGTTACCCGATTTATTACCAAAATACCTTATAGGAAAAATGACGAAATTACCCCTGGGGGGATGATCAGGAATGCCCAAAGTAGTGAAGTGAATGTTGTGAATGAATGTGTCTCTTTCGAGATGGATGAATGTGAATGTGAATGTGAATCTCTGAATTAGAATAGTGAACTTGAACTGAGACTTTGTTTGATCGAAAGAACCACTATTAAACTCCTTTTCATAAAGCTGTTCGTGGTTAAAAAGTGGAACAAAGTACTAATGCATAAAACTCTTTAATCAGATAAAATCGCGATGTTAGAAATGAGTTCTCGGGAACGTGAACTTAAAAAAAAAATTGTGCCTAGGAAGTATGATGGCTCTATTAAGATCGAGGCGTGACAGATAAGCGCTGTGGTGAGTTAAGATCTTCGATTATTCGATAGTAAGTAATTTCGAGGACGAAATTATTTTTTAAGGAGGTAGAAGCGTAACATCCCGAAAAGGGCCTATGCATTTTCGGTTTAATTGTACGAAATGACATGTCTTATGTGTTATGAATGTATTTTGAATATTTTGGAAACACAGGAATGTATGGAAATGTCAAGTTAAAATAGGAAAGTGAACATTTTGGAAACTTGGAAATGTCAAGTTAAAATAGGAAAGTGAACATTATTGGAAACCTTGGAAATGTAAGGAAATGTATGGAAATGTAAGGAAATGTATGGAAATGTATGGAAATGTATGGAAATGTAAGGAAATGTATGGAAATGTAAGGAAATGTAGGGAAATGTAAGGAAATGTAGGGAAATGTCCTGGAAATGTAAGGAAATGCTTTAGAAATGATAAGTTTAAAGGAGGGAAACGAACGTTTTTGGAAACTTGGAAATGTAAGGAAATGTCTTAGAAATGATAAGTTTTAAGGCAAGACGGCCTTAAGAAAATTAATAGAAGAAATTTGACACAAAAAGGGGCTTGGAAAAGTGACAAGGAGGCACCACTTAAAGCCCAGTAAATGACACCACCAGCATGTGTGCAAGCTTAGGTTCGAGCAACAAGGAGAGCATTTCTGAAAGTGTTTTTACGTCTGAATTGGGCTTGCGGCCCAATTCGTTATTAAAGATAAACTAATCATAGGGAGGCGCCACTTAGATGGATAATTTGGGCCTCGTATGGCCACAAGGAGTCCAATGGAATAAGTTTAAATTTGGCTCATCAAGGGAAGGGGGTGGACGGCATCTAGCTAAGACTTTAAGTGATTTTTATTTAATTACTTAAAGAGGAAGCAATGGAAGGCAATAGGGACTCTTAAGGGAAGAGTTTAATTCTCCTTAAAACTCGGCTAAATAGGTGGATAAATGATGATTTATTTTAGATTATTTTCAAAGAGATAATTGAGGGATTATTCTTTAATTTTTAATTAAAGAGATAAAGCTATCAAAATAGAAGAGTGATGGCCAAGTAAGGGATTCTAAGTTAGTAATTTCGGCCATAAAAGGAAAAGAGGGCCATTCATTCTTTCTTCTAACTCTCTCTCTCTTGAATTCTCTCTAGCAAATATCTCCTTTCTTCATTGTTTTGCTGTCGAAAATACACCTTGTGTAGCCAAACTTCATTACCAAATTGCTCAAACTCTTTTTCTTCTTCTTTCATAATCTTCCAAAAGGCGAAAGTTTTCTAAAATCAATGCCATAGCCGAATAGTTTTGAGACTTCAAACAAGGGGTTGTCAACTTCTGTATTAAGGGTAAAAACTAGTTATCATTCGATTTTCATCCTTTTTTCTTTTAAGATTTGCCAAAATCTAGGACAAACCCCATTAATATCTTGTTGCTGAAACTTTGAAGAGATCTTTTCGGGATTTGTTTAAGTCAACTACAAGAAGGAGAAGTTCTTTTCCCGAAGGTACACCATAGGCCGCGTGTTCCCTAGTTATTCGGTGAATTTTGGGATTTAAAATCCACAAGGTAAGACATGCAAATATTCGCCAAGGCCTATTTTTGGTGTTTTAGATCTAGTTCATATTTATTCAAAAGTCAAACTAATTTGTTAAAGTGATTTAATGCTTTGTAGAATACAAGAAAGAATATAGTGAAGATTTGGATTTGGCACCAAGGTAAGTTTTAGTGTACAAATCCTACTAGGATTTGGTTTTATAATGAATAGGCTTTATGCTAACATACTAAGGTTGGCGAATGTAGGGACTTGAGATCTAAGGACTTAGATTGGATTTTTGAGATTTCAGTGAAATTGTTAAGCGAATCAGGTGTGTACCCTACCCTAAGTTTTAATATGTTCATGGCTATGTTTTAAATTAAATGTGTATGTTTATAAGAATCTGAATATGGCTAAGGTACCATAATATGTTCATGGCTATGTTTTAAATTAAATGTATATGTTTATAAGAATGTGAATATGGCTAAGGTACCATACTATGGTACAAAGTACTAATGTACGTTTCCTATTCCTACTAGGAATATGAATATATGTTATTTTAACATGTGAAAAGTGATAAGAATGTGAATTAAGGCATGATTTTGCATATTGTGTATGAAATATGGGGGCATATGGGTTCTATGAAAATGGGAAGTTAATATGGTGACCTAAGACCACGAAATCTGAATGTGGTGACCTAAGACCACGAAAACTGAATGTGGTGACCTAAGACCACGTAAAACTGAATGTGGTGACCTAAGACCACGAATTCTAAATATGGTGACCTAAGACCACGAATTTTATAAGGGCGATGAGCACGTCGACTGCAACGATTGCCTTCGATGGTGTGTAGCGGATAGAGGGTTGACTTAGTAGTCCCCACGGTGTACAGGTTGGTACGGGTGGTGTGTAGTGGATGGCATATAGGTTTGGGTTCAGGTTGCATCATATTGTTTAAATGCTTTATGAACATGTATGATATTGTATGCCTGAAATATTAAATTTTAGTGTTGGTTACACATTGAGTCTGTTGACTCACCCCGTTGTGGGATTATTTTTCAGGTGCCGACCAGTGATGGACCGGGCCGGCATATGCTTAGTGGAGGCCATGTAAAGTTCAGATTTCTTCGTTTTGGACTTTTATTATTTTGAGTACTTTGAATTTATTTTTGGGAATTATTTGATGTAATAAGGCCTTAGTAGAACTATTTTATTCTGTTTTTATTTATTAAGCTTACAAACTTTATTTATTAAAAGATTCAACAAAGCCCAAACATTTTGTCACCTAAAGTAAAGGATTTTTAACAATGAATTAAACTTGTTCTCAACTCAAGCCCAACCCAAAACAATCGTTCTTTCAAAACACACCAGTTTTTCCTAAGTAACAAAAGAATTTGAAACGGTTTACACTGGGGAACATACCAGATCCGGTCAAGGCTCGTGGGCCGGGTTTGGGGTGTTTCAGGAAAACTCAGTTGATGAAGACGATACCCTCAGGAAGAATCCACCTATGACTTCACTTATTATTTATTCCCTAAACCATATGATTTCTTTACTTAGCTTGATTCGTGAGACTCCCTAACCTATATTAAACGCTCTCTCGAGGCGAATAATGTCTAACCTTAGGTTAATTAGTGGAACTCTCGTTCTCTTATAATAACCCCCTAAGGAAGCAGTAAATCTATCAATGGATTCCCATATTAGGTTTCACCCTAATCTAGAAAAATCTCGTAACCCTATCTCTAAGCGCCCGATCAACTCTGCTCAATTATGCTAGATCTACTCTTAGGCAGGGTCTATTCCTCCTCTACCTAAGCACATCAGATTAAATTAAGCAACATAATTAAGAACAAACTAAGTATTTATCATATAATTTAGAAATCAAATAACAAAATCCATCATAGGTTTCATCCTCTTCAGGTATCTGAGGGGTTTAGTGCATAACTAAATATGAAAACATCTCAAGAGTAAAGAATAAACAAAACATAAGAACTCCCTAAAACCCCCTGAAGGAATTGAAGGAGAGATCATCCGTCTTGCATGGAGTTCCAACTTCTTGAGATCGATCAATTGGCTATCTTCAAGTGACTCCCTAAAAGATGAATGCTTCGGCCTAAAAGCCTCTGCCCCCTCAAAAGCACCCCTTTTATGTCTGCCTTGGGTTGTTTATATAGGCTTTGGGATGCTATACTTGGCTTCTAAGTATCTCCTTCAAGTAGAATTACTATTAGGGTATTTGAATAGACTTAGGAGTATGTTTCTTTGGCTTCAAGCATCCAATTCTGAGTGAAATTGCTCATTCCAGCGGTAGGGGCACGCCCATGGCACATGCCTGTGTAATTACAGGGTTGGGTCGTGCCTTGATTCTGTCAATTTGGGCACGGCCATGTAGATCACCAGGCACGCCCGTGTGTGGTAATGAGATGATACACGGCCATGTAACTCGTGAGTTGGGCTGTGTTCTAGGTAATTGTCGAGACACGATCGTGCAGGTTTTGGGCCAGGCCGTGTTGATTTCTTACTAAGGCCCAATTACTCCGTTTAAGCCAGTTTTGTGTTCTTTTTATCCTCGGGTGCTTTTTTGAGTATAAACATGAAAAGAAAGGATTAAAAGCACCTTTTTACATAAGTCAAGGGCTAAATAATCCAAAAGCATACCAAATATAGGGTTAAAATATGTTACTTTTACGGTTTATCAAATACCCCCACAGTTAAGCCTTTGCTTGTCCTCAAGCAAAATTCTCAACTTACAATTAAAATGAACTTTCCATAATTCATAATTCCTATCGACAATGTCTCATCATAATTTATAGATAATTTATACATGGATAATTCAACTCAAAGAACCCTAAAGATTCAATTACGATAAGTCATACCTTTATAGTACGAAAACATAGGTGCCTCCCGATATCTAAGTGTTTACCTTTAATTCAAAATCGACAAGGACTGACATCCTCACAAAAGATTAACTCAAATCACTCAAAGGTATTTAAGGTTCAAGAATAAGCACTCTAAGTCAACCTGAAAAGTTAATCCCATAGACTTGCCTAAAATCAAATCTTCACCATCAGATATGAGATGATACACAAATCAAAAGGTCTTTAATCAAGGTTGTAGAAGGGGCTAGGGTTAAAAGGTGTGGATACAAAGCTAAACTAGAGGTTTAGAATCGAGATTGAATTGACTAATTACCTAATCTAAAAATAATGAACTAAATATGAATATTTACATCGAATGAAAAGCTAATAAAGATCTATAAGAGTATTTTCATCACTCAAAATTTGAAAATACTATAATACGAGCTTTTTCTTTAACAATTGGAGTTTTAAATGCTCTAAGCTCTTTTATTATACTACTAATGTTGACTATACTTGGATTTTTTTAGAACAAACTAAAATAAACATAATAGAATGAACTTTGAAATAAACTAATTCGCAATTGATCAAATCAATTCTCGATAAAGGGTAGTTAAAGGAATGTTGATAACAAATACAAAGGGGTTTTGGGTTAATATTAGTGGGTGATTCAATAAAAGGTTGTTAGGATTCAACGGGTTCACTAAGGGTTAATTATGTGGGTAGGCTTTTTAGTGGTGTGAATGGGTGAAAACCTAGGTGCCTTTAAAATCTCAATATATCAAATCAAAAGTGTGGTCCCGACATGTATAAATGAGGCAAGTTCTAGAATAACAGTTCAAAGTTGACACACTCATAATCAATAAAGTGAGCACGAAAAATAATATATGCTCTATAAGGCTCAAAAACTCACAAAAATTATGGGTGTTTTTGACATCAATCCTTATAAATTCTAAATTTCAAGGTAATACTCAAATTAGGTTCAACAACCTATCAATTTTAATTTTTAGAAAGTAGACTTATCATGCTCGATTCTCTAGTATTCTTCAAATTTAATTATCAATGCACAATTAGCTAAGACTTATTCTAAAACATATTAATAAAAATCATAAATCATTAGAAATTTCATCCTACTATGAGAAAAATACTTAAGATCAAGACTAATTTCAGGGTTTTGAGAATTATGCAAAAAGTTAGGCACGGCTTTATCTAACGGCACTTGATCTTCTATTTTAAAGTGATTTGATATCCCTATGAGCTCTTCTGGTGGTTCCTCAGGTTTTATTTCGTGTGGATCCGGCTTTTCTTTGGTGTGTATCTTCTACTCTTCTAAATTATTGATCGTACGATTTTGTGTTGGCTCAGTTTTGATGCTTTGTGATGTTTCCTGCGATGAAGGTTGAATATTTTTATTATCTATTGAAACGAATTTCTTACCTTCATCTTCTGTGGTTCTGGCTGAGTCGAGAGCTTGAAGATTGACTGATTCATCTCCTACACGAAGTATGAGTTCTCTTGTGGCAACATCAATTTTAGTCATTGGCAATTACAAGAAAAGGTCTTCCTAAAATTAAAGGGATTGAATTTTCCTAATCCATGTCTAAAACAACAAAATCTACTGGGAAGATGAATTTATCGATTTTTACTAAAATGTCTTCAATAATGCCCCTAGAATTCTAATGATTTTATCACTAGTTGGATACTTATCCTAGTTTGTTTGGGCTTCCCTAGACCTAGTCATTTAAATAGTGTATAAGGCATGAAATTTATACTTGCCCCTAAATCAGCTAATGCATTATCAATAGTTAATCTACCAATTAAACATGGAATCGTAAAACTCCCTGGATCTTTTAATTTCTACGGTAGTCAGTTTTGTAGCATTGCTGAGCATGTTGCGTTAAGTTCCACATGGTACTCTTCATCTATTTTGTATTTGTTTGTTAAGAGCTGTCTTAAAAATCTCCTTGAGTCGGGCATCTGAAAAAGAGCTTCAAGAAGAGGTAAGTTAATGTGTAATTTCTTTAGAAGTTTTAGAAACTTACCGAATTGTTCCTCTGAATCATCTCTTTTTACTGCTCCGGGATAAGGTATTCGAGGGTGGTACTCTTTAATTACCAGTTTTTCTTGTGCTACCTATATTTTACCTGTTTCTTCCTTGGTTTCTTGTACTGAGGTGGGCTGGTCTACCTTTGTATCCTCTTGAGATGTGATGGCTTGTATCTATTCTTTTGGGTTTATTTCTGCGTTGCTTGGTAGACGTCCTTGTTGACGTTTTGAAATAAGCTTTTTGAGTTATCCACTGACCTAGTGATTTCCCCGACTTGTTCCTTGATTTCTTTGATCGATATTCCTTGGTTATCAAGTGTTGTATCAGTTCTTTGGAGACGGGCATCTGTGTCTTCCATGAACTTTTTCAGCATCTCTTCAAGACTCGGCTTCTTTTCCGGTGGATAAGGTTGATTTTGGTAATTTGGAAGAGGTTGTTGCCTTTGATTTCCTTGTCCTCCTCACGAAAAATTTGGGTGGTTCTTCCAACCTGGATTGTAAGTGTTACTATAAGGATTATTATTAGATCTAAAATTGTTACCTATATAGTTTGTCTGCTCGTTTTCTACTCCTGGTTGGTAAGGTGGGTACTGAATTCACCACATTCCCGCCGCTTCGCATTGCATGTTGGATGTACTGTGAAGAACATAAATTATCAAGCTTTTTATTCATTAACTCCATTTGTGTTGACAACATTGTCACTGCGTCTATGTTAAAAACTCCAGCTAATTTTGTCGGTTTAGCCCTTGTAATTTGCCATTGATAGGTGTTCAATGACATCTCCTCAATAAAATCATAAGCCACTTCAGGAGTTTTATTATTCAGAGTTCCACCGACTGATGAATCAATCATTTTCCTAGTTGGAGAATTCACACCATTGTCGAAAGTTTGGACTTGAAGCCACAAAGGTAATCCGTGGTGTGAGCATCTCCTTAGGAGATCCTTATATATTTCCCATGCATCATATAATGTTTCTGCGTCATTCTGCACAAAAGAAGATATATCATTCCTAAATTTAGCAATTTTGGCTGGTGAAAAATATTTTAAAAGATTTTTTTCGGTCATTTGATCCCATATGGTGATTGACCCTCGTGGTAACGAGTTCAACCAGTACTTTGCTTTGTTCCTTAATGAAAAAGGAAATAACCGAATACGTAAGGCATCGTCAGAAACGCCATTTATTTTGAAGGTATCACAAAATTCTAAAAAATTAGATATATGAGTGTTTGGATCCTCATCCTACAAACCATCAAATTGAACAAATTGTTGAATCATTTGTATTGTGTTAGGCTTTAATTCAAAATTATTAGCAGCTATAGCGGGCCAACAATACTAGATTCTGCTCCTGTCAAATTAGGTTTAGCATAATCATACATATTACGTGGAGCATTCTGTTCTCGCACATTTGGATCTTTGCTGTTCTTCTCTTTGATAGTCAAGGGCTCGTCTTATTTCTCTACGATTTCTACGAGTGGTAGCCTCAATGTCACTTTCGTATTCTAATGTTCCTTTCAGATTTCTTCTAGTCATAAACTAGAGGTACCTGATATTAAAAGCAAGAAAGAAATTTAGAAAAATAAAAACAAAAATATATGTATAAAAGAGAAAATTAAAAATAAAAATAATGGCTAAAGTAATAGAAATAGAGCTTTCTTAATATTTTAGATGTCCCCGGCAATGGCGCCAAAAACTTGATCGTGTCAAAACAGTCAAGTTTTAAAATTTATAAAAAGAATGATCGAACCTGTAGACTAGCTATGACAACGATAGAGGCAAGTGCACCTATCCAACAGTAGTATAGTTTAGGCAAGAATATCTTATTGAACCCAAGGGAACCTAAAAGTCCTACTACTCACTTTCTTTCTATTATTTAGCCTCAAATATGGAGTGATTGGTTTATGAAACTAATGAAAAACTAAACTAGATGCAAAGACAAAAGAATGAATTGGAGGAAGACTTTAGGAAAACTCAGTTGATGAAGACGATACCCTCAGGAAGAATCCACCTATGACTTCACTTATTATTTATTCCCCAAACCATATGATTTCTTTACTTAGCTTGACCCGTGAGACTCCCTAACCTATATTAGACCCTCTCTCGAGGCGAATAACATCTAACCTTAGGTTAATTAGTGGAACTCTCGTTCTCTTATAATAACCCCCTAAGGAAGCAGTAAATCGATTTAGGTTTCACCCTAATCTGGCAAAATCTCGTAACCCTATCTCTAGATTCCCGATCAACTCCGCTCAATTATGCTAGATCTACTCTTAGGCAGGGTCTATTCCTCCTCCACCTAAGCAGATCAGATTAAATTAAGCAACATAATTAAGAACAAACTAAGTATTTATCATATAGTTTAGAAATCAAATAACAAAATCCATCATAGGTTTTATCCCCTTAAAGTATCTGAGGGGTTTAGTGCATAACTAGATACGAAAACATTTCAAGAGTAAAGAATAAACAACATAAGAACTCCCTAAAACCCCCTGAAGGAATTGAAGGAGAGATCCTCTTTCTTGAATGGAGTTTCACTTCTTGAGATGGATCAACTGCTATCTTCAAGTGACTTTAAAGATGAATGCTTGACTAAAAGCCTCTGCTTCCCCAAAAGCTCCTTTTATGTCTACCTTGGGTTGTTTATATAGGGTTTGGGATGATATACTTGGCTCCTAAGTATCTCCTTCAAGTAGAATTACTATTAGGGTGTTTGAATAGACTTAGGAGTATGTTTCTTTAGCTTCAAGCATCCAATTTCGAGTGAAATTGCTCATTCCCGTGGTAGGGGGATGCCCATGGCACATGCCCGTGTAATTACAGGGTTGCGCCATGTCTTGATTTTGTCAATTTGGGTACGACCATGTAGATCACCAGGCACGCCCGTGTGTGGTAATGAGATGATGCACGGCCATGTAACTCGTGAGTTGAGCTGTGTTCTAGGTAATTGTCGAGACACAGTCGTACAGGTTTTAGGCCAGGCCGTGTTGATTTCTTGCTAAGGCCCAATTACTCAGTTTGAAGCCTGTTTTGTGTTCTCTTTATCCTCAGGTGGTTTCCTGAGTATAAACATGAAAAGAAAGGATTAAAAGCACCTTTTTACATAATTCAAGGGCTAAATCATCCAAAAGCATACCAAATATGGGGTTAAAATATGTTACTTTTACGGTTTATCAATGATTGAACCTGGAAACTAACTCTGACAACGACTTAAGGCAAGTGCACCTATCGAACAGTAGTATAGTGATCGTGTCAAACAGTGCGTTTTAGTATTTATAAAAGAATGATCGAACTCAGAGACTAACTATGACAACGATAGAGGCAAGTGCACCTATCCAACGAAGAGTATAGTTTAGTCAAGAATATCTTATCGAACCCAAGGGAACCTAAAAGTATTACTACTCACTTTCTTTCTATTATTTAGCTTTGAAATATGGAGTGATTGGTTTATGAAACTAATGGAAAAAACTAAACTAGATGCAAAGACAAAAGAATGAATTGGAGAAAGACTTTAGGAAAACTCGATTCTTGAAGACGATACCTCGGGAAGAATCCACCTATGACTTCACTTATTATTTATTCCCCCAAACTATATGATTTCTTTACTTAGCTTGATCCTTGAGTCTCCCTAACCCATATTAAACCTCTCTTGAGGCGAATAACGTCTAACCTTAGGTTAATTAGTGGAACTCTCATTTTCTTATAATAACCCTCTAAGGAAGCAGTAAATCGATCAATGGATTCCCATATTAGGTTTCGCCCTAATCCGGCAAAATCTCGTAACCCTATCTCTAGGCGCCCGATCAACTCCGTTCAATTATGCTAGATCTACTCTTAGGTAGGGTCTATTCCTCCTCCACCTAAGCACATCCGATTAAATTAAGCAACATAATTAAGAACAAACTAAGTAGTTATCACATAATTTAGAAATCAAATAACAAAATTCATCATAGGTTTCATCCCCTTCAGGTATTTGAGGGGTTTAGTTCATAACTAAATAAGAAAACATCTCAAGAGAAAAGATAAAACAAAGCATAAGAAATCCCTAAACAACCCTGAAGGAATTGAGGGAGAGATCATCCGTCTTGAATGGGGTTCTGGCTTCTTGGGATGGATCAACTGGCTATCTTCAAGTGATTCCCTAAAAGATGAAAGCTTCGGCAAAAGCCTCTGCCAAAAAGCCTCCCTTTAATGTTTGCCTTGGGTTGTTTATATAGGCTTTTGAAATGCTATACTTGGCTCTTAAGTACCACCTTCAAGTAGAATTACTATTAGGGTGTTTAAGTAGACTTAGGAGTATGTTTCTTTGGCTTCAAGCATCCAATTCCAAGTGAAATTGCTCATTCCCGTGGCAAGGGCACGGCCATGACACATGTCCGTGTAATTCGGGGTTGGGCCGTGCCTTAATTCAGTCATTTTGGGCACGGCTGTGTAAGTCGGGATTCAGGCCGTGCTTCAGGTCTGTCGATTAGGACACGGTAATGTAGATCACCAGGCACGTCCGTGTGTGGTAAATGGATGATACACGACCGTGTGTGGTAGAGTTAAGGCAGTGCTCTAGGTAATCAACGAGGCACGATCGTGTGGGCTTTGGGCCAGGCCGTGTCGAATTCTTGGTTGGCCCAATTTAGTTCGTTTTAAGCCCGTTTTACTTTTTTTTTTATCCTTAGGTGCGTTCCTGAGTATAAGACATGAAAAGAAAGGATTAAGAGCACCTTTTTACATAAATCAAGGATAATTCATCCAAAAGCATACTAAATGTGGGATTAAAATATGTTACTTTTACGGTTTATCAAATACCCCCACACTTAAGCTTTTGCTTGTCCTCAAGTAAAATTCTCAACTTACAATTAAAACGAACTTTCCATAATTCATAATTCATAGATAATTTATACATCGATAATTCAACTCAAAGAACCCTAAAGATTCAATTACGATAAGTCATACCTTTGTAGAAGTACGAAAACATAGGTGTCTCCCATTATATAAATAATTACCCTTGATTCAAAACCGACAAGGACTGACATCCTCACTAAAGATTCACTCAAATCACTCAAAGGTGTTTAAGGTTCACAATAATGCACTCAAGAGTCAAACCTGAAAAGTTAATCCCATAGGCTTGCTTGAAAATCAAATCTCCACCACTGTATATAAGATGATACACAGATCAAAAGGTCTTTATCGTGGTTGTAACGGGCTAAAGTTAAGGGTGTGGATATATTTGAATTAGAGGTTAGAATCGAGATCAATTGACTAATTACCTAATCTAAAACAATGAACCGAATATGAATATTTACATCGAATGAAAACTAATAATACCACTATTGATAATTACTATATAATAAAGAATATTTTCATAACTTAAAATTTTGATAATACTTTAATCTGAGCTTTTTCTTCAACAATTGGAGTTTAAATGCTCTAAGCTCTTTTATATACTACTAATATTGAATAAACTTGGATTTTTTAAGATCAAACTAAAATATTACATCATAAATAATAAATGTAACTAATGAACTAATATAATTGGTAATTTAATCAAATCAAACCTTGATTAAAGGGACTCAAAAGAATGGTGATAACAAATTCAAAGGGATTTTGGGTTAATATTAATGGGTGAGTCAATAAAAAGGTTGTTAGGATTCAACGGGGTTCACTAGGGGTTATTTATGTACGTAGGCTTTTTAGGGAGTGAACGGGTTAAAACCTAGGTGCCTTTATCATCTCAGTATATCAAATCATTATGCGGTCTCGGCATGTATAAACGAGGCAAGTTCCAGAATAACAGCTCAAAGTTGACACACTCATAATTAATAAAGTAAGCACGAAAAAGAATATATGCTCTATAAGGCTCAAAATCTCACAAAAATTATAGGTGTTTTTGACATCAATCCTTATAAATTTTGAACTTCAGGGTGATGCTTAAATTCGGTTCAACAACCTATCAATTTTAATTTTTAGAAAGTAGACTTATCATGTTGATTCTCTAGTATCCTTCAAATTTAATCATCAATGCACAATTAATTATAACTTACTCTAAAACATATCAATAATAATCATAAATCATTAGAAATTTCATCATAATTAGTAATATGAGAAAAAATACTTTTGAACAAGACTAAATTTAGGGTTTTGAGAATAATGCAAAAACTTAGGCACTTTTATCCCCCCACACTTAAGATGTACATTGCCCTCAATGTACAAAGATAGATAATGATAATTAAATGTAAAATCAAAAAGAGAAGTGGGGAAAGTAATACTCCCTGAAATCTGGATGATCCCGGAGTTTGTGTGTGTGAGGTGTGTAATTCTGCAAAGTCACTTTGTTAATGATCTTGTAGTATATAATTGGTTAGGGATTTTTAAGAAATTAGATAGCCAATGGTAAATGAGAAGAAAGAAAAAAAAATGTAATACTAGTAAAAGTTTAAATTTAAACGCAACATCAAATAAAAAGTTTTAAAATAAAGGAAGTAAATGACAGATATATGAAAGTGAGGATTCAGAGGTCCTCATCGTCAACTGGATCTTGTGGAGGTGTGGGTGGTGATATATGAAAGTGATGGCAGATTTGCTGAAGGGTAGCCTCGATCCCATCAAAACGTCGAGCAATGTTAGTAAACTACTGGGTGCAATACCACTCGAACTGTGTGAGGCGTACAGAGATATCTGCCATCAAGTCTTGGATAGGATGATGGCGGCTTGGGACTAGTGGGACATCATCAGTAATGTCCTCAGGCACCTCCTCGTTTGTGGCTAGTCTGTATTGAGGGGGATCGGTGCCTCGACGGTACTTGATCATCTTCATGTGGAGCATCGTCTGGATGCCTTGAGGTGCCATGTTCCCTATTAGTATGAGGGAGGCAATCTGATTGTAAGTGTTGATAAGATCGAAATGTTGGGCTAGTCTCGTGATGTAAGGCCCCATTGACAAGATTCCTTTCATGTGCTGATCAGTTTGGTGCTACATTGCGCATGCAATAAAATATGCCATGTCGAAAAAATGTCCTTTAGACATGCATGATAAGAAATAAACATCTTTTTTGTTAACGACGCCGGTGCTTTCTTTGTAACCTGTAATAGTATGAGCGAGAATAGCATGAAGATACCTGAGAGCTGGAAGAAGGGCAGCCGCTTTGGAGCGACTAGGGTTGTACTCACATTTAGTAGGTTGTAAGTTGTGCCAACATGAGATAGGGGGCAGTGGAGTTCTCTATTTAACTCAAAAAGTGGATTTTCATCTATAAATTTTGACGTATAGAGTCCGAGTGCCGATCCAAATTGAGGTACGCTTAGTCGACGTACTGTGCCCTCTAGGCGAAATTGAATTGTGCCGGCATCGTCAAATTGTGTCATTACTGTCTCTAGGGTGAATGTGGCATAGAACTCGAGAGTGCGTTCCAAGTATGTGGGTTCTACGATCGTAAAAAATTACTCCCATGGTTCTGTTGAGATGAGAGCTCGAACATCTCCAGCAAGTCTGACTTGTTGCAGGGCATTCCAATCGATGCATCTACTGGTTTCGAGGGGTCTATCCCGAAATGCTTTGTATCATTCTTCTTGAGTTGCTTGAGGGAATCTGAGGAATGGGTGTCGGAACTCGGTAGAAGCTCTTGTGGATGATGATCTGAGCCCTTTTCTTTTCTTGCTTGGGGCTGATCGTTTAATTCGGGATGTTGGCATGGTGACTGAAATTTTTAATGAACTATAAAACAAGTTTTTAACAATAATATAGCCAAAATTAAATCATGAAAAATATGAAAGTTTAGAACATTAATCAGCACAAATCATTAGTGAGCAAAGAAATGCATCAACCTTGTGAATCCTTAAAATGCAATAGTTTATTCCTACTTATGCTCATGAAATAACAACCAATTCATGGAGCCTAAATTTTTGAGCTAAGATTCCTAAAAATAATGATTCAATGCTAAATCTAAACAAAATATGAAATTAAAGTTATTATCAACTATTTAAGTCAAGAAAAGGGAACCAGGTATGGTGTAGAAGGATTGATCACGGTAGGAGCACGCAGCGAACGCAGCGGTGGTGTGATTCTTTGCATTGCGAACACGGCGGTGGCAAAAGCGTGGTGTTCATGAGCACAAATTGTAGTGCGGGCATGTCTTGAGGTTTGTGGGTGGTTTTAGGATGAAAATGGTGAAGGAGGTGTTTACGGGTGGAGGAACCGATTGTGCAATCAATTGGGGAGAAAAGGTTTTAAAAATTTAGATTTTTAGGGTTTCAAATTGGGGGATGACGGTTAGATTTATATATAGGGGCTAGGGCACGATCAATCGCCACGCCCGTGTCATTTTGAATTTGCCCGTGCTTTTTACGGTTTTAGATTTTAGGCACGTTCAGGTGGATTTGCCATGGCTGTGTTGAAGCTGCCACTCCCATGTGTTGATTCACACGGTTGGGTCGAACGGGCATGTGTATCCCGTGCTCGATAAGTTAGTATGTTCGCACGGTCGTGGGGCACGGCTGTGTTTTACCCATGCTTAATAAGTCAGTAGCTTTACACGGTCGTGGGGCACGACCGTGTATAGCCCGTGCTTGACAAGTCAGTAACCTTGCACGGTTGAAAGGCACGGGCGTGTTTGATATTGCAGCCTGTGTTTGTTGAAAAGATTTTTTCCCTGTTTGTGCACGGATCCAGCCATGCCCGTGGTGTGTCCCCTGTCTTGTACACGGTCATTGGCACACCTGTGTTAACAATCCTGCATTTCTGTTAGATCATTTTAGAAAAAATTTAGAAAGGCAAAGTCAATGTTGGTGTGTTAGCACTCGGGATGCCTCTCGAAAAGCACTTGTTTATAGTCTTAAGCTAGACTTTCCCTGTTTTCGATTCTAAAGGAGGGTTCGTGGAGCAGAAGCTCCTCTCTCATATCTCCAGAATCTGTACCATTATAAATTTTAAGTTGGTGACCATTTACCTTGAATGTGCCTTTTGTGGGATGAGTTACCTCAATGGTGCCGTATGGAAAGATTGTTTTGATCATGAATAGGCCTGACCATCATGACTTTAGTTTTCCCTGGAATAGTTTAAGCATTGAATTGTATAGTCAGGTCTCCTACTTCGAATTGTTTTGATCGCTTGAGACGAGCATCGTGGCATCGCTTTGTTACTTCCTTGTATAGTTTTGAGTTTTATAGGATTCTGTTCTCCATTCATCCAGCTCGTTCATCTGCATCATTCTTCTCTTTCCTGCAGTTGTGAGGTCAGTATTCAAAAAATTTGTTGCCCAAAAAGCTTTGTGTTCTAGCTCAAATGGTAGATGACAGCTTTTCCCGTATACAAGTTTGTATGGGGATGTTCCTAAAGGTGTTTTGAATGCTATTCTGTAGGCCCATAAAGCATCATCTACTTTAACTCCCAGTCTTTTCTATTTGATTCAACCGTTTTTTCTAGAATGCGCTTAAGCTCTCGGTTTGCTACCTCAACTTGCCCGCTAGTTTGAGGATGATATGGGGTGGCTGTTCTATGGCATACTCCATATTTCTTTAGAACTTTTCAAATTGTGTATTACGAAATGAGTACCCTATCACTAATGATGGCTCTAGGTGTCCCAAATCGGAGAATAGTTTCTTGAGAAATTTAACTACTACCCTAGCATCATTAGTAGGTAAGGCTTCAGCTTCTACCCATTTTGACATGTAATCAACTGCTACTAGGATGTATTTATTTCCAAATGAGTTAGGGAATGGCCCCATAAAATCAATACCCCATATATCAAATATTTCACATGACAACATATATGTTTGAGGCATTTCATCACGTTTAGAAATATTACCTGTTCTTTGGCATTTATCACACGAGGTAACATACCTGTTGGCATCTTTAAATAGAGTGGGCCAGTAATAACCTGATTCGAGTATTTTGTGTGCTGTCTTAATACCACTGTAGTGTCCTCCTGATGGTCCTGAATGACAATGTTCTAGGATTTTGCTTGCTTCTATCTTTGTAATGCATCTTCGAATTACCTGATCTGCACATATGCGGAAAAGAAAGGGATCTTCCCAAAAATAATTTTTCACATCAACAAAGAATCGCTTCTTTTGGTAATGTGTTAATTTTCTTGGCAAGGCGTTAGTCGCTAAATAATTCGTAATATTTGCAAACCATGGTACTTGAATCGTTAAAGAAAAGAGTTATTCTTCGGAAACGAATCATTTATTTCATGTTCATCAAGCTTTTGGTGTGTGATTTTCGAGTCTTGAGAGGTGATCTACCACAAGATTCTCAGCTCCCTTCTTATCCTGTATTTCCAAGACAAATTCCTGTAAGAGCAAAATCCATCATATGAGTCTAAGTTTTGCATCAGGTTTGGTTAAAAGATAACGAAGAGCTGAATGGTCAGTGTAAACGACAACTTTCGATAATATTAGATATTGTCTAAATTTGTCAAAAGCAAAAACTATAGCTAGCAGTTCTTTCTCAGTCGTGGTGTAATTTTCTTGCGCGGGTCTTAATGTTCTGCTAGCATAGTAAATTAGCTGAAAATGCTTGTCTCTTCATTGTCCCATAACTGCACCTACTGCAAAGTCACTTGCATCACACATTAGTTCAAAGGGTAAATTCCAATCAGGTGTGATTATAATTAGTGCATTTATTAATTTATCTTTAAGGACATTGAATGCATCTAAACATTCCTGATTGAAATTAAAAGGAACATCTTTTTCTAGGAATTTTGTCAAAGGCTTAGCTATTTTAGAAAAGTCTTTAATGAATCTTATACAAAAACCTGCATGTCCTAAAAAGCATCTAATAGCCTTCACTAAACTAGGAGGAGGTAATTTTTCTATGGTTTCAACTTTTGCTTTATCTACCTCGATCCCTTTTCTAGAAATCTTATGTCCTAAAACAATCCCTTCTCTAACCATAAAGTGGCATTTTTCCCAAATCAAAACAAGGTTTGTTTCTTCACAGCTAATTAGAACTCGTTTAAAATTTTTAAGGCAAAGCTGGAAAGAATTACCGAATACCGAGAAATCATCCATAAATACCTCCATGATGTCCTCTACGAGTTCGTCAAATATTGCCAACATGCAACGCTGAAAAGTGGAAGGAGCATTACATAATCCAAAAGGCATTCTACGATAAGCAAACGTACCGTATGGGCATGTAAATGTCGTCTTCTCTTGGTTTTCAGGAGCTATGGGAATTTGGAAGTAGCCGGAGAGTCCGTCCAAGAAGCAATAGTACATATGCCCGGATAGTCTTTCTAACATTTGATCAATGAAGGGTAGAGGAAAGTGATATTTTCTGGTGGCATCATTCAGCTTTCTATAGTCTATATAGACTCTCCAACCTGTAACTGTTCTTGTGGGAATTAACTCATTCTTTTCGTTGGGCACTACCGTTATTCCTCCTTTCTTTGGAACTACCTGCACAGGACTTACCCAAGTGCTATCAGAAATAGGATAAATTATTCCAACATCTAGAAGTTTAATTACCTCGGCTTTGACCACTTCTTTCATGTTGGGGTTTAATCACCTCTGAGGTTGCACACACGGTTTATATTCTTCTTCCATTATAATTTTGTGGGTGCAAAACATAGGGCTTATTCCCTTGTTGTCGGAAATTTTCCAAGCTATGGCTTTCTTGTGTTCTCTTAGTAACTTTACCGACTCCTCCCTTTCCTTTGGTTCTAGTTCTGAAGAGATGATTACTGGTAGCGTACAATTGTCCCCAAGGAATGCGTATTCTAAATGTTTTGGTAACTGTTTTAATTCTAATTTGGGCGGTTCTTTGATGGAGGGTTTCTATTTTAATACGTCATCTTCTTCAATGTTTTCTTCTTTCATTTGTCTAAATGATGATGTATTCAAACTGATCTCATTATCTTTATCTTCTTCCCCCTCTCCTTGAGGCGGACACAATTCCATCATGTCATCCTGCAGGATTTCCTGTAATGAATTTTTAATAATATGATCAGTAGTGTCAACAAAATAATAGGAATCATCTTGCTCTTTAGAATATCGCATGGCATCATAAATTTGGAAAATAATTTCTTCATCACCTATCCTTAGTGCTAGTTTGCTATCACCTACATCAATAATAGCTCTAGCAGTGGCTAAAAAAGGATGCCCTAAGATAAGGAACATTGATGTCCTCATCCATATCTAACACAACGAAATCAACAGGGAAAATAAATTTATCAATTTTTACCAAGACATCTTCAATAACTCCTCTAGGATATTTAATAGATCTATCCTAGTGGGTTTTGGTTCCCCAAGATCTAGCCGTTTAAACAATCGGTAAGGCATTCAATTGATACTAGCGCCTAGGTCTACTAATGCTTTCGTGATGTTTAAACTACCAATTAAGCAAGGAATAGTGAAACTCCCTGGATCTTTTAACTTCCACGGTAGTCTATTTTGGAGAAGGGCTGAACACTCTTCATTAAGCTCCACCTTTGATACTTTCTCAAGCTTCCTTTTGTTATTGAGAAATTCCTTTAAGAATTTTGCATACTTTGGCATCTGGGAAATAGCTTCAACAAAAGGTAAGTTAATATGTATTTGTTTAAGGAGTTCAAGGAACTTATCGTATTGAGCATCCAGTTTTTCTTTCTTCAATTTTTCTGGATATGGAATTTGTTTTCTATTCTCTTTAGGCAATGTATTGTCGTTCTCAATTTCTACAATTTTTTTCTTGGTAATGTAACACCCCAAACCCGGCTCGAAACATCACAGCCGAAATCAGAATGTTACAGGAAAAAGGTTGAAAATGCTTTGGTTTCATAAGTGAAAAATGGGTTATAAATTCTAAAACTAGAAACTTCGTTTAAATGGGGTTTCTCGTTCAAACTTAGCAATTTATTTAAAAACTAAACTTCTGAGTTGCACAAGTTCAAATCATTATTCATTCATAAAAAAAATGTTGGGACCCCGAAAGGTTTAAAAGAATCTAAATTTTGAAAACTCCATTTTAATTCGAATGTTGCAGTATTTTTAAAGTTTCTTTATGAATTAATCATTTGATAGCAAATCTAACTTAAAACCTAAAATAGATCCAGAGTTTTTAAAATGGCCTTATTACAATAAAAATACCCCAAAAAGTAGCAAAAGCTCATAATGTACTTTAAGAATAAAAAAAATTAGCTTCTGCATGGCCACCTTGTGTCCACTCCAGCCCAGTCCAAAGTATCATGTATTACCTGCATTGTTTGAAAAATAGGGTGAGTCATTTTGACTCAGTGTGCAATTAATCCACCTATTTCCACAATTGGGCTTAGCCCCAAAATCACATCAAGTCCACATACCACATATTATCATGCATAATGGGAACCCAACCCAACCTAATATCCAACCGCTACTCACCACCCGTATATCCAACCACCACACACCAGGGGATTACTAAATTGACCCTCCATCTGCTACACACCTCTTTGGCAGTCATACTACTCAAAGTCCACTTAGTGGTCTAGCCACTTATCCACGTGATTGAAATCACAATATCCACGATGAGACTCATGGTCATCATCAATCCACGATGTGGCTCGAGGCCAACATCAAACCACAATGAGGCGCGAGGCCATCCTTAATCCACGTACATAAATGTACACACTTCCCCTTTAGCAATATATATCCCGAACCCCATGTGCATGCAACATAACATGATGAAATGGCATAAATCATATGAACATGTCCAGATATACATATTTTTACATGCTACCATAGATCCACATATATCCAACCACATTTTGATATAAGAAAAGCACTAACCTGGTTACCGAATTACCCCTTTATGGGTAACAATACCACCACAGCCACTAAATCGGCCACCACACATATCACATGTATTTTATTAATTTATAATAAGGAAAGTAAAGAAACAGTGTGCTAACTACACACCTGATAACCTGTAACACCACGCTCTCTACGTCGACGTTATCACTAACCGACACTATCGCTATTTGCCTACAATCTTGCTCTGACACTGGCCCACACCCTAGTGGCCAATCCCGAACTGCTGAAACTGACTGCTTCTTGAGCTTAGGAGTAGGGATTATGTGTCCAACCCCTTTCTCTCCTTGGCTGGTATTTGCATCCATTGAATAGTAACTTAATCAGAAGACCCGAGTTAAAAACGTTAAATCAGATCTCAACGAGACTAAATAACATCTTAATCGAATAATCTTACCAAAGTCGAGCAAATCCTGAAGGCTGTATGCTTACACGTTGAGATTGTCGAAATCCCTACATAAGCCATGTTAGATTCGGCCCTAACACATATGGACAAAAGAAGTGGCCTTCGGCCTCACGTTACCTCCTTCTTACCTCTATTGATCGAATCCCGAAAAATCCTTAACTTCCTTAACGCTAGCTTATACAGAGGACCCAATCTCCCTCCTTCACAGATTCAGCCACACACCAAAAAAATAGGATTAGTCTTTTGGTTTCGGCAAACCAACAAGTAAAGAGCAAGAAAAGTTTATAGAGAAAAGAACTTTACCACCACACTAGAATCAATTTGAAAGGGTGAAGAAGAAGAATGACAACACCTTCCCTAAAGGTCAATCAACCGAAAAGAGTCACCACACCAAAGAAATTCGGCTTAGAAGAATCAAAAAGAAGGAAAAGAAAAAGATTGAATGAAAATGGCTAGGAGGTTCGGCTACAACACAAAGAAGGATAGGTTATTCGGCTCTTGAAGGTAATGAGATCGATGAAAAGAAGATGAGAAGAGAGGGTTGAGTTTTATGTAGTTTTGGCTATGGGGGAAAATGATGAGAAAGATTCGACTTAATGATGAAGTGAGTTTTGAGGCCACAAATATGAAAAGAAAAAGAGAATAGGAAGGGGGTATGGTTCGGCTTAGAGAAGAAGTAGAGAGAAAAGAAAGTGCTTCCAAATGGTATCACAAATTTGGTTCAAGGACAAATAGGAAGAGAGAAAGGCAACCAACTCAAAAATTTGGCACACATAGCCCTTCCAAAACCGAATATGCCACCCCCTTAAAGTCTCACATTCGGCCACCACATTCCCTCTCTCTCAAATCCCTTATTTTCCTCCTAATCTCTCTCTACATCACCCATCCAAAGGAGTTTGAATGAGTCCAACTCCTATCTCCCCTCATACCTGCATATTTGAGTTGTTTGACTCAATCCACACTTCATCCTTGAAGTGTCCTAGCCGATCTCCAATACCTCCCTTTCTAACGCAAAAAGCAAATTAAAACAAAGCTTCCTTACTGCTACCATGATTCGAACCTCTCCTCCCTTAGAACTCCCTTTTGACGTAACTCCCTTTGTTCCTAGGCATCACCTTTCCACTCTACCACTCCACTTGCTTGTGTCCATAAGCCCCACATTAAAACCCTTAAGGCCTAGCTCCCCTAGCTCTCCCCTAAAGGCTTAAAGACAAAAATTTTTACCAAGGCTCCTACCTAACCCCAAGGTTTCCTGAAGCCCCCAACACACTCTAACAACATCCAAAACATACCAGCACATAGAAACAAATTAAAATGCGTGACCCCTAAATCCTGGATGTTACAGTTCTACCCCCTTAAAGAAATTTCGGCCTCGAAATTACTTGGTCAAAATAGGTGAGGGTATTAATGTCTCATCGCCTCCTCCGGATCCCACGACGCTTCTTCCGAACCATGGTTCCGCCATAACACCTTGACTAGAGGAACTGACTTCTTCCGCAGTACCTTCACATCTCACTCCAAAATCTGGATTGGCTCCTCCTCATAGGACAGGTCTGGCCTTAACTCAACTTTTTCAACTGGTACCACATGAGATGGATTCGATCGATAACGCCGTAGCATCGAGACATGAAACACATCATGCATCTGCTTTAACTCTGAAGGCAACTCCAACTGGTACGCTACTGGCCCCACTCGCTTCAAAACCCGATAAGGTCCTATAAACCTGGGACTCAGCTTACCCTTACGTCCAAATCTCATTACCTTTTCCCATGGCAAAACCTTTAGAAACATTCGATCATCCACTGCAAACTCTATTTCTTTCCGATTAAGATTTGCAGATACTTTCATCCGCTTGGATGCCTCCTTCAACAGATCTTGAATTACCCTAACTTTCTCTTCTGACTCTGCCACTATCTCTGGACCCAACACATGACGTTCGCCTAACTTTGTCCAACAAGTAAGAGTCCAACACCTTTGCCTATATAATGCTTCATACGCCACCATCCGAATACTAGCCTGATAACTGTTGTTGTACGCGAACTCTGCTAAGGGCAAGAATTCCTCCCAACTACCTCTGAAGTCGATAACACATCCTCTCAACATATCCTCTAACACCTGAATCACCTTTTCAGACTGGCCATCTATTTGTGGATGAAATGCCGTACTAAAGTCCAATCTGATGCCCAAAGCCTAATGCAACGCCCTCCAAAATCGTGACGTAAATCTAGGATCCCTATCTGATATGATCGATACTAGCACCCCATGCAATCTCACAGTTTCCGTCACACATAGCTTCGCCAACCTTTGCAGAGAGTAGTCAACACGAACAGGTATGAAGTGAGCAAATTTTGTCAATTGATCCATAATTACCCATACCAAGTCTTTCTTAGTAGGCGTAAGAGGAAGTCCACTAACGAAATCCATTGTGATTCTCTCCCACTTCCACTGCGGAATCTTCACTGGTTGCAGCAGTCCTGAAGGCACTTGATGTTTAGCTTTGACTTGCTGGCACGTCAAGCACTTCCCCACAAATTTCGTAACTTATTGCTTCAAACCAGGACACGAAAACTGATCTCGTAGATCCCTATACGACTTACTCCCTCCAGGGTGCATAGCATAAGGGCTACTATGTGATTCCCAAAGGATCTTTTGCCTCAATTCCACGTCTTTTGGCATACAAACCCTACCTTGAAAACACAAGTCTCCATCGCTATTTACACTGTAGTCCTCTAGTCCCTCACTCTGTACTTGCCGAAGTCTAGCACTCAAGACATCGTCCACCAACTATTTCTCTTTTACCTGACTTAACCATGTTGGCTTCACCTGCAGCTCCGCTAACAAACTCTCGTCATCGTAAAGATAAAGATGCGCGAACATCGCTTTCAAATCTGATACTACCTTCCAACTTAGGGCATCTGCCACCACATTCGCCTTCCCCAAATGATATTCAATCGAGCAGTCGTTATCCTTTAATGACCCACCCACCTTCATTGCCTCAAGTTCACTCTTTTCGAGTCGCCAGATACTTCAAACTCTTATAGTCCGTGTAGATCACTGACTTCTCTCCATATAGATAATGCCTCCATACCTTCAAAGTGAAAACCACCGCAGCCAACTCCAGGTCATGCGTCGGATAGTTAACCTCATGAGGCCTTAACTACCGAGATGCATAGGCAACCACCTTCCCATCTTGCATCAGTATACAGCCTAACCCCGTATGAGAAGCATCATAATACACCACAAAATCTTTCCCTGCCTCAGGCTAAATTAAAATCAGAGCCTCTGTCAAAACCCTTCTTAGCTTCTCAAAGCTCTCCTGCTACTTATCTATCCATACAAAAGGTACTTCCTTCCTCAGCAATTTGGTCAAAGGTGCCGCTATCGAAGAAAACCCTTCAACAAACCTGCTAACCCTAAGAAACTGCGAATCTCTGCCACCGATTTAGGTGGTTTCGATCAATATCGCCTCAATCTTCCAAGGATCCACTCTTATCCTTCCGCAGATACCACATGACCGTAAAAGAAACTTCCTTAACCAAAACTCGCACTTGCTAAACTTGGCGTACAACTTCTTTTCCCTTCATACTTGCAGAACCACCCGCAAATGCACGTCATGCTCCTCTTCAGACTTGGAATATACCAAAATGTCGTCTATGAACACCATAACGAATTGATCCAAATAGGGTTGAAAAACCCGATTCATCATATCCATGAACGCAGCCAGTACGTTCGTCAACCTGAACGGTATTACCAGGAATTCATAGTACCCGTATCGAGTCCAAAATGCCGTTTTATGGATATCTGCTTCCTTCACCTTAAGCTGGTGATATCCCGACCTTAAATCAATCTTTGAAAAGACCGCAGCCCCTTTTAGCTGATCAAACAAGTCGTCTATCCTCGGCAGCGGGTACTTGTTTTTGATCGTCAGTTTATTCAACTAGTGGTAATCTATGCACATCCGCATAGATTCGTCCTTCTTCTTTACAAACAACACCGGTGCTCCCCACAGAGACACACTGGGTCGAATGAAATCACGATCTAACAACTCTTGGAGTTGGGCTTTAAGTTCAACCAACTCCTTTGGTGCCATCTTATAAGGAGTGATGGACACCGATA
The DNA here is from genome assembly GCA_025506655.1 of Gossypium rotundifolium. Taxonomy (NCBI): domain Eukaryota; kingdom Viridiplantae; phylum Streptophyta; class Magnoliopsida; order Malvales; family Malvaceae; genus Gossypium; species Gossypium rotundifolium. The sequence goes on along the minus strand of CP106734.1, from coordinate 15,283,735 downwards.
CTATACTTAGCAGCAGGTCGATTCCAAACTCCACCTCCTGATCCGGAGGCAACCCTGGAAGTTCTTCTAAAGACACATCCACAAAATCATTTTCTGTTCTAACCTCCCCCACAATGGCTTCTTCAACATCCAACGCACTAATAAACATTAAGAAAGCCGGGCACCCCTTCTTTACCATCCTCTCCACCTTAAGAGCAGACACTACATTGGCCAAGTAGTCTCTCCTCTCACCTATCACCACAACCTCATCATCTTCAGAAGTCTTCAACAGCATGCGCTTAGTAACACAATCCAAATTTACACGATACCTTGCTAACCAATCCATGCCTAGGGTCAAGTCAAATTCTTCGAATGGTAGCTCCATCAAGTCAGCTAGAAACACTGATCCCTAAACCTCTAAAGGTACATCTCTAAAGAGTTTATCCACCACTACTGACTGCCCTAAAGGACTAAGTACAGACATCTTCCTAGAGGCAGTTTCAGGTTTTACATTCAAGGTTCTAGACACCATTTACGTCGACCCAATGTTAATTAATGCAGTAAAGGGTAACCCAAAGATGAGGAACGTACCCGTGATAACGTCTGGTGCATCCCCCTCCTCTCAACGTCTGGCTGCGTAAACCAACCCAGGCTGTCTTGCATTTGAGCCCCCAGCACCTCTACCCGGTGCTCCACGACCTTAGCCAGTACCATTTCCACCTCAGTTTGGCCCACGTCCTCTCTACAACTATTGACCACCCCTACCGGGCTGCACATACCCCTGACCTACTGCCTGAGTCCTAGTCATGTCCTGAGGATAATTCTTAATCAGATGGTCTCTTGACCCACACTTGTAGCACTCTTTATTCCTTCCCCAGCACTCCCCTACATGAGACCTCCTATACTGAGCACACTGGCGGGATCGATTTTCAGTAACTGGTGCGCATAAACACGAGCAGTCCCTCAACCCTAGGCTTTTTTTAAAACCCCCCGATGATGTTGTCAGTCCAAAACCCCTCTTATTCATGCCCCTGTCCTTATCCCTGTCCTGCCTCTCAGCTCGCTTAACCTCCTCGGCTATCCTAGCCTTTTCCACCAGAGTAGCAAAGTCCCGCTCTCGCTGAGGAGCTATCAACACCCGTAGCTCATTTCGCAGTCCATCTTCAAATCTCACACAGCACTCGTAGTCTGTAGCAATAATTCCTCGAGCATACCGACTCAACCGCAAGAATTCTGCTTCATACTCAGCTACTGACTTACCCCCTTGTAATAGGTTTAGGAATGCCTTCCTCTGCGCATCTATATAACTAGCCCCGACGTACTTCCCTTCGAACTTCACCTTAAAGAAACCCTAATCCACTCAATCTGTCGGAGTACCCTCTTTGATAGTGAGCCACCACTGATAAGCCTCATCCCGAAGTAAAGAAACAAGGTTCTTCAACTTCTCTTTACTGCATATCTAGGTCATCCATGATCCTCTCGACTGCTTCTAACCAATACTCCACCACGTTCGGAGCTACCCCAGAGACACCTCTGAATACCTCAGCTCCGTTTGACCTAAGTCACTCAGACACGGACTTCTTAGCCCTAGAACCCACGTTTGATCCCGCAACTCTCTCTAAAACTCGCAAAGATGGCTCGAGACATCGATCGCTCCACTGCCTAATCTTGAAACTCGGTTTTCAAACGCCATTTCATTCCCCGATCCATGACCGCACCCCACCGGTTTTGATCTATCCTACCTCTACCACGCCCACGTATTACGCCGACCTTAGAACTCATGTCTATCGTCGCGTCTTAATCTATTTTAAGAAATTTTATGCATTAGCTTTTTGTTCTACTAATTATCCGCGAACAATTTTGTGTAAAGAAGTTCAATAGTGGTTCTTTCATTTTCAATGTTATCGTCTCAAGTCTATTGCCCTAATTCAAAGAATCATATTCATTCATCATCAACATCCACAAACTCAAATTCACCACTGGGGCATTTTCGTCATTTCTCTACCCTGGGGTATTTTCTTAATTTTATCTTATAGGGGTATTTTTGTAATTTTCCAAAATAAAGTTTCGGGTGAATTACCAAAATAAGGGTATTTTAGAAATTTTCAACTCGGGGGTATTTCGATAATTTTGTAAATTAGGGGTATTTTGGTCATTTTCCAAAAACCAAGGTAATTTTTATGAATCAGGGGTAATTTGGGAATTTAAAAACTAGGTTTACCTTAGGATTTTACAAAACAGGGTGGCTAGTCCCTTTTTGGGTTTTAATTATAAGGTTTAGCCTATCAACAAATCCTCATGGTTAGAGAGAACAGTTGCTACGCACCAGGTAGGATTCTAGCGAAGAGGAGGTGAGTCACTAGGACTGCTTAAATACCAAGCTCTCCCTGAATCCCGTCCTAGACATGCGTACAACTATTGCCACACCCTAACCCAGCGACTGGTTCACAGATTTGTTTGCTCAGTTTAAGTCTTATGATTTTTAAAAAGTTGTGCAACTAAGCCTATAGTCCATCATAATCTAATTAGAATAGTCTACATCCCATGAAACCCATCAAGCCCACTCATATATACCACACAAAAAATTTGGAATACTTACCTGGAGGACTTGGGCCGGAGACGCAGGTGCCATGCTTCCACAAAGCCATTTCCCGAAAAATTTTCTTTTAACAAATTTTAAAGTTTGAAAATATTGTGGGCCTCAAAAATCCCCAAAGGTCGAGTTTAAAAACTGGCTCTGATACCAAAATTGTAACACCCTAAACTCGGCTCGAAACATCACGACCAAAATCGGAAGGTTACAGGAAAAGGGTTGAAAATGGTTTGGTTTCATAAGTGAAAAATGGGTTATAAATTCTAAAAATAGAAACTTCGTTTAAATGGGGTTTCTCGTTCAAACTTAGCAATTTATTTAAAAACAAAACTTCTGAGTTACACAAGTTCAAATCATTATTCATTCATAAAAAAAAAATGTTGGGACCCCGAAAGGTTTAAAAGAATCTAAATTTTGAAAACCCATTTTAATTCAAATGTTTCAGTATTTTTAGAGTTTCTTTATGAATTAATCATTTGATAGCAAATCCAACTTAAAACTTAAAATAGATACAAAGTTTTTAAAATGGCCTTATTACAATAAAAATACCCTAAAAAGTAGTAAAAGCTTATAATGTACTTTAAGAATAAAAAAAAATCAGCTTATGCATGGCCACCTTGTGTCCACTCCAGCCCGGTCCAAAGTATCATGTATTACCTACATTGTTTGAAAAATAGGGTGAGTCATTTTGACTCAATGTGCAATTAATCCACTTATTTCCACAATTGGGCTTAGCCCCAAAACCACATCAAGTCCACATACCACATATTATCATGCATAATGGGAATACAACCCAACCTAATATCCAACCGCTACTCACCACTCGTATATCCAACCACCACACACCAGGGGATTACTAAATCGACCCTCCATCTGCTACACACCTCTTTGGCAGTCATGCTGCTCAAAGTCCACTTAGTGGTCTAGCCACTTATCCACGTGATTGAAATTACAATATCCACGATGAGACTCATGGTCATCATCAATCCTCGATGTGGCTCGAAGCCAACATCAAACCACAATGAGGTGCGAGGCCATCCTTAATCCACGTACATAAATGTACACACTTCCCCTCTAGCAATATATATCCCGAACCCCATGTGCATGCAACATAACATGATGAAATGGCATAAATCATATGAACATGTCCAGATATACATATTTTTACATGCTACCATAGATCCACATATATCCAACCACATTTTGATATAAAAAATGCACTAACCTGGTTACCGAATTACCCTCTTTATGGGAAACAATACCACCACAGCCACTTAATTGGCCACCACACATATCACATGTATTTTGTTAATTTATATTAAGGAAAGTAAAGGAACAGTGTGCTAACTACACACCTGATAACCCGTAACACCACGTTCTCTACGTCGACACTGTCACTAACCGATGCTACTGCTATTTGCTTACGATCTTGCTCTGACACTGGCCCACACCCCAGTGGCCAATCCCGAACTGCTGAAACTGACCGCTTCTTGAACTTAAGGGTAGGGACTACGTGTCCAACCCCTTTCTCTCCTTAGCTGGTATTTGCATCCATCGAATAGTAACTTAATCAGAAGGCTCAGGTTAAAAATGTTAAATCAGATCTCAGTGAGACTAAATAACATCTTAATCGAATAATCTTACTAAAGTTGATCAAATCCTGAAGGTTGTACGCTTGCACGTTGAGATTGTCAAAATCCCTACATAAGCCATGTTAGATTCGGCCCTAACACATATGGATAAAAGAAGTGGCCTTCAGCCTCACGTTACCTCTTTCTTACCTCTATTGATCGAATCTTGAAAAATCCTTAACTTCCTTAACGCTAGCTTATACAGAGGACCCAAACTCCCTCCTTCACAGATTCGGCCACACACCAAAGAAACAGGATTAGTCTTTTGGTTTCGGTAAACTAACAAGTAAAGAGCAAGAAAAGTTTATAGAGAAAAAACTTTACCACCACACTAGAATCGATTTGAAAGGGTGAAGAAGAAGAATGACGGCACATTCCCTAAAGTTCAATCAACCGAAAAGAGTCACCACACCAAAGAGATTTGGCTTAGAAGAATCAAAAAGAAGGAAAAGAAAAAGATTGAATGGAAATGGCTAGGAGGTTCGGCTACAACACAAAGAAGGATAGGCTATTCAGCTCTTGAAGGTAATGAGATCGATGAAAAGAAGATGAGAAGCGAGGGTTGAGTTTTATGTAGTTTCAGCTATGGGGAGAAAGATCCGGCTTAATGATGAAGTGAGTTTTGATGCCACAAATATGAAAAGAAAAAGAGAATAGGAAGGGGGTATGGTTCGTCTTAGAGAAGAAATAGAGAGAAAAGAAAGTGCTTCCAAATGGTTTCACATATTTGGTTCAAGGACAAATAGGAAGAGAGAAAGGCAACCTACTCAAAAATTCGGCACACATAGCCCTTCCTAAACTGAATATGCCACCCCTAAAGTCCCACATTCGGCCACTACCTTTCCTCTCTCTCAAATCCCTTCTTTTCCTCCTAATCTCTCTCTACATCACCCATTCAAAGGAGTTTGAATGAGTCCAACCCCTATCTCCCCTCATAGCTGCCTATTTGAGTTGTTTGACTCAATCCACACTTCATCCTTGAAGTGTCCTAGCCGATCTCCAATACCTCCCTTTCTCGACGCAAAAGTAAATTAAAACAAAGCTCCCTTCTCGCTAACATGATTCAACCTCTCCCCTTGAACTCCCTTTGACGCAACTCCCTTGTTCCTAGGCATCACCTTGCCACTCCACCACTCCACTTGCTTGTCTCCATAAGCCCCACATTAAAACCCTAAGGCCTAGCTCCCTAGCTCTCCCTAAAGGCTTAAAGACAAAAATTTTACCAAGGCTCCTACCTAGCCCCTGTGTTTCTCAAGCCCCCAACACACTCTAACAACATCCAAAACATACTAGCACATAAAAAAAAATGCGTGACCCCTAAATCCCAGATGTTACAGGTAACCTCATGTGGTATTTTTCTTTGTGGTTCAACTAGCTCTTTGCCACTCCTTAGTGTGATGACCCTTACTTGCTCTGTCTCTGGAAAAATTTCCGTCCAGATTTCACATACTATTTCAAGAAGTATTCCAACTGACGTAATGAGCTCTCCCACCTAAGCCTTGATTCCCTTGAGTGAGATTTGTTGTTCATCAAGTTTGCTTCCGTCATTTGGAGACGAGAATCTGTAGCTGCCATCAATTTTGTCAGCATCTCTTCAAGATTTCATATCTTTTCCTGTGGATAGGGCTGATTTTGGTAATTTGGAGGAGGTTGCTGCATTTGATTTCCTTGATTTCCTTGTCCTCCCCGCGAAATATTTGGGTAGTTCCTCCAACCTGCTTTATAAGTGTTACTATAAGGATTATTATTAGATCTGAAATTGTTACCTATATAGTTGGTCTGCTTGTTGTCTGCTCTGGTTGGTAGGGTGGGTACTCAGAATTCGCCACATTCCCACTCGCTTCGCATTGCATGACTGGGTGTACCTACGAAAAACATAAATTATCAAGCTTTTTTATTCATTAACTCCACCCGCATTGACAGCATTGTCACTGCGTCTATGTTAAAAACTTCGGCTGATTTTGTTGGTTTAGCCCTTGTAATTTGCCATTGATAGGTGTTCAATGACATCTCCTCAATAAAATCTTAAGCCGCTTTAGGAGTTTTGTTATTCAAAGCTCCACCGGCTGATGAATCAATCATTTGCCTAGTTGGAAAATTCACACCATTGTACAAAGTTTGGATTTGAAGCCACAAAGGTAATCCGTGGTGTGGGCATCTCCTTAGGAGATCCTTGTATCTTTGCCATGCATCATATAATGTTTCTGCGTCATTCTGCATAAAAGAAGATATGTCATTCCTAAATTTTACTGTTTTTGCTGGTGGAAAATATTTTAAAAGAAATTTATCGGTCATTTGATCCCATGTGGTGATTGACCATCGTGGTAACGAGTTCAACCACTGCTTTGCTTTATTCCTTAATGAAAAAGGGAATAATCGAAGACGTATGGCATCGTCAAAAATGCCATTTATTTTGAAGGTATCACAGAATTCTAAAAAATTAACTATATGAGCATTTGGATCTTCGTCCTACAAACCATCAAATTGAACAAACTATTGAATCATTTGTATTGTATTAGGCTTTAAATCAAAATTATTAGCAGCTATAGCAAGCCTAACAATACTAGATTCTGCTCCTGTCAAATTAGATTTAGCATAATCATACATAGTACGTGGAGCATTCTATTCTTGCACATTTGGCGGTGGATTGTTTTCATCCATCCCTTAAGTAGGATTGGATCTATCCTGTTGTTCTTCTCTTTGGTAGTCTAGAGCTCGTCTAATTTCTCTGCTATTTCGTGAAGCGGTAGCTTCAATGTCACTTTCGTATGCTAAAGGTCCTCTCGGGTTCCTTCTAGTCATAAACTAGAGGTACCTGCTAGGAGAAGAAAGAAATTTAGTATAAATAAAAATTTAACCTAAACTAAAAATAAAAGTAAATTTTGAAAAAAATAATGGCTAAAGTAATAGAAATAGAGCTTTTTAATATTTTAGTGTTCCCCAGCAACGGCACTAAAAACTTGATCATGTCAAACAGTCGCATTTTAATATTTATAAAAAGAATGATCGAACCTTTAGACTAATTATGGCAACGATAAAGGCAAGTGCACCTATCGAACAGTAGTATAGTTTAGGCAAGAATATCTTATCGAACCCAAAAGAACCTAAAAGTATTACTACTCACTTTCTTTCTATTATTTAGCTTGAAATATGGAGTGATTGGTTTATGAAACTAATGGAAAAAAACTAAACTAGATGCAAAAACAAAAGAATGAATTGGAGAAAGACTTTAGGAAAACTCAGTTGATGAAGACGATACCCTCAGGAAGAATCCACTTATGACTTCACTTATTATTTATTCCCCTAAACCATATGGTTTCTTTACTTAGCTTGGTCTGTGAGACTCCCTAACCTATATTAAACCCTCTCTCGAGGTGAATAACGTCTAACCTTAGGTTAATTAGTAGAACTCTCGTTCTCTTATAATAACCCCCTAAGGAAGCAGTAAATCGATCAATGGATTCCCATATTAGGTTTCACCCTAATCCGGTAAAAGCTCGTGACCCTATGTCTAGGCGCCCGATCAACTCCACTCAATTATGATAGATCTACTCTTAGGTAGGGTCTATTCCTCCTTCACCTAAGCACATCGATTAAATTAAGTAATATAATTAAGATCAAACTAAGTACTTATCATATAATTTAGAAATCAAGTAACAAAATTCATCATAGGCTTCATCCCTTCTGTATCTCGAGGGTTTAGTTCATAACTAAATAAGAAAACATCTCAAGAGAAAAGATAAAACTAAATATAAGAAATCCCTAAAACCCCCTGAAGGAATTGAGGGAGAGATCCTCCGTCTTAAATGGAGTTTCGACTTCTTGAGATGGATCAACTGGCTATCTTCAAGTGATTCCCTACAAGATGAAAGCTTCGACAAAAGCCTCTGCCAAAAAGCCTACCTTTAATGTCTGCCATGGGTTGTTTGTATAGGCTTTTGAAATGCTATACTTGGCTCGCTAAGTACCTCCTTCAAGTAGAATTACTATTAGGGTGTTTAAGTAGACTTAGGAGTATGTTTCTTTGGCTTCAAGCATCCAATTCCAGGTGAAATTGCTCGTTACAGCGGCAGAGGCACGATCATGACACACGCCCGTGTAATTTGGGGTTGGGTCATGCCTTGATTTTGTCATTTTGGGCATGGCCGTGTAAGTCAGGATTCAGGCCGTGCTTTAGGTTTGTCGATTGGGACACGGCCATGTAGATCACCAAGCACGTCCATGTGTGGTAAATGGATGATGCACGGCCGTGTGTGGTGGAGTTGAGGCCGTGCTCTAGGTAATCAGTGAGGCACGGTCATGTGGGCTTTGGGCCAGGCCATGTCAAATTCTTGGGTTGGCCCAATTTTGTAATGTCCGAGATTTATGGCCTATGCATTTTTGCTTAAGTATGTGTGAAAGCATGTCTATGTGTTCTGAATTGTGTGGCATGAATTTTGGAAACTTTAAAGTGTAGTAAATGCCTTAGAAATTATTCGATTTTTAGTTTAAAAGACGAAGCTAAACCAAAAAGGCCTTAAGAAAATTAGTAGGAGAAATAAGACACTAAATTGGGCTTGTTTAAGTGGCTTGGAGGCGCCACTTAGGGCCTTAGTAAGTGACGCCACAAGCATGGGTGCAAGGCCTAGGTTCGAGTGCAAGGGAAGCAAATAAAGGAGTTTTATTTTGTCATGAGGGTGAGCAAAGAGTGGACGGCACCAAGGCACTAAAGGGATGAGTTTAATCCTCTTTAAAATTCGGCTAGATAAGGGGATAAATGATGGATTAATTTTATTAATTTGAATAAGATGGTAAAGAGAAAATTTAGGGATTAGATAGGGAAGAGTGTGGCCGCCTAGGGACTCTCTTGAAGGAATTTCGCCAAGATAGTAAGGGGATAGCCAATTTCATTTAGCAAATTAGCCTCCCTTTTCGCTTGTTCTTTTCTCTAAAGTTTTCTTCTTTTTCTTTTATTGGTTCTAGCCAAAATTTTTAACTTCCTAAAGACCACCATTGCCGATTCTTCCTAATCTCATACTTTTCTATTGAAGCCGAACTCCCATCATCAATCTTCCTCTTCTTTTTCTCTCAATCTTCCAAAAGCCGAAAGTAGGTTCTTTTTGGACCACAGCCGATTGGTTCATTAAAACCCCAAAAGCCAGAATTTAAGTGATCAACAAGTAGTCCTAGTCGAATATCTCTGTGGGTTTTTGGTAAAGGTGCTGTCGACTACAACACTAAGGGTAAGGATTCGATTGTTGTCATATTATTCCTTTTCCTTAAAGCCGAAATCAAAACTCTAATACCATTAATGATCTTTGGCCGAATCTTTGAAGGAGAATTTTGGGATTTCTAGTATAGCCGATTTCTAGGGCTTCAGGATTTTAAGGATCTAAGGTAAGTCATGTGTATGTTCGGCCAAGGGCCATCTATTGAAATTAAATGTTAGAATTGAATCTAACATAGTGCTTGTAGGGAGTTCGACAGATACCAAAGACAAGTGATATTTTTGGGATTTAGATCCACAAGGTGAGTGAAGAGGGTATTCGGCCAAGGCCATAGTTGGTGTTTTAGATCTATTTCTTATTTATTCAGAAGCCAAAAATTAACCTATGAAGTGATTTAGTGCTAGCCGATTTCAAGAAAGAGGCACTACAAAGTTTTCAGGATTTGATGAGTACTCAAATTGGCAGCAAGGTAAGAAGTTGATTGCGTTAATCCTTCGGGATTTGGTTATTTAGCCGAATAGGCTTTTGCTAACATGTTTAGGGTTGGCCGAATATAGGAACTAAGGATCTAGGACGCTAGATCGGGATTTTCGGGATTTCAGTGAATTCATTAAAGAAACCAAGTGTGTACCCCACACTAACTCTTAATAGATTTATGGCATCAATTAATATATGTGTTCATAATAATGTGAAATATGGCTAACCATGCAAAAGGTACAAAGTACCTGTGCACGTTTACCTACCCTACTATGAGTATAATATGATCCGTTATGGCATATATGTGAAACTATAAGAATGTGAATAAGGAATACGACATGTTTAATGCATAATTGTATGACATGGGGCATATGGGTGATATGTAAAGGGGAAGTGATCTGGTGGTATTATACCACAATATCTGAATGTGGTGACTTATGTCACATAATCTGAATGTGTGACTTATGTCACGTAATCTAAAAGTGGTGACTTTTGTCACAAAATATTATCCGTGGCTATGCCACGAAATTATAAGGGCGATGAGCATGTCGCCTGCAATGATCGCCTTCGATGATGTGTAGCGGATGGAGGGTCAACTTAGTAGTCCCCACGGTGTGATGGTTGTATGCAGTGATGTGTAGCGGATGATTATCTAGGTTTGGGTTGGGTTTGCATCATTGATTATATATGTTTATTATGTATGATTTGACATGCCTAAATTGGTTGAGACTTGTGTTGGTTGTACACATTGAGTTTGTTTGACTCACCCCATTGTGGGATTATTTTTCAGGTGACACACAGTGATGGACCGGGTCAGTAGGAGCTCAATGGTGGCCATGCTTAGCTCAGATATTATTTCTATTTTTATTAGTTTTTAACATTTAAGTCTTGAATTATTTCGAGTTTTGTTTGATGTAATAAGGCCATAAGTACTAAACAGATTATGCATTCATTTTAATTATTTAAGTATGATACGATTTTTATTAATTTAAAGTTAAAGTCAATTTTTCATAAACATAAATATTAAATGTTTTGACACCTAATCAACACGAATCAACTGTTTCTCAAAAACACACAAGAATTTTGGCAAAGTTCAAATAAGTTTTGAATGGTTTTTCTCTAGAAGCATACCAAATCCGGTCAGGGCTTGTGGGCCGGGTTTGGGGTGTTTCAAATTTAGTTCATTTTAAGCCCATTTTACTTTCTTTTTATCCTTAGGTGTGTTCCTGAGTATAAGACATGAAAAGAAAGGATTAAGAGCACCTTTTTACACAAATCAAGGATAATTCATCCAAAAGCATACTAAATGTGGGATTAAAATATGTTACTTTTACGGTTTATCATATAGCTTAGGCAAGACCGAATTGTCAAACCCAAGGGAATTAAAAGTACTAATACTCACTTTCTTTCTATTATTTAACCTAAATACGAAGTGATTGATTGATTAAACTAAAAACTAATTACTAAACTAAGATGCAAAGATAAAAATAACAAATTGAAGAAATAACTTTTAGAAAAACTCAATTGATTACTATGATACCCTAGAAGGAATCCACCTAGACTTCACTTGTTATCTAACATTGAACTAGACGATTTATTCACTTAGCTTGATCCGTAAGACTCTCTAATTTATATGAAACCCTCTCTCAAGGCAAATAACATCTAACCCTAGGTTGATTAATTGACACCTCTTTCTAATTAAAACCCCTAGAATCGCATTAACTCGATCTATGGACTCTAATATTAGGTTTCACCCTAATCTGAAATATCTTGTCACCCTATCTCTAGGCATGCGATCAACTCCACTTAATTATGCTAGATCTACTCTTAAGCAAGGAGTTTTGCTCCACCACCTAAGTGCATTCAACTTGAATCAATATCCCGAAAATATTAACACAAGAATTAAGCACACATAATTAATAACAAACTAAGTATTTATCATATAGTTCAGAAAACAATAACAAGATTCATCTAGGTTTCATCCCCTTCAGGTTGATAAATTGTAAAACATATTTTAACCCCATGTTTAGTATGCTTTTGGATGATTTAGCCCTTGATTTATGTAAAAAGGTACTATTAATCCTTTCTTTTCATGTTTATACTAAGGAAAGCACCTAAGGATAAAAAGAACATAAAATGGGCTTAAAACGGACCAAGTTGGGCCAACCCAAGAAATCGACATGGCTTGGACTTCAAGCCATACGGCCGTGCCTTGCAATTTATTTAGAACACGACTTCACCCCGATTTACACGGCCGTGCCTCATCGACAAAAGTCCAACATGGTCTGGCCACGACTTACACGGGCGTGTGCCATGGGCATGCCCCTGCCACAGGAATGAGCAATTTCACTCGGATTTGGATGCTTGAAGATAAAAAAACATACTCCTAAGTCTACTTAAACACATTAATAGTAATTCTACTTCAAGGAGGTACTTAGGTGCCAAGTAAAGCATCTAAGGAGCCTATATAAACAACCTAAGACAGCCATTCTAGATAATCAAGTTTTGGGTAGAGGTTTTGCCAGAGCTTTTATTCAGGGAATTACTCGAAGATAGCCAGTTGATCCATCTCAAGAAGTTGGAGTTCTACTCAAGACAGAGGATCTCCTCTTCAATTCCTTCAAAGGGTTTTAGGGATTTCTTATATTTTGTTTTATCTTTTCTCTTGAGATGTTTTCTTATTTTGTTATGAACTAAACCCTTCAGATACTTGAAGAGGATGAAACTTATGATGGATTTTGTTATTTGATTTCTATATTATACGATAAGTACTTAGCTTGTTTTTAATTATGTTGCTTAATTTAACCTGATGTGCTTAGGTGGAGGAGGAATAGACCCTGACTAAGAGTAGATCTAGCATAATTAAGTGGAGTTAATTGCATGCCTAGAGATTGGGTGACGAGATTTTGTCGGATTAAGGTGAAACCTAATATGAGAGTCCATTGATTGATTTACTGCTTCTTTAGGGGGTTATTATAAGAGAACGAGAGTTTGTAACATCCTGAATTAATGGGCCTATGCATCTAATGCATGGTTATGTGTGATGTGTTAATAGAGTGTTAGGGGTCTAGATTGGGCTCGAGGTTGGGCTAAAGCCTTAGCAGAATTAGTTATTGGACACTCTAGTGGAAAGCCAATTCAGTTAGGACTTTCAAAATGTTATCAGCGTTTAAAGTACCAAAATGGACTTGTGGCCCAAGGTTAAGTAGAGCTACATGGAACCATGGGGTGGCGTCATTAGCAGATGAAGAGGGCCCAAGTTCGAGTCATTTGAAGCTCAATTCTTTTAATACAATTTTAAGTAATTTCTGGCTTTTAAATGGATAGAGTGGGATGACATAGGGGTTGAAAATAGGAGGATAATAACATGTGGCTAATGTACTGATAAAGGGAGGAAGAGGTGGTGCTATCTAGGCCTTTTTGAAGGAGTGATCGAATAAAGATAAGGGAGGAAGTTTAAGAGATATCTGCTAAGCACAATGGTGGCTGAATTTCCAACTTTAAGGGGTGCCAAAATTCCCTTTAAATAGAGGGGATATCTCTTCAATTCTGATATTTGGTCCCTATTTTATTTTTCCATTCTCTCATCCTCACTTTTATGCAAAAACTGAAAGTCCATTATTTTGTTCTCTTTTTTTTTCTTTTTCCTTTCAAAAGCTGAAACCTCCCAATTGGTCTCAACATCCTTTCTTTCAAAAGCCAAAACTCTGAACTCTCTTCTCATCCCATAGCCGAATACTTCCTATTCCCTTTTACCGATTTCTTCACTAAAGCTGAATCTATATAGACTTCTTCCTATCATATTTTCTTTTGATCTTCTCAAAAGCCAGAATCTCTAAGGGGTAGTCGAATTCTTTGTGTTAAGGTGAGTGCTATTTTTCCTATCTCTTCATTTTCTTTTGATTTTTGGAAGACAAAGCCGAAAAGCTAATGGTTTAATGATTTTGTATAATTTTGTGTTGGGCGACATTTAGAAATTTAGGTAGATCGCCTAGACTTGAAAGCCAAAAATGCTAGTCTCAGAGTCTTAATCTCTTTTTGGGATTTCAAGGTAAGGGTTCAATTCTTCCTATGTTGTTTAATCGAGTTCTTTTTCATTATTCGTGCCTTAACCTAATGTTGCGTTAAGTAATCATCATAGTATCTTCTGACCAAAGATCACTCATGGACTCGAATGTCAGCAAATCAAAGGAAAAGGTTGGATCTGTAGCTTTAGCCCCAAAGTTCAAGAAATGTGTAGTGTTAGTGGTTCAAGATTGGCCGCATGGTTGTGGACCGACTTCGGAGCAAAACCTTAGGTAGTTAGCAGTCGTATCAACTTCTGATAGTGTCGACATAGGAAGTACTGTCCCGTAGGTAATCAGGTGTGTAGAACTCTATTACACTAGTTAAACTGTACTATGTATATGTTATGGGCTAAAAGCTTAAAATTGAGGTTGTATGAACAGTCGTAATACCCAAAAAGGGTAAGGAAGGGATGCCAGGTACGTAATCATAGAAACTTCCCCATGTGTATCGAAGTATGTAAAAGTATGTAATTTGTTTAGATCGTTTAATGTTCTGATTCTTGCATGTATGTATGCATGGGATGGGATTGATATGATGAAGGGGAGCAGGTCGCGAGGTAATCGGTGGCTTTCTACATAGGTCACATAGTGATCGATCTTTATGACAGGCAGTGCAGCTGTCGATATATTATTAAGGTCGCATAGCGATCGGTGGCTTTGCCACATAGGTCACATAGTGATCGGTCTTTATGACAGGCAGCAGAACTGTCGATATGGTGCGTAGCGGATGGAGGGTTGATTGTAGAAATCCCCACGGTGTGACGGTTGGTACGGGGGTGTGTAGAGGATGGACTTTTAGATTTGGGATAGGCCATGTTGCATGTAATATATTATGTGCCATTGTGAATGGGCTTAGGCCTATAATGTGTTTGTGGGCACAAGGCGTTTAAGTGTTTTCGAGATTTGCACACTGAGTCTTGGTGACTCACCCTTTTATTTTTCCCAACTTTTCAGATGAGCAGTGGATCGTGGACATGGGAGCCAAGGCGAACTCGAGGGCCATCAAGTTTTTATTCTATCTTCATAGACTATTTTTGTTTTTTCTTTAAGTTTAAATTTGGGATTATTTTTGTAATAAGGCCCCCATAACTTAGGTTATCGATTTATAAATTTTTTTATTTTTATTTTAATACATCTTACAAACTTATGTTTTCAAAGTCTTAATTATAAAGTGAAACTAAAAAGGGTTCTTCAAGCATGTTCAACGCAAATTTTAAGGTTTCTTCAAAATATCACAATTAATGATTAATCGGTTAAGATAAACTGAGATATTAAAAACCCTTCAAAGTAAAGTTTTCAACATTCAACTCGTGGCATACTAGATCCGATAATGACGTATGGGCCGGGTTTGGGGTGTTACATTTTGGTATCAGAGCTCAGTTCAAAACTCTGGTTGTGAAATGGGTCCAGTAGTGAATTATAAAAGTGATGTAAGTTAAGAAAAGTTCAGTTGAGATATGGCCTTCGAGTCTACCAGCAACCGAACCACGCAGGTAAGTATTCTAAACTCACTATGTGATGTGCATGTTGGGCTTGATGGGACGTAGATAAGTATACTAGAATTTATGAACCTTAGGCCTAGTTTTGAACAATTCTTAAATTTCATAAGACTTAATTTCTAATTAAACATGTCTATGAATAAGTCACAGGGTTAGGGTGTGATAACAGGCATACGCATGTCTAGGATTGGATCCAAGGAGAGCTTGGTATCTAAGCGGCCCTAGCGGCTCACCTCCTCTTCGCTGGAATCCTATCTGGTGCGTAGTCTTTGTTCACTTTAACCGAGAGGGCTTGTTGACATGCCAAAGTTTATAACTAAAACCTGAAAGGGACCGGCAACCCTATTTTTGTAAAATTATCCCTAGTTTTGTAAATTTTTGAAATACCCTTGATTTGTGAAAACTGCTCAAAAATACCCTAGATTTGTAAAAATTATCAAAATTTGTAAAATTATCGAAATATCCCCGATTGACAAAATTACCGAAACACCCTTGGTTGGTAAAATTATCAAAATACCCCCCAAATTGTAAAATTACCAAAATACCCCTATTTTGTAAAATCACCAAGAAACCCTATTTTGGAAAATTATGAAAATACCCCTATAGGGTAGAATTACAAAAATACGTCTGGGTAGTGAAATGACAAGAATACCCTTACATGATGAATGTGAGTTCATGGATGCTACTTGTATGTTGATGTGTGATGGTTGAATGTATGTGGATCCCAGAGCTAGGAAATACAGACCTGAGAATTAAACCTTGTAGATAGAGTTCGATTTCGAAAGAACTACTATTAAAACTACTTTCCATAAGATTGTTCGTTATAAATCAGTGGAAGAAATTAATAATTCATAAAAATTCCTAATCAGATAAATGTGAATCGGTAGAATGAGCACTAGAGGACGTGGTGTGCATGGCCGAGGTAGAGGCAGGATCGCTATGTTGAAACCGGTAGGGTCCGGTCATGAGTCGGGGAACAAGGTACCAGTGCCACCAGCTGTGGAGGCAGAATTCCAGGATCAGACGGCCAGAGATGATGCGGTATCTCAGGTGATGTTGAGGGTTTTAGAAAGGGTAACTAGGGCAGGCATGGGCACAGGAGCCTAAAAATCTGTGTCGGAGTGACTTAGAGCCAATGGGGCAGAAGTGTTTAAGGGAATTTTTGGTGTAGCCCCTAGTACAGCTGAGTATTGGTTAGAGGTGGTCGAACGCATAATGGATGATTTGGATTTTGCGGGAGAAGAGAAGCTGAAAGGAGTAGTGTCCCTTCTTCGGGATGAAGCTTATCAATGGTGGCTTACGGTTAAAGATGGTACCATGGCTGACCGTATCACCTAGGATTACTTCAAAGCGGCATTCCAGAGCAAGTACATTTGAACGAGTTATGTGGATGCGCAGCGTAGAGCGTTCATGAATTTGGTTCAGAGAAGTAGGTCGGTGGCGACGTATGAAGCAAAATTCTTGTGCTTGAGCCGTTATGCTCGAGGGATGGTGGCCACAGAACATGAATGGTGTGTTTAATTTGAAGATGGCCTGAAGGTTTTATGTGTTTTGATAGCTCTACAGCGGGAGAGGGAATTTGTTGTGCTTGTGGAGAAGGCTAAGATAGCTGAGGAGGTGAGACAGACGGAAAAACTAAATCGGGATAGAGATAGGGGTGGAGGTAAGAGAAATTTTAGATCATCAAGGACAACTAGGAGTACTTAGAAAATACCTAAGTCGGATGGACCAAGACGGGCTGAAAGACCTGCTGCTACTAGCCAAGCACGGAAGTGTGCTCGATGTGGTAAATTCCATGGAGGTGAGTGTTGGGCAAGCAGGGAAAGTGTTTTTGGTGTGGATCTTTGGACCATCAGATTAAAGATTGTCCACAGCCATGAAGCAATGTAGGACCCACAAGATAGGACAATGCTCAGTCGGACAGAGGAGGTCAGCAACCGCAGAGGGGTCGTGGTCCAACTAGAGGTGGTAATGATTTTGATCGGGGCCGTGGAGCACCAGGCCAAGGGACAGGAAATGCTGAGGCGAGATAGCCAAGGTTAGTCTATGCTGCCAGACATCGAGAGAAGGCTGACGTACCGGATGTTATAACTAGTACATTTTTAATATTTGGTTTGCCTTACACTGCATTAATTGACATTGGGTCAACACATTTATATATTGCTAGTAGTGTGTCTGGAACTTTAAGTTTAGATTTTGAGATTACCCCTTGGGCGATGACTATAATTAGCCCATTAGGACAATCTATGGTAGTAGATAAACTCTATCGGAGGTACCCTTAGAAGTTCAGGGAATAGTTTTCCTGACGAATCTAATGGAATTATCGTTTAGGGAGTTCGACTTAATATTGGGCATGGATTGGCTGGTGAAGTATCAAGCTAATTTAGATTGTGCAGCCAAGCGTATGATGTTAAAAACCCCCGAAGGTGGTGAAGTGTTGGTGATAGAAGAAAGGAGCTTATTGAATGTAGGATCGCCTAAGAGCGTAAAGGATGGTGAGAAAAGGGCGAGGTAGTTTTAATGTTTGTTCGGCTCTGAAGCCAAGGACCTAACTGTTGGGGACATTAGGACGGTCAAAAAATTTCCTAATGTTTTTCCAGAAGAGCTTCCGGGATTACCTCCGGATCATGAAGTGGAGTTTGGTATTGATCTTCTTCCAGAACAAAGACACGGTGTCTATCGCTCCATATAGGATGGCGCCAAAAGAGCTGGTAGAGTTGAAAGCACAAATACAAGAGTTGTTAGATAAAGGATTTATTCGACCAAGTGTGTCGCCTTGGGGAGCGTCGATGTTGTTTGTTAAGAAGAAGGATGGATCAATGTGTATGTGTATTAACTACTGTCAGCTGAACAAGTTGACTATCAAGAACAAGTATCCGTTGCCAAGGATTGATGACTTGTTCGATCAACTGAGAGGGGCGTCGGTGTTCTCAAAGATAGATTTGAGATCAGGATACCATCAACTTAAGGTCAAAAATTGGATATTCATAAGACAGCTTTCAGGACTCGTTATGCCCATTACAAATTTTTGGTGATGCCATTTAGGTTGACTAATGCACCAGCGATGTTTATGGATTTGATGAGCCGAGTGTTCCAACCCTACTTGGATCAATTTTTTGTAGATTTATAGATGATATCTTGGTTTACTCAAGATCGAAAGAGGAGCATGACTCACATCTGCGAGTGGTTTTGCAGATTCAGAGGGAGAAGTAGTTGTATGCCAAATTCAATAAGTGCAAATTTTGGCTAAGTGAAGTTACTTTTCTAGGCCATGTTATCTCGGCAGAGGGGATTAGGGTTGACTCTCGAAAAATTGAAGCGGTATTGGATTGGAAGTCGCCTAAGTCTGTGGCAGAAATTCAGAGTTTTCTTGGTCTAACCGGGTACTATCGAACGTTTGTTGAAGGATTTTCTTTAATCGCGGCACCATTGACTAAGTTATTATGGAAAGGAGTTCCATTTATTTGGTCTAGTAAGCAGCAAGAGAGTTTTAAGAAGTTAAAAAGGATTTTGACGGAGGCTCCGATATTGATTTAGCCGGAGGCTGTAAAGGAATTCGTAATTTACTGTGATGCATCACATACGGGACTAGGATGCGTGTTGATGCAAGATGGAAAGCTTGTTGCGTATGCATCTCGGCAATTAAGACCGCACGAAGGAAATTATCCCACCCATGACTTGGAGTTGACGGCGGTGGTTTTTGCTCTAAAGATTTGGAGACGTTATCTATACGAGGAGAAATATGTTATTTATACCAATCACAAGAGCCTAAAATACCTTTTGACCCAGAAGGAGTTGAATCTAAGGCAGAGGAGGTGGATCGAGTTGTTAAAGGATTATGATTGCTCGATTGAGTATCATTCGGGTAAAGCTAATGTGGTAGCGGATGCCTTAAGTCATAAAGAAATCTCTGATTTGAGGGCAATGTTTGCTCACCTTAGTTTGTACGATGATGGGAGTTTGTTGGCTGAATTTCAAGTGAAACACTCTTGGGTCAATCAAGTTAAGGAGAAGCAGCAATACGATGAGTGGCTAAAGGAGAAGTTTCATGTAGGATCAAGTGATGGATCGACAGACTTCAGTATGAATGAGGAAGGACTGTTATGTTTTTAAGGGAGAGTTTGCATGCCAAGGATCCGGGATTGAGGCATAGGATTTTGCAAGAAGCGCATGGAAGTTCATACACCGTGCACCCCGGAGGGAGTAAGATGTATCGGGATTTGCGGGATCGATTCGGTGGCGGGCTTGAAGCGTGAGGTAACTGAGTTGGTGAGTAAGTGTTTGACCTATCAGCAAGTAAAGGCAGAGCATCAGTTACCATCGGGGTTGTTACAGCCACTGAAGGTTCCACAATGGAAGTGGGAAAGGATCACAATGGACTTTGTTAGTTTGTTACCCCTCACGCCTACTAAGAAAGATTCAGTCTGGGTGATTGTTGATCGCTTGACGAAGTCTGCTCATTTCATACAAGTACAGGTCAATTACTCTTTGCAGAGATTGGCTAAGTCAGATATAGTGGAGGTAGTGAGATTGCATGGGGTACCAAGATCAATCATATCGATGTGGACCGAGGTTCACGCCACGATTCTAGAAGGCTTTGCATCAAGAGTTGGGTACAAAGTTGGATTTCAATCTGCCGTTTCTTCCTCAGATAGATGGACAGTCTGAGCGGGTAATTCAGATCTTAGAGGACATGTTGAGGGGATGTGTCATTGATTTCAAAGGTAGTTGGTAAGAGTTTTTACCGTTGGCAGAGTTTGCATACAACAACAGCTACCAGTCTAGTATTCAGATGGCACCCTATGAAGCACTGTACGGGCGGAAGTATCGTACTCCTACCTGTTGGACAGAATTAAGGGAACGTCAAATTTTAGGTTCGAAGTTGGTTACCAAGACAGAGGAGAAGGTTGAGTTAATTCGAGCTCGACTAAAGGAAGCATCAGACCGACAGAAGTCCTATGTGGATTTGAAGCGTAAGAATATAGAGTTTGCAGTGGATGACAAGGTGTTCTTGAAGGTGTCGCCATGGAAGAAAGTACTGAGGTTTGGACGGAAGGGTAAATTAAGTCCTAGATTTATCGGGCCTTATCGGGTGTTGAAACTAGTAGGGACGGTAGCCTATCAACTAGAGCTACCTTTTGAGCTAAGCCAGATTCACAATGTATTCCACTTCTCTATGTTAAGACATTACCGTTTGGATCCATCTCATGTGGTGCCTGTAGGAAGAAATCGAGGTGAGACCTGACCTATCCTTTGAAGAGGAACCAGTGGAAATCTTAGATCATGATGTTAAAGTGTTACAAAGGAAGACGGTTCCGTTGGTTAAGGGTTTATGGCAAAATCACAATTCTGAGGAGGCTACATGGGAACCAGAAGAGACGATGCGGTAGCAGTACCCCCATCTATTCTAATCAGGTAATTTTGAGGCCAAAATTTCTTTAAGGGGGTAGAACTGTAACATCCTAAATTAATGGGCCTATGCGTTTAATGCGTGGTTATGTGTGATGTGTTAATTAGAGTGTTAGGGGACCAGATTGGGCTCGAGGTTGGGCTAAGGCCTTAGCAGAATTAGTTATTGGACACTCTAGTGGAAAGCAAGTTTAGTTAGGACTTTAAAAATGTTATCAGTGTTTAAAGTACCAAAATGGGCTTGTGGCCCAAGGCTAAGTGGCACTACTTGGAACCATGGGGTGGCGTCATTAGCAGATGAAGAGGGGCCAAGTTTGAGTCACTTGAAGCTCAATTCTTTTAATACAATTTTAACTAATTTCTGGCTTTTAAATGGATTGAGTGGGACGGCATAGGGGTTTGAAAATAGGAGGATAATAACATGTGGATAATGTGCTGATAAAGGGAGGAAGAGGTGGTGCTATCTAGGCCTCTTTTGAAGGAGTGATCGGATAAAGATAAGGGAGGAAGTTTAGGAGTTATCTGCTAAGCACAGTGGTGGCCGAATTTCCAACTCTAGGGGGTGCCGAAATTTTCTTTAAATAGAGGGGATATCTCTTCAATTGTGGTATTTGGTCCCTATTTTCTTTTTCTATTCTCTCATCCTCACTTTTATGCAAAAGTCGAAAGTCCATTATTCTGTTCTCTTTTCTTTTTCTTTTTCCTTTCAAAAGCCAAAACCTCCCAATTGTTCTCAACATCTTTTCTTTCAAAAGTCGAAACTCTGAACTCTCTTCTCATCCCCATAGTCGAATACTTCCTATTCCCTTTTTGTCTATTTCTTCACTAAAGCTGAATCTACATAGACTTCTTCCTATCATCTTTTCTTCTGATCTTCTCAAAAGTCGAAATCTTTAAGGGGTAGTCAAATTCTTTGTGTTAAGGTGAGTGCCGATTTTTCCTATCTCTTCACTTTCTCTTTCGGTTTTTGGAAAACAAAGCCTAAAAGCTAATGGTTTAATGGTTTTGTATAATTTTGTGTTGGGCAACATTCGGGAATTTAGGTAGATCGCCTAGACTTAAAAGCCAAAAATGCTAGTCTCGGAGTCTCAATCTCTTTTCGATATTTCAAGGTAACGGTTCAATTCTTCCTATGTTGTTTAATTGGGTTATTTTTCATTATTCGTGCCTTAGCCTAATGTTGCGTTAAACAATCATCATAGTATCTTTTGACCAAAGATCACTCATGGACTCGAATGTCAGCAAATCAAAAAAAGGGTTAGATCTGTAGTTTCAACCCCAAAGTTTAAGAAATGCATGTTGTTAGTGGTTCGAGATTGGTCCCGGGTTGTGGACCAACTTCGGAGCAAAACCTTAGGCAGTTAGTAGTCATATCGACTTTTGATAGTGTCGACATAGGAAGTATTATCCTATTGGTAATCAGGTGTGTAAATCTCTATTACACTAGTTATACTGTACTATGTATATGTTATGGGCTAAAAGCTAGAAATTGAGGCCGTATGAACAGTCGTAATACCCAAAAAGGGTAGGCAAGGGATGCTGGGTACGTAATCATAGAAACTTCCCTATGTGTATTGAAGTATGTGAAAGTATGTGATCTATTTAGATAGTTTAATGTTCTGATTCTTACATGTATGTATGCATGGGATGGGATTGATATGATGAAGGGGAATAGGTCGTGAGGCGATCGGTGGCTTTGTCACATAGGTCACATAGTGATCGGTCTTTATGATAGGCAGCGCAGCTATCAATATATTATTAAGGTCGCATAGTGATTGGTGGCTTTGCCACATAGGTCACATAGTGATCGGACTTTATGACAGGCAGCACAGCTGTCGATATGGTATGTAGCGGATGGAGGGTTGATTGTAGAAATCCCCACGGTGTGACGGTTGGTACGGGGGTGTTTAGAGGATGGACTTTTAGGTTTGGGATGGGATATGTTGCATGTAATATATTCTGTGCCATTGTGAATGGGCCTATGCCCATAATGTGTTTGTGAGCCCAAGGCATTTAAGTGTTTTCGGGATTTGCACACTGAGTCTTGGTGACTCACCCTTTTATTTTTCCCAACTTTTCAGATGAGCAGTAGATCGTGGACATGGGAGCCGAGGCGGACTCGAGAGGCCATCAAGTTTTTTTCTTATCTTCATAGACTATTTCCGTTTTTTTTTCTTTAAGTTTGAATTTGGGATTATTTTTGTAATAAGGCCCCCATAACTTAGGTTATCGATTTATATTTTTTTTCTTTTATTTTTATTTTAATACATCTTACAAACTTATGTTTTCAAAGTCTTAATTATAAAGTGAAACTAAAAAGGGTTCCTCAAGCATGTTCAACGCAAATTTTAAGGCTTCTTCAAAATATCACAATTAATGATTAATCGGTTAAGATAAACTGAGATTTTCAAAACCCTTCAAAGCAAAGCTTTCAACATTCAACCCGTAGCATACGAGATCCGGTCATGACGTATGGGCCGGGTTTGGGGTGTTATAGAGTTCCACTAATTAACCTAAGGTTAGACGTTATTCGCCTCGAGAGAGGGTTTAATATAGGTTAGGGAGTCATACGGATCGAGCTAAGTAAAGAAGTCATATGAATTAAAAGTTAGATAACAAGAGAAGTCATAGGTGGATTCTTCCTGAGGGTATAGTCTAAAATCAACTGAGTTTTTCATAGTCTTCTCCCAAAGTTTCATTCTTTTGTCTTTGCATCTAGTTTAGTTTTTCATTAGTTGTTTAGATTAATAAACCAATCACTCCATATTTTAGGCGAAATAATAGAAAGAATGTGAGTAGTAGTATTTTTAGGTTCCTTTGGCTTCGATAAAATAATCTTGCCTAAACTATACTATTGTTCGATAAGTGCACTTGCCTCAATCGTTGCCATAGTTAGTCTACAGGTTCGATCATTCTTGATAAATATTAAAACTCAACTGTTTGACACGATCAAGTTTTTGGCGCCGTTGCTGGGGAACTAAAATATTAAGAAAGCTTAATTTTTATTACTTTAGACAATTTTTTTATTACAATTTATCATTATTTTTTTTTTACTTTGCTAATTTTTTCCTCTATTTTGCTTTTGGCAGAAAATTTTAGTCTATGGATAAGATGGCACTGAATAATTATCAGTGGCAAGTCATGAGGACAATTCCTACTAAAATAGCCAGTGTCTTCAACCTCGACGTGGTCACTAGGTTTTCTAATCAGTTAGAGATAATGAATAAAAAGATTGATGATTGGTATAGTCCCTCACAGGTACATCCAGAAATACAATATGATTTGAATCTAGGAGGCGTGGTGAATCTTGAGTACCCACCCTACGGATATGGCATGGAAAATGAGCAAGCTCACACTACTATTCTAGATATCAAAATAATTTTATAGTGACACCTATAATGCAAGTTGGAAGTACCATCCCAATTTCTCGTGGGATGATCAAAATAGCCAAAGATCTAAACTTCCTCCGATTTTCAACAACCACCTCACCAACAAGAAGAGAGTCAAATCTTGAAGAGATGTCGACAAAATTCATGGCAAACACAAAAATTTATTTCCAAGAAACCGAGAAAACACTTAAAAGCAACGAGAATCGATTCGGGGAACTTACTAAGTCAGTCAAGGCGCCACCACTAACGCAATGAACAACTTGCAAAGCTAATGTCAAACGACCACAAGGACGCCTACCAAGTAACACCGAGATTAAGCCGAAGGAGCAAATTCAAGCCATCTCAAACCCATGCGGTAAGGGTTAGATGAACCTAATCCAATACAAAAAGCCAAGGTAGACGAAGGTAAGGTAGAGGTAACACATGAAAAGCCGAAACCGGTAATCAAAGAGTACAAACCGCGCGTACCTTATCCCGAAGTAATAAAAAGAGACGATTCAGAGGAACAGTTCGGTAAGTTTCTTAAACTCTTAAAAAAATTGCATATTAACTTATCTCTTCTTGAAGCTCTTTTTTAGATACCAGACTCGAGGAAATTTTTAAGACAACTATTGACTAACAAACGCAAATTAGACAAAGAGCACCACATGGAGCTAAACGCAATGTGCTCAGCAATTCTACAAAATGAACTACCACAGAAATTAAAAGATCCATGGAGTTTTACTATTCCATGTTTAATTGGTAGTTTATCTATTGATAATGCATTAGCAGATTTAGGGGCAAGCATCAATGTTATGCCTTACAAAATGTTTAAACAACTAGGTCTAGGGAAACCCGCATAAACTAGGATGAGTATTCAATTAACTAATAAAACTATAAGAATTCCTATGGGTATAATAGAAAATGTTCTAATCAAAATTGATAAATTGTATTCATGAGACTTTGTCGTTTTAGACATGGATGAGGACAACATGATCCCTTAATTTTAGGAAAACCCTTTTAGCAACGCCAGAGCTAAAATTGATATCTATGCAGGAGAACTCATACTTTGTGTAGGCAACAAGATAGTCACTCTTCAAGCTCTTGACTCAGCTAGGACATCGAGTAATAAAGGTACGAACGTTAATTCCATTGATAACCATTTGGTTCAACCTTCTTTATAGGAAATATCATGAAATCATCTAGTTGAGCTAGATCTTAGACCTCGTGCCAATAAAGAAGAATTATATGAGGAACGAAGCATTAGGGTCGATAAACTAGAAGAGTGGAAAACACAATTTAAAGAAGAACCAGAACCACACGAAGTGAAACCGAAGAAAACCCCAAACGAGCTGATAGGAACAACAAATCACATCAAAATAGAGGATCAGGTATTGTTGAATAAGGAAGACTCTCAAATCACTAATTCAGAACTCCAGGCAAACGAAGAAATCACTTTTGAGGTACTTAATGTCTTCCTATACGGCACAGTCGAGGTAAGCAATCATAAATTCAACACTTTTGAGGTAAACATTACTCGACTTAAGCTTTATATCCATAACCGAGTTGATCGCATGAGAAAGGATTTCCACCTCCTCAAACCACCATGATTGTGCGTACAACAGGTAAGTCTAGCTCAAGACTTTAAACGAGCACTTCTCGGGAGGCAACCCGAGTACTAACCGTACTAATTAGTTTGGTTTTATTTCTTTTCGTATTTAGGCATAGGTTTCCATACCCACACGGCCGTGGCCGTGGCCGTGGCCGTGTGGACACCACGACGAGGCACATGAGCATGGACCTTATCTCTATTTAATTATTTACTTTTATTCATATTTTTATTTTTATTTTTATTTTTATTTTTATTTTTACTTCCTTTATTATTTTCTCCTTTTTTCTCAATGGAATTTAGATTTAGCTTAGGATACAATAAAACAAAGTCGGCTACTTCGAGGATTCAATTTTGAACGGTTCGAGACGCTTCCCCATGTTCACCTCCAATCTTATCCGGTTTCTTTTCATAGACTTCATCCAAAAATTCGGAAGTGTTACTTCTCCCTTCTCTTTGATTTTATTATTACATAATTGTTTATTCATCTTTGTACATTGAGGGCAATGTACATCTTAAGTGTGGGGTAAAAGTGTCAAACTTTTGGATTATTCTCAACATCTGAATTTAGTCTTGTTCGAAAGTATTTTTCTCATATTACTAATTAGGATGAAATTTCTAATGATTTATAATTTTATTGATATGTTTTAGATTAAGTCATAGTTAATTGTGCATTGATGATTAAATTTGAAGAATACTAGAGAATCAGGCATGGTAAGTCTACTTTCTAAAAATTAAAATTGATAGGTCATTGATAAACCGTAAAAGTAACATATTTAAATCCCACATTTAGTATGCTTTTGGATGATTTAGCCCTTGATTTATGTAAAAAGGTGCTATTAATCCTTTCTTTTCATGTCTTATACTCATGAAAGCACCTAAGGATAAAAAGAACGTAAAACGGGCTTAAAACGGACCAAATTGAGCCAACCCAAGAATTTGACACGACCTGGACTTCAAGCCACACGACCGTGCCTCATCAAATTACTTCACACGACCATGCCATAATTTACACGGTCGTGCTCCAATCAACAGAATTGAGACATAGCCTGAAGACGACTTACACGGGCATGTGCCATGGGCATGCCCCTGCCACGGGAATGAGCAATTTCACTTGGATTTGGATGCTTGAAGCCAAAGAAACATACTCCTAAGTCCACTTAAACACCTTAATAGTAATTCTACTTGAAGGAGGTACTTAGGAGCCAAGTAAAGCATTTAAGGAGCCTATATAAACAACCCAAGGCAGTCGTTCTAGAGGAGGAAGTTTTAGGCAGAGTTTTTTGCCAAAGCTTTTATTTAGTGAACTACTCGAAGATAGCCAGTTGATCCATCTCAAGAAGCCGGAGTTCTACTCAAGACAGAGGATCTCCTCTGCAATTCCTTTAGGGGTTTTTAGGGATTTCTTATGCTTTGTTTTATCTTTTCTCTTGAGATGTTTTCTTATTTTGTTATGAACTAAACTCTTCAGATTCCTGAAGGGGATGAAACCTATGATGGATTTTTTTATTTGATTTCTAAATCATATGATAAGTACTTAGTTTGTTCTTAATTATGTTACTTAATTTAATCTGATGTGCGCAGGTGGAGGAGGAATAGACCCTGCCTAAGAGTAAATCTAGCATAATTAAGCGGAGTTGATCGCATGCTTAGAGATAGGGTGATGAGAATTTGCCAAATTAGGGTAAAACCTAATATGGGAGTCCATTGATCGATTTATTGATTCCTTAGGAGGTTATTATAAGAGAACGAGAGTCCCACTAATTAACCTAAGGTTAGACATTATTCACCTCGAGAGAGGGTTTAATATAGGTTAGGGAGTCTCACGGATCAAGCTAAGTAAAGAAGTCATATGAATTAAAAGTTAAATAACAAGAGAAGTCATAGGTAGATTCTTCTTGAGGGTATCTTCGTAATCAACTGAGTTTTTCCACAGTCTTTTCCCATAGTTTCATTCTTTTGTCTTTGCATCTAGTTTAGTTTTTCATTAGTTTTTAGATTAATAAATCAATCACTCCATATTTTAGGCTAAATAATAGAAAGAAAGTGAGTAGTAGTACTTTTAGGTTCCTTTGGGTTCGATAAAATAACTTGCCTAAACTATACTATTGTTCGATAAGTGCACTTGCCTCAATCGTTGTCATAGTTTAGTATATAGGTTCGATCATTCTTTATAAATATTGAAACTCGATTGTTTGACACGATCAAGTTTTTGGCGCCGTTGTCAGAGAACACTAAAATATTAAGAAAGCTCTATTTCTATTACTTTAGCCATTATTATTTTTTTCGCAATTTACTTTTATTTTTAGTTTAGGTTAAATTATTATTTCCACTAAATTTCTTTCTTTCTTCTCCTAGTAGGTACCTCTAGTTTATGACTAGAAGGAACCCGAGAGGACCTTTAGCGTACGAAAGTGACATTGAAGTTACCGCTCACAGAAATCACAGAGAAACTAGACGAGCTCTAGACTACCAAAGAGAAGAACAAGACAGATCCAATCCTACTGAAGGGATGGACGAAAACAATCCATCGCCAAATGTACAAGAACAGAATGCTTCGCGTACTATGTATGATTATGCTAAACCTAATTTGACAGGTGATAAACCGTAAAAGTAACATATTTTAACCCCATATTTAGTATGCTTTTAGATGATTTAGCCCTTGATTTATGTAAAAAGGTGCTTTTAATCCTTTCTTTTCATGTTTATACTCAAGAAAGCACCTGAGGATAAAAAGAATGCAAAACGAGCTTAAAACGGAGTAATTGGGTCTTAGCAAGCAATCAACATGGCCTAGCCCAAAGCCCACACGATCGTGCCTCGCCAATTATTTAGAGCACGGCCTCAACTAAGTAACACATGGCTGTGCAGCATCCATTGATAGCATGGACGTGCCTGGTGACCTACATGGCCGTGCCCAAATCGACAGACCTGAAGCACGGCCTGAATCCTAACTCACACGATCGTGCCTAAAATGACAGAATTGAGATGCGGCCTAACCATGATTTACACGCGTGTGTTACGGTACTACATTCTCGCAGCAGAGAGAGCAATTTCACTTGGATTTGGATGCGTTAAGCCAAAGAAACATACTCCTAAGTCTACTCCAACACCCTAATAGTAATTCTACTTGAAGAAGATACTTAGGAGCCAAGTATAGCATCCCAAAGGCTATATAAACAACCCAAAGTAGACATTAAAGGGAGCTTTTTAGCAGAGGCTTTTGTCGAAGCTTTCATTTTTAGGGAATCACTTGAAGATAGCCAGTTGATCCATCTCAAGAAGCCGGAACTATATTCAAGATGGAGGATCTCTCCTTCAATTCCTTCAGGGGATTTTAGGGATTTCTTATGTTTTGTTTATTCTTTACTCTTAAGATGTTTTCGTATTTAGTTATGAACTAAACCCCTCAGATACCTGAAAGGGATGAAACCTATGATGGATTTTGTTATTTGATTTCTAAATTATATGATAAGTACTTGGTTTGTTCTTAATTATGTTGCTTAATTCAATCTGATGTGCTTAAGTGGAGGAGGAATAGACCCTACCTAAGAGTAGATCTAGCATAATTGAGCGGAGTTAATCGGGCACCTAGAGATAGGGTTACGAGATTTTACCGGATTAGGGTGAAACCTAATATGGGAATCCATTGATCGATTTACTGCTTCCTTAGGGGGTTATTATAAGAGAATAAGAGTTCCACTAATTAACCTAAGGTTAGACGTTATTTGCCTCGAGAGAGGGTTTAATATAGGTTAGGGAGTCTCATGGATCAAGCTAAGTAAAGAAATCATATGATTTGGGGAATAAATAATAAGTGAAGTCATAGGTGGATTCTTCCTGAGGGTATCGTCTTTATCAACTGAGTTTTCCTAAAGTCTTTCTCCCATTCAATCTTTTGTCTTTGCATTTAATCTAAGTATTTTTTAGTTTAATAATTCAATCACTCCAAATTTCAGGCTATGTAATAGAGAGAAAGTGAGTAGTAGTACTTTTAGGTTCCCTTGGATTCGATAAGATATTCTTGCCTGAGCTATACTACTGTTCGATAGGTGCACTTTTCTCTATCGTTGTCGCAGTTAGTCTACAGGTTCGATCGCTATTTTATAAATATTAAAACTCAACTATTTGACACAATCAAGTTTTTTAGCGCCGTTGCCGGGGAACTCCTAAAATATTAAGAAAGCTCTATTTCTATTACTTTAGCCATTATCTTTATTTTGAAATTTCTATTATTTTTATACATACATTTTTTTTTCTAAATTTCTTTCTTTCTTTTCATAACAGGTACCTCTAGTTTATGACTAGAAGGAATCCGAGAGGACCATTAGAATACGAGAGTGACATTGAAGCTACCGCTCGCAGAAGTCGCAGAGAAATTAGACGAGCCCTAGACTATCAAAGAGAAGAATAGCAAAGATCTAATCCTACTGAAGGGATGGACGAGAACAACCCACCAAATGTGCAAGAACAGAATGCTCCGCGTACTATGTATGATTATGCTAAACCTAATTTGACAGGAGCAGAATCTAGTATTGTTAGGCCCGCTATAGCTGCTAATAATTTTGAATTAAAGCCTAACACAATACAAATGATTCAACAATTTGTTCAATTTGATGGTTTGCAGGACGAGGATCCAAACACTCATATATCTAATTTTTTAGAATTCTGTGATACCTTCAAAATAAATGGAATTTCTGACGATGCCATATGTCTTCGATTATTTCCTTTTTCATTAAAGAACAAAGCAAAGCAGTGGTTGAACTCGTTACCGTGAGGGTCAATCACCACGTGTGATCAAATGACCGATAAATTTCTTTTAAAATATTTTCCACCAGCCAAAACGGCTAAATTTAGGAATGACATATCTTCTTTTGTGCAAAATGACACGTAAACATTATATGATGTATGGAAAGATACAAGGATCTCCTAAGGAGATGCCCACACCTGATTACCTTTGTGGCTTCAAGTCCAAACTTTTTACAATGGTGTGAATTCTCCAACTAGGCAAATGAGTGATTCATCAGCCGGTGGAACATTGAATAATAAAACTCCTGAAGTGGCTTATGATTTTATTGAGGAGATGTCATTGAATGCGACTATCAATGGCGAATTACAAGAGCTAAACTGACAAAATCAGATGGAGTTTTTAACATAGACGCAAAGGACAATGCTATTGACATGTGGAGTTAATGAATAAAAAGCTTGATAATTTATGTTCTTCAAAGGTACATCGGTCATGCAATGCGAAGCGAGTGGGAATGTATAATTCGAGTACCCACCTTACCAACCGGGAGTAAAAACGAGCATAAACTATATAAGTAACAATTTCAGATCTAATAATAATCCTTATAGTAACACTTACAATCCAGGTTGAGGAACCACCCAAATTTTTCGTGGGGAGAACAAGGAAATCAAAGGCAGCAACCTCCTCCAAATTACCAAAAAAAAACCTTATCCACCGGAAAAGAAGCCGAGTCTTGAAGAGATGCTGAAAAAGTTCATGGCAGACATAGATGCCCGTCTCCAAAGAACTGATACAACACTTGATAACCAAGAAATATCGATCAAAGAAATCAAGGAACAAGTCGGGGAAATCACTAGGTCAGTGGGACATCTCACAAAGCTTGTTTCAGAACGTCAATGTGGACGCCTACCAAGCAACACAGAAATAAACCCAAAAGAACAGATACAAGCCATCACATCTCAAGAGGATACAAAGGTAGACAAGCCCACCTCAGTACAAGAAACCAAGGAAGAAAAAGGTAAAATAGAGGTAGCACAAGAAAAAAACGGTAATTAAAGAATACCAATCTCGAATACCTTATCCCGAAGCATTGAAAAGAGATGATTCAGAGGAACAATTCAGTAAGTTTCTAAAACTTCTAAAGAAATTACACATTAACTTACCTCTTCTTGAAGCTCTTTTTCAGATGCCCGACTCAAGGAGAATTTTAAGACAGCTCTTAACGGACAAACACAAAATAGATGAAAAGCACCATGTGGAACTTAACGCAACATGCTCAGCAATGCTACAAAATCGACTACCGCAGAAATTAAAAGATCCAAGGAGTTTTACGATTCCATGTTTAATTTGTAGTTTAACTATTAATAATTCGTTAGCTGATTTAGGGGCAAGTATAAATGTCATGCTTTATGCACTGTTTAGACAACTAGGTCTAGGGAAGCTCAAACAAACTAGGATGAGTATCCAACTAGCTGATAAAACTGTTAGAATTCCTAGGGGCATTATTGAAGACGTTTTAGTAAAAATCGATAAATTCGTTTTCCCA
Source organism: Gossypium rotundifolium (assembly GCA_025506655.1). Lineage (NCBI taxonomy): Eukaryota > Viridiplantae > Streptophyta > Magnoliopsida > Malvales > Malvaceae > Gossypium > Gossypium rotundifolium. The sequence continues at coordinate 15,251,603 of CP106734.1, read as the reverse complement.
GTAGATTTTTTTGTTTTAGACATGGATGAGGAAAATTCAATCCCTTTAATTTTAGGAAGACCTTTTCTTGCAACTGCCAAGACTAAAATTGATGTTGCCACAGGAGAACTCATACTTCGTGTAGGAGATGAATCAGTCAATCTTCAAGCTCTCGACTCAGCCAAAACAACAGAAGATGAAGGTAAGAAAGTCGTTTCAATAGATAATCAAATTGTTTAAACTTCATCACAGGAAACATCGCAAAGCATCAAAACTGAGCCAACACAAAATCGTAAGATCAACAATTTAGAAGAGTAGAAGATACACACCAAAGAAAAGCTGGATTCACACAAAGTAAAACCTAAGGAACCACCAGAAGAGCTCATAGGGACATCAAATCACTTTAAAATAGAAGATCAAGTGTCATAGACAAACCGATCTTACATCGGCTCACAGAATCAAGGAAAAGGAAGAAATACTCCTTCAAGTACATGATGTTTTCCCACACGAAATAGTCGAGGTAAGCAATCCAATGTTCGGCAATTTTAAGGTAAATGCTTCTCGACCAAAACTTAGTCACGAAAATAAAACTGCTAGCAAAAGGGAAAATATTCAAACCTTTAAACCTCCCTAAAATTTTCAAAATCTAGGACAGCCTAGCTTAAGACTATAAACGAGCGCTTCTCGGTAGGCAACCCGAGCACTAACACTTTTTATTTTTTTTCAAAAATTTTTTTCTTTTCTTCTATTCCCTCTCTCTCTCTCTCGACCTTTAAAATAAATATGCAGTTTCAGTGCCACACGGCCTTACACACACATCGTGCCGTGAGCAGTGTGGACCACCGTAACCACCATAATCGATAGAGCTACCGTGCAAGTCAGTCCAACCACCCCCAACGTCACGGATCCAACCACCCACAGCATGGGCACCGATAAAAATAGCACGGCCGTGCCTCACGACTGTGTTAAGACACTAACTTATTGAGCATGGGCAAACCATGCCCGTGCAGTCCATCTATGCTCACATCCTGGCCTTTTAGAAATGGGCGTGCCAATCAACACAATAGGCGTGGAAGAACAACACACCCTACAACAGGGCCGTGCGATATGGCCGTGTAAATCGACACACACGGGTATGGGAACGTGCCAGATTTGAAATCATATTTAATCTCTATAGCCCTTCCTTTTTTTTCCATCTTCTTTCTTATTCTTTCTTTCTCTTTTCTTTCAAATTTTTCTTCCTATTCATAGAAAAGGTCCAAGACTCTTGAGCAACACAAAGATCATGCCGAAGAAATGTAAGCATCGTCTCCTCAGAAGAGACCTCAACATGAGTTCATGCCTACAGCTTCACTTAATTGACACGCCAAGGGTTTTCGAAACCTTTTCTGTAACATCCTTAAAATGGGGTCTCTGCATTTTACATGTGTTTGTATGTGACAATATGCTTACTGTGCTAGTTTAGCATGTTTTGGGGCCTAGGCATGACCTCGGGTTTGGCCTGGGTCATGGCCAAAAATTTTGTTTTAGTGCATAGGAAGAGGGAGCTAGGAGAGTTAGGGGTTAAAAGAATATTTTAAAAGGTTGTGATACAAACAACCTAGTGGCAAAGTGGCAAGGGAGGCGCCACTAAGGTGCTTGGTTGGTGACGCCACATGCAGGGAATGGGGAGTTCAGGTTCGAGCTGTAGAAATCCCTTTTCTGCTTCTTATTTTTGATGCCAAAGTGGGAAGAGGTGTGCTCAGGTAGGACTCTGTTGGAAGGATATGGATTAAGCTAACTTTAAGTGATAGGTGTAGGACTCATTCAAACTTGTTTGAATAAGTGGATAAGAGGAATTCAAGGAGGGATGAGGGGGACGGCAAGTGTTTGAGTATGATTGGATGGGAGTCTTGAGGTGTTGGCCGAAAGTTAGACTGTGGGGGAGGAGGTGTAATCGGTTTGGGAAGCTAGGGGAGTGTCGAATCTCAATAGCCAAGTAAAAGTGCATTTTTCGGCTAGCTTAGGAGGCTTCTTCATTTTTGTTTGGTGCAAAGAAAAATTGAAACCTCATTGGCATCTCTTTCTTTTCTCTTGCGGCAATTTTGGTAATTGGCTGAACCAACCTTGCCATTCCTCTTGAAGAGTCGAAACTTGATAGCCATTCTATTCTTTTCTTTTTCGGTTCATTCATAGTTAGCCGAAACCTCCTACCTTGCCGAATCCATCTTTGCTTCACTTCCCTTCTCCCATTTTGTTCAAAAGTCGAAAGCACCTCTCTCTATTTCATCTTTCTTCCTTCTTTCAAATCTCCTTATACCGAAACCTCATTCATTCTCCTTTGCCAAAATCATTCCTAATCCACTTTCTTCTCCATCTTTCTATTGTTTTGAAAAGTCAAAACCTTCGAAGTTCTCTTCCTTTAAAAGTGATTGGTCAATACCCTTAGCCTCATTCCCTTCCCTTCTCACGTGTTCTAATCCTCTTTGAAGAGCCGAATCTCTTGGTAAGTGGTTTTCTTCTATCCGATCTTTTATTAAAGATCCAGATTAAAACTTCATTCTTGTTTCATGTTGGTAGCCAAAACCTTTAAGGTTACTTAGGGTGCCGAACGTTGGTGCTTGGTGGTTGGAATCGCGTAAAGGTAATCGGTAACAATCTCTTTTGGTTTCGATTTATGATATGGCCGAATGGCCTTTAGATTCCTAATGATGTGTTAAAGCCGATTGTAGGGAGGAAAGTAGCCGAATACAGTGGATTTTTGAGATTTGCTGCCGATTAAGGTAAGGGTTTTTGGCGCTTTGGATTTGGATCTTATTCTTTCAAAAGTCAAGACCGATTATCTTTATGTTAGGGCTTATCCAATTGTAAAGGAGGTTCTTTGTAGTTTTGGATTTGGTTGGAAACCAAATCGGTGTTAAGGTGAGTGTACCTTTGTGTGACACATCTTCGGATTTTGGTGATTAAATAATGGCTTTAATCTTAAAAGTGTGTGTTGGCCGATTGTAGGGTAGAGTGAAGGCTAACATTTGGGACTTCGCTTAGATCTACAAATAGTCGTGTGTAATGCTTGCACACTTTGTTAGTTTGACATGTTTATTGTGTTTCTATTATTGTAACATCCCCAAACCGGCCCATTCACTCCGAATCGAATCAAGTTATGTCACCAGGGAATGGTGGGATGAAAATCTTCCTAATTTAAAATAAAACATCATAGTTTGTTGACTTTGAAAACATATCTTTGAGTATAACTTTGCTATTAAACTCATTCATTTTTAAAACTTTAGTTTATAGTATCCACTTTGAATAAATAGGTTGCAAACCATAAATCATTTTCACCTAGCAATTTAAATTAAAATAAACCGTAGTTAAAGTAATACCCAAAATAATAAAATGGCCTTTTATTACAACCCAATACTTAAAATGAAATACTTGCATCCAAAACTTAAGCATGACATAATTAATCATCGTCTTGGCATGGGCCACCTTGTCCTCTCCGATCCCTGGCCCAAACTTTATGCACTACGAAGTGGTTAAAGGAAAAAGGTGAGTCACCAAGACTCAAGAAGCTACCCTTTTTCCTGGATTAGCAAAATATCATATGCAAACATAAACATGATCATCATGCATCCAATTAATATGCACCCAACCTAACCATCCATAACACCTTTCTCTACCCGTGTGGTACCAAACCACCGGTGGTGCTAAACCCTTGGTGACCCAAAGTCACAAAATGTGTTACTAAAAACCGGTGTCCCAAAGACACGATATCCGCCAATGTGGTGCCAAACCACTCGTGTCCCAAAGACACAAATGTGATACTAAATCACGGTGACCGAAGTCACAAAACAATTGATGGGGCCAACCCATCGTAATACCAAATCACTAGCGACAATCCCGTATCTCATAAGTGGGGCCAACCTACGGTGGTGTCAAACCACGTGGATGAGTCGCAATGAGGTGCTAAACCTCCGTGTCCCAAAGACACAAGCAGATACTAAATCCTTTGGTGACCGCATCCACAAATTTGATGATGGGGCCAACCCATCGTAGGATACCAAATCATCAAGGCCAATCCTCAGATAATCAATCATGGGGCCAACCCACCGTGGTACTAAGCCACTCGACGAGACGCCGAGGTGCCAAACCTCCGTGACCCAAAGTCACAAAGTTGTGTTACCAAAACACTGGTGCCCGCTTACACGAAATATCACCGCCTCCACTCATTAACCCACATCAACCAAGAATATGCATTTATCAGAAAATATGCAATCATGCTTGTTTAACAACATACACACTATTTATCCACCATCATGTATTATAGCACACATACCAGATATACTATGCTTACCAAAAGCATCAACATGACAACTCATAACAGGATTTACTTGCCCTCTTGCCTCATACCTTAATGACATTTCGCCCACCTTTCCGTGGATCCAAACAACACACAAAGATATATAATGAATAGCAGAGCAAAGGTGTATATACATACATCGATAGTAAACATATTTATTGATAGAGAAGTGTGCGTGTACACACCGCAAGCCTTAATCAAGAACCAAGCTAAGACCCTTGATAACCTCGATACCCTTCGCTCTTAAAATCGACCAACAAGAGATTAGCATCCTAGGCCATTCGCCAAAACACAACATAACCAAAGGGTTATCATCCGAACTCTTACCTCGCAAACGGTTTGGTTTCCTACCAAACCCGAACCAACAATGGTTCCTCTACCAATCGGCCACACCCTAAAATGTAGACAATTAGCCTCACAAGTCAAAACTAAAAGAATAACCTAACATCCAACCTCTTACCACCACCTACCAATTGCTTACCCAAAGATAGTTGCTTTGCTTAGCTGCTTCAAAATCCAGGATACCCTATGACAAAACGGTTCCAAATAAACGATCAATACACTACCAAACAAATCGCCAAAACCAACACTTACCCTTGAAGATGTCGACAGAGAATGTAAGAAAGACCATAAGCATTCTACTCGCCTACTACCTTCTCCAACAATTGGAAACGAACCCAAAAAGATCCTCACCACACCTATTATCCGGCCAAGACGACAAGAAAAGAAAGGGAAATTTCGGCACAAGAGGAAAGGTTCTACTCAAGAGTTTTGGAAAAAAGAAAGATAAACAAGATGAACAGAGAAATACTTTCGGTTTTGAGAGAGAAAGAAATAAAGAAGGTGTTTAGAAAACAAGTTTTGCTACTACACTTTAAGAAAGGGAGAAAGAAAGTGTGAGAAGAAAATGCTAGTTTCTTAGCACAAATGAAAAGAAGAAGAAAGGGAGGGTTCGCCAAATGAAAGTCTAAAAGGGAGAACAAGAAGCAAAATTAAAGACCAAGGGAGCATTTACTACTAATGTAAATGAGGGAAGCAACAAAGCAAGTTCTGCTTATATGTCGTTTGGGGATTTTCGGTTTCAAGGAAAACACCAAAGAGAAATTCGCTTTTGGCACCAAAACAAGGCAATGACCAACACCAAAATGCTTAAGAGAATTTCTGCATTCTCCTCCTTAACACCTCCAAAAGCGGCCACACACCTACTTGAAGATTCCCCATTTGGCCACCTCCTGAAGCTCTCCAAGCCACTAGTTCAAACTAGTTTGAACTAGTCAAATCCCACAATTCACTCCTTGCCATCCATTCCACCTATTGACTTGGTCCAAGGCGAGTTTGAACCGCCTACAACCTCTCCTCTCCTTGGCGCCAAAAGAAAGACAAAAGATGGCCACTTGCAGCCTTGAACACAAGACCTCCTCCATGCAAATGGCGCCACCTTCCAAGCTCTAGAGTGGCGCCTCCTTGCCGACCCACCAGCTCCTCTTTGTGATAAAATTCACCAAATAAAACTCTTAAGATCACCAAAACCAAGCTCCCTTGTAAACCACATCGAAAATCAAAAATTCCCCAAGGCCTTCCCTACCTTCCGTGGTTCTCCAAACCCCCTAAAAACTTTCCCAAGCACACAAGAAACCTACTAACACCGAGATATGCACTAAATGCATAACCCCTAAAACCAGGGTGTTACAATGCTACCCTCCTTAAAAATAATTTCGTCCTCGAAATTACTTGGCCAGACTAACGGTCCACATCCTAATTCCCCACGCCACACTATCGCTGCGCACTCTGATCTCCAAGATCTAACACATTTTCTAGGCATACTTTCTACGTCTATACCACAAGTTCTTAGATACTCACTAGCAACAACAACAAACAGCCACCCAAACGAACAGAGCAACAAGGAATATTCCAACCGAGAGAAGCTTACCCGCTGACACACCAGGCACATCATTATCCTCCTTCCAACGAACCAAAGCTTCACGACCTCGACCGGAACCAGTTCCTCCATGGGTCAGACCACGACCTCTCGCTGCTTGGTCGACCAACTCGCCAGTCAGTACAAAGCCTTGACCCATCGTCCGAGTCCTTTTCGGATCTAGGGACAATGCTTAACCAGTGAGACTTGACCGGCATCCAAACATTCTCGAACACGATTCCAAAGGCACTTGCCCACGGATACCTTCCTCACCGAGCACACGGACAACTGGATTCCCAAAGAATCGTTTAGAAGCACGAGCCGACGCCTCGACCTCGATCTTTTCTCGAGACCCTCAAACGGTTCTAGCGATCCCGAGCTCCTCTTATCACGGTTCCTTATTCCATCTCTAATCCGCCCCCAAATTTCTTCCGACTTCCTCACCATCTGAGCTTCTTCCACGAAGATAGCGATACCACGCACTACATTGGTTCCTCGCCACTTGCTCAAACACCGCAAAGATAGCTCTGCGACATCAAGATATCTCCTCCCGGCCGATCCTCGCCGCTCATTTCAACAATGGGTGACGGCGACACAACGCCTTCGTGTCCCAACCAGGTTGACATCGCTATCCCGCCTACCACGCCCACTAGAAATACGACCACGCCCCTAGAACTCATATCTAGCCTCAATTTAGTCCGATTAAAATTTTATGCATTAGAAATTTGGTTCCACTATTTATCCACGAGCAAATTTTATGAAAAGAAGTTTTAGAGTAGTTCTTTCGAGCACCCTACCTGTGGGTAATTTCGCCATTTTCTTAAAGAGGGTATTTTAATAACTCGTGGTCAATTTTGAAAAATAGTTTTTTAACTAAAGATATTTCCAAATTTACCAATCCAGGGTCATCTTGAACATTTTGCTTTTCAACCAAAGTGTGTTGCAAAAAAAATTTCGTAAAGCAGGTTATTTTTGTAATTTTGGAAATCATGGGCATTTTGTAGATTCTCCAAATCGTAATTTCACAATCTTTCACAGAATGAGATTTTCTGACATTTGGCCATAATAAGAATATTTTGGTAAGAATCGAGAGAAATCTAAAAATTTAGGACCTAAGGGCATTTTGGTAATTTTATCAACTAGGGGTATTTTCATAAATTTTCACAACCTAGGGTATCTTAATATTTCAAAACCTCAAAATTTTGGTATTTTGTAAAAGTAAAAATTATTTTACCAAAAGTGGAGGGTAGTATGGTAAGTTTACAATACAGGGGCATTTTTGTAATTTTACCGCTAGGGGCATTTTGGTAATTTTGTAAACCGAGAAAACATCTTTCAAATCTGATTTAAAGTTTTACAAACCAAAGGGGTAAATTTGGAAATTTTAAAATAGGGGATTTTGAAACAATCAGGCCAAATCCCTTTCGGGTTTTAATATTCGGTTTAGCCTATGAACAAGTCTTCCTGGTTAAGGTGAACCAAAGCTACGCACCAGGTAGGATTCCTGCGAAGAGGAGGTGAGTCACGAGGACTACTTAAGTACCAAGCTCTTCGGATCCGGCCCTAGACATGCGTATCAAAGTTACCACACCTTAACTCCTACGACTTACTTCATAGGTTTGTTTACTTAACCTTAAGTTTTATGCATATGTTTGAGTGGACTAATCCTAGGGTCCAACAGATCCTAATATTCTAATCTACGAGCCCAAACTAAACCCATGATAAATCATACCACCAAATCACTTTAAGAGCTAGAAGTACTTACCTGGTGGACTTTGACGGAGGTACCGGTGCCATGCTAGAATAACTCAAAAATTTCTTAAAAGCCCATATTTTGAAAAGCCCATTTTGAAAACTGTTTTGAGCCCAAACCCTCAAAGCCAAGTTTTGAACCGGCTCGATACCAAACTCAGAATATCCCCAAACCCGACCCATTCACTCAATCGAATCAAGTTATGTCACTTAGGGAATGGTCTGATGAAAATCTTCCTAATTTAAAATAAAACATCATAGTTTGTTGACTTTTGAAAACATATCTTTTGAGTATAACTTTGCTATTAAACTCATTCATTTTTAAAACTTTAGTTTATAGTATCCACTTTGAATAAATAGGTTGCAAACCATAAATCATTTTCACCTAGCAATTTAAATTAAAATAAACCGTAGTTAAAGTAATACCCAAAATAATAAAATGGCCTTTTATTACAACCCAATACTTAAAATGAAATACTTGCATCCAAAACTTAAGCATGACATAATTAATCATCGCCTTGGCATGGGCCACCTTGTCCTCTCCGATCCGGTCGACTTTATGCACTACCCGAATGGTTAAAGGAAAAGGTGAGTCACCAAGACTCAATGTGCTACCTTTTTCCGGATTAGCAAAATATCATATGCAAACATAAACATGATCATCATGCATCCAATTAATATGCACCCAACCTAACCATCCATAACACTTTTCTCTACCCGTGTGGTACCAAACCACCGGTGGTGCTAAACCACTGTGACCCAAAGTCACAAAATGTGTTACCAAAACACTGGTGTCCCAAAGACACGATATCCGCCAATGTGGTGCCAAACCACCGGTGTCCCAAAGACACAAATGTGATACCAAATCACCGTGATCAAGTCACAAAACAATTGATGGGGCCAACCCATCGTGTGATACCAAATCACTAGCGACAACTCAGATCTCATAAGTGGGGCCAACCCACGGTGGTGTCAAACCACGTGGATGAGTCGCAATGAGGTGCCAAACCTCCGTGTCCCAAAGACACAGTGTGATACTAAATCACCGGTGACCGCAATATAAATCGACGATGGGGCCAACCCATCGTGTGATACCAAATCATCAAGGCGTCAATCCCAGATAATCAACTGTGGGGCCAACCCACCGTGGTACTAAGCCACTGGGACGAGACGCCGAGGTGCTAAACCTCCGTGACCCAAAGTCACAAAGTTGTGTTACCAAAACTTTGGTGCCCGTCTTACACTAAATATCACCGCCCCTCCACTCATTAACCCACATCAACCAAGAATATGCATTTATCAAAAATATGCAATCATGCTTGTTTAGCAACATACACACTATTTATCCACCATCGTATTATAGCACACATACCGGATATACTATGCTTACCAAAAGCATCAACATGACAACTCATAACAGGATTTACCCGCCTCTTGCCTCATACCTTAATGACATTTCATCCACCTTCCCGTGGATCCAAACAACACACAAGATATATAACATAATAGCAGAGCAGTGTGTATATACATACATCATATAGTAAACATATTTATTGATAGAGAAGTGTGCGTGTACACACCGCAAGCCTTAATCAAGAACCAAGCTAAGACCCTTGATAACCTCGATACCCTTCGCCCTAAAATCGACCAACAAGAGATTAGCATCCTAGGCCATTCGCCAAAACACAACATAACCAAAGTGGTTATCATCCGAACTCTTACCTCGCAAACGGTTTGGTTTCCTACCAAACCCAACCAACAATGGTTCCTCTACCAATCGGCCACACCCTAAAACGTAGACAATTAGCCTCACAAGTCAAAACTAAAAGAATAACCCAACATCCAACCTCTTGCCACCACCTACCAATTGCTTACCCAAAGATAGTTGCTTTGCTTGGTCGCTTCAAAATCCAGATACCCTATGACAAAACGGTTCCAAATAAACGATCAATACACTACCAAACAAATCGCCAAAACCAACACTTACCCTTGAAGATGTCGACAGAGGATGTAAGAAAGACCATAAGCATTCGGCCTCACCTACTACCTTCTCCAACAATTGAAACGAAACCCAAAAAGATCCTCACCACACCTATTATCCCGGTCAAGGCGACAAGAAAAGAAAGGGAAATTTCGGACAAGAGGGAAAGGTTCTACCAAGAGTTTTGGAAAAAGAAAGATAAACAAGATGAACAGAGGAAATACTTTTGGTTTTGAGAGAGAAAGAAATGAAGAAGGTGTTTAGAAAATAAGTTTTGCTACTACACTTTAAGAAAGGGAGAAAGAAAGTGTGAGAAGAAAATGCTAGTTTCGCTTAGCACAAATGAAAAGAAGAAGAAAGGAGGGTTCGCCAAATGAAAGTCTAAAAGGAGAACAAGAAGTAAAATTAAAGACCAAGGGAGCATTCTGGCTACTAATGTAAATGAGGGAAGCAACAAAGCAAGTTCTGGCTATATATGTTGTTTGGGGATTTTGGCTTCAAGGAAAACACCAAAGAGAAATTCAGCTTTTGGCACCAAAAACAAGGCTGACCGAACACCAAAAATGCTTAAGAGAATTTCGCATTCTCCTCCTTAACACCTCCAAAACTGCCACACACCTACTTGAAGATTCCCTCATTCTACCACCTCCTGAAGTTTCCAAGCCACTAGTTCAAACTAGTTTGAACTAGTCAAATCCCACAATTCACTCCTTGCCATCCATTCCACCTATTGACTTGGTCCAAGGCGTAGTTTGAACCGCCACAACCTCTCCTCTCCTTGGCGCCAAAAAAAGACAAAGGTGGCTACTTGCAGCCTTGAACACAAGACCTCCTCCATGCAAATGGCGCCACCTTTCAAGCTCTAGAGTGGCGTCTCCTTGCCACCACCAGCTCCTCTTTTGTGACAAAATTCACCAAATAAAACTCTTAAGACCACCAAAACCAAGCTCCCTTGTAAACCACCGAAAATCAAAATTCCCCAAGGCCTTCCCTTACCTTCCGTGGTTCTCCAAACCCCAAAAACTTGCCCAAGCACACAAGAAACCTACCAACACCTGAGATATGCACTAAATGCATAACCCCTAAAACCAGGGTGTTACAATTATAGCCATTACAACCAATAGTTATGCCTTGTGGGCATGAGTATGGATTCCGGGTAAGTCCCCTGATTATGGATCTTGTTATATGCTATCATGTCATTGTCTAAAGTTATGCCATGTGTTATTTGCATCATTATATGTATTATGCCACGATTGATATGGACATGATGGTGGGATTGTTGAGAGGAGGGGGAAGGAATTATTTTGGACTGTCACCACCAGTTTTGACCACACAACTGGTTGGCCCCGTCTTTGATATTATAATTTGTGACTAAGTCCTAGTGGTTTTGACCACCAGTGGTTTTGACCACATATGAATATTGTGACTCGTCCCAGTGGTTTGGTACCACAGTGGGTTGGCCCTACATGTTGATTACGGGATTGTCATCAGTGGTTTTGACCATACGGTGGGTTGGCCCCACCATATGATTTGTGACTACGGTCACCAGTGGTTTTGACCACACTTATATGATTTGTGACTACGGTCACCAGTGGTTTTGACCACCAGTGGTTTTAACCACACGGGGTAGATAAAGAAGATCGGATGGTTAGGTTATGGGTTGCATGATTTGCATGTTATACCGATGATTTGTGTAAGTGCTTGTACTATTGGGTTGGGGATTTATACATCGAGTCTCAAAGTGACTCACCCTTCCCTTATATTTTGCGTGATGAGGCGTAGATTGCGATATGGAGGGAAGGTCTCGAGGCTGACCATGCATGCTAGTTACGCTTTTGGTTTTAAATTACTATTTCAGCTTTTATTTATTTCCTTCAATTTGGTTTTGGTTTTGTAATAAGGCCGCTAAGTATTAATTTGGGTTTTTATTTTAGATTATATTTTAATTATTTTATGTGTATTTTATAACTTGAATTGCTTTATTAACCTAATCAAATCAAGTTTACAAAATTATACTCTATATCGTGTTTTTTCAATGTTACCATCGGGTGACATTATTCACAAGGTAATGACAAAGTTAATAAAGAGGATTTCAAACCTGAATTTTTAAACCATCTAGTAACAACAAACGGATTTTCAAGCATGAGTTCTCTGAATTTTTTTTAAGCAACACAAAAACGTTTTTAACATCACCATGTATAGAGCTTCTCTAAAAGAACAATAAAAGAACGATAAAGAACGATAAGCAACACAAGAACGTTTTTAACTCACTAAGGAATATTTAAATATAAACTATATCTCTTAATTCACTTTGTACAATTTTATACAATTTTTCCAAGATAGATCGGGGAACTAATAAATCATTCGTAACCGCCTCACTAAAATTAACATATCTTAGAATATAAAATTCTTTTCCTTCTCCATTTCTTCCTTATCAAAATAGACACAAGAAGATTTGATTTGATATCTTATTCACTTTTTAATTCCCTTTCTCCTACTTTTCATGATTTTTTGAAATCACATCACTATCACTGCCACTGACCAAAATTGTTTTATTACAAAAACATGGTTACCACTATGAACCTACGCGCCCCCGAGTGATCCCGGATGCCGATTTCTGGTTTTCTTTGGTATTTCAACCAAGTCATAGAACATATCATACAAACTTTCAGAGAGATTTGAGATTACACATCATTTCAAACATGTTTTCAGAAGGTACGGGATTACACACCTTATTTGGAATCCGTAACACGATATTCTCCGCGACACCTAAAGATACAATCAGTCAACAATTAATCCAAAACTCAATTTACCACTTCAATCAATATTTCGATTGATTAAAAATCTATATCACTTACCAACAACCCAAGTCTCTTATTACGAGGATAGATCGAGCGATTAAGTACCTAAAACATATAGTTGATTAATTATCCTTCAATCCGATTAATACAATAACCAAGGAAGTTATTGAAAAAGACTATGAGAGAGCTTCCTTACCTTGAACAATGAAATTCTCGTTTCACATGATCTTCCCATGGCTAAGGTTGATTAAGCGATGTGGTAGAAAATTGGCACTCCTCTATAGCACTACAAAGAAAGAAATGATCTTATTGGAGCGAGTACAAAAATAAGATGATTCGGTTCCTCCCAAATCAAAACTTATATTCGGCGCCAAGAGAAAGAAAACGAGATAAATGTTGGAAAAACGCTTACCGATTGATCAAAGATTGAATGTAAGTACGGATGAGAAGAAAGGTAGAAAGGAAATGAGAGTTCGGTTTATAAAGAAAATGAAAATGAATATTCGGCTATGTGAAATGTAACACCCCAAACCCGGCCCATAAGTTCCAACTGGATTGGTATGCTACGGGTTGAACATTGAAAACTTTTCTCTGAAAGGTTTTGGAAAAACTTAGTTTATTTTGGCCGAGTAATCTCTTAAATGTGAGATTTTGTAAATAACTTTACTACTTGCGTTGATTGGGTTGAAAAGCCCATTTATTATTTCATTTTATTTTGGAGACTAAAAAAAAACATAAGTTTTGCAAATCCAAACATAACAAAAATAAATCGAAGTCTAAGTTAAGGAGGCATTATTACATAAATAGTCCCAAAGAAATAATAAAAAAAAGAAAAACAAACTTAATCTATAGAAAAAAAACTTGATGGCCCCTCGAGTCTATCTCGGCTCCCATGTCCACGATCTACTGCTCATCTGAAAGAGTAGAGAAAAAGGAAGGCGGTGAGTCACCAAGACTCACTGTATAAATCCTGAACACACTAACTTAAGGCCCACAAACATATTATGGGCCTTGGCCCATACATAGAGGTAGCAATCATAATACATGATAGATAATACATAATGAATGACCCAACCCATCCTAGAATTCCATCCTCTACACACCAACCCGTACCAACCATCACACCTTGGGGATTTCTACAATCAACCCTCCATCCGTTACACACCACGTGGCATAGCCATCGATCACCGTGTGACCTAACATTTATATTTGTGGGATTTCTACCACGGTCACCATATGACCCATGTTTATATTCGTGGGATTTCTACCACTGCTACCATATGACCCATCATGCACTTCCCTTTCATATTATATTCCCACCCCATGCATACATATATAAAGAGAACATCATACTGTGCTTTCATATGTCTCAATATACATAGAGATTTCTATGATTATGCACTGCATCCTTGCCTAACCCTTTTGGGTTTTAATCGACTGTCTACACAGCCACATTTCGGCTTTTTAGCCCACTACACATAAATTACAATTAGAGGGTGTGTGTTAGAGATCTATACACCTGATTACCAATAAAACGATACTTTTTATGTCGACGCTATCCGTAGTCGACACAACTACTATCTGCCTAAGGTGTTGTTCAGAAGCCAGTCCACAACCAAGTGGCCAATCTCGAATGGTGGATACCGCTCATTTCTTAAACTTAGGGATTCTCTCCTTTGCTTGATCCATATTTAATTCCATCATAAGTCCTTGTCAGAACTACTATCACAATATATGATCGTTAATCCTCATCATAAAGTTTAGATCTTGCATATAATGAATGAATCTAGTAAAAATCTAGGGAAAATCTCCTTACCTTAAAATCTCGAAGTTGGAGACTAGCTATTTTTGGCTTTTAGATCTAGACGACCAAGTTTCCTTCAAATTCCAGAATGTCGCCCAACATAGAACCATTAAACTATTAGCTTTTCGGCTTTTGCCTTTCAAAAACCAAAATAGAACATGAGAAACCAACAGAAGTTGACACTTACCTTAACATGTGGAATTCGCTAGCATTGGAGAGGATTCGACAATGTCAATGAGGAAGATTTAAATGCCGAAAGAAATAGAACCAACTCACAAATGGGATGAATAGAGAAAACTATGGAGATTTGGCTTTTAGAGAAATCGGCACAAGAGGAAAAGAATGGAAAAGAGAGTGAAGGAGAGGTTTCACTTTTAAAGAAATTAAAGAAAAGAAATTGCGTAGGAGAAACTAAGAATTTTGGCACAATAGAAGAAGAAGAAATTAGGTTCAAATGCCGTAATTAATGAGATATCCCCTATTTATAGAAATTTGGCACTCCTATCAAAAACCTGAAAGTACCCTTCCGATAACTAAAAATCAAGCTAATAAAAAGGGAAAATTCAGAACTAAAAATCAATCTAATAAAAAGGGAAAATTTGGCACCCCTTTTTCATGAAGTAGCTGAATTCTTTACTCCTCTAGGTGGTGGATTTTCGGCCATCATCTTTCCTTTATAGCTCTTATCTTTTCTCCGTTTTATCTTCTATATTATCAATTATAAAATCCATGTAAATCCTCCTATTTTTGAGCCTTGTTGCTGTCCACTTCACCTAACCCTAATGTCGAATTTAGCTTACTTAAATTAAGAGAATTGGGCTCCATAAAACTTAATTTTTGGGCCCCTTACACCCTTATTGTGGAGTCACCCCTTGTTCCTTTTATGTGCTGAAAATGGCCCAAAAATATGGGCTACTTACGGCCAAAACTTGGGCCTCTTTAACTGTTAGTGACGCCACCTTCTAACTCCCTTGCAGCGCCACCTATTGTTGGGTCACAAGCCCACATTGGTATTTTAAACACAATTACCACCTTTTAACTCTATAATGCCCAATCAGACAATTTAACCAAGGCCTTTGCCTAGTCCTGAGCCCAATTTGGACCCCTATCACTTAAATTAACATATTAAACATATCCTTACACTAAACGCATAGACCCATCGATTCAGGATGTTACAGTTCTACCCCCTTAAAGAAATTTCATCCTCGAAATCACCTGATCAAAAAAGATAGGGGTATTGCTGCCGCATTACTTCCTCGGATTCCCACGTAGCCTCCTCAGAACCATGATTCCTCCACAGCACCTTAACTAATGGTGTAACATCCTGAAAAGGGCCTATGCATTTTTGGTTTAATTGTACGAAATGACATGTCTTATGTGTTATGAATGTATTATGAACATTTTTGGAAACTTGGAAATGTAAGAAATGATTTAGACATGTTAAGTTTCAAAAGAGGAAAGTGAACATTATGGAAACTTAAGTTAAAAGAGGAAAGTGAACATTTTGGAAACCTCGAAATGTATGGAAATGTTAAGTTTAAAAAGAGGAAACTAAGGCAAGGTGGCCTTAAAAAATTAATAGGAAAAATTTGACACACAAACAGCTTGTCAAAGTGGCTTGAAGGCACCACTTAAAAGCCCAAAGAAGTGACGCCACAAGCTTGTGTATTTGGGCTGTGGATCGAGTCACTTGGGAAACAAATAAAAGAAATTTTTTTCTTCTAGGAGCAGAGAGATGGACAAAGACATGGCTAAATTTTAGGGTTTTATCCCTTTTATTTTATTTAAGGATAACAGATGATAAATGAAGAATTATTCTCTAATTAGAGAATGAGGAGAAGTGATGGCCAAGTAAGGGACTTTGAGTTTAGTAATTTCGACTAGGAAAGGATAGTTGTCAATTATCTTTTATTTTAGATGATAATTAAAGAGATAAAATTTATCAAAATAGGAAGAGTTGGCCGAATGAGGGTCTCTATGTAGATTAATTTTGGCAACAAGGAGAAAAGGGGTAGCTATTCTTCATTCTCTCTTTTCTTCTGCCGAAATTCTCTTGCAAATTTCTTTCTTCTTCATTTGTTCTCCTTCTTTTTGTTAGTCAAATCCGAAAATTCAAGATACCACCATTAGCCGATTTCTTCTTCTTTATTTCAATTCATCAAAAGCCGACATCTGTTAAGTGTTCACTTAGGCTATAGCCGAAACTTTGAAGTGGTGTCAGGAGGGAGATTGTTGACTTCTTCAAGTAAGGGTAAGGATCAATTGCTGTTATTTTCTTTCTTCTGTAAACCAAAAGTTAAGATTCTAATGCCATATACATGTTGGCCGAAACTTTGAAGGAAAGCTTCGGGATTCTGAGACTATCGACTACAAGGAGGAAAGTTTCAGATTTGAAATCACAAGGTATGTGTTTAAGACATTCACCAAGACCTATTTTAAGTGATTGAATCGAACCTAACATGTGAATCTATGGGTGATTTCGATGATACCAAAGGAATTAGCAATTTTGGATTTAGATCCCTAAGGTAAGTGTACATGAATATTCTACCAAGGCTTATTTTGGTATGAAGATCTATTTCATAATTGTTAAAAGCTAAACTAACCTATGTGGAGATCCAAAGGTTTGGTGAATACAAGAAGAAGAATGGCAGAGTTTTCGGGATTTGACTATAGTCAATTCGATAGCAAGGTAAGCATATAAGTGTACAAATCCTACTAGGATTTGGTTTTATGGCCGAATGAGTTTTTCATTAAACATTTAATATGGGCCAAATGTAGGGAGTTAAAGATCTAAGATCGAAAAATTCGGGATTTCAAGTGAAATTGTTAAGTTTAATCGTGTGTACCCTACCCTAAGTTTTAATACGCTCATGGCTATATTTTAAATTAAATATGTTATTAAGAATGTGAAAAGCATGGTTAAGGTACCATACAATGGTACAAAGTACTGTGCACGCTTCCTACTCCCAATAGGATTATGAAATATGTTATAAGTAACATGAGAATAATGATAAGAATGTGAACTTTGGCATGTTAATGCATAATATGATTTGGGCATATGGGTTATATGAAAAGGGAAGTTAATGTGGTGACCTAAGACCACGAAATCGAATGTGGTGACCTAAGACCACGATAATTGAATGTGGTGACCTAAGACCACGAATTCTAAATGTGGTGACCTAAGACCACGAATTTTTATAAGGGCGATGAGCATGTCGACTGCAGCGACTGCCTTCGATGGTGTGTAGCGAAAGGAGGGTCGACTTAGTAGTCCCCAATATGTACAGGTTGGTACGGGAGAGTGTAGCGGATGGCTAACTAGGTTTGGGTTTGGGTTGCATCATTATTTTTACCGCTATATGAACATGTATGTGATATCATAATGCATGCATGAAATGTTAATTCTTAGTGTTGGTTACACATTGAGTCTATTTGACTCACCTCATTTGTGGGACTATTTTCAGTGACGATCGGTGATGGACTGTGTTCGGAGAAGCTTAGGGATGGCCATGCACAAGAAGAAATTTACGACTTGGACTTTTATTTTATTTTAAGTATTTTAAAGTTTATTTTGGTTTTAATTTTGGGAAATTATTTGATGTAATAAGGTAGTAGTAGCATTTACTTTACTTTTATTTATTGAGCCTATAATCTTTATATTTATTAAAAGATTAAGTAAAATTATTTTAATACAAAGCCCAAACGTTTTGTCACCTAAATCAAAAGGATTTTAATAATGAAATAAACTTATTTTCAACTCAAGCCCAACCCAAAACAAACTTTCCTTCAAAACGCCAAGTTTTTCCTAAGTATAAAAGAATTTGAAACGTTTTCTTTGGGAACATACCGATTCAGGTCAAGGATTGTGGGCGGGTTTAGGTGTTTCAATTTGGTATCGAGCCTGTGTTTAAACTCTTGGCCTTGGGTTTAAGGCCCAAGACGTTTTCAAAGTTAAGCCAAAAGAATTTTTGTGAATTAAGCGAAATTTTCGGCATGGCCCACTAAGTCTCAATTCAAGTCCACCGGTAAGTACTTTCGACTTCAAGTGATTTGAATATATAAAATGTATGGGCTTTTATGGGACGAGAATAGAGATTAAGTACTTGAACCTAGGACTAGTATACCCCAACAAAACATAAGACTTAAATGCCTAACTAAACAAACACGTGGTTAAGTCATTTGAGTTAGGTGTGGTAACCATGGTGCATGTCTAGGATTGGTTTTGGTGGGAGCTTGGTATTTAAGTAGTCGCGTGACTCACCTCCTCTCCACTCGAATCCTGCAGTGCGTAGCTACGGCTCATCCTAACCAAGAGGACTTATACACCTGCTAAACCCCTAACTAAAACCCGAAAGGGACTAGCCAGTATTTTTATGAAAACCCTAGTTTTATAATCACCAAATTACCCCTTGAATAGTAGCAAAAACTTATTTTGGAAAATTTTCAAAATATTTCTGATTTACAAATTTACTAAAATATCCCTAGTGGTAAAATTACAAAAATGCCCTTAGTTTATGAAATCTCCAAATACCCACAGTTCTTATCAAAATTTCACTACTTTGCTTAAAGGAACCCTAAATTTGCAAAATATCAAAATACCTTGATTTTGGAAAAAATTACGAAATTGCCCCTACCTCACAAAATTACTAGAACGACCCCCGATCTTCAAAAATGTTTGCAACAACACTAATTTGGAAAACAAATTCTCAAAAATAACCCTCAAGTTTCGTAAATTCCAAAATATCCTTGATTTATTAAGATTTATAAATTTACCCTGGTTTATTACTGAAATACCCTTGTAATTTCAAAATTTTTGAAATACCCCCGAGATTTCAAAAAATCACCAAAATACCCTTATTGACAAAATCACCAAGGAACCTTATTTTGACAAATTACAAAAATACCCCTGTAGGGAAAAATATGAAAATACCCCTGGGTAGTGGAAAAACAACAACAATGAAAACTACAACATTTCTCTGAATAAATGGAAGTTCATAATTGATTGATGGATGTATGAATGTGAAGACTGTGTGTATATATGAATACGAAAGAACCACTCTTAAAATTCTTTTCATAAAACTTTGTTGTGGATAATCAGTGGAATAAGGGCTAATTCATAAAACTTTCTTAAATCAGATTAAAGTGCATCGCTAGATATGAGTTCTAGAGGACGCGGTCGTCATGGACGTGGTAGAGGAAGAATGACTGTGTCAGAACTTGTTAGATCGGGTCAAGGGTCCGACAATGAGTTACCACCGCTACCATTACCCCAATTTGTTGGTGTCGAAAGAAGCTCGAGACGGAGGATAGTCAGACGCAGAGCTATCTTGCGAGTTCTTGAAATGGTGGTAGTCTGCCGAGGAATACGGAGCTCGTAAATCATGACCGAGTGACACCGAGCCAATGGAGCTAAAGTATTACGTGGAGGTGCGGTGTGGCACCCAAAGACAGCTTGAATCTTGGTTGAAGCGACCGAGCGCATTATGGATGAGCTCGATCTGACCCCTGAGGAGAAGTTGAAAGGAATGGTGGCGCTACTACGCGATGAAGCGTATCAATGGTGGTTAACAGTTCGGGATGGTACCCTAGCTGAGGATCTAACCTGGGAATATGTTAAGGCGGCATATCAAAAGAAGTATGTCGGCACATGTTATATTGATGAGCAGGGAAGGCTTTTCTAGGGCTGGTTCAAGGGAACAAGTCTGTAGCAACATATGAAGCTAAATTTCTGAGGTTAAGCCGATATGCTCGAGGAGTAGTGGCTACGGAGCATGAGCGGTGTGTTCGGTTCGAAGGCGATTTAAGGATGACCTAAGGTTATTGATAGCTCCACATCGAGGCGGGAATTTTCAGCGTTGGTAGAAAAGGCTAAGGTAGCCGAGGAATCAAGGACTTCGGTTAGCGAGCTCGATAGGAATAGACCCAAGAGGGTTATGGGTAATCAAGATCACCAAAAATGTGCGTAAAAGGCCCAGAATCGATGGGTCATGGGTCGACAAGTGGAGTGCAGGAGGCGAAGATCGTCCATGTGATCGATGTGGAAAGAAGCACTTAGGAGAATTTGGAATAAGACAGGTGGATGTTTCAGATGTGGGTCAAAATACCATATGATCAAAGACTGCCCAAGGAAACCAGATGAGAATCGCCCAGCAGCTCAGAATGCTAATCAGGCTGGTAGAGGGGGACAGCAGCCTCAGCGAGGTCGTGGTCCAAATAATCGAGGAAATGGTAGAGGACGTGGAACACCAGGCCGAGGTCCTGCTAATACTGAGGCAAGACAGCCGAGTTTGGTTTATGCGGTTCACCGTAGGGAGGATGGAGATGTGCCGGACGTCATAACCGGTACGTTCCTCATTCATGGCAAGCCCTATTTTGCTCTTATTGATGTGGGCTTGACCCATTCTTATGTTGCCTGTAGTGTAGTTGAAACACTAGGCCTAGACTTTGAACTTTCTGATAGAGAGATGACTGTAGTAAGCCCATTAGGCCAGACTGTAGTGGTAGATAAGATCTTTCAGAGTGTATCCCTAGAAATTCAGGGAGTGAACTTTCGGGCTGATTTAATGAAACTACCCTTTGGGGAGTTTGACCTCATACTTGGTATGGATTGGTCAGTAGAGCACCAGGCCGTGTTAGATTGTGCGGCTAAACGAATGGAACTAAGGACCCCAGAAGATGAAGTGGTAGTAATGATAGGAGAAAGAAGAAACTACTTGTCTAACGTAGTTTCGGCATTGAAGGCGGAGAAGATGGTTCGTAAAGGGTGCAGGGCGTTCTTAGCCTATGTAAGTGCGTTAGATGGAAAGGAAGGAGGTGTTAGTGGAGTTAGAACTGTAAGGGACTTTGAGGATGTGTTCCCAGAGGAATTACCAGGAATACCCCCAGATAGGGAGGTAGAGTTTGGAATTGACCTGCTGTCGGGTACAGCTCCTGTGTCCATTGCCCCTTATAGAATGGCACCAAAGGAGTTGGTTGAGCTCAAGGCTCAAATTCAAGAATTGCTGGATCGTGGGTTTATTCGACCCAGTGTGTCTCTATGGGGAGCACCGGTCCTATTTGTGAAGAAGAAGGACGAAACTATGCGTATGTGCATAGAATATCGTTAGTTAAATAAGCTGACCTTCAAGAACAAGTACCCCTTGCAAAGGATAGACGACTTGTTCGATCAGCTTAAGGGGGCAGTAGTGTACTCAAAGATCAACTTAAGGTCTGGATATCATTAGTTGAAGGTGAAGGAGGTAGATATCCATAAGACAGCCTTTAGGACAAGATACGGTCATTTTAAGTTTGTAGTAATGCCGTTCGGGTTAACAAATGCCCCAGCCGCATTCATGGATATGATAAACCGGGTTTTTCAACCTTACTTGGATAGGTTTGTCGTAGTGTTCATCGATGATATTTTGGTGTACTCTAAAACTGAGGAGGAGCATGATGAGCATCTTTGGTCTGTGCTGCAAATATTGAGGGAGAAGAAGTTTTATGCCAAATTCAGCAAGTGTGAATTTTGGCTTAGGGAAGGCGTTCTTAGGGTATGTGGTATCCGTAGAGGAATAAAGTGGATCCTAAGAAGATCGAGCGGTGTTGGATTGGAAGCCACCTAGGTTCGTGGTCGAGATCCAAGTTTCTTAGGTTTGGCAAAGCTATTCTGGAAGGTTTGTGGAAGGATTCTTGTCTATAGCGCGCTTTGACAAAGTTGTTGAGGAAGGAAGTACCCATTGTATGGTTGGATAAGCAAAGCAGGAGAGCTTTGAGAAGCTTAAGAAGGTTTTAACTAAGCTCAAGATTGATTCACCAGAGGCGTGAAAGGAATTCATGATGTATTGTGACGCTTCCCATATGTGTTTAGGTGGTGTATTGATGCAAGATGAAGGTAGTCGACATGCATCTCAGTAGTTAAGGTGCATGAGGTTAACTACCCAACCCATGACTTGGAATTGGCAAGAAGTGGTTTTTGCCCTTGAGGTGTGGAGGCACTATCTCTATGGAGAAAGGTCATGATCTTCACGCACCACAAGAGCCTTAAGTATCTGTTGACTCGAAGGAGTTGAACTTGAGGCAACAAGGTGGGTGGAGTTATTGAAGGATTATGATTGCTCGATAGAGTACCACCCGCAAGGCGAATGTGGTAGCTGATGCCCTAAGTCGAAAGGTTGTGTCAGATCTAAGGGCTATATTCGCCACTTAAGTTTGTATGATGATGGAAGCCTATTGGTAGAGTTGCAAGTCAAACCCACATGGTGAATGAGGAGAAAAGGGACGATTGGTGATAAGGACCTAAGTGCTAAGTTCTGACAAGTACAAAATAGAGAGTTAGAGGATTATGGCGTTAATGATGAAGGAGTATTGTGCTACAAAGGAAAAGTCTGTATGCCGAAGGACGAGGAGTTAAGATAGAGGATTCTTCGGGAAGTGCATAGTAGCCCTTATGCTATGTATCCCGGAGGCATTAAGTTGTACAGAGATCTAAGAGAACAATTTTGGTGGCCTGGTGTTACTGAAACTGTTGGCAAGTGCTTGACATGCTAGCAAGTTAAGGCTGAACATCAAGTTCCATCAGGATTGCTTCAGCCAATCGAGATTCCGCAGTGGAAGTGGGAAATAATTACCATGGACTTCGTTAGTGGGCTTCCCCTTACGCCTACTAAGAAGGACTCGAGATAGGTAATAGTGGACTATTTGACCAAGTCTCAAGACTTTATCCCGTGAGGTTGATTTTCTCTTCGTAAATTGGCCAAATTATATGTGGCAAAATTGTGAGGTTACAGAGTCGGTGTTCATCATTTGGATAGAGACCCAAGATTTACATCTCGGTTTTGGAGGGCACTTCATCAAGCTTTAGGCACTAAGTTGGATTTCACTACGCTTTTCATCCATAGTCGGACGGCAACTGGCGGGTAATCCAAGTATTGGAAGATATGTTGAGGGTGTGTGATGGATTTCAGAGGAAGTTGAGAGGAGTATTTGCCTTTAGCAGAGTTTGCCTACAACAATGCCTATCGTGCAAGCATTGGATGGCACCTTATGAAGCTACCTGATGGTCTCAAGTGCCGAACTCCTACATGTTGGACGGAATTGGGAGAACGCCGAGTTTTAGGTCCCGAGTTAGTGGCGTAATCAAGAGAAAGTTGAGATTATTCGTACAGTTGAAGGAAGCCTCGACAGGCGTAAGTCTTACGCCGACCTCAAGCGGAAGGAAATAGGGTTTGAAGTGGGAGACCAAGTGTTTCGAAAGTCTCACCTGGAAGAAGGTGATGAGGTTTGGTCGGAAAGGAAGTTAAGCCCAAGGTTTATAGGGCCCTATCGAGTACTAAAGCGAGTTTGGCGATGGCATATCGCCTAGAGTTGCCACCGAGTTGCAATAGATGCACGACGTATTCCATGTATCCATGCTACGTTGCTACCTGGTGGATCCATCTCATGTGGTACCGCTTGAAGAAGTGGAGCTAAGACCGCACTTATCCTACGAGGAAGAGCCGATTCAGATATTGGAACGTGATGTGAAAATATTACGGAGAAAGTCAGTTCCCTAGTCAAAGCGTTATGGCGCAATCATGGATCGAGGAAGCTTCACGGGAGCCGTAAGAGGCAATACGATAGCAATGCCTCAATTATTTTAGCTGTGAAATTTCGAGGACTAAATTATTTTAAGGGGTAGAATCGTAATATCCACGAAAAGGGCCTATGCATTTTCGGTTTAATTGTACGAAATGACATGTCTTATGTGTTATGAATGTATTATGAACATTTTTGGAAACTTGGAAATGTAAGAAATGATTTAGAAATGTTAAGTTTCAAAAGAGGAAAGTGAACATTTTGGAAACTTAAGTTAAAAGAGGAAAGTGAACATTTTGGAAACTTAAGTTAAAAGAGGAAAGTGAACATTTTGGAAACCTAGAAATGTATGGAAATGTTAAGTTTAAAAAGAGGAAACTAAGGCAAGGTGGCCTTAAGAAAATTAATAGGAAGAATTTGACACACAAACAGGCTTGTCAAAGTGGCTTGAAGGCACCACTTAAAAGCCCAGCAAGTAACGCCACAAGCTTGTGTATTTGGGCCAGGGATCGAGTCACTTGGGAAACAAATAAAAGAAATTTTATTTTTTTCTTCTAGGAGCAGAGATGGACAACACATGGCTAAATTTTAGGGTTTTATCCCTTTTATTTTATTTAAGGATAACAGATGATAAATGAAGAATTATTCTCTAATTAGGAGAATGAGGAGAAGTGATGGCCAAGTAAGGGACTTTGAGTTTAGTAATTTTGCTAGGAAATGATAGTTGCTGAATTATCTTTTATTTTAGATGATAATTAAAGAGATAAAATTTATCAAAATAGGAAGAGTTGGTCGAATGAGGTCTCTATGTAGATTAATTTGGCAACAAGGGAAAAGGAGTAGCTATTCTTCATTCTCTCTTTTCTTCTCGCCGAAATTCTCTAGCAAATTCTCTCTTCCTCATTTGTTCTCCTTCTTTTGTTAGTCAAAGCCGAAAATTCAAGATACCACCATTAGCCGATTTCTTCTTCTTTATTTCAATTCATCAAAAGTCGACATCCATTAAGTGTTCACTTAGGCTATAGCCAAACTTTGAAGTGGTGTCGTGAGGAGATTGTCGACTTCTTCAAGTAAGGGTAAGGATCAATTTTTGTTATTTTCTTTCTTCTGTAAACCAAAAGTTAAGATTCTAATGCCATATACATGTTGGCCGAAACTTTGAAGGAAAGCTTCGGGATTCTAAGACTGTCGACTACAAGGAGGAAAGTTTCAGGATTTGAAATCACAAGGTATGTGTTTAAGACATTCGGCCAAGACCTATTTTAGGTGATTGGAATCGAACCTAACATGTGAATCTATAGGTGATTTCGACAGATACCAAAGGGAATTAGCAATTTCGGGATTTAGATCCCTAAGGTAAGTGTACATGAATATTCGGCCAAGGCTTATTTTGGTATGAAGATCTATTTCATAATTGTTAAAAAAGCCGAAACTAACCTATGTGGAGATCCAGTGTTTGGCTGAATACAAGAAGGAGAATGGCAGAGTTTTCGGGATTTGACTATAGTCAATTCGACAGCAAGGTAAGCATATAAGTGTACAAATCCTACTAGGATTTGGTTTTATGGCCGAATGAGTTTTTCATTAAACATTTAATATGGGCTAATATAGGAGTTAAAGATCTAAGATCGAAAATTTGGGAATTCAAGTGAAATCGTTAAGCGAATCGGTGTGTACCCTACCCTAAGTTTTAATCGCTCATGGCTATATTTTAAATTAAATATGTTATTAAGAATGTGAAAAGCATGGTTAAGGTACCATACAATGGTACAAAGTACTCAGGTACGTTTCCTACTCCCAATAGGATTATGAAATATGTTATAAGTAACATGAGAATAATGATAAGAATGTGAACTTTGGCATGTTAATGCATAATATGATTTGGGCATATGGGTTATATGAAAAGGGGAAGTTAATGTGGTGACCTAAGACCACGAAATCTAAATGTGGTGACCTAAGACCACGATAAATGAATGTGGTGACCTAAGACCACGAATTCTAAATGTGGTGACCTAAGACCACGAATTTTTATAAGGGCGATGAGCACGTCGACTGCAGCGACTTCCTTCGATGGTGTGTAGCGGAAGGAGGATCGACTTAGTAGTCCCCACGGTGTACAGGTTGGTACGGGGGAGTGTAGCGGATGGCTAACTAGGTTTGGGTTTGGGTTGCATCATTATTTTTACCTATTATATGAACATGTATGTGATATGATAATGTATGCCTGAAATGTTAATTCTTAGTGTTGGTTACACATTGAGTCTGCTTGACTCACCTCACTGTGGGACTATTTTCAGTGACGATCGGTGATGGACCAGTTCTATGAGAAGCTTAGGGATGGCCATGCACAGCAAGAAATTTACGACTTGGACTTTTATTTTATTTTAAGTATTTTAAAGTTTATTTTGGTTTTAATTTTGGGAAATTATTTGATGTAATAAGGCCGTAGTAGCATTTACTTTACTTTTATTTATTGAGCCTACAATCTTTATATTTATTAAAAGATTAAGTAAAATTATTTTAATACAAAGCCCAAACGTTTTTGTCACCTAAATCAAAAGGATTTTTAATAACGAAATAAACTTGTTTTCAACTCAAGCCCAACCCAAAACAAACTTTCCTTCAAAACGCTCAAGTTTTCCTAAGTACAAAAGAATTTGAAACGGTTTTCACCGGGGAACATACCAGATTCGGTCAAGGCTCGTGGGCAAGGTTTGGGGTGTTTCAAATGGCACCGTTTTCCTTCGCAACACCTTGACATCACGATCTAGAATTTCCACCGGTTCCTCTTCGAAGGACAGATCGGGTCTTACCTCGATTTCCTTCAGAGGCACTATGTGAGATGGATCCGAACGATAACATCTTCACATAGAGACGTGAAATACATCGTGAATTTAACTTAATTCCAGAGGTAACTCAAGCTGATATGCCACTGGTCCTACTCGCTTCAACACCTGATATGGTCCGATAAATATGCGGCTCAACTTACCCTTACGTCCGAATCTTAGCACTTTCTTCATGGCGATACTTTTAGGTATACCTTGTCCCCCACTGCAAACTCTATGTCCTTACGTCTTAAGTCAGCATAGGACTTCTGTCTATCTGCCGCCTCCTTTAGTCTAGCTCGAATTGCTTCCACCTTCTCCTCTGTCTCAGCGACCAAGTCCAGACCCAAAATTTGACATTCCCCTAATTTTGTCCAACATGTAGGAGTACGACACTTCCGCCCATACAAAGCTTTGTAGGGTGCCATCTGAATACATGACTGGTAACTGTTGTTATAAGCAAACTCTACTAACGGCAAGAACACCTCCCAACTACCTCTGAAATCAATGACACACCCTCTCAACATGTCCTCCAAGACTTGAATCACCGCTCGATCGTCCATCGGATCCGAGGATGAAAATCAGATCTTGAAATCCAACTTTGTTCCCAACGTTTGATGTAACGCCTTCCAAAATCGCGAGGTAAACCTAGGGTCCCTATCCGATATGATCGATACTGGTACTCCATGCAACCTTACCACCTCTACTACGTACAGCTTAGCCAACTTTTTCAAATGCTTCTGCAAAGAGTAATTCCATTAGATTCGTTCGGAAGACTATCCCCTGAACTTCTAGAGGTACTTCCCGATAGAGTTTATCCACTATCACCAATTGTCCTAACGGGCTAACTACAGTCATTTCCCTAGGGGTAATTTCAGATTCTAACCTTAAAGTTCCAGATACGCTACTAGCTACATACAAATGTGTCGACCCAATGTCAATCATTGCAGTGTAAGGAAAGCCAAAAATTAAAAACGTATTGATTATGACATCCGGTGTGTCAGCCTCCTCTCGACGTCTGACAGCATAGACCAACCCCATTGTCTCGCCTCGGTGTTTCTCGCCCTTGACCTAGTGCTCCACGACCCGACCGTAACCGTTACCACCTCCGGGTCGCCCTACCCACCTACTCTGCCACGCTGAACATTCTCTTGGCCCGTGGGCCCTTCATTGCCTTTTCGCTGTAGACAGTTCCTAACTTGATGACCAAAAGACCCACACCTAAAGCACTTCCCGCTACCCACCCTACACTCACCCGAATGGGATTTACCACATTGAGCACACTTCGGTGTCTAACTAGCAGCAGCAGGTCTATTATCTCGTCTCGGTCCATCTGGCCTGGGTCTTTTCTTATTACCTCTAGTTGTTCTCGATGATCCAAAGTTTCTCTTACCTCCACCCCTATCTCTATCCTGATTCAGCTTTTCCATCCATTTTACCTCCTCCGCTATCTTAGTCTTTTCCACAAGCACCGCAAATTCCCGTTCTCATTGCGGAGCTATCAACACCCGTAATTCATCCTTCAGGCCATCCTCAAATCGGACACATCGCTCATGCTCCGTGGCCACTATCCCTCGAGCATAAAGGCTCAGGCGTAAGAATTTCGCTTCGTACGCCGCTACGGACCTACTTCCTTGAACCAGGTTTAGGAATGCTCTGCACTGCGCATCCACATAGCTCGATCCAACGTACTTGTTTTGAAACGCTATTTTGAAGAACTCCCATGTGATGCGGTCAGCCACGTACCATCCTTAACCATGAGCCACCATTGGTAGGCTTCATCCCTCAAGAGAGATATAACCCCTTTCAATTTCTCTACCTCCGTGAGGTCCAGATCGTCCATTATGCGTTCAACTGCCTCTAACCAATACTCAGTTGAGCTCGAGGCTATACCAGAGATTCCTCTAAACACTTCTGTCCCGTTGCTCCTAACTCGCTCCGGTATAGATTTTCGGGCTTCTATGCCCATACCTGCTCCAACAACTCTCTCAAAACCCTTAACATAGCACGAGATACTGCATCATCTCCTACTGCCCCGATCTTGAAATTTTGCCTCCACGGTGGTGGCACTGGTACCTCATTTCAGATTCGTGACGGACCTATGGGTTCGACACGATAATCTCGCTCTACCTCGACCACGCACACCACGCCCTCTAGTACTTATCCTACCGTTCATGATTTATCCGATTAGAAATTTTATGATTTATTAGTTTTCTTCCACTAATTAACCACAGACAGTCTTATGAATAGTGGGTTTAAAAGTAGTTCTTTTGAATTCACAACGAGTTCAATTTTAAGTTTGTATCTCCCAGTCTTAGGAGTCACACACAATCAACCATCAACATACAACCAACATCCATGAACTCGCATTCATCATATAAGGGTATTTTCGTCATTTCACTACACAGGGGTAGTTTCGTAATTTATCTTACAGGGGTATTTTTGTAAAAAAATTTTAAAAAATAGGGTTTCTTGGTGGTTTTTCAAAATAAGGGTATTTTGGTAATTTTGTAATCTGAGGTATTTTCGTATTTTTATCAACTTTGGTAACTTTCGTGAATTAGGGGCAATTTAGTAATTCTTCAACAAGGGTACTTTGGTAATTTTTCAATCAAGGGTATTTTGGTCATTCGACAAAATCAGGGGTATCTTGGTAAATTTCCTCAACCTAGGGCTTTTGGGTAATTTACACAATCAGGGACGTATAAGTAATTTTATAAAAGAAATAGGGTACTGGTCTTTTTCGGGTTTTAGTTATAAATTTTGGCCCGTCAACAAGCCCTTATGGCTAAGGTGAACAATCACTACGCACCAGGTAGGATTCCAGAAAAGAGGAGGTGAGTCACTAGGACTGCTTAAATACCAAGCTCTTCCTAGATTCAATCCTAAACATGCGTATGCATGTTGCCACACCCTAACCCATCGACTTGGTCACGGGTTTGTTTAGTTGGATTAAGTCTTATGGATTTGAAGAGTTGTTTAACTAGGCCTAAAGTCCATTGCTACTATCCTACTAGTCTACGTCCCTCAAGCCCATCAACCCAAGAAGTACATCACATCAAGGGTTAGAATACATACCTGCGTGGATCCTGTGCCGGTAGACTCGAAGGCCTTCTCTTCTTCCAAAGTTTTGTTCAAATTCTCCTCAACTTTACAAAACATCCCTAGGCCCATTTCACATTTCGAGTTTTGAACTGGCTCGATGCCAAATGTAACACCCCAAACCCAAATTTATAAGTTCCAACTGGATCGGTATGCTACGGGTTGAATATTGAAAACTTTTCTCGAAAGGTTTTGGAAAAACTTAGTTTATTTTAGCGAGTAATCCCTTAAATGTGAGATTTTGTAAATAACTTTACTACTTGCGTTGATTGGATTGAAAAGCCCATTTATTATTTCATTTTATTTTGGAGACTAAAAAACATAAGTTTTGCAAATCCGACATAACAAAAATAAATCAAGTCTAAGTTAAGGAGGCCTTATTGCATAAATAGTCCCAAAGAAATAATAAAAAAAAGAAAACCAAACTTAATCTATAGAAAAAAAACTTGATGGCCCTCGAGTCCGCTCCTGCTCCCATGTCCACGATCTACTATTCATCCGAAAGAGTAGAGAAAAAGAAAGTGGAGTCACCAAGACTCGATGTATAAATCTGAACACACTAACCTAAGGCCCATTAAACACATTATGGGCCTTGGCCCATACATAGAGGCAACAATCATAATACATGATAGACAATACATAATGAATGGCCCAACCCATCCTAGAATTCCATCCTCTACACATCAACCCGTATCAACCATCACACCTTGGGGATTTCTACAATCAACCCTCCATCCGCTACATACCACATGGCATAGCCACCGATCACTGTGTGACCTAACATTTATATTTGTGGAATTTCTACCACCGGTCACCATCTGACCCATGTTTATATTCGTGGGATTTCTACCACCGGTCACTATATGACCCATGTTTATATTCTTGGGATTTCTACCACCGGTCACCATATGACCCATCATGCACTTCCCTTTCATATTATATTCGCTTCCCATGCATACATACATAAAGAGAACATCATATGTGCTTTCATATGTCTCAATATACATAGAGATTTCTATATTTGCGCACTCGCATCCTTGCCTAACCCTTTTGGGTTTTAATCGACTTTCTACACGTACCATATTCTGGCTTTTTAGCCCACTACACATAAATTACAATTAGAGAGTGTGTTAGAGATTTACACACCGACACCGATAAACGATACTTTCTATGTCGACGCTATCCGTAGTCGACACAACTGCTATCTGCCTAAGGTGTTGTTCAGAAGTCGGTCTACAACCAAGTGGCCAATCTCGAACGGTGGATACCGCTCGTTTCTTAAACTTAGGGATTCTCTCCTTTGCTTGATCCATATTTAATTCCATCACAAGTCCTTGTCAGAACTACTATCACAATATATGATCGTTAATCATCATCATAAAGTTTAGATCATGCATATAATGAACGAATCTAGTAAAAATCTAGGGAAAATCTCCTTACCTTAAAATCTCAAAGTTGGAGACTAGCTATTTTCGGCTTTTAGATCTAGACGACCAAGTTTCCTTCAAATCCCAGAATGCTGCCCAACATAGAACTATTAAACTATTAGCTTTTCGGCTTTTGCCTTTCAAAAACCAAAATAGAACATGCAAAACCAACAGAAGTCGACACTTACCTTAACACAGGGAATTCGGCTAGCATTGAAGAGGATTCGACAATGTCAATGAGGAAGATTTAAATGCCGGAAGAAATAAACCTAACTCACAAATGGGATGAATAGAGAAAAACTATGGAGATTTCGGCTTTTAGAGAAATCAGCACAAGAGGAAAAGAATAGAAAAGAGAGTGAATGGAGAGGTTTCGGCTTTTGAAGAAATTAAAGAAAAGAAATTGTAAAGGGTGAGACTAAGAATTTCGGCACAATAGAAGAAGAAGAAATTAGGGTTCAAATGCGTAATTAATGAGATATCCCCTATTTATAGAAATTTCAAAGACTCCTATCAAAAACCGAAAGTACCCTTCCCGATAACTAAAAATCAAGCTAATAAAAGGAAAATTTAAGACCCCATTTTCATGAAGTAGCCGAATTCTTTACTCCTCTAGGTGGTAGATTTTTGGCCATCACCTTTCCTTGATAGCTACTATCTTTTCTCCATTTTATCTTCTATATTATCAATTATAAAATCCATGTAAATCCTCCTATTTTTGAGCCTTGTTGCCGTTCACTTCACCTAACCCTAATACCGAATTTAGCTTACTTAAATTAAGAGAATTGGGCTCCATAGAACTTAAATTCACCCTTGTTGTGGAGTCACCCCTTGCTCCTTTTTAAGTACCGAAAATGGCCCAAAAACATGGGCTTCTTGCAGCCAAAACTTGGGCCTCTTTAACTGTTAGTGACGCCACCTTCTAACTCCCTTGCAGCACCACCTATTGTTGGGCCACAAGCCTACATTGGTATTTTAAACACAATTACCACCTTTTAACTCTATAATGCCCAATCAGACAATTTAACCAAGGCCTTTGCCTAGTCCTGAGCCCAATTTAGACCCCTATCACTTAAATTAACATATTAAACATATCCTTACACTAAACGCATAGACCCATTAATTCAGGATGTTACAGTTCTACCCCCTTAAAGAAATTTCGTCCTTGAAATTACCTGATCAGAAAAGATGGGGGTATTGCTGCCGCATTGCTTCCTCGAGTTCCCACGTAGTCTTCTCAGAACCATGATTCCTCCACAGCACCTTTACCAATGAGACCGTTTTCCTTCGCAACACCTTGACATCAAAATCCAGAATTTCCACCGGTTCCTCTTCGAAGGATAGATCAGGTCTTACCTCGATTTCCTCCACAGGCACTATGTGAGATGGATCCAAACAATAACGTCTTAACATAGAGATGTGAAATACATTGTGAATTTGACTTAATTTCGGAGGTAACTCAAGCTAATATGCCACTGGTCCTACTCGCTTCAACACCTAATATGATCCGATAAATCTGGGGCTCAACTTACCCTTACATCCGAATCTTAGCACTTTCTTCCACGGCAATACTTTCAGGAATACCTTGTCCCCCACTGCAAACTCTATGTCCTTACGTCTTAAGTCAGCATAGGACTTCTGTCTATCTGCCACCTCCTTTAGTCTAGCTCAAATTACTTCCACCTTCTCCTCTGTCTCGGCGACCAAGTCCGGACCCAAAATTCGACGTTCCCCTAATTTCGTCCAACATGTAGGAGTACGACACTTCTGCCCATACAAAGCTTCGTAGCATGCCATCTGAATACTTGACTGGTAACTGTTGTTATAAGCAAACTCTACTAACGGTAAGAACTCCTTCCAACTACCTCTGAAATCAATGACACACCCTCTCAACATGTCCTCCAAGACTTGAATCACCCGCTCAGACTGTCCATCGGTCTAAAACCAAGTAGGCTACTTCGAGGATTCAATTTCAAACGGTTCGAGATGCTTCCCCACGTTTACCTCCAATCTTATCCGGTTTATTTTCATAGACTTCATCCAAAAATTCAGGAAGTGTTACTTCTCCCCTTCTCTTTTGATTTTATTATTACAGAATTGTTTATCTATCTTTGTACATTAAGGGCAATGTACATCTTAAGTGTGGGGGTAAAAGTACCTGACTTTTTACATTATTCTCAAAACCCTGATTTTAGTCTCGTTCGAAAGTATTTTTCTCATATTACTAATTAGGATGAAATTTCTAATGATGTATGATTTTTATTGATATGTTTTAGAGTAAGTCATAGTTAGTTGTGCATTGATGATTAAATCTGAATGATACTAGAGAATCAAGCATGATAAAATTGGTAGGTTATTGAACTAAATCTGAATATTACTTTGAAGTTTGAAATTTACAGGGATTGATGTCAAAAACACCCATAATTTTTGGTGAGATTTTGAGCCATATAGAGCATATATTCTTTTTCTTGCTCACTTTATTGATTATGAGTGTGTCAACTTTGAACTGTTATTCTAGAACTTGCCTCGTTTATACATGTCGATACCACATTAATGATTTGATATACTGAGATGATAAAGGCACCTAGGTTTAACCCATTCACTCCACTAAAAAGCCTACCTTCACAAATTAACCCCTAGTGAACCCTGTTGAAACCTAATAACCTTTTTATTGACTCACCCACTAATATCAACCCAAAATCCCTTTATATTTGTTATCACCATTCTTTTGACTACCCTTTAATCGAGGTTTGATTTGATTAAATTATCGAATTATATTAGTTCCGTAGTTACATTTATCATTTATGATGTAATGTTTTAGTTTGTTCTTAAAAAAAAATCAATCAAAGTTTAGAGCTCATGTATCTAAATTCCAATTGTTGAAGAAGAGCTCGTATTGAAGTATTATAGTATTCCTATTAGCTTTTAATTGATGTAAGTACTTATATTAGTTCCTTGTTTCTAGTTAGGTAATTGGTTAATTCAATCTCGATTCTAACCTTCTAATTTAGCCTTTATCCACACCTTTAACCCTAGCCCCATTACAACCCTAATAAAGACCTTTTGATTTGTTTATCATCTCATATACAGTGGTGGAGATTTGATTTTCAAGCAAGCCTATGGGATTAACTTTTCAAGTTCGACGTAGAGTGCTTATTCTTGAACCTTAAACACTTTTTGAGTGATTTGAGTGAATCTTTAGTGAGAATGTTGGTCCTTGTCGGTTTTGAATCAAAGGTAATTACTTAGATAAAGGGAGACACTTACGGTTCCAGGCTATAAAGGTATGACTTATCGTAATTGAAACTTTAGGGCACTTCCAGTTAAATCATCCATGTATAAATTATCTATGAATTATGATGAGACAATATCGATAGGAATTATGAATTATGGAAAGTTTGTTTTAATTGTAAGTTGAGAATTTTACTTGAGGACAAGCAAAAGCTTAAGTGTGGGGGTATTTGATAAACCATAAAAGTAACATATTTTAATCCCACATATAGTATGCTTTTGGATAAATTTATCCTTAATTTATGTAAAAAGGTGCTCTTAATCATTTCTTTTCATGTCTTATACTCAGGAAAGTACCTAAGGATAAAAAGAACATCAAACGGGCTTAAAACGGACCAAATTGGGCCAACCCAAGAAGTCGACACGACCTGGGCTTTCTTTCACACGGCAGTGCCGTGCCATCCATCTAGAACACGGCCTGTTCCTGATTTGCATGGCCGTGCCCCAATCGACAGACTCGAAGCATGGCCTGAACCTCGACTAGCACGGGCGTGCCACAGCTGTGCCTCAATCAACAGAATCAAGACACGGGTTGGACCACGACTTACAAGGGCATGCCTTGATCGTGCCCCTGCCCTAGGAAAGAGCAATTTCATTCGGGAAAGGATACTTGGAGGAAAAGAAATACATTCTAAAGCCTACTCAAACACCCCATTTGGAATTAGACTTAAATTAGGATACTTAGTGTCCAAGTAAGGCATCACAAAGTCTATATAAACACTTTAGGAGGCAACTTGGAAGGGGAGTTCAATAGAAGCCGAAACAAGGCATCAGGTTTTAGCAGAGTTTTCTACCAGAGCTTTACCCATTTAGGTAATTACTCGAAGATAGCCAATTGATCCATCTCAAAGAGTCGAAGTTCTACTCAAGATGGAGGATCTCCTCTTCAATTCCTTCAGGGGGTTTTAGGGATTTCTTATGTTTTGTTTTATCTTTTCTCTCGAGATGTTTTCCTATTTTATTATGAACTAAACCCCTTAGATATCTGAAGGGATGAAACCTATGATGGATTTTGTTATTTAATTCTTTCGGTTTATATGATAAATATTTAGTTTGTTCTTAATTATGTTGCTCAATTTAATCTGATGTGCTTAGGTGGAGGAGGAATAGACCCTGCCTAAGAGAAGATCTAGCATAATTAAGCGGAGTTGATGGGTGCCTAGAGATAGGGTTACGAGATTTTGTCGAATTAGGGTGAAACCTAATATGGGAGTCCATTAATCGATTTACTGCTTCCTTAGGGGGTTATTATAAGAGAACGAGAGTTCCACTAATTAACCTAAGGTTAGACGTTATTCGCTTCGAGAGAAGGTTTAATATAGGTTAGGGAGTCTCACGGATCAAGCTAAGTAAAAGAAATCATGTGAATTGGAAGTTAGATAGTAAGTAAAGTCATAGGTGGATTCTTCCCAAGGTATCGTCTTTATCAATTGAATTTTCTTCAAAGTCTTTTCCCGAAGTTTTGTTCTTTTGTCTTTGCATTTGAGTTTAAGTATTTCATTTTTTTTAGTTTAATAAACCAATCATTCCATATTTTAGGCTAAATAATAGAAAGAAAGTGAGTAATAGTACTTTTAGGTTCCTTGGGTTCGATAAGATATTCTTTCCTAAGCTATACTACTGTTCGATAGGTGCACTTGCCTCTATCATTGTCACAGTCGGTCTATAGGTTTGATCACTCTTTTATAAATATTAAAACTAGACTATTTTGCAGCGATCAGCTGTGATGGTCTGGATCTGTTCTTTTGGGTTTATTTCTATGTTGCTTGGTAGACGTCCTTGTTGACATTCAGAAATCAGCTTTGTGAGATGTCCCATTAGCCTAGTAAGTTCTCCAACTTGATTCTCGATCCCTTTGATCGATATTTGTTGTTCATCAAGTGCTGCTTCAGTCTTTTAGAAATGAGAATCAATTGCTACCATGAATTTCGTCAGCATATCTTCAAGGTTTGATTTCCTCTCCTGTGGATATAGTTGATTTTGATAATTTGGAGGAGGTTGCTGCCTTTGATTTCCTTGATTTCCTTGTCCTCCCCACGAAAAATTTGGGTGGCTCCTCCAACCTGCGTTATAAGTGTTACTATAAGGATTCTTATTGGATCTAAAATTGTTACCTATATAGTTTGTCTGCTCATGTTCTGCTCCTGGTTGGTAGGGTGGGTACTTAGGATTCGCCACATTCTCACTCGCTTCGCATTGCATTACTGGGTGTACCTGTGAAGAACATAAATTATCAAGCTTTTTATTCATCATCTCCACTTGTGTTGACAGCATTGTTATTGCGTCTATGTTAAAATCTCCGGCTGATTTTGTCGGTTTGGCCCTTGTAATTTGCCATTGATAGGTATTCAACGACATCTCTTCAATAAAGTCATAAGTCGCTTCAGGAGTTTTGTTATTCAAAGTTCCACCAATTGATGAGTCAATCATTTTCCTCATTGAAGAATTCACACCGTTGTAAAAAGTTTGGACTTGAAGCCACAAAGGTATTGCGTGGTGTGGACATCTTCTCAGAAGATCCTTCTATCTTTCCCATGCATCATATAATATTTCTACGTCATTCTGTACAAAAGAAGATATGTCATTCCTAAATTTGGTCGTTTTGGCTGATGGAAAGTATTTTAAAAGAAATTTTTCGGTCATTTGATCCCATGTGGTGATTGACCCTCGTGGTAATGAGTTCAACCACTGCTTTGCTTTATTCATTAATGAAGAGGGAAATAATCGAAGACGTATGGCATCGTCAGAAACACCATTTATTTTAAAGGTATCACAGAACTCTAAGAAATTAGCTATATGAGTATTGGGATTTTCATACTGTAAACCATCAAATTGAACAAACTGTTGAATCATTTGTATTGTATTAGGCTTTAATTCAAAATTGTTAGCAGCTATAGCAGGCCTGACAATACTAGATTCTGCTCCTGTCAAATTAGGTTTAGCATAATCATACATAGTACGTGGAGCATTCTGTTCTTGCATATTTGGTGGTGGATTGTTTTCGTCCATCACTTTAATAGGATTGGATCTATTTTGTTCTTCTCTTTGGTAGTCTAGAGCTCGTCTAGTTTCTCTTCGATTTCTGCGAGCGGTAGCTTTAATGTCACTTTCGTACGCTAAAGGTCCTCTCGGGTTCCTTCTAGTCATAAACTAGAGGTACCTATTAGGAGAATAAAGAAAGAAATTTAGTGTAAATAAAAATTTAACCTAAACTAAAAATAAAAGTAAATTGTGAAAAAATAATAATAAAATAATGGCTAAGGTAATAGAAATAGAGCTTTCTTAATATTTTAGTGTTCCCCGACAACGGCGCCAAAAACTTGATCGAGTCAAACAGTCAAGTTTTAATAGTTATAAAGAATGATCGAACCTGTAGACTAACTATGACAACGATTGAGGCAAGTGCACCTATTGAACAATAGTATAGTTTAGGCAAGATTATTTTATCGAACCCAAAGGAACCTAAAAGTACTACCACTCACTTTATTTCTATTATTTAGCCTAAATTATGGAGTGATTGATTTATTTTATCTAGTTTAACGACTATAAGCTAAAAACAAAGACAAAAAGAACAAATTGGGAAATAACTCGAAGAAACTCAATTGATTACGACAATACCCTTAGGAAGAATCCACCAAGACTTCACTTGTTATCTAACTTTTAATTCATATGACTTCTTTACTTAGCTTGATCCGTGAGACTCCTTAACCTATATTAAACCCTCTCTCGAGGTGAATAACGTCTAACCTTAGGTTAATTAGTGGAACTCTCGTTCTCTTATAATAATCCCCTAAGGAAGTAGTAAATTGATCAATGGACTCCCATATTAGGTTTCACCCTAATCCGCAAAATCTCATCACCCTATCTCTAGGCGTGCGATCAACTCCGCTTAATTATGCTAGATCTACTCTTGGCAGGTCTATTCCTCCTCCACCTAAGCACATCAAATTAAGTTAAGCAACATAATTAAGAACAAACTAAGTACTTATCATATAATTTAGAAATCAAATAACAAAATCCATCATAGGTTTCATCCCTTCTGTATCTCAAGGGTTTAGTTCATAACAAAATAAGAAAATATCGCAAGAGAAAAGATAAAACAAAACATAAGAAATCCCTAAAACCCCCTAAAGGAATTGAAGAGGAGATCCTCTACCTTGAGTAGAACTCCGGCTTCTTGAGATGGATCAACTGGCTATCTTCAAGTAATTCCCGAATAAAAGCTCGTAGAAAACTCGCCCGTGTTTCGCTTCTCACCGAACTCCCCTTTTTAGTTGCTACCTTGGGTGTTTATATAGGCTTTGAGATGCTTTACTTGGCTCCTAAGTATCCTAATTCAAGTAAAATTCCTCCTAGGATGTTTAAGTAGACTTAGGAATGTGTTTCTTTGCCTCCAAGCATCCAAATCCGAGTGAAATTGCTCTTTCCACGGCAGGGGCACGGCCATGGTACATGCCCGTGTAAGTCGTCTTCAGGCCGTGTTGGACTTTTGTCGATGAGGCACAGCCATGTAAATCGGGGTGAGGCCGTATTCTAAATAAATGGCAAGGTACGACCGTGTGGCTTAAAGTCTAGGCCGTGTCGATTTCATGGGTTGGCCCAATTTGGTCTGTTTTAAGCCTATTTTACATTTTTTTTATCCTTAGGTGCTTTCCTGAGTATAAGACATGAAAAGAAAGGATTAAGAGCACCTTTTTACATAAATCACGGATAAATCATTCAAAAGCATACTAAATGTGGGATTAAAATATGTTACTTTTACGATTTATCATTAGACGCTTCCTATAAAGAATATTTAACATTAAGTTCACTTACATTAACAGGATTTGTGTCATCTTGATCACTAGATATTCTAACAGAATCACGTACTTGGAGTTTAATCATGTCATCACCTACACGAAGTATTAATTCCCCTGTATCAACATCAATAATGGTCCTAAAAGTTGCTAAAAAGGGTCGTCCTAGAATTAAAGGAACATCATTATCCTCATCCATGTCTATAACAACAAAGTCTACTGGGAATATGAATTTATCAATTTTGACTAGCACATCTTCGATTATACCCCTAGAAAATCTAATGGTTTTATCCGCCAATTGAATGCTCATCCTAGTTTGTTTGTGTTTCCCAAGACCTAGTTGTTTAAACATTTTATAAGGCATAACATTTATACTTGCCCCTAAATCAGCTAAAGCATTATTAACAGATAAACCACTAATTGAGCAAGGAATCGTAAAACTCCCTGGATCTTTTAATTTGTGGGGTAGTTTATTTTGTAAAATTGCTGAGCACATTATATTTAGCTCCACATGTGACGCATCGTCTAACTTCCATTTGTTTGCCAAAAGCTCTTTTAAAAATTTTATTGAATTGGACATCTGCGAAAGAGCTTTAATAAATGGTAAGTTAATATGTAATTTTTTTAGAAGTTTAAGAAATTTACCTAATTGTTCATCTATGAGGCCTTTCTTCGTCGCATTGCGATATGGCACGTGAGGTTTGTACTCTGTACTTACCAATTTTGGTTTATGGCTTACCTCAACCTTACTTTTATCTACCATGTTTTCTTGCCTCGATTTTGGTTTGTCTAACCCTTCACTATCGTGAGCAGTAATGGCATGAAGTTGCTCCTTTGGGTTTGTTTCAGTGTTGCTTGGTAGGCTGCCTTGTGGTCGCTCTGAGATCAACTTGGCAAGTTGACCTATTTGGTTTTCGAGCCCTTGAATCGACGCTTGCTAATTTTTTAGTGTTGTTTTGGTGTTTTGAAAGCGGGTTTCTGACACCGAGATGAATTTTGTTAGCATCTCCTCAAGGTTAGGCTTCTTCTCCTG
This sequence comes from Gossypium rotundifolium, assembly GCA_025506655.1. Lineage (NCBI taxonomy): Eukaryota > Viridiplantae > Streptophyta > Magnoliopsida > Malvales > Malvaceae > Gossypium > Gossypium rotundifolium. The sequence continues at coordinate 15,211,006 of CP106734.1, read as the reverse complement.
TGGATAGGGTTGTTGTTGAAAGCCTAGAGGGGGTTGTTGTCTTTGATTTCTTTGACCACCCCATGAGAAATTTGGGTGGTTTCTCAAACTGGATTATAAGTGTTACTATAGGGATTATTCTAAGGTCTAGAATTATTACCCATATAGTTCATCTATTCGCTTTCTATGCCAGGGTTGTAAGGTGGATATTTTGTATTGTTCATTCCTCCTCCACTCGTATTGCACTACATCACTGGATGTACCTGCGAAGAACCACACAAACCATCAATCTTTTTACTTAACACCTCTACCTAGTTTGATAGCATGGTGACTACGTCGAGGTTGAAAACACTGGCGGCTTTTGTCGACTTTGTTCTCATAACTTGCCACTGATAGTTATTCACTGACATTTCTTCAATGAATTCGTAAGCAGCCTCAAGTGTTTTATTGTTTAGTATACAGCCGCCAGCTGCACCAATCAACTGCCTAGTTGAGGGGTTCACACCATTGTAAAAGGTTTGAACTTGTAACCATAATGGTAACCCATGGTGAGGGCACCTTCTCAGTAGATCCTTGTATCTCTCCCATGCATCGTAAAGTGTTTCTAAGTCCTTCTTCATAAAAGAAGAGATATCATTCCTCAACTTTGCCATTTTAGCTAGCGGAAAATATTTAAGTAAAAACTTTTCGGTCATTTGTTCCCATGTAGTGATTGATTCTCGTGGTAACGAGTTCAACCACTGTTTGGCTTTATTCCTCAACGAGAAGGGAGACAACCGAAGGCGAATGGAATCATCAGAAATGCCATTAATCTTGAAAGTGTCGCAAAATTCCAAAAATTTGCCAAGTGATTGTTTGGATCCTCATCCTGCAAACCATCAAACTGAACAAACTGCTGAATCATCTTAATAGTGTTAGGTTTCAGTTTAAAATTATTTGTAGCAACAGCAGGTCTAACAATACTTGATTCAGTTCCTATTAAATTAGGTTTAGCATAATCATACATAGTACGAGGAGTAGGATTTTGATTCACCAAGTTTGTGGAAACCACAAGAGGTAGCGGATTATTGCCTGCCATCTCTTCGGTAGTATTCGTTTCGTCTTCTTGCTCTTCTTCTATGTATTGTAGACTTTGTCTTATATCTCTTCGGTTTCTGTGAGTGGTACCTTCTATATCACTGTCAAAAAGTAATGGTTTTGACGGGTTCCTTCTAGTTATAAACTAAAAGTTCCTTCCAGAAGCAAAGAAAGAAAAATTAGAGAAGTAGAAACAAATAAAAAGTAAAACTAAATTGCAATAAAATAAGAATGGCTAAAGTAATAAAAATTTAGCGTTCCTTATATCTTAGTCCCCGAAAACGGCACCAAAAACTTGATGTGTCTCTAACTAACTACGATCACAATAAAGGCAAGCGCACCTATCGTTTAATAGTATAGTTATGGTAAGACCAAAAATATCGTATCCACAAGGACCAAGAGTACTAGTAATTACTATCTTTTTATTATCTAGCCTAAGAATTGGAGTGATTTCTTTTAAACTAAAATTAATTAAAAATACGACAGAGAAAGAATTGAGAAAATACTTTTAGACAACTTTATGAGATAGGCAATACCCAAGGAAGAATCCACCTAGACTTCACTTATTAGTTTTGATTCATACGATTTATTCACTTGACTTAATCGTAGAAATTCCTCATTTATGTTAATATCTTTTCAAGACTAAAACAATCGACTTTAGGTTGAT